>CM061277.1:27217500-27842500 GCA_030848825.1 Tadarida brasiliensis | reverse complement strand
CATGTCCTCTCCTCTGAAGTTTGTCAGTCTGAATCCTGTAGATTTTGAAAAAGCATTTGCTAAAATTCTACATTCATTCTGTTTGTAAAAAAAAAAAAAATAGTTTTTATTGATTTTAGAGAGGAAGAGAGAGGGAGAGGGAGAGAAACATTGATTGGTTGCCTCCCAGATGCAGTCTGACCTGGGACTGAACCCACCATCTGGTTATGTGCCCTGACTGGAATCGAACCAGTGACCTTTCTGTGCATGGGATGACGCTTAACCAACTGAGCCACATAGATGGCTATTTGCTTAACATGATAAAATATTTGTGTGTGTGTGTATGTGTGTATCTGTTTGCAAAAGCTAGCATAATCATTACTGGGCAAACACTGGAAACATTATCATTAACCAGAATAAAACAATGATAATCAGTGGGAAGAAGGACTTCAGAGAAGAAAGTGTTGCTTAAGTTGACCCTTGAAGGATGAGTCTTTGTTTACCAAGCAAACGAGTGAAAGGCTATTCAAAAGAGAGGGGCTAACACAGTTCAGACAAAGGAACAGTGATGCAAAAAAAATTAGTGAGTCCTGGGAAGTAATTTTTTCTATATACTTTGAGAGGAGTTCATAAAGAGAAGTAATTTTTGAAAAGCATTTCATATTGACTTAAAATCAATATATAGTCTTGTTGAGAGGAACTTTTATCTAATTGATTGGAGTTAAGCAAGGACTTAAATAAGTTACATTGAATATCCTTATAAGCTCTGAGAATATATTCTTTTGGAAATTTTGTGATTGCTTACTTTAATATCCATGAGCTGCCCTTAATCCATGGATTAGTTCTGAAGACATTGGGCAAGGTGAAAGTAATGCCTAGTTCAAAGTATCCTTAATAACCCTTTAAATTTATTATAAAAAACAGAATAAAAGCATGCTGTCTTCACTAAATTCTTCATAGTTTTTTCCCAGCAGTGAAACAGATTGGCTCATTTTCAGTTGAGTACCATACCAGGTGAAATACCCTGAGTTAGATTTTTTAGTAGCTCTTTGATATTAAAATTTATGTCTTTAAACTCCTTGGAATCATACCCAATACTGAATAGGTATTGTTGAGTTTGAATAATCATATATGAAGCAATGCCACTCTGTAGCTATTGCACATAGATGTTAGTAGATAATTGTCTCTCCTTCTCCCTTTCCCTCTCCCTCTTTTTCTCCCTTGACTTTTGTTTGGAAATCCTTTTCTACCCCGGTCTTGGTTCTTTAGGAACAAGGTAGGGATTCCATCTTCCTGTTGCAAAGATGTCCACCTCAGTCAACACAGTACACTGTTCTTGGACACAGTAATTGGTTCAGAAGTAGGTAAGAAATCTAAGCTGACCCAATTAAACTGAGAAGAGAGGACGGTGGGAGACTACAGTCACCCTGTGGTTACAAGGGCTGCAGCTTGTGAGTTGTAAAGTGATGGAAGTAGGCTGATCAGAAATTGGATGGAAAGTCATAACACCACACGTGGATGGCTGTGACTCATTGTCCTAGTGCATTCTGGGTATTCTTAAGCATCTTGATTTAGCTGAGTACAGTGTTCTGCATTCACTTAGAACCTGATCAATAAGCTAAGGGCCTGCTTGTTTAGGTTTAAATAAAGTTTTTTTGGAAAACATCCCTGCCAACTTACTCTTGCTCTGGCTGTTTTCCTTCCACAAAGGCATAGTTAAGTACTTGTGACACAGACCATGAAATATTTACCCTGGCCCTTTACAGAAAAAGTTTGCTGACTCCTGACCTAGTGCTTCCAGCAGATGAAATCATGCATAAGCAAATGCAAATTTAATGCTATGTTCGCATTGTTCCCTAATATCAGTCAGTCACTTGGGTACAAACTTACATAAAAAAAAATACTTTTATTGATTTTTAGAGAGAGAGGAGGGGAGAGGGAGCAAGAGAGAAAAACATCAATGTGAGAGCGAAACTGATTGGCTTCCTCATGCACACCCCTTACTGGAGATCGAGCTTGCAACCCAGGCATGTGCCCTGACTGGGAATCCAACCAGCAACCTTTTGGTGTGTAGGACGATGCCCAACCAACTGAGCCACACCAGCCAGGGCTTACCTTCAAGATTTTTATTTAAAATCATGTAAATCACATACCCATCTTATTCCCACAAAACTAGAATAGTCTCATTTCCTAACTCTTTCTGCCCTTATTTAATGCCTCAGTTTATCATCCCTAGGGTGTCTTCATGTAAGCTTCATCATTTTAGTTGTCACAGAGTACTGTATTTATTTAAGGTAAATCTTTTTAAATTTTATTTATTTCATCTTTGTTGTTGAAAGTATTACATATGTCCTCCCTTTTCCCCCTCATTGGCTTCCCTCCTCCCCGCTCCAGAAATGGCTCATATAGCATGAAAATGTTGCACTAATAAAAATATCATGAAATTTGCCCTGGCCAGTTTGGCTCAGCAGTTAGAGCATTGGCCTGTGGACCAAAGATTCGTGGATTCCATTCTGGTCAAGGGCACATACCTCAGTTGTGGTTCGTCCCCAGCCCTGGTCGGGGTTGTGTGGGAGCAACCAGTCGATGTGTCCCTCTTACGTCAATGTTTCTCTCTTTCTCCCTCTCTCTCCCTCCCTCCCACTCTGTCTGAAGACATATAGAAAAAACATCCTCGGGTGAGGATTAAAAAAATATATGTGTGTGTGTATGTGTAATGAAATTTAATTAAAAGTAAGGGAACCTGTCACCTTTTCAGGAGTTACAGTCTACTATTTGTATTTTGATAATGCAGAATTCATTTAATGCAGGTGAGATAAGGCACACTATTTTTTGACATGTCCTGCAATAATACGTTATTTAAAAGGATTCTAAGGATGCTGAGATGACATCTTGGACTCTTGCATCAGTCACTTTTCTCCTTTAGTGTCACAGCACCTGCTGCCAATGGCAGGAAATTTCAGTACATTATTATGTGCTGTCTTTGCCTTTGGCAAGTAATTCTGACAAATGGAATATTAAAATGCAGGTGCTACAGTTGGTAAACCACATCCTTAGAGTCAGATAAAACACCTCCTGGGACATTTTCCTGGTTTAGCTGAAGCAGTGATTTTGTTCATTTTCAATGAAATATGAGTTTCCTTGAGCATAGCAGCATGCTAGTGCCTGGGGCGGGGGGGGGGGGTACATTTCTTAATTGCCCTATATACAATTTGGATCCTTTAATTTCAAGCAACAGAACTACCCAGTGAGTCAAAACATTTGAGGCTTAGACTAATGAAAACTGAGATTGTTTAAGTATACTATATTTTATTTGAAATGTATTATTATGAAACACAAACTTTTGGTGGGATTTAGAGAATACAATTAAGACATCATATATATTTTTTGGGAACAACTTGGTAAAGTTCAGATGAAAATATAATTTGAGATCCAAATTAATCATGTTTGCTAGCCCAAATAAGGTTTGTTCTTTATATGTAGAACGAGCATTTTTCTAGTCCTCAAATTAAAACCTTGTTGCCTTCTTGTAAGTATTGTGGATCGTAAATATTTAAGTACATGTTATTTAAGTACACATATATAAGTACATAAGATGCTATGAAGTTTCATAGGGCATTTTGTATAAGCAGACCTTGCTCTAATTGATACCTAGAGTGTTTACAGTTGTACTACGTTATGTATTATAGTAGCTAGAACATTCTGCCTACTGTGGTAGAATCAGGTAAGCATTTAAAATAAGAAATATTAATGATGTAAGTGTCAATTATGTTTAGCTAAATTAAGCAATATGGTTTATAATAGTGTAAATGATATTGGTATCGCCTTCCATGAGAATAATTTGCTCCCATAGACTCAAGAATTAAAAAAAAAAAGTTAAAAGAGAATAATTTTTTTCTTTCAGATTGCCAGAGCTCTGTGCTAAGAAAATACAACTTTCCACATGTGCATGTATTACAAACACTGTGGTTTTGCCTTATTTGTACAATATGTTAGGCAGCCAGGTAGAGGTTCAAGTTGATAGTAATGTTACTGTCTTCTTTCATTCCAGCCTTGTATTAACCACATATAGCTAATGAACAACCCTTCCATATTTGAATTGATCAATTCTGAGTTATAGGATTAATAATGGCTATTTACACAATTTTAATACTCTTTATTTGGGAATGCTATTTCTTTTACTTGAATTATTGATCATTTTAGAAAGTAAAAGCATATCATTTGGGGGGCTTAATTTTTTCTTATTTAAATACCTGATCACTATACAGCTGGGCTGTTGGATAAATAAAAATAACTAAAGAACCTCTAATGCAGATTCTAGGGTCTGGTCTCTGGAAACCCAGTAGGTCTGTGTGGGTGTGGGTGCACTTGTATTGTTTAAAGCTACTCAAGTGATGCCCACTTAAGTTTAGGAGCTAATCATGACATCTTTATGTAGTTCTCTAGCATACATTCTGAAGAACTCCTGGCTTTTGGTTTACATAGAAGGCACTGAGATTAGCAGGGCATGAATAGCTGTCCTGTTGTGTTAGATGCCCAGTAGTTTTGAAGGTAGTAATTTTATTCTGTAGTAAGACTTAAAAGATCTGACTGTCCATAAAGGCATGTATAGTAAATATAGATATTGATTTAAAAACATTATTTTTTATACAGTGTTTTTGTTATAGTATGATGTATGTATTTATAAAAAATCTTATGATTTTACAGATTATGCACTAAAGATAAAAGGTCTGGTAAAAATAGGGTTGCACAAATAACTCAAAATTTATACAGCTTTGAATTCATAGCACTAATAAAAGCAGTAGTAGTCCTAATAATTTAGGACCCTGCAAATGCAATACCTACCAAGAAGGTGGCTAATTGGACTCAAATTAAAAAACAAAACAAAACAGATCCGAGGAGCAATTTCTGCATGGGAGCCTCTCATGCAAACTGCACTTTAGGGAGAAGCCTGCACTGAGCTGCCTGCCTGCACTGTTTCTGCCACTGAGCCAGCCCTTATAAAGGAGTTTCTGATTGTATTTCAACCAGTAGGACTGAGACTTTCTCTGTACAATTGGAGCTATGCATCTATGTCCCCAACAGCATCTTCATCGACCAATCAGAGCAGCTCTATTCTGGCAGTTCAGGACAGTGCCTTTTGGACGAATCAAAGTGCAAAGATTTGAAATCCTCTTATGCATGAGGACAGACCAGTCAGGGACCAGGGGGTGGGGACTTTTGTCTATATAAGTCAGCTTTGCTCCCCTCAGTCTCAGAGAGTGCATTTTCCCTTTCCACCTAAGAGTGAAGACTGCATTTTCCCCAGGTGGAACTGAAACAGTGAAGATGAAACACCAAAGACATCTCACTGGACCAGAGCAGAAAAGAGCAGGCAGAGCAGGGCAGGGCAGGGCAGAGCAGAGCAGAGCAGAGGAGAGGGGGCCAGCGGAGCATGGAGCAGAGCAGAGCAGAGCTGTCTAGCCCGAGAGGGGCCTCCTCACAGCTGTGCTGCCTGACAGCCATGCTGCTTCATAATTTTATTATAACACTATTGAGCTCTTCCACAGCTGGGCTGTATCACAGTTGAGCTGTTTGCACTGTATGGCAGGAAAAGGAAACCTGAATTTCTAGCCTTCAGAATAGATGATCTTTAAGATTTCTTCTAACATTGAGATTATTTGGCTTTCTGAAATTTCTGTAAGTGCTAATGGCTGACTCAAGTTCTTTATGTTCTCTGACACAAATATTTATCTGGCCCTTCATTCTTTTTTAACAGTAAATAGCCACTGGCCAAATTCTTCTTTACTATCATAGACATCTGCACCAAATATTCAACTAGGTAAATATTCCTAATTTCAGAGGTGATAGCCTAACAAAAACGTCAGCAACAGCACAGGAATTGCTCCTGTATTGATTCACAACCAGAGGCCATGCAGCCGATCATTATGCCACCTTGGTGCCATTCACAGAATGTCCCAGGGAAGGTATTGGTACCCTTTTTGAGATCCCCAGACATTCCGGTTAGTGATGTATGTCTGTTTCATCTGTGAGTTTTTAAGGCATTACACAAAGTTTAATTTTTGCCTTCCTCATTTTTACCCTTATATTGTCCTTAGCTGACCAGAGACTTCATTTCATCCAGTTCTTCCTCCTTTTCCATTCCTCCTTAAAAATAATTTCGTTTGTATGCTGCCGATTTCAAGTAAATTAAGTTCTAATTAAAATACATTTTACCTTCAGGTTTGAATACTCAACAAGCTTAACACTCTCAAAGATAATTTGCTTTTTAACTTGTTGCTAATCAAAATAATCTCTAAATAGGTCATGAGTCATTGTTACCAATTAGTGTGTGCATATCCCTGAACTTTTCTGGGGCAGAAACAGGGATTGAGAATCTGTTTTAAAGCCACACTTGAAGTAATAGCCTTAGTCTCCCCCCCCCCCCCCCCACACACACACACACACACTCTTTGGAAAACAGTTCTGCAAACGACCATGCTTTCTCATTGTATACTCATTTCCTGGAACATGTTGCACCTGTTTTTATTATTAAGCTCTTTAACGTGAGACTATGTAGTTATTGAAAGATTATAATGAATTCAATCCTCAATGCTTTTTCTTCTGTTAAATGTTTAGTTTCCTAAAATCTGTATTTTAGTTATTAAATTCCCCCCTTTCGTTGGTTTAATTTCTCTTTGTCACTTGTCATTTGCTTTGAAAATATATCAGAGAGCTTTGAAAATAGTAAACTGCTGTACTAGTGTAAGATGATATTTTTATTACTGGCTGGTTGGTTAATGCTGGCAGAAAAACCAGTGCAGGATGAATTGTCTTTTCCATTTATTCATATAAAAACTCCTTGCTAGTTTGTGGATATAGTTGATATTTGTAGCATCTTTTACTGTGGTAACTGTTCTTTGACTTGGAGATTCTGATGCACTGACCAAATAGTCACAGTATTTTCTTGGATTTGGTAGGAGGAGATTGTCAGGATCTCCTTGGCAAATCTATGACACCTGGTACTAACATGTTGGATTTCCAAGCTCATGAAGGTTTATTAATGTTTATCCCTCTGTGTTACATTCTATCATGAATCCATGTTTTCTTAGATACGCAGCTATTACAGGTAAGTCTTTGACCTGATTCCTACAACCCTTTAATCTTAAACATTTAACCATAAATGTTTAAGAGTTGGTGAAGTAAGTTTAGTATACTAGAATGGGATGTTCCTGCATTTCAACTTTTTTTTCCATGTAATTGATTATTTATTCTGGAATAGCAATTGTTCTGTTTTCCTGATCAAGTAGGATTGATTTATAATGTTTCTGTCCTCCACTTCAAGAATATTCCATAGTTCATGTAGCTTTTATGTTGTTCTTCTAAAATAGTAGGAACTAATTAGTGCCAGACCTATGGGTAGAGTCTTAGTATGAGTCATAGATTGTTCAGATGTGTGCAGGTATTACCCTTGTAGATCGTGTAGCAGAACACAGGAATGTCATTGATGGCATAGAGGGTGTAAGAGCCCATTTAGGTTAGAAGTCAAACAACACTTGAAACCTCTTAATATGTTGTACTACGGATAGCTGCCCCACTTTTACTTGGTTAAATCATTGCAAGATTATCTATGGCCCTTTGGTTACATTTTTCTTTGTACTTTCTATCTTTTACCATTTTGCTGTTCATTTGATTAATACTTTTTTAGAAGGCTGGTAGATAAGGCAGAAAACATCAAACTAAAGCATTCAATATAGCTTTTAAGAATTAATGCCTATAAAGGAAATATGACAGCTAGAGGAACCTGTAGGACAACACTATTGAGATATAACTAGCAAGATCAAGAATGTTAGGAATTACATGGGACCTGGCTTTGTCAACAAATATATGACAGAAAAAGGAGGGAAAATTCTCAAATCACAAGAAACTTAAGCGAACCATTAGCTAAAATATCATATGTGGCCCTGGCCGGTTTTGCTCAGTGGTTAGAGCGTCGGCCCGTGGACCAGAGAGTCCCAGGTTTGGTTCCCGCTAAGGGCACATACCTAGGTTGCAGTTTGTCCCTGCCCTGGTTGGGTCGTGTGGGTGGTGACCACTCGATGTGTCTCTCTCACATTGATGTTTCTCTCTCTCTCTTCCTCTCTCCCTCTGGCTCTATCAGAAGATGAATGCAAAAATGCCCTCAGATGAGGATAAAATAAATAAATAAATAAATAAATAAATAAATAAATAAATAAATAAATAAAATTAAAATAAAAATTCATGTGCGGAGTTTCTGATTTAAATAAATCAACTTGTTAAAAAAAATTCCTGGCAATTGGAAAACTTTGTATACTGACTGGATATTTGTGATATTAAGGGATTATTGGCTAATATCTTTAAGTGAGATAATGATATTTTAGTGATTTAAAAAAGAATTTTTATGAGAATTTGATTCCTCATCTAAAAGAGTTTAACATTTTTTAGTAGATCCAAAACCTAGATTCACAAAATATCTTTCTTTAGTTATTCTTTCCATTTTTGAGCATCTATTATTTATAAATATTGCGTTGCATAGATGGCTTTCTATGTACTGTTTCATTTGATGACCTTGATTGCAATATAACTAGGCATGGTTATACTATTCAAATGAGGAAATTGAACTTCAGAGACCTTGTTTTATTTTACTTTTTTGATGTTTAATGATTTCAGAACTTTTTATTTGCCTTCGGCACACCAAGGAGGTGTCCCACTTCTGCTGCCTTAATGCCTCAGAACTTTGGGGTCAACCAAATACACCTGTTTGCTGTCCATAATCCTGCTGGTGGTAGTTTTTTGGATGGATTGCATGGAGCTGTTGTCCAGGGTGTCATCAAGATTGAAGTCTTCCCCTTCTTCCAGCAGGTGGTGGTAGGTGGCAGTCTCAGCCTCCAGCTTGACCTTGATGTTCAGCAGGGCCTCATACTCCTTGGCCTGGTGCTGCCCCTCTGCCTGGGTCTGGGGCATTTCTGACTCCAGGTGCAGCAGGATCCTGTTGAGCTGTTTCACCTGGATGACATAGCACATCTCCACCTCCTTCCTGTTTTCCCAGCTGGCCTTCAGATTTCTCATCGAGTCCAGGTAGATCTCCAAGGACTGGACCGTACATCTCAGCCCCATGAGTATTATTTCAGTAGCTCCTCTCTCAGCGGTCTGTGAGATGACCACCACTGTGGTGCTCTCCTCAATCTGCTGGCACCAGTACTTGTCTAGCTCCTCTCGGTTCTTCCGAGCCAGCTCATCATAGTGGGTCCGGATGTCCGGTATGATCTTGCTGAGGTCCTGAGGTTTGGGGCACCCAACTCCATGGCCCATCCAGAGTTGGTGATCTGGTTTTGTATACCATTTACTTTCTCCTTGTGGTTCTTCACGAAGAGCAACTCCTCCTTGAGAGCTGCGATCTCTGACTCCAGCTGCAGCTGAGTGATATTGGTGTCATCAATGACCTTTCAGAGCCCATTGATGTCACTTGCCAGATTGGTGCATGGCCAGGTCCATCTCATTCTTGATTCTTTTTTTTTCTTTTCTTCTTTATTGATTTTACAGAGAGAGGAAAGGAGAGGGAGGGAGAGATAGAAACATCGATGAGAGAGAACATCGATTGGCCGCCTCCTGCATGCCCCCCACTGGGGATCGGGCCCACAACTTGGGCATGTGCCCTGACTGGGAATCAAACCAGCGACCTCCTGGTGCATGGGTCGACGCTCAACCACTGAGCCACACCGGCCGGGCTCATTCTTGATTCTGAAGGTATCAGCAGCAAGGCAGGTATTGTCTACAGAACTTAAAAAGATCTGAACCCTCAGGCTCTCAATAGTTTTGAATTAATGGCCCCAGTCTGTGACCTGGGGTCCCTTCTTCTCCAGGCATTCCAGGATTTTGCTCTCCAGTCTCTGATTATCAGTCTCCAGGCTCCTCATCCTCTCCAGGTAGGCCAGGTGGTCATTCAGGCATTGCCTAATCTCCTTCTCTGTCTGGATGCCCCCTATGCCCTCAGACACATGGCCAACCCTCGGGCCCCCAGCCGCAGTTGACACTGGTAGAGTGGGACACGGAGATCCGGGTGCCTGAGCCCCCAGCACCTGCATAGATGCTGGCCTTTCTGTTGGCTGGCTGAACTGGTGGCTAGGCAACTCGGGCCCAAGGTGCAGTAGTTGGTGGAGAAGCTGGAGCTGGTGATGAAGCTCATGTTTGTCAAGGAGGAAGGCGAGAGGCCAAGATTCAGGTCCAGGCTGCTGATTGAACTTCAGATATTTTAAGTAAATTACTTAAGGTAATAAGCGCTACACAAAAGGAATTTGAATTATTTGAGCTCCATTAAATTAAAAAAAAATATCTACCATTATTTCTAAAATGGAAACCATGGATACTCAAAAGTGCTACTGTTGTTTTCAAGTACTTTGTATATTTAACTTGACTTCTACTTATAATAGTGAAACAGTAGCCAATGCATTGCATATGAGCAAGCAAGGAGTTAGTTTCTAACCTGGTTATCTTACCACAAGGGAATCATGATATAACTTGAAGATTCTGAATTGAAACTTAAAAAAATAGCTTTATTATTTTGCCAGTTCTGTTTGAGACATCATAAAATGTGCTTTGCATTCATTATATTTTTGGAAAATGTCAGATGAAAAGACCACAGATAATAACATTAATGTCTGGCTCCAGCAAAATCAGAATGGGCAGATATTCAATTCCTAACTAAAGTATCATTCAAATTTAAATATAAGTCTGTATGTTTTTAAAGAGCTACCTATATTAACTTCCTTTTGCTTCTGTATTATATTTTATCCTTCAGAAGTTTTACATTATTATTTTTGCAGTTGATAAGATTTCCCAGAACAAATTTCTATAACAAAAGATACTAGGAAAAATACCTGTTTTCTGAAATAAATTTAAATGAGCGGGTAGGAACTTTATTCTCCTTTCTAGGAAAATAAAACTGAAGAATTACTGATACCAGGAGTAGAAGTATACTTATTATTATTATTTTTTTAAACTTTAAAAATTGATTTTAGAGAGGGAGAAAGAGAGAGAGGGAGAGCGAGAGAGACATTCACACATCAATCAATTGCCTCTGGTACGTGCCCCCGACCGGGTATCGAACCCATAACTTTCTGTTGCATGGGATGACACTCCAACCAACTGAGCCACACCAGAGGCCAGGGCTATTATTTATTTATTTATTTTACATTGTTGCTATTCAGAACTTCTTGAGAACAAAAGAATGAATACCAACTTCCCTGGTTTAAACTTAATTGTCTTAAAACATGTTATTTTGTACTTGAACATCTATGATATATGCCTTTGAACATCTATGATATATGCCTTGAAAACTTAAAGCAGAAAGCAAAATCATATAGAAAGCCAGAAACTTCATCAATAAGTCTGGACAGACGTTTACTTGTAGTTTTTGATATTCTAAACCGTTTTTCCACATATTACTAGATGCCTGTTTTGTAGGCAAAGCTCTGGCGAGTAATGAGAACCTGGTTGGTGCACAGAAGTTTTACAAAATTCTGCAAGTGGAGAATTTATTCTCTCCATGCATTCGAGTCTTCCTTTTTTTTTTTTTTCTTAGGTCAAAGTGTTGTTTTTATTCAGCTTTCTTCCCCCACTTGCTGTGGTATTCCTCGCACCGTCTTCCCATATATCTGCAGTGATAACAGTACCAAGTTTCTTTTCACATTTTTCCCATACCCTTCTCTGCAACTGTTCCCTTAGCCACAGAAGCAGTGGCAGCTTAAAACATCAATCAGAAATATACTTATTTTAAATCAGAATAATATATCTCAGATTAATGTTTAGTTTCTATTACTTGAAGATGTCGTGAGTGTGATTTGAGAAAAATGCTTATAATTTTATAAGTAGTTGAGTGTTCTTTAAAACTTAAGTAACTAGTTATTGTTGACTCCCACTTTTACTCTGCCACCCTCTGAGTAAGCAGGCAGAATAAGATAAGTAGCATGCTGCTAAAATTATTTCAGTTTCAAATAAACACATAGTAGAGTGAGCTATCCAGGTAATGGTACCAGTAGGTAAAACAGTAGATTAAAACATTTGATTTATTGGCATTTTTCAAGTAGTTTAGTTGGAGAAATGCTAATAAGTTTATGCAATACCCTGAGCTTTTCAAGTATGCAGGCTTAGTACAACCTATTTTTTTATGTAGTCCTAATTTCCCCCCTAATGATTTCATTCTAATCCCTCCCAGACCTCTTCCCAGATCATCTACTGAGAGAGAGTCTAGTTAGATCATTTGGTTTCTTCCCTGATTATTATTCATTAAATTTATACTTAGCATTTTTTGTGTGGTATTATTAAGATTAGGAGGAGGTCCAGTTATGGTGGTAACCAGAAGTACTATCTGTATAGTTCAGTTTCTGCCAAGACCATAATTGCCTAGCCCTAAATTTATCCTTCTTATGCTGTAACTCACTGACTGTGGCACAGTCAATCAAAATTCTAACTCAGGAAATATTTACTTTAATTGAACATTACATTAAAGGATATTCAACCTCCATTAACTTTACAAGACCCTTTACCAAATCAATTGTGGCATAATTAATTCTTAATTTTCAACACTATATGTTTATATTAATTAACTCTGGTTCACTTCCTTCCTTTAGTCCTATAGATGTACTCAGATAAAAATACTGTTTTAGTATCGAATGGTCATTTTAAAAGATGATTGATTCTGTTAAATTTCATTTATCACTTCTTGCCAGTGTTTTCATTTAACCACTATATGTAGGTGTTGTATTTTTGTGGCCTTTAACTCATTGCTAGAAGAATTATAACTTGTTTCAGACTTTACCTTTATATGTTAACAATTATATCGTTTTGATTTGTTTTTTGTTTGTTTGTTTTTTCTGTAGATTGAGAGCAAAAATCAGTATTCCTTCAAACCAGGGAGGATTTCCTGAGATCTTTGGAATCTAATGTGTCTGAATGCAAGTGTTTCTGTTTTGTTATTTGCTGAGTCAGCCAGTGGAAAGCTGAAGTAAATACAATTTCTTGTATGTGTGCATGGCTAGGTAGCTGTATGGGTTGTTCTCTGTAGCCTCTGATAATTTTAATTTCATTTGGTAGAATTTGTTAATGTTGATACCATATTCTTTTTTCCCCCTTGTGTAAGAGTACCTTGAGCCTCCTGAGCATTGGAACAAAGTATTACTGGGTTGGATTTTGTGAACTTTTGAAAAGGGAAACACTAAAAGAAAGTGATGTGGCTTATGGATTTGACAGTAAGTAGATGCAGTCTCTGCACTTACAGACATAGTATGAACATTAGATTTCTTTATTAATGAGCTACCGATACCAGGGATTTTGGTTCTTTATAGGTTGGGGTGTGAAATACATAGAAAAGGGATTAAATTCATGTTGACTCCTGATGATCAGGTTATAAGCCAGTCAGGAAAGCAATCATGTGGCCTTCTGAAACACAGTCCCCGTTTGAACTTCATAGCCTCAGTGATTAGATTGACCACTTTGTTTCTTGCCTGCTTCCTGCTATTCAGTACCTTCTGTTTGTACTAGATTTTCATTAGCTACTGAAGAAGGGAAAAGAAAATGGAACATATGTTTATTTTAAAGTTAAAAACAACCTTGAAAACTTCTCTTAGCCGAGTCAAAACTGTGAGAACAAGTATTGGAAGATCTGCCTTGGTGCATATGTCAGATTGGTGGAAAAGGTTACTCAGTCTGCTGTGTAAAGATAGTGCTTAAAGTCCACTTTTCCGTGTTTGATAGGGCTTGAGGAAGTGAGGTAAAGCAACCACCATAATGAAAGAGCAAAATAAACGATTTACAAGGAAAAGTAAATGGGATTAATAGAAACATATTAAATAAAGGAGTTGAAATTGTTTAGAAGAAAAAGAAGACCTAAGATACATAAAGTAATATTTTAAAATGTGATTCTTTACTGAGGGACATAAAAGGTTATATTTAAAATTAATTATTTATTTTTGCAAGGGTTATGTGTGCATGATACAGTGAAAAACTGTCTCCCTCTTGGTACTCTTCTCTAGCTGTATTTTTTCCTTTGGAGACACTGGTGCTGTCCTTCTATAGATATTCTGCACATACATAGTCATACGTGTTTCTTCTTCCTTTTCTTAAAAAATATGAATTGCAGCATTTCATATATACTGTTCTATACCTTTACTTCTTTCTTCTTTGCCTTAAAGTGTGCCTTAGGATTTGTTCCATATTATGCCCAATAGGGTTGCCTTGTGTTTCTAACTTACTCAACTGTATAGCATTCCATTCTTTGGCTATTCCATAATTAAATTATCTAGTTTTCTATTAATGGGCAAGTTAGGTTGTTTTTACTATTCTATTTTGTGATTATAAAATTTACTACCATGAATATTTCTCTTCATCTCTTATTTCCACATGTGAAAATAAGATAATTTCCTAGAAGGGGAATTGCTGGGCCAAAAATATGTACATTTTGAACTTCGGTAGATTTTGCCAAATTGCCTTGCAGAGAGGTTATACCATTTTATATTAGCACCAACAGTGTATATTTATTTTCCCACATCTTGTTTCAGTTTGTTAAAACCTTTAAAATATTTTGCCTGATTGATTAAAAAAGACATACTATTATTTTTTTTTTACATTTCTATTATTAGTGGAATTAAATACTTACTCTGCTTTAAGGTTCTTCTGTATTTTTCTCTTATTCTGTTTATGCTCTTTGCCTGTTTATCTTTTTTGTTGTTGTTAATCCTCATGTGAGGATATTTTGTCCATTGATTTTTTTATTTTAGAGAGAATGGAAGAAAGGGGGGGAGGAGTGAGAGAGAGAGAGAGAGAGAGAGAGAGAGAGAGAGAGAGAGAGAGAAATCAATGTGAGAGAGACACATTGATTGGTTGCCTTGCTCCTGCATGTGCCCTGACTGGGATTGGGGATTGAACCTGCAACTCAGGTATGTGCTCTTGATCAGGAATTGAACCCACAACCCTTCGGTGTATGACCAGTGCTCTAATCAGTGAGCCATACGGGCCAGGGCTGCCTGTTTATCTTTTGGGTTATTGAGTCTTACATATATGTAGGAACCCTTTATATATTAAGGAAATTAGCCCTGTGTGATATGTTCCAAATACTTTTCCTCAATTTTTTACTTTGACTTGGCTTATCTATCTATCTATCTATCTATCTATCTATCTATCTATCTATCTATCTATAGTTTGGGAAAGATTTTAAAGTTTGTAGAATTTTAAAATTTATCTGTTTTTGTTTGTTTGTTTGTTTCAGGGCTTCTTAAAATTACACTTACAAAGGACTTTCCCAGTGTGAGATGAGATGACAAAAGTTTACCTCATGATTTTCTTTCTTTTTTTTTTTTTTTTAATTTTTTTTCTTTATTGATTTTGGAGAGAGAGGAAGGGAGAGGGAGAGAGAGATGGAAACATCGATGAGAGAGAACATCGATTGGCTGCCTCCTGCATGCCCCCCACTGGGGATCAGGCCCACAACCTGGGCATGTGCCCTGACCGGGAATCGAACCGGTGACCTCTTGGTGCATGGGTGGACGCTCAACCACTGAGCCACACCGGCCGGGCATGATTTTCTTTTATGGTTTTATTTTTATGTTTAAATCTTTGATCCATTGGGAGTCATTTTGATGGATGGAGAGAGGGAGGGATTAAATTTCATCTTTTCAGAATCTTTTAAATATGGTAGGGGATTTATGGCATAGAGAGATCTCAATAATACTTTAATTTTTAAAATGATTATTCAGGCCAAAATTTGCTACGGATTTGTCTTCAGTGGAAATTATTGTACTAGTTTGCAATATATCTCTGTGTAAATTGTTCAGGAATTTTTTCTAAATTTGCTGCTATCAAGAATTGTTTGTTGCCCTGGCTGGCCTGGCTCAGCGGTAGAGCGTCAACCCTCGGACCAATGAGTCGTGGGTTTGATGCTGGCCAAGGGCATGTACCTCAGTTGCGGTTTGTCGCTGGCCCTGGTCTGGGTTGTGTGGGAGGCAACCAGTTGATGTTTCTCTCTCCCTTTCTCTCCCTCTCTCTTCCTCCTACTCTATCTGAAGATAAATAGAAAAATATCCTTTGGTGAGGATAAAAAAAAAAAAAAAGAACTGTTTGTTTTCTAAATCTATTTCCCAGGCTTGAGAACAAATTTTAGTTTCTAGTGGAAATAAATTTAATGACCACAGTTAGTCGATTAAAATTATATACAGTTTTGAAGTAGCAAGATTAATATAATAACACATATAAGTTATAATTTTGTAGGAAGGAAAAAGCTATTGTATAAATAAAGTCAGCTAGAAGGTCCATTTTCCTTATTTTCAAGTATGAAAATTCAAGGATATCCCAGTGGATGCTTTACATTTTTTTTTATCTGGTTAGATTTAATAGAAATCAGGGCTCAGCAGTTTGCTATTGCTCAGTTAAAAGATAGGTATCTGTGACTGACATGTCAGTGGGTGGTGCCAACATGGCCGTTTTCTAAGTAACAGTTGTATTGTTGCCAATGTTATAGATACTATGCTTTTCATGCAATTCCCAGAAAGTGATTTTATTGCTGCTGTTGTGGTTTAAATTATGTGTAAAAATGTTGCATGCTTTTTATTTTATATAATTTTCAGCATCTTTTAACTTAGGATGCTTTTTCTTTTTTTTTAAGGCCATAGACAAGCCTGGCTGTGAATGTCCTACTTTGGATACCTGAGCAAAGGTGTATATGGCAGTTATTACTGAGGGGAAGGGAAGATGGGCATGTAATATTAGAAGGCATGAAGTTGGGCAGGTCCCTAGACTTACCTTCTCTATAAAGTGTGATGCTCCTTAACTGTGAAATCTATAACTGTGCCTCTCATCGTGGTTGGCCCAGGAGAACTTTACTGGTAGTGTTATCTTTTGTAGTTTTCTCTTTATTTTTCTTAAGTCTGAAAGAGCAAACATATATAAATAAGAAAAGCCTGCATTTTGAAAACATCTATTTTCAACTTAACTGATAATTTCAGAAGAGACAAACAGTGATTAAATAAGTAATAATGACTGAAAAGTCACCTTCATTTGGGTTCTGCATTTAGTTATGTAGGTCACAGAGCCTGAGGCGGAGGGAGGGGTCTGGATGTCACAGGTGTAGCAGTCTGATGCAGTGAGTATGCTGTGTGTGATTTCCTGTCTTTACCCTACTGTAATTAAACCAGTATGTAATAGACTGTGGCTCAGCATGATCACATATCGCTGGTCTATCGGCCACACAACTGAGTGTACATAAATAGAGCTGAACAACCTGAACATTGGTGTTCTTTATTCCATGCCTTGAGGAAAATTTTTGAATATAAGATGGAGACGGAAAGTGAGAGCAGCTCTGTAGGAGATGACAGTGTCTTTTGGTTGGATTCTGAAGTTATCACCCAGGTGACTGACAGTGAAGTGGGAGAAAAGGAGGAAACTTTCAGGTAATTATGGAATTCCTTGTTCTCTCTCTCACACCTTTGCGTCTCTGTTTACCCCCACCACCCCCTACCCTCCTTGGTGTTTTAATCTCTTTTCAGTAAGACTTTCTTTTCTCTGGAGGAAGGTTTGGCGCTGAAGAGGACAGGTTTCTAGTTGTATATAGCGCTCTTCATTCCACAACTTGCCCTGAGCTTGTAAAATGCATTCTAAATGACTTGTTAGAACATCAGGAAGAGAAGGTGTTCAACAGGTTTTGTAGTGGCATTTCAGGAATTTCAAGTAGAGACTCTTAGTGAACTACTACCCTTTCCTGTACCAGATTTGTGTCTGATAGATTTAATCTGAATTTGAATATAATAGGTTTTTCTTTCTCTTTTTAAAGAATGTGTGTGTGTGTGTGGCTGTTTTTGTTGCCTTATTCATGTGTGTGAAACATTTTCGTTAAGTACAAATTCATTATTTCATGGCTTAGATCCTTACTCTTGCCTCTGACCTTTTATATCTCACTCTTTTCTCTACCCCGCCAAATCTTCCATGGTTTTGAATCTCTGGCTGTAACTTCATAATTGAAGTTTTTAGAGAATGCTTCCTGATTAAGCAGCTCTCAGAGTTTGGTGGTATTGGTGAAGAAAGAGGTCTTACCAAGCCTGTGGAAACAGTGCCATTTGTTTATTAATTCTGTTGTACTGTTACAGATTTTAGGAGGCTTTCTTTTGGCTTTTCTTTTCCAAACAGGGTTAGCAAATTAAGTTTTTTGGAGGCATTAACAAAATCTCTTGAAGAAGTCTGTAGTACATATTATCACTGCCACCCACATGGGCAATTAAACACCTTTTATAATTTTACCTGTGAGTACTTGGGTAGGTGAACATACCATTATTTTCATCAGATCTTGTCTTTATGTTTAATGTTCAAAAAGACTGTCTCCCTTTCTCAAGTTAAAGGATTTCTTTATCCACAGATTTTACTTCTAAAGTCTAGGTTAAATGACCAAAAGGATTGGACATTAGGAACTCTTGATAACTCACACTAAATTTGCTAATCAGTGGTTGAAATGAATAAGAAGTATGTTTTAAATTTTAAAGAATATTTTAATGTTCAAAGGAACTATTTTATTAGCATATGAAATTCTTGTGCCAGCTTTCTCATTCTCTCCATAATTTTATTTTTAGCTTTTCTTTTTTGAGTAAGCTGCTTTTCTCCCAAGGTGTGCTGGTGTTACTCATATTCCTTAGTTTTCAATATGGTCATTCTCATGAACATTAATTAGTAGGAATAAAGTATTTATTTTGTTTGTATTGAAACTCTTTTATCCAGTATTAAAATTGTGGAAGTTGTTTTGGAGTATTTGTCAAAGGAAGAAACAACCTGGACTTCGTTGCTGTAACAGATCTGGTGCTGTGAGCCTTGATTCACTTGTTAGGCAACAAGAGCCTTCCTGGATTTTCCTCTGACAGTTAAATTTAAAAGCAAATGTGTGTGAGGTTGAGCTTTTCTTTTCCTCAGGACTGTGTGACAGCATGTTTATCCTGAGAAACTGAGGTACCATAGGCATTGTTTTAGGAAACCATGATTCCATGGGATATTTGTCCCGTTTACAGCGGTATTTCATATCTGAATATCATCATGGCTGTCCCAAACCAATTATGTCATTGAGATTTGGTCGTATTTTATTTGTAAAAGCAACAGAGAGATCAGGAGATCAGCTCACACATTTCATATAGTATATCCCCTGTTCAGCTGGCAGACGTGAGGAAATGGGATGCCTGGTGCTTTCACAACAGTCCGGCACTCTTCCAGCTGACATGCCTAGCAGAAGACTGCGTGTGTGGGCGTCAGAGGTGAAGGGTTAGACGGTAGGGGTTGTAGCCTTAACCTTGGGAGAACCGAATAGTAGACTCATTGTTATGTATGAGAATTGTTTTTGTAAAATCAACTTAAAAATTAAAAAAGTACACAGAAAAGTCAATGCTAACACACCCTAAACCAAATTATCATTATTGAGTACATTCTAGTTAATTTTCATTCATATGTGCACATATACACAAACAATGAGGGCAAAAGATTGTGCACTATTCCTTCATGGCAGTAGTTCAAGCATGTCTACCTGAGTCACAAATTTTTCCTTTTCTGATTTCTAATTTGTAGAGTGAAGTTAGTATCTACCATATCACTATGGTGAAATAGTTCTTGGTCTGAGTATTTAGAGATCCTTAGAATCCTTAGAACAGAGTAGTCCTTAGGGATTATTAGAACTCTTCTGTAAATCAGAAGGGCAATGTGAGGCAGAAAAGGAAAAACAAATGTTTTAATTCTTTTAAGAAAGAAAAACTTTAGACAGTTGTTGTTATATGCAGTGTACTAAGCCAAATCTGTTATATACAGTATATCAGTTATGTGCCTATCAATCCTACATAGTAAGTCTTTTTTTTTTCCCCCTATTTTCTAGATCAGGAAATTAAGGCTCACAAAGCCAGTTGACTGTATTGTCACAATATAGTAGAGCAAAATTTTGAACTCAAGTATAACTTATGTTGAAAGTTGAAGACCAGTTTCATAAAAGATTTTTGATATATCTGCTGCTAAATGTTGTTCTCTAGTAAGTAGTAATAACTTCTAGAGGCTGTAACTGATAATCTCAGTTCTGAAATTACTTCTTTGAGGAGTTTTTGAGCACCCATGATGTATAGATTACTTAACCAATATAAAAGTGAATTAATGTGTACAGTAATGTGACCTTTTAGGACACCGAGGAATTATTTCTAACAACCATGAAAGGTTGTAGTTCTATGGCATTTGAAGGTAGAAATACTTATTATATAATTTTTCTTAGTCTTCTCAATCATCAGGTTATTGGCAGGTAACATAGCCTGGCAAGTATGACATATAGTTTAAAACAGTTACAGAGATGATACAGTGCATAATTGAACCACATTTTTAGAACTTGTATATCTTTTTCCTCAACCAAGGACATGCTGAGAGAGAGAAAGAGAGAGAAAGAGAGAAAGAGAGAAAGAGAAATATTGATGTGAGAGAGAAACATTGATGGGTCACCTTCTGTAAGTGCCCCAACCGGGATGGAACCTGCAACCTGGGTATGTGCCCTGAGTGGGAATTGAACCGGCAGGGCAGAACTTATATATCTTTAAAATCAGAGTCTTCAGTCCTGGCCAGTTTGGCTCAGCGGTTAGAGCATTGGCCCGCAGACCAGTGAGTTGTGGATTAGATTCCAGTCAAGGGCATGTACCTTGGTTGCAGTTCATCCCTGGCCCTGGCTGGGGTCACGTGGGAGACAACCAGTCAATGTGTCCCTCTCATGTCGATGTTTCTCTCTCTCTCCCTCCCTCCCACTCTATCTGAAGATAAATAGAAAAAATATCCTCAGTGAGGATTTAAAAAAAAAATCAGAGGCCCAAATCTCTCAATCAGATCTTCACGTGTATCTTCATTATAAGATAACTGATTTTAATGGAGACAAGAAACTTCTGACTTGAGTAAACTAGGTGATTTGGTGAACATATTTTAATTTTCTTAGAACATCTATTGGTTTATAGCATTCCAGGACTAACATAGTTCAGGAACTTGATTGATTGTTTGGTTGCTTTATTCATTCTCTGCCTTATTTTAAATGATACCATGAGTTAGATGTTGCAGCAGTGCAAATAGGTAACAAGGGCTTAGAATATGGTATTATATTTCTTCCCATTCTTGTTTTTAATTACAGGGAGGTCAATTTACTTTAATGGCTAAATTCTCCTGGAAGCTAATACAGCTATCTTTGAATTCCTGCTTTTAATACCATGACTGTTCCTTTGTCTCCTGTAGAAATTCTTGATTTGCGGATTCTCAGTTAGTTTTTATGAGCCTGGAAGGATAGAGATGTAGCATTAACAATTAACCCTTGACATATATATCAGTATGATACCCAGACCTACTTATACTCTGTGACTTCTCATAGGGTTCTCATCCTTAATAATCTGTTATGTACAATACCAAAAAAGATGTGTATTTTGCAAAGAAAAGATTATATTTATATTACTTTATAACCTTTTATGTGTGATCTAGAGTATAGTTTAGCCCCTCACATATTCTTTTAATATTAAATGTAACTTTCACCTAACATATTCCTACCAGTGTCACAAAAATAATAAATTTAATTGTAATCAGCAGAGTCTGATGTGAACATTGCTTAATCTCAGAAAATGTTATGCCATATTGGAGTATAGCCATTAGCCTGACTCTCTTTATAATCTGTGAAATGCATCTGTCTTAGTCATGAGACATGCTAGTATAAGACTTTCTTGGTATTTCAGTCATTAAACTCTTTGCAATGGAATTGAAGGTGAGATTTTATTATATCTGTCTGTGTAAGGTTTTTGAAGTTCAAGATGGGACTTAGAGCCCAGAAACTATATAAAACTATATAAAAGTTCCTAGTTATTAAGTTGTTTATATACAGCTAAAAGTTTAAAAACCGATTTTTCCTTAACTTTTCCATTCAACTTAAAAATCATACTTGCTTAAAACAGTCAAGTGTATGTTTCCAACTTAGTAAATAAAATTTTCTGAAATATTTAAAATTCTGTTTATAAATGTAATATACAGTCAGCCCTCGTTTAGCGCGGTTAATCAGTTCCAGACTCTACCGTGATAAATGAATTTCCGCAAAGTAGGATTCTTTTTTTTTTTTTTTTTTATCCTCACCCGAGGAAATTTTTTCATTATTTGTTCAGATAGAGTGGGAGGGAGGAAGAGAGAGAGAGAGAGAGAAACATCGACATGAAAAGGACACATTGAGTGGCTGCCACCCGCACGACCAACCAGGGCCGGGGACAAACTGCAACCGAGGTACATGCCCTTAGCGGGAACCGAACCCGGGTCTCTCTGAGCCGCAGGCCGGCGCTCTAACCGCTGAGCCAAACTGGCCAGGGCAAAGTAGGATTCTTTATTTATACAGTCGTCCCTCGCCACTTTGCGCGAGAGTCGAAGCGCGAGGTGGCGAGGGACAACTGTAGTCAGTTTCCTTTTTAAAAAATGTATCTCAGCCCTTGCCGGTTTGGCTCAGTGGTTAGAGCATCGGCCTGCGGACCGGAGAGTCCCAGGTTTGGTTCTTGCTAAGGGCTCGTACCTTGGTTGGTTTGTCCCTGGCCCCGGTTGGGGTCGTGTGGGTGGCAACCACTCGATGTATCTCTCTCACATCGATATTTCTCTCTCTGTCTTCCTCCCTCCCTCCCTCCTATCCACTCTATCTGAAGGTAAATGCAAAAAATGTCCTCGGGTGAGGATAAAAAAAAAAAAAAATGTATCTCGTGACTAGCCTAGCAAGATTATAATTAGAACAAGCAAAGCTTTCTAGATATTTAATTTTAGAAGTTCTGCTATACTTTTTTTTTCTTTATTGATTTTTTAGAGAGAGAGGAAGGGAGAGGGAGAGAGAGATAGAAACATCGATGAAAGAGAACATCGACTGGCCACCTCCTGCATGCTCCCCACTGGGGATCTGGCCCATAACCTGGGCATGTGCCTTGACTGGGAACGAACCGGCGACTTCTTGCTTCATGGGCCGATGCTCAACCACTGAGCCACACTTCTCTACTTCTTCCTCTCAAGATCTTCAGAATACTTTTACTTCCTCTTTCTCCCAATTCCCTTCTGGATGAGACTTTTGGTACTCTTTATTTATCACCATTCTCCCCCACCCCAATCCTAGTTTTTTGTTGAGATGACTTAATATTTTTTTGTCATTCATTCAGATTTAACTATACAGGCAGACCTCAGAGATTTTGTGAGTTCAGCTCCAGATCATCACAATAAAGTGAACATCACACTGAAGCTAGTCACATGACTTTTTGGTTTCCCAGTGCATGTAAAAGTTATGTTTACACTGTACTGTAGTCTGTTACATGCAGTAACATTATGTCTAAAACAACAATGTACCTGCCTTAATTAAAAATACTTTTATTGTTAAAAAATGCTAACTACCACCTGAGACTTTAACTAGTCATAATCTTTTTGTTCATGGAGGGTTGCCTCGATGTTGATGGCTGCTGACTGATTAGGGTGGTGGTTGCTGAACATTGGAGTTGCTGTGGCAATTGCTTAAAAGAACAGTGACGTTTGCTAACTCCTTCTTTCACGAATGATTTCTCTGTAGGATATGATGCTGTTTGATAACATTTTACCCACAGTAGAACTTCTTTCAAAATTGGAGTCAGTTCTCTCAAACCGTGCTGCTGCTTTATCAATTCAGTTTATGTACTCTTCTAAATCTGTTGTTGCTGTTGCAACAGTCTTCACAGTATCTTCACCTAGGGTAGGTTTCATCCCAAGAAACTACTTTTTTGTGTGTTCATCCATAAGAAGCAAGTCCTTATCCATTCAAGTTTTATCGTGAGATTGAAGCAATTCATTCACATCTTTAGGATCCACTTCTAATTTTCTTTCCCTTTCCATCACACCTGGAATTACTTCCTCCACTGAAGTCTTGAACCCCTCAAAGTCATCCATGAGGGTTGATATTTTGACCTTTTCCCATGAATCATGAATGTTCTTTCTTTTTTTTAATTCCTCACCTGAGGACATGTTTTTATCGATTTTTAGAAGGGGAGAGAGGGAAACATTGATTGGTTGCCTCCCATACTTGCCCCGACTGGGGATCAGCCCCGCAACCTAGGAATATACTCTGACCGGGAATTGAACCTGCAACCTTTTTGGTGTATGGAACGACATTCCATCCAGCTGAGCCACTGGGCCAGGGAGTGAATGTTCTTAATGGCATCTAGAATGGTGAATCCTTTCCAGAACGTTTTCAATGTACTTTGCCCAGATCCATCAGAGGAATCACTGTCTATTGCAGCTACAGCCTTATGACACGTATTTCCTAAACAATAAGACCTGAAAGTCAGAATTACTCCTTGATCCATGGGCTTCAGAAGGAATGTTGTGTTAGCAGGCACAAAAATAACATTCATCTTATTGTATATTTTCATCAGTGCTCTTGGGTGATAGGTACATTGCTGATTAGCAGTACTATTTTTGAAAGGAATGTTTCATTCTGAGCAGTAGGTGTCAATAGTGGGCTAAAAGTATCGAGTGAACCATGTTGTAAACAGATGTGCTGTCATCCAGGCTCTGTTCCATTTTGCAGGTAGATTTAGTGTAATACTTGAGGGCCCTAAAGTGTTTTTGGAATGTAAATGAGCACGGGCATCCACTGAAAGTAACAAGCTGCATTTGCCCCTAACAAGAGAGTTAGCCTTTTCTTTCAAACTTAAAAAAACAATAACCAACAAACAAGAAAAACAAAAACTTGTAGATACAGACAGCAGTATGGTGGTTACCAGAGGGAAAGGGGAGTGGGGGCAGGTAGTAAAGGGCGTCAAATATATGGTGACGGAAGAAGATTTGACTTTGGGTGGTGGGCACACAATGCAATATACAGATGATGTATCATAGAATTGTACACTTCAAACCCATATATTTTTTAAATCCTCACCCGAGGATATTTTTTCCATTGATTTTTAGAGAGGGGGGAAGAGAGGGAGGGAGGGAGGGAAAGAGAGAGAAACATTGATGTGAAAGAGACACATAAATTGGTTGCCTCCTGCACACTCCCCTACCCGGACCAGGATAGAACCTGCAACCCAAGTATGTGCCCTTGACTGGGAATCAAACCCCAGACGCTTCGGTGCACAGACTGATGCTCTAACCACCTAGCCACACCGGCCAGGGCAAAAATTATGTAATCTTATTAACCACTGTCACTCCTTTAAAACTTTAAAGCCAGGCAGTGACATTGCCTCTTTAATTTTTTTTTTTTTTTAATCCTCACCTGAGGACACTTTTTGCATTCATAAGAGCGAGAGGGAGAGAGAGAGGAAGAGAGAGAGCAAAGAAACATCGATGTAAGAGAGACACATCGACTGGCTGCCACCCACACAACCCCAACCGGGGCCGGGGACAAACTGCAACCGAGGTACGTGCCCTTAGCGGGAACCGAACCCGGGTCTCTCCAGACCGCGGGCCAACGCTCTAACCGCTGAGCCAAACTAGTCAGGGCGACATCGCCTCTTTAGCTATGAATGACCTAGATGGCATCTTCTTCCGATGTAAGTTGTTTTGTTTACATTGAAAATCTGTTGTTTATTGTAGCTACCTTCTTGAATTATCTTAGCTAGATCTTCTGGATAACTTGCTGTAGCTTCTTCAGTCTGTAGTTGGATGGCTTTCATCAGTTTTGAAAAGTTTTCAGCCATTATTTTTCAAATGTTGCTTTTGTCCCTTTCTCTTTTTCATCAGATTTCTTATCTGAGTTGCTAGTTTAGACATATTTGAGACCTTTTACCAAGTCTGTTGTGTTTTATGCATTTCTGTTTCTGTTTTCTTTGTTCTTCAATGTAGATATTTTCTATTGAACTATCGTATAGTTCACTGATCCTCTCTTTAACCATGTCCATTGTTCTGTTAAACCCATCCTTTGAGTTCTTGATTTATTTTTTATTTTTAGGATGAACATTTGATTGTTTTTCATAGATTCCAATTTTCCATTGAAGTTCTTTATCTTTTAGTCTTTTTTTTATTATCAACATACTTTTCCTGAACATATTAATTATACATATTTTAGCAGCTTGATAAAATTTAACTGAATTCTTACCAGCTTGTGTATCTTTCTTCTACCCCTTTCCTTGCCCTAGGCAAATTATTGCTTGTGATTCCTGTCTTTCCTTAGAATTTCGGCTAGTAGTTGGTTGCCCCAAGACCTCAGTTTTCTGATAGATTCAAGAAAGTTATTATTTCATAGATTATCTGTCTTGTTGTTAGGCTGGGAAGTGATGCTTTTGCAGCTTTCTACATCACATCCAGCAGCCAGAAATCCATCATAGCCATTTTTTAGTCCCTTTCTGATCATGCTAAAATCTGAATCAAATGTGACTCTTTCTCTATTTTTGACTACATTTTTTCAAATTTTTATTCATTTTTTCCTGTTTTTTTTTTTTTTTTTTTTAACCATGCCTTATAATGTTTATTGGATACCAGACAAGGTAAATGAAAAATTTGCAAGGGGTCTGTAGAGTGTTATTTTCCTCTGTATAGAGTTAATTTTTCTTCTGGCAGTTCTGATTGTGTCACGGCTTGGCTTTAGGCTTTGTTTGAGCTTGTCTATTGCTGTTTCGTCCTTAATCCTAAGTCATGGCTTCTCTAGAGTCTCAGTTGAGATTACAGGTTTTTGTTTGTTTGTTTTTTCAATGCCCCTCTGTTTTGGGCATGCTTGCTTGCCAAACTCTATTTCCTCAGGATGGCGAGGCTGTGAAATATCTGCTTGGCCCATTAGTTGCCCAGCAGCTGTTTTTTGATAGGTGTCTTGGCATCTTGTCCTACATACTTGTAAGCTGAGGAATCAGTTGACAATTTGAGGGGAATTTCCATGTAGATCTTAGGACTCTTCCTCTACAGGTCTTTTGGTGGTGGTGGTGGCATTTTTTACCCTGAATCCTCATAGGCTTTGGCAACCCCGGCATCCAACCTCTGCCTCTTCAGCCTAGTTAGACCACAATATTATCCTTGGCTTATATTTTCAGTCATTGATTTAGAAAGTCTGTTATACAAAAAGAATGATTAATTATGGAATTTACTTCATGGGTTTTCTTCTCTCAAAGAATGTAGTCCCAGAAATTCTACTTGTATTGATTGCTTTCCTGTGCCTTCAGATAAGTAGTTTTATCTAATATTCATAGTTGTTTTCCTTGAGAGTGCTAGTTCAATACACTGTCCAACATAAATTGGAAGTAAAAGTACTATATCTCTTTCTTCATCCTGGCATTTCACTAATGCTTAGCACAGTTCTATACATATGGATGCTGTTGCAAATCTTTTCAAGGTTCCAGCTGTGTTGAACTGATAAAATCTGTCCTTGTAATTACCAGAGACCATAAAAATTAACTAATTATAAACCTTAGTTTTATCTCTTGGAATAAAAGCAGGTATTTGGTACATCAGGAAAGATATCTGAAAACTAGGGTAGAAATGGAGGAATAAAACTAGCTACCAACGCTCTTTTAACTAAACTATAAATCTCACATAACTTTCTGTTCTTTGAATTGTGGCCATTGGAACGTTTTTATAGAAAAGGAAATTCTTATTAAAGTCTTTCATGTTTTGATCTCTAGGAAGATGAAGTCCTCGGTACATTCTGAAGAGGATGATTTTGTTCCAGAACTACACAGAAACGTTCACCCTCGAGAACGGCCTGATTGGGAGGAAACACTTAGTGCAATGGTAAATCAGTTTTATGCACATGTATATATGTATATTTTACTTAAAGGAAAAGGAACTGAAGAAACATTACTTATAGAAAAAATTTTCTTTTGTTGTTGCTTTGTTCATTTATTTTGAACTATTTATTGAGCAAATAATTTATTCCAGGCACTGTTTTTGACTCTCTTGTTAGAACCCTTTGAATAAAACACAAAATTTCCTGCCTTCGTGGAGCTTATTTTAATGGGGTAGGAGGGAAAGTAATTAATTTAAAATATAATATGTCAAGTGGTGGTATGTGCTATTGAAGAAAATTGATGCAGAGTAGTAGGTTGACAGAGTGGGAAGACTGTGAAAGGCTAGTTGCTAGTTACATAGGGTGGTCACAGATGGCCTCTGGGAGGCGATTTATCTGGGAACAGATCATTTTAGGCTGTGGAAGAACAAGTCTGTGGCATAGGATTAAAAAGAATGGGAACAAACACAAAAATAGGACATGTGGCTGAAATTGAGCCAGGGGACAGTAGAAGGAGATGAGGTCAGAGAAGTGGTTTGGGTGGGTGGAGAACAGATCATCTAGTTTCTTGTAGTCCATTATAGGGTCTTTGGTTTTTTATACTGGGTGAGATGGGAAACCACTGGAGGATTTTTGGCTGAGAAGTGACATGATCTGGCTGAAAAGTTTAAAAGGAGTCTCTGATTGCTGTGAGTAGGCTAAATGGGGAGGTAGAGGGAATGAGACCAGTTAGAAGATTACTGTAATAGGTGAACGATGATGAAAGCTTGAACCCAGGGGATAGATGTGATGAAAATGATTAGATTCTGGGTATAGTTCTACAGATAAAGCCAACTGTTTTTGCTGATGAATGGGATAGAGAGAGTGAGATAAAGAGAAGTCAAGGATGACTTCAAGTGTTTTGGCTTGACCAATCTAAAAAATGTAGTTTACATTCACTGAGATGTTAGAAAAGCAGTTTTTGTTAGTGGGTTAGGTGGAAAAATCCTGTGCAGTGTAGTTTTCCACATAAGTTTAAAAATACGCATTTACTGTATTATAACTTTATGTAATTCAGGTCTCTTAATAAGAACAACGAAACTGCCCTGGCCTGTTGGCTCAGCTATTA
Source organism: Tadarida brasiliensis (assembly GCA_030848825.1). Taxonomy (NCBI): domain Eukaryota; kingdom Metazoa; phylum Chordata; class Mammalia; order Chiroptera; family Molossidae; genus Tadarida; species Tadarida brasiliensis. Next base: position 27,813,707 of record CM061277.1, on the reverse strand, counting down.
GAGCGTTGGCTCACGGACCAATCCTAAGGATTGAGGGTTTGATTCCCAGTCAAGGGCATGTACCTGGGCTGTGGGTTCGATCCTCGGCCCCATTTGGGGTCCTGCGGGAGGCAACCAGCAGATGTGTCTCTCTCACATCGATGTTTCTCTCTCTCTCTCTTTCCCCTCTCCCTCCCTTCCACTCTCTCTAAAAATCAATGGAAAAAATATCTTCGGGTGAGGATTAACTCAAAAAAAAGAAAAAAAAAAGGAACAATGAAATCTTTTTGTTGAAAGTAACATTTTATTTAATTGTAGTTAAAAATTAGTGTTTCTTATCATCAAAATTGAATGCAAATGTTCATCTGTCAATGTTGATCTGTAATGAGATTTTACATATTTCATTTTTGAAAATGCCTTTTCACTCAGATATGTACTGCCAAATACTGACATAGTTCATGAGCATATGATTTTAATTGAACATATTCATTGCCTAGAAGGTATTTTCAGAATTCTATTAGATTTTTCTTTTAATATTTGCCTTTTAGCATAACATTGTAAACTTTCACTTGAAGATTAGCCTGAAGGTTCTCATTTGCACAGTTAGATGGATTTTGCGATATGGAAATTTACTTCACATTTGTATTGTGGTCTGAAAAATCCTGCTGGAACTATAGTTTGAGCTTAGAAAATATATTCACTGCAAATTTATGTGGTGATGAGATCTGCCATCTTGTTTTAATGTTTAATAATTAGGAAGTATGTATAGTAGCCCATGATTACTTGTGATTTTGACAGTATTATTCCAGTGTAAGTTTCTCATATAAGCTATGTCTTGCCTTGTAATTTTAGGTAAAATTCATTAAGAAATAGTATCAAATTTTTTGCAGCAAAAAACTAATTACAAAAGCCATTTAATGTTCAGTAACAGATGTTGAAAATATGTCCAAGCCTTTTTCTGCTGCACACCTATTTTTTGCTAAAAGCAGTTTTAATGTATCTTAGTGGATTCCACTTCAGATTGTACTAATGTTTGCTGAGTTTATTTGAGAATATTGTCACCTGTAGTTGGCCAATGCAGACTGTGCATAGGAGCTAATTCTTGAGCCACTATAAACTGCACATTGACTCCTCAACATCTGAGCAATATTGGTTACATTTATTGACTCATCCAGAGTCAAGGAAAACCAATCAAAATCATTTGCCTTGTTTTTTAATTTACCGTTGATTTTGCTCCTTGTAACCTCAACTCTTCAAGCAGCTGGTCTCTCTGAAAGGCTAATAGGCTTAAACAGTTTGTTTTCTCTCTGGATGCATTTCTTTGGCTGCTATAGTCAAATATGATTTAATGGACTCACTATTGATAAATGGTAAATGACTTTCCTTGTTGGCCAACAAATGAGCTACCTGGAAATTTAGTTTGGATGCAGTCTTGTTTCTGTTTTTTGTGAATAAATTCTGTGTGATGATATAATCTTTTAGAATTTTTGAATTTTTAAAATTACTGCTTTCCTGTGAGTTGAGACTATTGTGATGAGCGCAGAGTTTGGTAACATTGATGTACATTCTGTTCGTTCAGCACAACTGTAGTGCCACTGCATAATAAACACAGTTGTTTCACCATCTAATTTGATATCAAAACCCATACTCTTCTATGCCTTAAAAGCATGACATGCAGAGTCCACTTATCTCTTCTTTGCCTATTTTTACATGATCTGTACGAATTGGTAATTTTGAAAAAATGTGGAATGGTGATACCTGTAGAACTTGAAATGCTGTTGACTTATAACTCAGTACTGCAATTTATGGTGTGCTGAACAGCAGTGTGAATTGATGAGAGTGCCACAAAAGGTCTCTCACGGCTACTCAATCCTGTCGTTGTAATGTGAGAGCAGCCATAGGTAATACATAAATGAGTGTGGCTGTGTTTCAATGAAACGTTATTTGTGGACACTGATTATTTGAATGTCATGTAATTTTCACATATCATTAGATAATCATACTTCTTTTGATTCCCCCCCAAACATTTAAAAATGTAAAAATTACTTTTAACTTATGGGCTATACAGGCAGTGGGCTGGGTTGGTCCTAGTTTCTTGACCTTTGCCTTATTATAATTGTAACTTAAGATGTAAGGCTTTCTTAAACTTTCCAGAGATAAAATGGTTTTATTTTACTTCTCATATGTTATTCATATCTCTATTGTAATAGTTAACCTCATTCTAGTTGGCTATAAATTTATTTATCACCCTTACTATATTGTAATCTCTTTGAGGAGGCATAAGGATCATTTTGTATTCATTTTACTGAAGGATAAAATTTAGAAGAGGATGTAATCATAACTCTCATGCGAATATGAAATGAACACATACCAAAGATATTTAATTCATGAATTAATGAAGGCATCAGTCGAGTGTTACAATTGGTTCAAAGGAGAATTTATTTTTTATTTTTTTTATCCTCACCGAGGAGAGATGCATTTATCTTCAGATAGAGCGGGAGGGAGAGAGGGAGAAAGAGAGAGACAGAAACATCGAAGTGAGAGAGACACATCGATTGGTTGCTACCCGCACAACCCCAACTGGGGCCGGGGACGAACTGCAACTGAGGTACATGCCCTTAGCGGGAATCGAACCTAGGACTCCCTGGTCTGTGGGCCGACGCTCTAACCACTGAGCAAAACTGGCCAGGGCTTAAAGGAGAGTTTAAAGTTTACTGTGACAGATCACTCATGAAAAATTGATGCAAGTAGATGCAGACTGTCAAAACTGTCCAGTGCCTCTGGACACATTTGCATTTTTATGGGCAGGACTTAATTTGTACTATGAGTTTTCTACAATTTAACTTTTCTGCGGAGGTGTAAAATAGCCTAGGCAAACACAAGTCCCACATCCCTATTGAATCAAGTAATTCCTAGAGATGCCAGCATTCCATTGAAAGGATATTCAGTAATCTCTTCTGCCCATTTTTAAATCTTTCACATTTTTTCCCTACAATTTTTATAACCTTCAAAAAAATCTACATTGATTATCAAATGGGAAGAAAGGTGAAACTTGTTATTATATGGTGATTTGTATTTAAATATCACATGCTGTATACATAGAAAGTTACTGAATTTTTCTTTCTGGAGTCCACATTGATTTGTCTATGGAAATAACTATTTATATCATATGTTGTAGCACCTTATTATATTATTATCTTGGTATTCTAATTTTTTTCATGTGTAAGCTTTTTGAGGGCAGGTGCTATAATATTTAAAAACTCATTACACTGGATAAATAACACATTGGTAGACTGCACAAAGTGTACAGTGAATGATGGATGAAGAGGATATACATGAAATTACAGCTACGATTTTACTACACCTTCTCTAGAAAATTACATTGATTTTAATAAGGACGTAAATAAAGAAAGTTTGGGACCCTTTTCTCTTCCAATAATAATCTAAGTGAAATACCACTTTGAGAATGAAGTTTATTAGTAAGAGAAACCCTTATAAAAGACTTCTTCAAAATATTTCCAGTTAGTTAATTTTTGAGTTATTGTAGAAATGAAAGGGCTTAACTGTTAAACTTTTGATTTGTGTGGTATAGCTAGAATATTAGTTTAAAAAAATACATATTTAAAAGAAAGCCATAGATTTTTGAATTAAGAATTTAAAAAATTTATAGTTACTTTAAATTGAGATATAAGTGATATATAACATTATATTAGTTTCAAGTGTACAGCATAATGATTCAGTATATGTATATTCAGTAAAATGATCAACATAATAGTCGAGTTAATATCTGTAACCACACATAGTTAAACATTTTTTTCTTGTGATGAAAACTTGTAAGATTCACTCTTTTAACCACTTTCAAACATACAATACAGTATTATTAACTATAATAACCATGTTGCACATGACATCGTCAGGGCTTACCTATTTTATAACTGGAAGTTTGTACTTTTTGATCCCTTCCATTTATTTTGCCTACCCCATATCCCTTCTTCAGGAAACCCCCAATCTGTTCTTTCTATCTGTGAGTTCAGTTTATTTTATTTTTATTTTTAGATTCCACGTATAATTGAGGTCATATAGTATTTGTCTTTTTTTGTCTTTCTGTCTGACTTCATTTAGCATAATGCCCTCAGATTCATTCATTTTTGTCACAAATGGCAAGATTTCCTTCTTTTTTATGTGTGTGTGTGTGTGTGTGTGTGTGATGTTTTCTTTATCCATTCATCTATCAATGGTTGGTTAGTTTGCTCTCATGTCTTGGCTGTTGTAAATAATGCTGCAGTGAACATAGGGGTACAGATATCTTTTCAAGTTACTGCTTTTATTTCCTTCAGGAAAAAAAAAAAAAAAAAACACCCAGAAGTGGGATTGCTGGATCATATGGTAGTTCTATCTTTAATTTTTTGAGGAATTGTCATACTGTTTTCCATAGTGGCTGTACTCATTTACACTCCCACCAATAGTGCACAGAGGTTTCCTTTTCTCCACAATCTTGCCGACACTTGTTATTTCTTATCTTTTTGATAATTGCCATTTTAACAGGTGTGAGGTTATATCTTATTGCAGTTCTGATTTGTACTTGATTAGTGGTTTTTGAACATCCTTTCATAGACCTGTTGGCCATCTGTCTGTGTTCTTTGGAAAAAAGGTCTTTTCAGATCCTCTGTCCACATTAAAAAGAATTTTTTTTCTTTATTGATTTTAGAGAAAGAGGAAGGGAGAGAGAGAGAGAGACAGAGAGACAGAGAGACAGAGACAGAGAGAGAGAAACATCGATGGAACTATTGGCTGCCCCTTGCATGACCCCCACTGGGGATTGGGCCCACAACCTGGGCATATGTCCTGACTGGGAATTGAACCGGTGACCTCTTGGTGCATGGATCGACGCTCAACCACTGAGCCACACGGACTGGGCTCCTCTGTCCACTTTTCAGTGTTGTTTGTTTGTTTTTGTGTGTATGTGTGTTTTTTGCTATTGAGTTGTGTGAGTCCCCCCCCTTTTTTTTGATGAAACTCATGTCAGATATATAATTTGAAAATATTTTATCCCATTCAGTAGGTTACTTTTTCATTTTGTTGATGGTTTCCTTTGCTGTGCAGAAGCTTTTTCGTTTGATGTAGTCCCATTCACCTGTTTATTTCTGCTTTTGTTGCCTTTGTTCTTGGTGTCAAATAAAAAAATCAGCAGGACTGATTTCAAGGACTTACTCCCTATGTTTTCTTCTAAAAGTTTTATAGTTTCAGGTCTTATGCTGAAGTCTTTAATCCATTTTGAGTTAATTTTTGTGTATGGCATAAGATAGTGGTCCAGTTTCATTCTTTTACATGTGGCTGTCCAGTTTCCCAGCACCATTTATTGAAGTGACTGTCTTTTCTCCATTGTATATTCTTGGCTCATTTGTCATAAATTAATTAACCATATATATGTGGATTTTTTTTCTGGGCCTACTAGTCTGTTCATTGATCTATGTGTCTTTTTATTAATGCCACTACCATTACTAAAGCTTTGTAATGTAGTTTGAAATCAGGAAGCGTGATACCTCCAGCTTTGTGCTGCTTCTTCTAGGTTGCTTTGGCTATTTGATGTGTTTTTTTGGTGTGTGATTTCATATAAATTTTAGGATTATTGCTTCTATTTTTGTGAAAAAATGCCTTTGGAATTTTGATAGAGATTGCATTGAATCTATAGATTGCTTTGGATTTGGGCATTTAAACAGTATTTATTATTCTAACCCATGGGCATAAAATATCTTTCCATTTACTTGTGTCTTCTTCAATTTTTTAAATCAGGGACATGGTTTTCAGTGTTCAGGTTTTTCATCTCCTTGGTTAAATTTATTCCTAGATGTTTTATTCTTTTTGATGTAATTGTAAATTGGATTGTTTTCTTAATTTCTCTCTCTGATAGTTTGTTATTAGTGTAGAGAAGCACAACTAATTTTTGTATGATGATTTTATATCCTGCAACTTTGAATTCATTTATTAGTTCTGACAGTTCTTTGTTGGCACCTTTAGGGTTTTCTATGTCATCTGCAAAGAATGACAGTTTTATTTCTTCCTTTCCAAATTGGATGCCTTTTTTTTTTTTCCCCTTGCCTAATTGCTCTGGCTAGAACTTTCAGTACTATGTTGAATAGACGTGGTGAGAGAGAGTAGGCATCTTTGTCTTGTTCCTGATTTTGGAGGAAAAGCTTTCAGCTTTCAATTTTGAGTATGATGTTAGCTGTGGGTTTGTCATAGATGGCCTTTATTATGTTGAAGTACCTTCTCTCTATGCCTACTTTACTGAGAGCTTTCATGGTAAATGTATGTTGAATTTTATGAAATGCTTTTGCTGCATGTATTGAGATGATCATATGATTTGTATCCTTCGTTTTGTTAATGTATACTACATTGATTTGTGGATGTTGAGCTGTTTTTGAATCTCTGCATTAAATCCCACTTGATCATGGTGTATGATCCTTTTAATGTACTGTTGAATTCAGTTTGCTAATATTTTGTTGAGGATTTTTGCACCTATGTTTGTCAGGAATATTGGCTTATAATTTGTGTGTGTGTGTGTGTTTGTGTTTGTGTGTGTGTGTGGCTTCTTTGTCTGGTTTGGTGTCTGGATAATGCTGGTCTCATAAAATAAGTTTGGAAGTTTTCCCTCTTTTATTTTTTGGGAGAGTTTTAGAAGGATTGGTATTAATTTTTCCTTAAATGTTTGGAAGAATTTATCAATGAAGCCATCTGGTCCTGGAGTTATATTTGTTGGGAGATTTTTGATTATTGATTCAGTCCCCTTTTTAGTATTTAGTCTGTTCTAAATAGTCATTTTTAATCAAAATAAAAAGAATAAATCCTAAAATAGGGCTCTCTCCTTTTTTGATATATGGTTTATGATTTATTTATTACTCTTCATAAATTTGTAATAAAATAAGTATCTTAAGAAAGCAAAAGCTAAAGTTTTAAAAAATTAGAGTAAAATATTTATTTGCAGTGATATAATAATAAATTATATAGTAAACAAATATTAGGATCTTTAAAATATAAGATAAGCCCAGCCAGTGTGGCTCAATGGTTGAGCATCGACCCATGCACCAAGAGGTCGCCGGTTCGATTCCCAGGCAGGGCACATGCCCAGGTTGTGGGCCAAATCCTCAGTGGGGGGCATGCAGGAGGTGGCCAGTCAATGTTGTCTCATTGATGTTTCTATCTCTCTCTCCCACTCCCTTCCTCTCTCTCTAAACATCAATAAAGAAAAAAAATAAGATAAAAGATATAAAAAGAAAGTGAGGGAAAATCTTACCAGTTTTAAATATTTTAACTAAAATCACCTTAATTATCATACTACTTAGTGTTTCTTCATTTTATTTTTAGTATCTATCATTTCAATATTCTCAGAATATATCTTGCTATTTCTCAAATTTCTTTTGTTGGGAACAGTTTCTCATTTATCTTTTCTACCATTAAAATTAATGTGTTCAACGCTCGGGGCTAAAGTAGGTCATGTTGTAGCAAATGAACTTTTTATTGATCAAATAAAATCAATGGTCTTGGCTTAAAATTCACATAGGCTAACAACTAGAGTCATAAAAAATAAAACAAAGTGTAAATTTGAACTTCCAAAGTATTAAAAAAACTTAAAAGATAAAAAGTTTATTCTTGGTGTTGTCAACAGTGTATGTGTCCATCACATGCTCTCTTTCTCTCTCATTCCTTCCTTTCTCCCTTTGTCTCTCTAAACACATGTATGTGTGTGAGCACATGCTGTCGTGCATGCGTGCTCTCTCTCTCTCTCTCTCTCTCTCTCTCTCTCACACACACACACACACACACGCACGCACGCACTCACACTCACTCACAAGGACTCACTCCTGAAGGGGGGGTTCTTTTCCTCTGTCTCTCTGGTCTCCACATGCTAAAAGCAGGCATTCGCAGGGGTCTGTACTTTGTCCCTTCATGCTTGTTTCCTCCCAGTTCTATGTTGGTCCTGCAGACTTAATTGTCATCTCTATACAGATGACCTCCATGTCCATATCTCTGGCCCTGTAAGAATTCATTTCCCAGCTGAAGGTCCTGTAGAAACTGTGAGCTATAGATTTTCACAAAATCTCATCTCTCCTGCTCCCTGAAATGAGTTTCTTATTAACTTTACAGATAATGTTAATAACACTAACTTTATTTCAGTCACCCAGGTTTAAAACCTTGTATTTGTTATAAATGAAATGGTTTCAGTTAATTTTCCTTAAAAGTCAAAGGCCTTCCTTACTTGATCATTTTGCTCCAGTTACATTGACCTCTTTACTGTTTATTTCTTGACTGTGCCCAGCGTTCTCCCACTCTGGCTGGGGACTTGGTGTTTGTGTTCTTTTTTTCTGAAAGTGCTTTTCCTGCATGATCTGCAAAGCTTGCTCTCTCTTCCTTCAGTTTCCTCTCTTCCTGCATGATCTGCAAAGCTTGCTCTCTCTTCCTTCAGTTAAGTGCTGACTTGACTCACCATCTTAGATGAAATAATAACCCTGCCCTCTTCTCTCTTCCTTACACTGCTTTAATTTTCTCCATAGTGCTTGGAAATACTGAATATTTGAATAAAAACTGTTTTTCTTTTCCATTAGATTGTAAGCTCCTTGAGTACAGGGACTTTGTCCTTTATGTTTAGTGTTTTGTCACCTATGCCTCACACAGAACATTCTCAGTAGTTTTTTTTTTTTTTTAAGCTGTTTCTTTCTTTTTATTTTATTTTAATTTTTTTCCCTTTATTAATTTTTAGAGAGAGAGGAAGGAAGAGGGAGAGAGAGATAGAAACATCGATGAGACAGAACATTGACTGGCTGCCTCCTGCACGCCCTGCACTGGGGATCAGACCCACAACCTGGGCATGTGCCCTGACCGGGAATCGAACCGGTGACCTCTTGGTGTATGAGTTGACACTCAACCGCTGAGCCACACTGGCCGAGCTCAGTAAATAGTTTTTGAATGAATGAAATTGTATTCTCTGGACAAATTTAACCTCTTGTTTTGCCTTGAGGATGCCCTAATTTTTCTGCTTTTCTTTATCTCCTTTGTTAATACGAATTTTCTTTTTTTTGGCAATGGATGTGAGACATTTTATTACTTTCATTTGGTTCTTTTATTTTATTTATTTTTATTGCTGAAAGTATTGAATTTTCTTTTTTTCCCCTGTTCTTTAGTTTTCTTTTTTTCCCGTCTATCTTTTCTTTCTGTTTTAAAACAAAAGTTAGATCATTACATTTTTCTTAAACTTTTCAAAAGTACCCTTTGTATTTGGACCATTTTGTCCTTCTATTGCCTGCTTTCTAAAGAAAAATGAGGATTGATAGAATGGTAATTCTTCCTGAATAATCTTGAAGAGATAATTTTGGAAGAGGTGTGTCTTTTGTGTACTGCTCCTTGGATTGATACTTGTCCACTCCAATGGTACTGTGCACTGGTTTCTTTTACCCATCAGTTATAAAAACGTTTGCAATTTGAATAAAAGAAAGAAGTCTGCACATGCTCCTTCAATGAATTTCTTTAGCTTTTATTACTGTGTGATGTTTAACTGTTCATTTTTGACTGATATTGGGTGAATTTTACTTATAATTCAGAGAAACTGATGGTGTTTATCATTTCACAGTCTTTAAAAGCTGAATGTTTTGCTTTGTGAACAATCACAAATGCACCCATTGATTAATATGTAAAGCCCAGGTTTTTAATTTCTGCCAGTATATTCAAAGCTCTTTAATAAACAACCCTAAGCCCACCCCATTCCATGGTGCATTCTATTCTGGCTGAAGATTGTGGGAATGCTCTGGCATGAATCAAATGATGTTAATTATCGAAGGTAATTAATGTACTACTGAGAGTTCTGGGAGTTATATTAGGTGGAATTGTATGAAATTTTTAATTTTATAGGTTAAAAAGTGTTGAAAATGAGTAGTTTTATAAGGTTAAACCTAAAATCTTTTGAACTGGTGAACTGATCTTAAACCCAGCATTTATTTGTTAATTATTAAACTAAAAACTACGTTACAAATATTGTGCTATTTAAGACTTTTAAGTGATCTGGATGTTACTTTTACTGATAGAATTTGTTATATGACTTTTCAAAACATTTTTAAATGTATAACATATTGAAGGAGAAAAGTACATAAAACGTGTGCAGTTAGAACAATGGAGTGTCAAGGATAGTCTAGAATCTTGCCAATTCTTCCTTTAATAGAAAATTTCCAATTAAGTGTCTCCATCATTTGTGATTCTCTGTTCCCTTCCACCCTTCTTCTATTCATACCCTGCCTATTCCAGAAAGAATATATATATTTTTATAATATATGTTTAAATATTATGTGTACATTTTTATTGGTAGGTCTGGTGTAGAAAATTCAAGTGTAGAAACAGACCATTTTCTAGCAGCATAGAAGAATAGCAGTAATTTATGTGAATAAGAGAATAAAGTACCTATCAAGTTAGTCGTATACTGTTTTTAGATTTCCTAGGAACCTTTTTATAAAATGTCTGGTGAAATTATATACAACATTGGAACCCCATATTTTCAGCAGAGTAAATACTTGCTGAATCAGTAGGATTATCTTTAATGATTGGGATAGGTAGGAGTGAGATGAAGGAATAGATGAATCTCCATTATAGAAAAATAGAAACTTCAAAATATTTAAAATATTTGCTAATATGTCAGTATGTTAATTTTTAAGTTGGTTATCCAGCTGTTGCCTACTAGTGAATGTGTATTATTATTCTGATGGCACTTGCTAGTAATTTTTCCTAAATTATTTTAAACATTGCTCCTGAATAATTTTTCCGCAGCTGTTGCATGGTTCTTTCTAAGGAGATATTTGCTGGTAGAAGTGAACTTTAAAGGCAACCCCTTTGCTGCAAAAGAACCTAGTTTTATAATCAGTTTCAGAAATCTTTTTTTGTTTTTTTGTTTTAGTATTCCCACCCTGTTGTTCCCCATCAAAATAGAGAATTAAGTAGGAATAACTATATAGTTTACTCCTGGGACTTATTTGATAGCTATTCTTGTGATTTGTGAATTATCCACATACTTAAATCTGCCTGCCACCTTCTTGGATTCTTGTTTCTGTCTTTTGGCACTTGCCTGCTGGGAGTTCTAGGTAACATACCGGAGGAAATACATGAAGAAAACTGTTCTGTAATAGGTTTTTAACATCAAGGATATTTTGCTGTATCAAAATTCTTTTGAAAATATTCACACAGATAATTCAGTTAATCTAATTTCTTTGTGATATACTTATTAATTAAGAATCATCTTAGTGATAATGTAATATATTGTAGATTTGATAAATTTAGCTTTTCTGTTGTATTGGGATGATAATTATTAAAATTTACGCCATTGTCTCTTGTTCTTTGTAAGAAAGGGAATAATACTTAGATGAATTAAAATTCTGTAAACATGTTTCATTACAGAAATTTGTTGCATTTATTTACTATGATTAAACTGTGATTGACTTTGGAAACTGGAAGTCCTGTTTGCCTTTCTTGATAGAATGAATTTCACTTTCAGATATCACTTTTTCAGTTGATTGTGTATGTATACAGTCCTACTACCATAGAGGTAGCTCCCACAAATTTTTTCTAAGAGGCCAAATATTTTCCCCTTTACTACTATATGTATAGTAGTAAACATCACCGTGAGAGGGACACATCAACTGGTTGCCTCCTGCATGACCCCAACCAGGGCCAGGGATGAGCCACAACTGAGGTACATGCCCTTGATTGGAATCGAACCCGCGACTCATTGGTCCATGGGCCAACGCTCTAACTGCTTGAGCCAAACCAGCCAGGGCTACTACTAGATTTTAAAGTAGAGATTTTATTTTTCATTATTATCAGGAAGTATTATTTGTAACATTAGTCTAAAGCTGTTGTACAAATTCCAAGTACAAAAGCTGTTGTACAAATTCCAAGTACAAAAAATAAAGGGAATATAATAAATAAGACTTGAGTCTGTTAAAGGAAAAACAGTGAAAAGTGGAGAAAAGCCACCCTATTTTTCTTTTACTTTTTTCAGATACCTTTTGCTAGCCTTTTATATAGAGAAGATTTTGTTCCAGACGTCCTTTCCCAATGCATGTTGTATTGGTTTTTGTTTTTTGTTCCTTGAAGAAAAGAACATTCCTGGACCACTTTAATAGTAGTATATTCTTACATCGATGGCATTTTTGTGTCCTTTGTGAAGGCATACTCAGTGATGTTGATTTTTTTTTCTGTAACAATTTCAGATCCACCTTTATTGTTCTTAAGTATTAGTTACTCATTTTGCTTAGTTTGTCTTTATTCACAATACAAATTTAGTATTACAATCTTGTTTATTCAGTTGATGATATATATGTATATGTATACACATATGTATATATATGAATGTTATTTGGCTACTATGCCTTTTCAAAATGAGGGCATTTTATATAAAATAATCTATATTTTAAATGATTGGTATCATACTATATATACAGTTATATCTTCATCATTTAGTAATGACTGTCAAGGATCTAGGGTTGGGATTTCCTGCCCTTATGCTTTGTTCTCCATTGCAGGAGGCTGATCTCTGCAAACTACATTTCCTAGGCTCCCTTACCAGCAGAATTCTGGTTTGGCTAATGAGGCACTGGTAGAAGATTGGAGGGAGGAAAAGGAGAGGAGACAGGTTATTCCCTCTCTTTTCTGCTTTGATTGGCATCTCCACTGTGGTTCTAACTCTCACCAGATAGCTCATAGTTTGGCTTTTAATGATTAAGAACAAAAATATCCATTTTATTACTTTAGCATAAGTACATCCCATCATAAGTGTGTTTTTATTCTTGTTCTTCTCTAAATATAGATTCCTAGTTTTGCTCATTAGAATATATAATCTCATTTGTTTATGACAGTTTGTTAAGCTTTTGCAAATAGTTGCTGTAAGGTAGGTAACATGCAGAGGTGCTTTATCTCTTTTTCTCTTTCTTGGTAAAGCCTTCCTCCTTTATAAAAACAAAACATGCTTATATAGCAAAGGCAGAAAATTGGGGAAAAAAAGAGACTGTCACCCATAGCCCCATTTCCTACAGTGGTGCGATTATTTTGGTATATTTCTTATAATGCAGAGAGTTTTAAATTTGATATCATATAGACATAATTTTTTTTCATTTCTTTTTTTTCAATTTTTATTAATTTATTTTTGTTACAGATGTTTCTCCTTTCCCCCCCTAGACACCCTCCTCTCCATCCTACCCCCCCACCCCTCTAGCATTGTTGTCTGTGTCCATTGGTTACGCATACATGCATATAAGTTCTTTGGTTTTCTTACATAAAAGTTTCCAAGTTATTAATTTCAAAGAATATTGTTTGTTGCTATGTTCCCCTTTCTCATCATGCCTGGAAATGTGATTTATAATTATAAACCATATATAATTTTATTTCTCCTTTCCTTTCCATTTAACATAAGCATTTTACCTTATTATTAAGGTGCTACAGTTAAGAGAAAATTGAGTATTTCCCATTGTACATTATGGGAAGTGTCATAGATAAAGGAGTTGGCTGGTTGACTGGAAGGAAGAGATCTCTGGAAAAGACTAGCTGGTGGACATAGTGAAGGGACACCTGTGAAGGGGGATTAAAAAACATTGCTGTGAAGAGGGAAAGGAATTAAGTTTTCTTTAGGAGAAAATAGTGAGGGTTTTGTGATCTGCAGAATGGGATGTGAAGCAGATTGTGGCGTGCACACTGAAGTACACGGCTGCAAGGGAGAAAGGAGAGATGGCCATTGCATCGAGTCAGTTCTCTATACTTCCAACCAGTTACTGACTCTGCCTGCCGAATCTGCACTTAATTCTAGGGCTTGTCTTCTTCTCATGAGCAGCACACTGCTGTGAGGGATGCTTCAGCTGGAGCCTTGGGAGACTACTGAAGTAGGCCCACCCAGATAATTTTCCTATTTTCAGATCAACTAACCTGGACTTCTAATTATATCTGAGCCATCTCTTCCCAGCGTCACTCAGGTTAGTGTTTGACTAGCCCAGAGGTGAGGGTAGGAATCTTGGTGGGGGTTCTCTTTAGAATTTTTCCTACCACAGAGTTACAGTTTTTTTCCTCTGTTATTTATACTTCATAATATAGTTAACATATGTGATAACATTAGTTGATGGCAATTACAAATAGTCCAGAAATTTTAAAACCACTAATACTCTATAAAACTTGCCTGGGAGAAATTTATGTGTGCAGTGTGTTACAATTGGTGTTAAATGAAGATTCTTAATAAACACATTTAATAGCTACATAATACCCTGTAATACAGGATGTATTATTGACATTTCATTAATTAATAGGACTTTGAGTTTGTTTTATATTTTTCACTTTGATGAATATCATGATGAATTTTGCCTTTTCTTTTTACTATTATGAGGAATTATCTAAAGAGTATAAAAGGCATTTGTTAATTCATATTCTAGGCAGTAATGTTTAGTGTCTTTTGTGCCATATTTTTTTTATCCTCACCTGAGGATATTTCTCCATTTTTTGTTCAGATAGAGTGGGAGGGAGAGAGAGGAAGAGAGAGAGAGAGAGAAACATCGATGTGAAAGGGACACATCGAGTGGCTGCCTCCCACATGACCCAACCGGGGCCGGGGACAAACTGCAACCGAGGTACGTGCCCCTAGTGGGAACTGAACCCGGGTCTCTCTGGACCGCAGGCCGACGCTCTAACCACTGAGCCAAACCGGCCAGGGCTGTGCCATATTTTTCATTCAAACATTTTTAGTCTTTATATTTTGATAGAAGTAAAACTATATCTCACTATTGTAACTTTTTATTTAAAAATTTGACAGTTTTTTAACTTTGTTTCTTCCATATGCCTAATGTATTAGATAGTCGTTTTTATGATAAAAATTCAGTTTAATTTAAGTACTGTGACTAAAGACACTATGCCGAGTTCCTTCTTCCTTTTTGGTCTCAGTCCTCTTTGCAGTGGAGTGGCTGAATGAGATTTCTTCCAGTTCCATGATTATATATTAAACATCTTCCAATGCCCTCTTTTTTCCCTAGATAAAAATCTTAATATCCATTAGCATTTTGCTCGTACCTGTTAAGGTGGACTTTATGGTCTTTTGGAGAAGATAGTCACACATGGAGATAATATAGAGGAGTGGGCACTGTGGTGGGGTGGCTGTAGAAGCCAGCTGTATGGTTGGGTGTCGGAACACAGTGTACACCTGTTGAATCATTTCAGTTACCCAGTCACCATTGTATCTTTACTTGGATTTGGGATCAAGGAAAGAGGCATTTGAAAGATTGTTTGAAGATCTGTACCAGTGGGAGGAGTGGTAGAATATTTTTTAGGTTTAGGGAACAGGGAAATAGATAGGATTAAATACTGCCAATTTCTGTTTTTATAAGTTTTCAGTATCAAATTATATTTCCCTGAAATGGATGAACTGTTCCCTGTGTGGTTTAACAGTGCAGATTAGGGAGAAACAAATACTTTCCTTGGTATAGATGCCACGTTTTTTTAGACTGCGTTAGCTTTTTCACCATTGAGGATATAGTTTTGACTTATATTTACCTTGTGGTAAACTATAGGCCTTAGATCGTGTTACTTGAATTCTTGTCAAACAAGATGTACTCCCCGCCATACTTACGTGATTGAGTTTTGAATATAAATTCAGGGCTTTAATTTTTATTATTTATTTTGGATTTTATTTCATTTTAAAATTTTTTCATAAATTTACATAAAATATGAATTGTTCCTGTGTTATTTGGTCCATCAATGTCACAGAAGGTTGCAGAACTTAGATAATTATTTTTCTGTTTTTTTTTTTTGTAAATTGAATTTATTGGGGTGACATTGGTTAATAAAAGTATATAGGTTTCAGGTGTACAATTCTATAATACCTCATCTGTATATTATATTGTGTGTTCACTACCCCAAGTCAAGTCTCCTTTCATTACCATTTATCCCTCCTATACTCTCTTCTTCCTTCCCCCACCTCCCTTGGCCTGGGACAGAGGACAGCTCGGGAAGAAGTCCTCTCCCAGCCCTCTGCATCCACTGTCTTGGGACAACGACCACAAAAACCCCCTGTGATGGCAGCAGGCACTTCTGGGGAATACAAACTCTGTGTTTGTGTGTATGTGTACATACATGCACACACACACGCACAGGAGGAGGGTAAGGCCAGACACATGAGGCTATGCTGTTCAGGCCCACACAGCACAAGGTCGTCTATGATTAGACATCTTGTTAGATACTGTCCCCTAGTTAGCCAGCTACACAGCTGCAGTTCAGAAACTAAAAGCCCTTCTGAAAATCAGGATACAGGGAGAAATCACCACATACTTGCAACTTCTTTGTCATCCATATTTACTGCCCAGTAGGCTCTGGGATGAGCCTTGAGATGAGCAGATCACCTGTGATCTATATAGCCCATAGTTTCCACAGACTGGCTTCTCCCCAGTTTGGAAACATTAGAAGCTCAAGATTGAAAGTGAAGTCAGGAAAGAGCTCTGGGCACAGGTTGTAATGAAACAGGAAGGAAAAGTAAGGCGGAGTCAGCGATGCCACGAGGGGCTGCTCATATGAGCCACTTCCCGGCCTTACCTCTTCTCTCGAGCCACAAATGCCCACACTGGCAGAGCCATCTCTTTCTGCACTCACAGATTGCAGCTCCTCTCAGCCCTCTCTGGCTTCTAGACGCATACAGAAGATGGGCTGAGAAGGCTGCTCCAAGGCTTGCCCACCGTGTCCTAGCCAAGTGAGACTGTGAGAGGCAGAGGACAAGGCCCAGGATGCCTGGTTTAACAGGTTGGCTCACATGCCATAGTTCAGACCCAGTCTATTAAGAAGAAGGTTCTGGGTAGTGTGGCCTCCCTGCATCTGTCTCCCTTCCAGCTCACACCTCAGCAGTACAGTATTCTGTTCTTAAACCTCCATGGCTGCCTCTCCTGTGACAAACTACTGGGCTGCTCCACCCTGCTACTTCCACAGCAGGGCATGTTCCGGTTCAGCCCATTTCACTGCCAGACAGCAGATTCCCAAAGTCATAGGGGCCTGCGCCCAGGCTGAATAGAGGCTGCGCCCCACGGAGAGGACACAGCTTAGAAGCACCTTGTTCTGCCTATGGATGCAGAGAGCAAGTTCTCTCACCTCCATCTGCCCCAGCCCCAGCCATCCCAGAGCTTTGGAGGAGAGAGGAGGGGCTGATGGGCTGTTGCTCAGAAAAGAAGCTGAGGTCCTATAAGTCTTCTTGACTTCACTGGGCACTCTCACACAAAAGCATGCATGACTGTGCACCTGCCCAGAGTCAGTGGCCTCAAAATCATCCTTGCAGATATATGCTCTTTCATATGAATGGACAGGGAACCAGTAAATTGCTTCTTAAGACCACTCTAAAATCTTAACAGATTTTTCCATCAAAGTAAAAGCAGTTCATTTCCCTGTGTCATTTCTACCTTTCTTCCCACACCATGTGGCTAGGATACTCAACCTTTTGGCTTCTGTTTCTCAAAATACATACTTGTGGTTAATTCTGTCTTCTTCATTTTGCAAGTCTAGTAAAGCTGACTCAAACTACATTTTTAAATCATTGCTGACTTTTCTGTTTTTCTGGCACCAATCCAATCAGGTAATCTTAATTTTATTTAGTTTCCAATACTCCTAAGATATTTGGCTTGTATTACCACACCTTTGGTAAAAGTTTTGAAATTACACTTGCTAACAGAACATCTCTTTGAAGAGATGTAGCACGTAACCCCCCCCCCCCCATATCCTTCAGAGGAAGGGAAGCAATGGGAGTCTTATTCAAACAACTAATAGATAAAACCAGTAATTCTTCCAATATAACCCCAAGCAAATATACACCATTAGTCATAGACTAGCCCCTGAGTCTCACAGCCAAACCTTTGCCACTCAGTTTTGCTTTTCTTCTAGGTAAGAGATACTTTCTTCTATCCCAGATCACTTCCTCCACTGGAAACCATGAGCTCACTTTCTTGTCCTTCTCAGTGAAGGTGGTGTGACCTGTCTGATTGGACCCTTCTTCAGGCATCTGCAAGGCTTGGATGCCATTCCCACTTCCCTTCATGAGTTCCTCCCAGACTAGGTACTCCAGGAAGTGTACTCCTTGGATAGAAGCAGGGCGGGAGTTGCAGGGGAGAGGTTATGTGTATAAAGTAACAAATGTGATTTTTATTTTATTTATTTATTTTCTTCATTGATTTTAGAGAGCGAGGGGAAGGGAGAGGGAGAGAGAGATAGAAACATCGATGTGAGAGAAAATCGATTGGCCGCCTCTTGCATGCCCTTCACTGGGGATCTGGCCCACAACCTGGGCATGTGTCCTGACCAGAAATTGAACTGGCAGCCTCTTGGTGCATGAGTCGATGCTCAACCACTGAGCCACACTGGCCAGGCACAAATGTGATTTTAAATGATAAACCTGAGGAAGCAAAGAAGGTGCACTTAGAAAACAATTCCTCCTGATTCCACAGTAGACTCTCAGCCTGAAACAAGGCTGCCTTGGATAGGACAGGCAGCCATTGGCCATTTTTTAGATCTTTTTATCCAATTCTGAAGAATACACCCCAAGACGTAGCATTCAGGGATCAAATTTGAATTTCCCATAGCCGTCACATTTACATATAAGACAAACAAAGCAAATGCAAACGTACACACAAAGAATAAAATTTTAATCCTGCAGGACAGACGGCCAGACCAGAGATCATCACCCAATGATGTCTTGCATTTTCCCAGAGGCATTCCTGAATGTTCCAGAGTTAGACAACCAGAACAGCTAATCATCCGAGGATATCTTAGGTGCTCCACAGGTGTTTTCTAACTTGCCTTGGTTAGACCTGGGTCTCCTGAAACTGGTGTCTCAGAGACAGTTCCTGCCTCACCAACTTGAAACTTGTGCATCAGAATTGAAACTACCTTTCCAAGAACCCTATACCCAAAATGGGAATAGAAATACTTATTAAAGTGACTACAGGGGTGACCTCCTCACTTCCCCACCAAATGGCTGGATAAAACAGGTTCAGGTGGCCACTTCACTTTGCTGTCGAGGTGGCTGGGCAGTCATTCTGGTGGTCAGCACCAAGCAGAAGTCTCCTATAGAAGAGATCCTCTGTCTCGTGCAGACACAGGCAAGTGAGCCCCGGAAGAGCTGCTGCTTCTGCGGCTCCTGACTACTTCACCAAACAGTCCACACCAGGCCTAGAGGGAATCCTTTTAGGAGAGTCCCATCTGGGGTGCCAAATTTGTTACTTTTGCTACTTGTGGTGGTCTGTTCAAGAATGAGTGGTGGTTTTCATTAGGTACTTTTATTTACTTGCAGCAGGTAAAGGAGACTGGGGATTCACATCCAAAGCTGTCTCCTGAAAGGGAGACTTTAGCCACTGCTTACATATACTATTTGGTTAATTACATGTTGATTTCTTTGTAGTTGGCTACATTTCTCTGGTTGAGTTCCTGTGAAGCTCATCCTATTTATAGCTGCATCTGCAAAATACTTAGCTCAGACCTTGAGACCCTTGTCCTATCTAACAGTTTGGTCTTTTTGTATAGTTTAGTTTTCGTCAAGGAATTTTTGTATCTCCACTGGTTTCAGTATCTAATGCAACATGTTTGTAATATATGTTATAAAGTCTTTGATAAGCCCCAACATCTGTTTCCTCTCATATTTGCTATTTGTCTTCTTTGGGGGAATTGCTCATATTTTACCGTTTTTTTGTATATCCAGTAATTTTTTATTATGTCATGGACATTTTGAACATCATGTTGTGAGACTGACTCCTATTGAAATCCTCTGAGGAATGTTGACTTTTCTGGCTTATCAGGCATTAATCTGGTTGTGTTTAGATTGAAGTTTCTATCTGGACTTGTTCAGGTGGTAGTTTCAACATCAGCTTAGTTTCAATTTTGTATACACTGTCTACTCTCAAAGGATGCTTTTCCTGAGTTCTCTGGCTGGAAGGAAGGAGTTCTCCAGGACTTTTAGTCTCTGTACTGTAGTTTTTCCTGACTGGGGCCGCTGTCAGGCCTAAGCAGTAAGAGAAAAAAGAGAAAAAAAATAACAAGGATTATCCCTACAGTCTTTACACTCTTTTATTGTTTCTCTATTCAGAAGAATGGGTTTTCATTTAGGGTCTTATGTGCCCATGCCACAGCTGAAGTGTTGCTCTCAAGTCTGTCCTTGGACCAGGTTGGAAGAGGAAAAAAGAAACCTCTTGGCTATTTTTTTCCATATTCAAGGGGCATTTTCAAGTCAGAAAGTTGTAATCCCTAAGAGTTTTGCTGGCCATGCTTGTTACTTATATCATGATTCAGCCTCTCCTTAGGCAATTCCAGGAGGTAATGGGGGAATGCAGGAAGCACACTGCCAGTCTATTATAAGTCATTGACTTCAAATTTTGACTTTGCTTCCCAATTCACTTATTCTCATTAAATTATTTTAGAATTCTTAGGTAGTTGCCTGTTTTTATTTTACTTTATTTTCTGTAGAGTTTTTACTGTAAATAGTGGAAGAGACTAGAAGCCTCCCATTCTTTTTTGAAATAAATTTTTCTGGATATAGAATTCTATGTTTACCTTTGTTTTAAAAAGCAATGGAAAGAACTCAATCCAAGTGTTCTGCTTTTCTCATACGTGAGCATGTATGCTTCCCCCCCTGGCTGCTATTAAGATTTTCTCTTTATCAGGGTTTTGGCTGAATAGTGAGTTCACCTTATGTAATTTATTTCTCTCACAGATCATAGCCTTTTATGTCTTTTCTGTATGGTTGAACTTTAGTGCTTAAAACAGTTGGTTTATACGTTTATACAGCTTTTCTGATTGTCTTAATCTTGTCTCGCTGGTGTCGAAAGTCTTTTGGGTGGTTTTGATGTCTGTCAACTCATCATTAAGTAAGTTCGAAAACAGTCTTTTTAAATGTTCTTTGAGATATGATTCTTTTGTCAGTCTTCATTGTTTTCCCAGTTACAACTATTTTAGACAAATGTAGAACCAGCATAAGTTTCACAAAAATTTCTATTGACATTTTTTCTGTTAATTTTTAATTGAAGTTTAATACATACATACACATGCTGTAGCAATGGCTAGATTTATTCATGTTAATTTATTCATGTTGTTTATGTCAATAAATATCCTTTTTTTTTTTCAAGCACAGCATTCTGTTCCATAAATATACCATAATTTATTCAGCCATTCCCCTGTTTTTGTGTATTTGTGTTGTTTCCATTTTCTGGTGACTTTTAAAAAACTCCTTTGAAAGTTTATGCACATGTCTATTTGTGTACATATGGAGCATTTTGGGGGTCTATATTTGGGAGTGTAGTTGCAGGATCATGGAATAGTGGTATGTTTAATTTAGTTGGAATTATCAAACATTTTTCAAAGTGGTTATTACTATTTTACACTTCATTCAACAATAAATGAGAGTTTTAGTACTCCATGTTTTTGCCAACTTTGGTATTAAAAAAATTTTTTTTTTAATTAGCTCTTTGGAGAGTGTGCAGTATTATCCCATTATAGTTTTTTTTTTTTATCCTCACCCGAGGACTTTTTTTTTGCATTTACTTAAGGTACGGCAGAAGGGAGAGAGGGAGGAAGAGAGAGAAACATCGATGTGAGAGAGACACATCGACTGGTTGCCACCCACACGACCCCAACCGGGGCCGGGGACAAACTGCAACCGAGGCCCATACCCATAGCAGGAACCGAACCCGGGACTCTCTGGTCTGCGGGCCGACGCTCTAACCGCTGAGCCAAACCGGCCAGGGCCCATTATAGTTTTATTCTGCATTTTCTTGGCGAGTAATGACATTAACTATCTACAATTATTGGCCATTTGGTATCCTCTTTTATAAAGTACTTGTTTAGATATTTTGGCATTTAAAAAATTGGGTTGTTGCTCTGGCGGGTTTGGCATTGTGGTTAGAGCATTGGCTCGTGAACCCTTGAAGGGACATGGGTTCGATTCCCGATCAAGGGCACATACCTGGGTTGCAGGTTTGATCCCTGGCCCTGGTCAAGGTCATGTGGGAGTCAACCAATCTATGTGTCTCTCTCACATTGATGTTTCTTTCTCTTTCTCTCTCTCCCCCTCCCTTCTACCCTCCCTCCCTTCCTTCCTCCCTTCCACTCTATCTAAAAAAAAAAATCAATGGAGAAATATCCTCAGGTGAGGAGTAACCAAAAAAAAAAAAAAAAGGGTTGTTAGTTTTTATCTTATTATGTTGAGTTTTTTTTTTTTAAATATGACTTCTTTTTAAATTTGATGTAATTGAATTTATTTTCTTATATTTTTTTTCTTATTTTTTCTGTTTCAGGCACTTTTACTTACGTTAGATTTATTCTTCTGTGTTTATTTTTAGAAGCATTATTAATATTCACATTGAGTGAATTTGCACCTTGAATGACTTTTTGTGTATTGTTTAAAGAAGGTTCAGGGTTTATTCCTATTTTGCATACTTTAGAAAACTTCACCAATCTGATTTATTGACACAGTATTATTCTTTTGAATTGCATTTTTACTTTTGTCACAAGTCAAGTTTTGGTGTCTATATGTGGGCTTTCTCCAGACTTTCTGTTATATTTATTTAATTTGTTCATCCTTAGTCTAGTCCAGTACCACATTGACTTAAATTACTATTGCTTTATAGTAAGTCTTGAAATCAGGAGGTGTAAGGACTATATCTTCCAGGTTTATCATTTTAATGGCAAGCTATTGAATATCCTGATATTTATATGTCAGAAAAATATGACTATCTCTAACTTAAAAAATGTTCTTTTTTCTGAAAAATCTAAGAAACAGAATCTAAGAATAAGTATATACACAATAATACAGATGCCCACTAAAACGCGAAACTTTAACTCCTTTACCTGTTTAATTAGAAAAGAAAGATGAGGAAGTAAGCCCATTATATGACAAAGTTAAAGACTGATAATCTTCAGTATTTGTGAGGTTATGAGAAAATAGGCATTCATGTACATGGTTGGTGGTTTTGTAAATTGGATTAATGTTTCTGGAGGATTATTTAGCCATCAGTATTTTTAGTGATTAAAAAAATAAACAGTGATCCTTTAAAAAATAATAATAATGAGTCAGGACAGTAAAACAATAGAAAAATTCCTTGGCAAGTGGAATAGGGAAACAGATAACTGAACGAACTGGCTGGGGCAATTTACAGCCAGATACAGAAGCTCACCAGGGCAGAAAGGTGTGGGTACCTAGCAAAGGGCAAAATGGGGGCAGAACCTACTCCCAGGTGGCCTTTCCTCCCTAGCCATATGCTGGTCATGAGGTTTAGACCCCCTGACCTTTCCTCCTTAAAAATAACATCTAGGCCTCAGTTATATTTCAGCTCCAGCCCCAGAAAAGCAGCAAAAGAGGTGGGCGAAGCCAGGACCAGCTGCAGTGATTAATGACCCCCTGCCCTGGATCTGACCAATCAGTAGAGACCATGACCTTGAAAGAGCACACCTGAAAAGCTGATGAATATTCTATTGAGATCCTCCCTTAAGACCTCCCCTAAACTCCCACCCTTTAAAAACCCTAAAAAAAAAAAAAAAAAAAAAAAATGAAGGTCCCAGCATGTGCTCCCCCTCCCAGGAGCACACCCACCAGCCTTTCCCTTCTTTCCTCTCAGGCTGCATCTCCTAAACTCTAAGGGACCCCATGAGACTTGCAACCAGGGGAGAAATGGGCAGTGACAGCTCATCCCAGGCTAACCCCTGAACCTGTCTCCAAGGCCCCCCTTTTTTCTGTCTTCTCAGGGAGCCAAAGCAGCCCCATCTATGCTCTGTCCTTGTTGTTTCTTCTGTCCTAAGCCCTTCCTTGTTTCACTGTCTTTAATAAACTTACTCTCAAAATCACCTGGGCTTGTGTTGTGAAATCTTTCCTGCAGGAAGTAAAGAACCCCACACACTGCAGGCCGGCCCCCATCCTGTAACAGTAGTAATAGTAAAATATTTTTCCTTATAAAAGTAGAGCTGTTTAAATGAAGAATTTTCTTTTGTTAACTCTAGACTTTCATAGATATTGCTCATTAGCCTAGAGAATTATAAAATGAGAGATAAAAGTCTTTATTTGCTTTTCTGGGTAGTTAGTAGTACTAAGTTTATTTGAGTGTTTATGTTGAATGCTGTTAAATTTTAGTGTTGTAGTGAAGGTTGAGAATGTCAGATATTAATAACGTATGTACATATATCACACCATGAGCTCTCACTCAAGGAAATAATCCTCTTGATGAGTGGAAAAAAAAATTTATCAGAGAACAAAAAGCAATTTGCAATAAAATATGAATAAAAATATAATAAAATGCTTCAACTAGCCATATAGAGGGTGAGTCTTATGGGAGATTAATAAAAGAAAATATCAACATTTGGCTAAGTTATTAGGATAGGCGTAAGTGAAGCAGGCAGCTTTTATTTTTTATTTTTAATAACTTAAAGCAATAGAAATTTATTGTCTCACAGTGCTGGAGGCCAGAGTCTGAAACCAAGGTGTCTGCAGGGCAATATGCCCTTTGAAAGCTCTAGGACCAGTAAGTGGAGTAGGTAGATTTTAATTGCCTTTTGAAGGTAGGGCTATATATATAGGGGTAATGAACATATTGGTTAAATTATACAGTGAAAACGAGGTATAAAACTGAATATTGGGAAGAGTGAGGAGGAGAAAATAATAATCTATTAATTCCCCTAAACTGTTTGGAGTATGTCCTTTGTGCTTGATGTTTGTAATTCAAAGAAGAATGAAATGGTTTAACCTTCTAGGAAATCAATTTATTGCTAGAGAATTTAAATGTAAACGGTGTGTGTCTTTATGAACATGTGTTCCACCACCTTCCATTGTCTCCTTAGCTTTCTTTGATTAATGGTGTTGTTTCTGAGAAGATGATATAAATTCTATTTTGGAAGCATAATGAAGTGATTATTATAACATGAATACATTGGGAAATTGTGTATTTTCTATGAATGAATGTCAGTTAATGAATGTTTTCTAAAAGAGAACTTTCTTAATCTTTGATTTAGAACTCAAGCTTTGTGCTTTCAATAGAAATTTAAGAAAATTTATTTCAGTTAAAATATATACAGGTGAAAATGTTCATTTATCAGACAATAGAGGAATAGTACTATATTTTTCAAATCTTAAAAGAATAAATGAAACTACTTTTTATGTTCAAGTGGTTGTATTTATTCCTTCACAACAATATACTAAGTGGCCAGAATCTGCTTGGGACTATGAGAAAATATCACTCTACAAAACATATATGGTTACTGTCTTGTTGAGTTACTGGTTCAAAATGTTTTCTCAAATCCTCTAAGGCCTCGTGGGCCATTGTTTGGTTTATTTGCCTAATTATTACCATTTTGCCATTTTAGGCAGAGGTTTTCCTGTCAGGCCCCTTTGGATAGGCTGTGAATTTAACGTTAGGTCCTGTTTCTACCTAGAGTCCTGTCAGTGTGGTTGCAGAGGTGTGTGGACTAGAGGCTAGGTGTCTTCCGCGTTTTCCCCTTGTGAGGGATGATGACCTGCCTAGCACACAAAGCTTGTTTCACAAGACAGTATTTCATATTTTTTAGATTTAATTTATCTTTATTTTTGAAAATATTACAGATGTCTCTCCTTTCCCCCCCCCCCATTGATTCCTCCCTCCCTTCACTGCACTGTTGTCTGAGTCCATGGGTTATGCATATATGCATACAAGTTCTTTGGTTTATCCCTTCCCACCACCCCACCCCCCTTCCCTCTGAGATTTGTCAGTCTGTTCCCTACTTCTATGTCTCTATTTTATTCATCAGTTTATTTTGTTCATTATATTCCACAAATAAGTGAGATCATATGGTACTTGTCTTTCTCTGACTAGCTTATTTCACTTAGCATAATACTCTCCAGGTCCCTCCATGAAAAGATAGTATTTTAATTTGCAGTCTACCAAATAAAGTCATCACTATTTACCATCTGGATCCAGTATACCCTTTTTTACTGTTTTCTATTGTTAAGTCAATTTATGAGTAATTTACAGAATAAAGAGTGAAAAGCTACTTTATTAGAAATTTTCATAAGTATTTAAGTACAGCAAACCTCTTTTTGTCAATAAATTTTGGTGCACAAACATAAAAAGATGAAAGAATACTGTCATATGTTATTTTAGCAATACAAGGTGGTTCAGGTTGTTGCAAAATATTGTATAATAAAGTTCTTTCAATTGAATGACTAAATGGAGGGAAATACAGGGGCAAAAGTAGGTTTATAGTTGTGAGTACGTGAAAGACAGCTTATTCTTGTATTATTATTTATTATTATTTTCCATACAAACAACTGTAAACTTAGTTTTGCTCCACTCTGTACCATGATTTTTGTTCTTTGAAATATGTTGCTCATGCATGATTCTTTTTTTGTTGTTGTTAATCCTTACCCGAGGATATTTTTACATTTATATTTATTTATTCATTTTTTAAATCTTCACCTGAGGATATTTTTCTGTTTATCTTTAGATAGAGTGGGAGGGAAGGAGGCAGGGAGAGAGAGAGAGAGAGAGAGAGAGAGGAAGAGAGAGAGAAACATTGACGTGACAGGGACACATCGACTGGTTGCCTCCCGGACGACCTCAACCAGGGCCAGGGACAAACTGCAACCAAGGTACGTGCCCTTGACCAGAATAGAACCCGTGACTCATTGGTCCACAGGCTGATGCTCTAACCGCTGAGCCAAACCGACCAGAGCTACATTGATTTTTAGATAGAGTGGGAGGGAGGGAGAGAGAGCGAGTGAGACACGTGAATTGGTTGCCTCTCACACGACCCCGACCAGGGTTGGTGATCGAACCTGCAAACCAGGCCAGGGCATGTTTGGCTTTCTTTATCTGACTTATTTTGCTTAGTGTAATGCCCTCAAGGTCCAACCATGTTGTCCCAAATGTCAAGATTTCATTATTTTTTATGGCTGAGTAGTATTCCGTTGCATATATTTACTGCATCTTCTTTGTGAATCTCCTCTTAACTCAGTTTAACTGCTCAGCCCATGTTGTTCTCCCCTATTGGATCATGTGGAATTGGCTATAATAATGTAACATATCATGGTTAATATAGCATACATATATTTTTTACAGATTTTTGGATTTACTGTTTATTTTATTCAGCGTATGAGAAAATTCGCAGTTGAATGTATCACTAGAATTAAAAAAATCACTACATGAAAACCGTGGCAGACAAAGGAGTAAATTTAGAAGTATTACATAGATGTCACTTTCAAATTTTGGTGTGAGAAATGTATGGTGTAATGTCCTAATTATGTTTATATTACCATTTTACCTTTTATTAATCATTGTAACCAAGTTTACTTTATTCCACCAACTCCCTGGGGAGATTTAAGTTTGTGCTGAGACACATAATAGCTGATTTTGAAATTTGAGTATAAGAGCATGAAAATTCTTAACACAGAAAATATTTTCTCATACAGTAAAGTTAAATATTTAAATAAGGTGAATATTTTTTCTTCTTCTTAACAGTTAAAACTCAGTAAGTTATAATTTTAAGAAGAGCTTATTAAATCAATATGTATTACTCTTGATACAGAGTCAACAGAACCATTAAAATGAACTATACTCTGTTTTTTAAAATGTATTCATACTAAAGGAATAGTCATAAATCTTTTGTCTTTATTATTTTTAAGGCAAGAGGAGCAGACGTTCCTGAGATTCCTGGAGACCTTAGTCTTAAGACATGTGGCAGTACAGCTAGTATGAAGGTTAAACATGTGAAAAAGTAAGTATGATTTTACAGTGGTTTTTAAATGAATTCCTATAAATGCAAATCGGTTCTTTAGTTCTCTTAAAACTTTCATTTAGATTTCTTACTAAATAAGCTCTTACTGTCTATACATTAAATTATACCGGTGAGCCTTAAATTATGACTCAATGGTTAGTGGAATAGGTCTGCAGATTATCTCTGGCTAAAACTATACTTTAATTTTGTTCAGGCAACTTTATGTCATCGTCTATTAGGTTGCATTTGTTCAACAGGAACAACCCAAGTTTATCCTTCTTGGTACCTTTAATATGTGTTCTCATTCATTTAGAAAAATCAAGTTTGTTGTTTGAGTTATGAGAACTGCTGTATCTCAGGTTTGCCTTCAAGAGGGCCTGAAGTGGATGCCAGTAGTTGACTCTTAAGTGAAATACCTTAAGGTATCTGTTTCAGTTTTAAACAGAAAAACCATCTTTTCACTGGTAGAGGGTTAGATAGCTATGTTTTCATTGCAAGTATAGAGAAGACAAGGATAAAAATGTTCATTCTGCATCCAGACCCACCAATCCAGGACTGATGGGCTGCGACAACATGCACAGGTACAATCTGGCTTTGTGTTTTGTGGTGGGAATGCTGCTTCTGGTTAGAAGCTGGCTCTTCTCAGTTTCCATAACATTCACCGAAAGCATAGTTTTTCTATGGGCATTGACTTGGGTCATGATTAGGAGAGTATAGTGATGCTTTTTAATTTTTTGTTTTAGTTTTGACCTGTGCACTAAATGTAATTTTCATTTGATTCAGTGTAGTTCTGAAAAGGGTTGTGTGGGTATATGTGTGCTCATGCGCATGCGCTTATTAAATAGTTTGCTTGCATGAGCTCCCAAACCCATTTTATTTTCTCCTTAGGCTTAGTAATTTTCACTATTTCAGTCTCTTGTGTCTCACTTATTTATTTCATGTACTTCAGGTTACCCTTCACTAAAGGTCACTTTCCGAAGATGGCTGAATGCGCACATTTCCATTATGAAAACGTTGAGTTTGGCAGCATACAGGTACATTTGAAATAGTTTCTACATGCTGAATTAAGATTAGATGTATATCTATATCTACATCTACCTGTAGCCATATCCATATATCTGACTGGTCACACTTAGAAGTATTTTTTTCTATTGATGTCTTACTGGTTGATATGAAAACTTTTATTTTCTTATATTTACCAATACTTGATTTCTGATGACTCCTAATTCAGTTGGAAACAGTAATAGAATCAATGTAAATCTCAGAATTCCTATCAAGTTCCTAGGCAGAGTTTGCCACTGTTTTATAGCATGTACTATTCTAGCTGTTACCTGACTCTTGTGTTGAGTATAGTAGTGATGAATCAGAATTGGGGTGAAGTGGAGTAGGGGTTAGGGAAAGAAGTGCTAATGGAGTTTTTTTCTCTGATATTTTTTCTTACTGTGATGTATATCATATATATATACTGGGGTGGGCAAAAGCAGATTTAAAATGAACTCTGTGCCAAAGTGTCCTTGAGTATAAATAAGCAAGTAGACTACAAGAATGTGTGAATAATGAAGGCCAGCAATTTGAGCACTTATGAGATTGTACCTAAATGCACTGTGCCATTGTGACATTCTTTTGAGTTAATAAAGCTACTGTAATAATCATAATCTGTACCTCTTTTTTCTATACAAACAACCGTAAACCTACTTTTGCCCATCCCTGAGTGTGTGTGTGTGTGTGTGTGTGTGTGTGTGTAACATATACATGTATACATATGATTATATATACATTTGAAAGCTCAGGTTAAGAGTGAGAAGTTTTCTGTGTTGTATTTGCTTTCCCTATGCCAGAGGTTACTTATACCATGGCTTTTTTCATTACCTTACATTTTTTATAGTTTTACTATCTGTATGCATCCATAAATAATAGGGTGTTTAAGTTTACCTGTTTTTCAACTTTATATAATTGGAATTATTTAATTCATTCAGCAAATACTTATTGAGCAAATACTAGATACCAGGTACTGTTTTATGTGCTTTGGCTACATTATTGAACAATAACAAAAATCAAAGACCCATTCTTAGCTTAGAGGATGGCCAAGAAGGTAACAGCTGTGGTTAAAAAAAAAGTAGACTAAAAGAAAAAGGATCAGGGGTACTGGTGGTAACTTGAAATATCAAAGCAGGGTATGCTTCATTATTGAATGTATTCTTTCTTGTTTTCATTTAACATTGTGAATTTTATCGCTGTAGATGTACATAGTTGTAGTTTGTTCAGTTCACTGCTGTATATTAATTAATACGAAGCATGCATAAGTCACAAGTAATTTATTCGTTCTTTTTTTGTTTGAAATCTGAGTTGTTGCCAATTTTGGACTATTTTAAACACCTCTCTGTGAACATCGTTGTACACAGATCCTGGTGCACGTATACAGGAGTGTCTCACAGTATATACCTGGGTGTGGTATTTCAGGGTTATAGTGTTTCCACTTTGTTAAGTGAAGCCAAACTACATTTTAAAATGATTTACAAATTTATACTCCCACAAGCAGTAAGTGAGACTTGTTGTTTCACATCCTTGCCAACTCGTGTTTGTTTGACCCTTGATATTTCACTATTCTGATGGGGATGCAATTCTCTCTCACTATATTTTAATTTTCAGTCTCCTAACTTCTAATGCAGTTGAGCATCTTTTTAAATGTTACTTGGAGTTGAGAGTCCTTATTTTTAAACTGTAGATCAAGCCTTTTGCTCATGTTGTTGTACAGAGTTGTTTGTATTTTTTCTTATTTATTCATGGGAATGCTTTCCATGTTTTGGATGTTAGTCCTTTCATTTTGCATCTCGTTCTTTATTGTTTTTGTGTGTGAGCTAAGCCCTCCACATTGTAGGTTTTTTTTTTTTTTTTTTACTCTATGCTGCTTTCAAAAGCTGAGTTTCAAAAACTCAGGCTTTTAAACAATTTTATTCTTTATTTTATGTAATTGTAATTGTGTGTATGTATAGACCTCTGGCTTGTAGTTAGTTTTTCTATCATATTTAAGATGTTCTTCTCTGCTCTGATATTACGAAGATATTGTCCTATTTATTTTCCTAATAATTTCATAATTTGACTTTAACATTTAGGTTACCTGGAATTAATATTTATGTATAGTTAAAATTTTTGAACCTCTAGTGTGATAACCAGTTACCTCTTTATAAACTATATGCCCCAAAACATAAACTATAATTCTATAAAATATATTAGTCTCTTAAATTATGTAGAAAATAAAATGAGGGGTTACAAACTGAAGTTACAGTACTAGCTTTTAGACTTATAATCTTAACAAAAGTATGTATGTTTCTTAAATCACGTAGAAAACAAAAAGTGGAGTTACGAAGAGTTGTTACAATATTAGCTTTTACGATTGCCCATGTATTTACCTCCATTGAGGTCTTTATTTCTTCATATGGCTCCTAGTTACTGTGAAGTGTTCTTTCATTTCAACCTTCAGGACTCCTTTTAGCATTTCTTGCTGAGTAGGTCTAATGATAATGAACTTCTTCAGCTTTTGTTATCTGGGAATGTGTTAATTCAGCTCTAACTTTTGAAGGACAGTTTTGCTGGATATAGTATTCTTGGTTGACAATTTTATTCTTTTTTCTTTTTAATCCTTACCCAAGATTACTTTTCCATTTATCTTCAGATAGAGTGGGAGGGAGGGAGAGAGAGAGAAATATCGACGTGAGGGGGATACATCGACTAGTTGCCTCCTGCATGACCCCTACCAGGGCTGGGGCGAACCACAACTGAGGTACATGCCCCTGGCCGGAAATGAATCCGCGACTCATTGGTCCACAGACTGACACTCTAACCACTGAGAAAAACTGGCCAGGGTGACAATTTTATTCTTTTAGCAATTTGAATAAATTGGCCCACTGCCTTCTGACCTCCAAAGGTTTTGATAAGAAATCTCCTGATAATCTAGATCCATCATATGTGACTAGTTGCTTCTTTCTTGCTGCTTTTAAGATTCTCTTGTATTTGACATTTGAAAGTTTGATTATGTTTTTGGTATGGGTCACTTTGAATTAATCTTACTTGGAGTTCATCGAGCTTCTTGGATGTTTATATTCATGTGTTTGATCATATTTGGGAAGTTTCCAGCCGTTATTTCTTCAAACATTCTCTCTGCCCCTTTTCTCTTTGCTGATGGAATTCTACTATACGTACAGCCTTGGAAATTGCTTTTTTACTTGAAAGTGTGTCTTGGATATATTTTTTATTTTAGTAGTTTGGATTTACTTCATTCTTTTATATAGTTACATAGTATTTAATTTTATTATTATACCACCATTTATTTAATCAGTTTTCTACTGATGAATATTCCTGGTTTTATTGATGTGAATATATCCATTAAATAAAATCCTGGCCCTGGCTGGTGTGGTTGAGTTGGTTGGGTGTCATCTTGTGCACCGAAAGGCTGCTGGTTTGATTTCCTGTCAGGGTACATGCCCAGGTTGTGGGCTTGATACCCCGTAGGGGGCATGCAGGAGGCAGCCTATCCATTTTTTTCTGTCTCTTTCCTCCTCTTACCTTCTTCTCTCTCTAAAAATCAATGAAAAAAATCTTAAAAACAAACAAACAAAACCCCTGAAATTAAAAAAAATCTTGTAAGTTGATTCACTGGATCAAAAGGTATGTACATTTAAAATGTTGGCAGTTGTTGCCCTGGCCGGTTTGGCTCAGTGGTTGGAGTGTCGGCCCACGGACCAATGAGCTGTGTACCTCGGTTGCAGACGTCGATGTTTCTCTCTCCCTCCCACTCTATCTGAAGATAAATAGAAAAATATCCTCAAGTGAGGATTAAAAAAATAAAATAATAAAATGTTGGCAGTTGTTGTGAAGTTTATTTTTAAAATATGCCAATGTGTGCAGTGGCTAATGATAATATTTTTTCCTCACAATGACAAGCATTATTGATCTTTTTATTTTTTGTCTATACAGTAGGTGAAATATGGCATCTATTGTAATTTGTATTTCTTTAGTTATGAATGAAATTGTATATTATTTTATGCTTATAGATCATTTGCATTTCTCAGTGAATTGCTTGTTATATTCTTTTGCTGTTTTTTCAAAAAGCTATCACCCTAGCTGGTGTGGCTCAGTGTTTAGAGCATTAGCCTGTGCACCACCCTGTCAAGGGTGTGTACCTGGGTTGCAGGTTTGACCCCCAGCCCTGGTTGGGGCGTGTTCAGGAGGCAACCAGTTGATGTCTCTCTCTTTCTCTCCCCCCTCTCCTTCCCTTCCACTCTCTCTAAAAACTTCAATGAAAAAATATCCTCAGGTGAGGATTAACAAAACAAACAAAAAGTTATTATTCTATGGAATTTCACTATCTGCTCTGGCAAATGACTAGACAGATAACAGATTGATGAGTCTGGGAACAGATGCACATGTTTATCTATACACTTAATATGTGATAAAGGTTAGCACTTTTGGATCCATGGGAGAAGCTAGTACATGTTGGGCAGTTCACCATGTACTTGGAAAAAAAAATAGGCTGAATCCATGCCTTGCCAAGGACCTATGAGTTAGGTTCTCTAATCCCCAGTTTAGAGCTGTATTTTTGAGAGATGAGGTGATTCATCAAGGGTCACACAGATAGTAAACAGCAGAGCCAGGATTTGAAACTGGGCATCTGTTTCTAAAGTACCCACCAATAACCATCCCAGTGTCTGATGATATTATCCTAGTCACCTCCAGGTACACCTGTGTGTTGTGCACCACATTTAGGTAGTTGTATCGTTCTTTCAAGTCCATTCTTCTTTTTTATTCCTATCCATTAGTTTAAGTCTTCATTACCGCTGGCTTTAGCTCTATTGTAGTAGAAACATGCCTCTCTGTTTCAACAAGTTGGCCTAAAGTGCTGCTCCAATAATTTCAGTGTGTGCAAAATCTTCCTGGACGTTCTACTACCTGTTAAACGAAGACTTCACATTCAAAATCTTGCATATAAGCTTCCAACACTCCTTTCTTGCCTTTTATTCATGATTCTATCTTACTTTTATTAAATTGAATTGTTCATTTACTAAATAAGTCATGATTTTTCCTGTGTTTTAACCTTTCTTCCTATCGTATATCAAGAATTTTGCATATCCTTCAAGGCCTGTATCAGATCTAACCAACTTCTTAAAAGCTTTCCCAATCTACTTCTCTTTCTACCTCCAATCCCTAGCAAATTAATTGATTTCTGAATCATAACACATTGTATTTTTTGATATTGCTATAATTCACATTATCAAAAATTTCATATAACATAATTCATCTTTTTTTTGAAGTAAATTCATATAACAGAATTCACCATCGTAACCTTTTTAAAGTGTACAATCCAGTGCTTTTTATCACATCCAGAATGTTCAGCCATCACTGCTATTGAATTCTAGAATGTTTTCTTCACCCACCCTCCCCCCTTTGAGCAGTCAATACCTAGTATCCTCCTCAACCCTTGACAACCACTAATTTGCTTTCTGTCTTTATGGGTTGCCTATTCTGGACATTCATATTAATGAAGTCATCCAGTATGTTGTCTTTTTTTACTTAACATAATATTTTAAAAGCTCATCCATTTTGTAGAATTTATCAGTACTTTATTCCTTTTTATGGCTGAATAATATTCTATTATGTGGCTATATCACATATTACAAAGCATTCCTTAGTTCGCGGTCACTTATGAGTTTTTTCCAGTTTTTGGCTGTTAAGAAAAATGCTACTATAAACAATCATGTATAGTTTTTTTGTGTGTGAAAATATATTTTCAAGTCTGTTGATAATATATGCCTTTGTGATTATAGCAACCCTAGTGGATGTGACTAGATGGACATGTGCTTGTTAGCCATTTATATATCTTCTTTGGAGAAATGTCTATTCAAATCCATATTTTAATTGGGTTGCTTGTCTTTCTGATTGAGTTATAAGAGTTCTTTATATTATTTTGAATACTGGAGCCTTATCAGATTCTATATAATTTGTAAGTATTTTCTCATATTCTGTGGATTCTTTTTACTTTCTTTATAGTGACCTTTGAAGCACAAAAGTTTGTAATTCTGATGGTTTAATTCATCTATTTTTGTCTTTGGTTGGTTGCTTTTGCTTTTGTTGCCATATCTAAAAAACCATTGCCTATCCCAAGATCATGAAGATTCACTTCAATGGTTACTTTTAAGAGTTTTATGGTTTTGGTGCTTACATTGATGTGTTTGATCCTTTTGAGTTAATTTATGTATATAGTGTGATGTAGGGGTCCAGGTTCATTCTTTTGGATATGAGTATCCAGTTTTCTCAGCACCATTGGTTGGAAAGACTATTTTTTCCCCTTGAATGGCCCTGGCACTCTTGTTGAAAATCTGTTGAACATAGATGTGTGAGTTTATTTCTGGACTCTCAATTCTGTCCCTTTGGACCATATGTGTTCTATACCAGTAGTGCACTGCTTTGATTATTGTACCATTGTAATGTGCTGTGAAATTGAGAATTATGTCTTCCAACTTTGTTCTTCTTTTTAAAGATCTGGCTATTCTGCCTCCTTTGCATTTCCATGTGAATTTTAGGATCAGCTTGTCTATTTCGGTAAAAAGGTCAGTTGAAATTTTTATAGGAATTATGTTGATTCTGTAGTTTGATTTTCAGAATATTGCCTTCCAGTCCTTGGACATGGAATATCTTTCCATATTCTTTAACTTTTCCCACAATGTTTTGTATTTTCAGCATACAAATGTTGCACTTTTTATTAACTTTATATTTAAGTACTTTATTCCTTTCCATGCTGTTGTAAGCATTGCATATTTTTATATCATTTACCATTTTCCACTTTAATGGAATTTTATTTATACTTTGACATTGCTAAACAATTACAAACTTTTTGTGTGTGGGTATGTCTCACTTTTACTTCTGTAGAAATCAGCATTCTCTCAGTTGTAGGTGCTCAGTAGTCCTCTTGAATGGAAAATACACCTTGATGTTTCTTGTTAGATATGTTGGGGAATTATTCATTTAACAAACACTTATTGTGTATTGGCTGTGTTCCAGGCAGCATACTCTAAATTGAAAATATGAAAAAAATAAGAAAACACTATTTTTTCCTTTGAGATGTTTATACTTATATGGGAGAGGCTTAAATATAAGAGGATAATTAGAACAAAACAGTATACATATTAGAATAAAATATGTTAGCTTGAGGGTAATATCATGTCTTCATTTATTCCTATATACATAAGTATTCAATGAATATGGAGAACTTAACTCTGTTTTGAAGAATTAGAAAATGCAATGTAGAGGAAATGACATTTGATTATTATTTTAAAGGAGATTAGTAGGAGTTCCCTGAGTAAAACTAGGACATCATGAACAAAGACTAAGTCTCAAAAGGCCATAAATTCATCACATCATTATTTATAGTAAAAAAAGTAGATATAATCCTAACGTTTAAAAGTATGAATATGTTTACAAATTATGGACTATTCACCCAGGGATCCTGTGCAATCACTAAATCATGTAGAATATTTATGGAAGTGGAAACAATGATTATGTTATTTTGATAAATTAAAAAGAGCTCCAAGAAAGTAAGATACTGTTTCTGTTAAAAAAAAAAAAAAAGATTATATGTAAGTATAAAAATATTTGGAAGAACTTGTAAGAAAAAGATAATCGTTATAATTTTGGAAGGAATACTTTTTTTTTCTTTTTTTTAATCTTTATTGTTGAGAGTATTACAGATGTCTCTCCCTTTCCTTCCCCCCTTGCCCCCCTCCACCCGGTTCCTGCCCCGCCCCAGGCCTTCACCACCCTATTGTCTGTGTCCATGGACAATGCATATATGCATATAAATTCTTTGGAAGGAATACTTTTAATAGATAGTCAGAAAAAAATGACTTACTCGTTGAAAGGTTAGAGGAAAGGAGTGTGATATATTTTCATACATGGTTTTGTAAAACAGACTTTTTCTCTCTTGTTCGAAGGACAGAGTAGTTCTTAAATCATATTTCACCTTTGGGAGCACAATAGGCACTGAACATCCTTGAATATTCCTTCGTATCTAATTTAACTTGTACCTGATGAAATAATTCCCAGGCCTGTGCTTTAGATTGCACAGATGTATTTAAATCCTATATCAGCTCATTTAGCACACTTTAGTCAAATTATCTGACATTGCTGTTCAAACCTCAGGTCAGTATTTCTACTTGTAAAATGTGGTGTAAGATGGCATTGCCATACGGGGGGATGGGGAATGATACTGGTGTGCTGGAGAATGTGGAGCCATCTGGTAGTATGTTCTCATTGTGCCATACTCTTGACCACTAGAGAGATTGTAAGTTCATCTTGGTCTTATTTTTCTTATCTTCATACTGGAAAGGAAGTGCAGTTCCTAGATACACTGAAATACTACATGACAGCTAATCTTCTTTCTAGCTAAGATGTTGTAGATGAACTGTAAGTTATGATTTAGATGACCTGGGTATGACAAGGTGAAGAGGAAAAAGAATATAATGGAGTCAGGAGAGGCCGAACCATGTCATGTTCTTATTTTAGTCTATTTTTATAGAGCACGAATAAACTGTCTTTAAAAATTGTGCAAAGAATTGCTCTGGTCATAGAAATACATTGTTGAAACACCTTTATATTTCTGGGGCATACTCTACGAGGTTAAATATTTTAAAAATAAATTTCTTTTTTAAAAAAAAACTCTGTTAAGACATTATGATTTTTATTTTTGTGTTCAACAGTGATGTTGACCTTCATACTGTACTTGTCCACTAGCCTGAGTTAGGGGGAATGTAACTGATCAACCCCCTCTTAAAAATAAATTCTCTGGAATAGTTTGTAGAAATGGGGATTACCTGTTTTTTGAAGGTTTAGTAGAAATTTCTTTTTAAAACCTTTTGGTCCTGGTTCCCATTGAGGGCTTAATCTTTACCATTTCAACCTATGATTTGATTATTGGTCTAGTCAAGTTCTTTTGTGTATCTTTAGGTCAGTTTTTATCATTTATATCTTCTTAGAAAATCATCCATTTAATGTAGGTTTTAAAATTTATTGTGATAATTTGTACACAATATATTCTTAAAATTTGGTCTTTTTTTTTTTTAGAAACCAGCTTGTGATTTAATTGATCAGTTTGGGCCTGTCTGTCTCCTTCCTTCCTGCCTTCTTTTCTTCCCTATCTCTCACCCTCCTGATCTCCCTCCTTCTAATATTGTTAATTTTTAACCAAAATTTTTTCCACTCTACTTTTTTGGTGTTTGTTATTTTGTTTTTGTTATTCGTTTCTTGAATCCAACATTTAGTTCTTTTACTTTCTTTTATTCTTGAAAAAGAATTGTGAGTAACAAACATGTACCTACTTGCTGGTCAAAACTAGCTTTGTCATAAATCAGCTTTGTCAAATATTAATATTATTCTATACAGGCTTTCAAAAGTTCGTGTACACTACTTCCTGTTACACCACTTTTCTATGACAAAATACCTACATTAGTACCTGTTTCACTAACGGAAAGAAATTTGAAGAGGTTTTTCACTTTTATGAAAAAAGGCGAAATGTGAAAATAGCCTTCAGCATTTGTTTTGCATTGGCCGTTATGGAGGCAGCAGCACCCAGACCAGTGAGACTGGCCCTGCCCTGCTCCTTCCCTGGAACCACACTCAGCATCTAGCACCAGAGCTTTGAACTGTGTCTTTAGCGTCTGGGCTTTATCCTGATTTATTCTGTGGATTTGTAAGCAAGATGTGTCCTAAGGTATCTGAAAAGCCTAAGAGAGCTCATAAGGGTGTTATGCTTAGCATAAAACTGGATGTAATTAAGCGTTTAGATTGTGGTGAATGAAATAAAGACATATTATGTATGTGTTGAACTTTGGGTCTGAGACCATTCAAAATTTTTTCTTATAAATTAATGGTAGTTTCTTCTTCACTTTTCTTTAGAGAAATCAGTTCTGTAGGTACAGTTGATATTTTATTCATTTTCAGTTATTTTTTAAAAAATAATTCTTAATTTTTCAATTACAATTGAATATTATATTAGTATAATATAT
This sequence comes from Tadarida brasiliensis, assembly GCA_030848825.1. Classification (NCBI taxonomy): domain Eukaryota; kingdom Metazoa; phylum Chordata; class Mammalia; order Chiroptera; family Molossidae; genus Tadarida; species Tadarida brasiliensis. Next base: position 27,774,912 of record CM061277.1, on the reverse strand, counting down.
ATTATGTTATTCTAACATATTAGTTTTAGGTATACAAACATAGTGATTAGACAGTTAAATGGCTTAAAAGTGATCACTCTGATAAATCTAGTACCCCTGTGAAACCATACATAGTTATTACAATATTATGTTACTGTTGCTTTTTTTTTAATATATAAATATGTGGGATCTTTCTTTTTATTTTTATTTTCGAGAGGGAGAAAGGGAGAGAGAGAGAGAAATACTGATTTGAGACACATTGATCGGTTGCCTCCCATACACACCCTGACTTGGGTGGAACCTGCAACCCAGGCATGTGCCACGACTGGAAATGGAACCCACAACTGTTCAGTCCACGGGATGGATGATGCTCCAACCAACTGAGCCATACTGGCCAGGGCTATTTTACTGTTTTTTATAAGTCCATTTAAGTTTGGAAATTTCTCCCCTGAGTAGTACTTTGAACAAACGCTATAGATTTTGACATATAATGCTGTATTATATTTTGTTTAGAGACATTGAAACCTCAGAAAAAGAAAAGTAATTCTTATAAAGGACTTCTTGTTTTAAATAAAACCACATATAGTTTGAGATTTTGTAAATTTATTATCTTTATTGTACTTCTCTCTGTTGTATATCTCCATTGTTCAAAAACAAAGATTTATTCAAATTTCAGAAAAATTTTTCACTAAGAGGGAATAAAATCTCTTGCAACGTGCAAAGATATAATCAGGTCGTTCTGTTTTATCCACTTGAGCCATCACTCTCTTCTGCGGTGCTTTATGTGGCACCACCATCTAGTGTGTGGGACACTAAAATGTTTGTGTGGCTTACATTTTCCATGATCATTCACTCATCTGAAGCTGCGAATTATCATTTCTTTTTATCCAATTTCATATAAAGCATTAAGCTAAATTAACCTAAATACAAGACATGAAGTTTTAACTAAAATAAGGCATAGGAGGAACAGCAGCTGAGGCTCGGGAGTGGACATCCATCCCCAGGCAGCAGCAGCGCCGATCGGCAGCTGAGATCCATCCCCAGGGGCATCAGCAGAGGCTGATCAGGAGCAGTGCCCCAGCTCAAGCAGCAGCTCAAGGCTTGTGCAGCCGAGACCTGCCCCTGACAACTGCAGCAGCGGATTTGGAGTGGAGCCCCTCCCCCCGGCAGCAGCAAAGTCCCAGGAGCGGAGCATCCTCAGCCTGCAGCAGCAGAAGAGGATTGGGACCTGGGAGCACCCCCTGGCAACAGCAGCAGCAGTAGCAGTGCAAACTGGGAGCTGACAATTGCCCTCAGCAGTGACTGATCAGGAACTGAACCCCACCAGGCAGCAGCGTATCCCACGCACCTCAGAAGAGTACCAGCGGGACCCACGAACCCCAGCAGCATACCAGTGAAACCCACACACCCCAGCAGTGCACTAACTGGACCCACGCATCCCTGGCAGCAGCAGAACAGATTGGCAGCTGAGACCCATCCCCAGTGGCATTAACAGGAGCGGTTCCCCAGCCCAACCAGCAGCAAGACTCGGGGAGCCAAGACCTGCACTACAGACCAATACCAGCCGCCAGTTGTCAATCCTCCAGGACCCACAGCAGGCAAGAGGCACCATACACAAAACAGTCTGGGAGGCACAGCAGCCTTATTGGATACACACTGACCTGCCTACACATTCTGACATCCCTCACTGGGCCTAGAACTACCAGACTGCTAAAATAGTGAGACAAAGAAACAATACCCAACTGAAAGAAAAAGAGGAATCACCAGAAAAGGAACTACAGGAAATGAAAGAAAACAACTTGTCAGATAAAGAATTCAAAGCAACGATTTTTAGGGTGCTCAAACAATTTAGTGAGAACTACAAGCAACTTAATAATAATTATGAAGAGCTCAGTGGGAACTATATCAGCTTAAAAAAAGAGGTAGAAGCTATGCATAAAAATCAAGAGGAAATAAAGAATGACATAGCTGTTATGAAAAATACCTTAGAAGGTTCAGTAGTAGATTAGAAGAAGCTTAAGACCGCATCAGCGACTTAGAAGACAAAGTAGAAAAAGACACCCAAATAGAGCAGCAAATGGGAAAAAATAAAATAAAAAAGCAAGAGGAGAGTTTAAAGGAGCTTTGGGAGCATACAAAACATAACAACATTCGCATTATAGTGGTACTGGAAGGAGAAGAATCAGGGAAAGGAATAGAGAACCTGTTTGAAGAAATAATGACAGAAAACTTCCCTGAACTGGTGAAGGAAAAAGTCACACAAGTCCAGGAAACACAGAGAGTCCCAAGCAAGATGAACCCCAAAAGACCCACAGCTAGACACATCATAATAAAAATGGCAAACATTAAGGACAAACAAAGAATCTTAAAGGAAGCAAGAGAGAGACAGAAAGTTACCTACAAGGGAGCTCCCACTAGACTGTCAGCTGATTTCTCCATAGAAACACTGCAGGCCAGAAGGGAGTGGCATGAAGTGTACAAAGTAGTGTAAGGCAAGGGTCTGAATCCAAGACTACTCTATCCAGCAAGTCTATCATTCAAAAGTGAAGGAGAAATAAAGAGGTTCACAGACAAAAAAAGCTAAAGGAATTTACCACCACCATACCAGCACTGCAAGAAATGGGACTGTTGTAAGAAGAAGAAACACAGAGAGAGAGAGAGAAAGAGGAACACAGGCATAAAATAAAAATGTTAACTAATAACTATCTATCAATAATAACCTTAAATGTAAATGGCTTAAATGCTCCAATCAAAAGACATAGGGTAGCTAACTGGATAAAAACACGACCCATATATATGCTGTCTACGAGAGACCCACGTCACAAAAAAAGACAGGATGAAAGTGAAGGGATGGAAAAAAATTTTCCAAGCAAATGGAAATGAAAAAAAAAAACTGATATAGCAATACTTATATATGATAAGATAGTCTTCAAAATGAGGGCCATAATAAGAGACAAAGAAGGTCACTACATAATATTAAAAGAATCAATCCAACAAGAGGATATAACCCTGGTAAACATATACGTAACAAATACGGGAGCACCAAAATATATAAAAAAAACTTCTGGAGGACTTCAAGGGAGAGATCAATAACAATACAATCATAGTGGGTGACTTTAACATCCCACTGACACAACTGGATAGATCTTCTAGACTAAAACTTAACAAGGACACAGAGTCCTTAAATGACGAACTAGATCAGTTGGACCTAATTGATATTTACAGAACATTTCACCCCAAAGCTGCAGAATATACATTCTTCTCAAATCACACGGGACATTCTCAAAGATAGACCACATGTTAGGACACAAAGTAAGTCTCTACAAATTCAAGAAGATTGAAATCATATCAAGCATCTTCTCAGATCACAGTGACATGAAACTAGAACTCAACTACAGCAAAAACACACAAAAACATTCAAACACTTGGAGGCTAAATAGCATGTTATTAAACAACGAATGGGTTACCAAGGAGATCAAGGAAGAAATTAAAAACTTCTTGGAAACCAATGAAAACGAACACAAACAACCCCAGATCTATGGGACACAGCGAAAGCAGTCCTGAGAGGGAAGTTCATAGCACTACAGGCCTACCTCAAGAAACAAGAAAAATTTCTAATTTACTTTCTAACCCTACAACTTAAAGAACTAGAAAGTAAACAAAAAGAAAAAACCCAGAGCAAGTAGAAGGAAAGAAATAGTAACGGTCAGAGCAGAAATAAACAACATAGAGACAGAAAACAAAAACAAAAAAACAACAATTTAAAAGATCAAAGAGCTGGGTCTTTGAAAAGATAAACAAGAGTGATGGACCTTTAGCCAGACTCACCAAGAAACAAACAGAGAGGACCCAAATAAAATCAGAAATGAAAGAGGAGAAGTAAAACTGACACCACAGAAATACAAAGGATCATCAAAACATATTATGAACAGTTATACGCCAACAAATTGGACAATCTAGGCAAAATGGACAAATTTCTAGAAACACACAGTCTCCCAAAACTGAACCGGGAAGAGATAGAAAACTTGAACAAACCATTAACAACAAAGGAAAGTGAAGATGTAATTAAGAAACTCCCAGCAAACAAAAGCCCAGGCCTGGACGGCTTCACAGGGGAGTTTTACTGAACATTCAAAGAAGATCTAATACCCATTCTCCTGTAACTATTCCAAAAAATCCAAGAAGACTTCCAAACTCGTTTTATGAGGCCAGCATAATCCTAATTCCAAAACCGGATAAAGACACTATAAAGAACGAAAACTGCAGGCCAGTATCCCTGATGAACACAGATGCCAAAATCCTTAACAAAATATTAGCAAATTGGATCCAGCTATACATCCAAAAAATTATTCATCATGACCAAGTGGGATTCATCCCAGGAATGCAAGGAGGGTACAATATTCGCAAATCAACAAATGTGATACACCAAATAAACAAAATGAAAGATAAAAACCGTATGATCTTATCAATAGATGCGGAAACAGCATTAGATAAAATCCAGCACCCATTTCTGATAAAAACACTCAGCAATGTGGGGATAGAGGGATCATATGTTGACATAATAAGGGCCATATATGAAAAACCTACAGCCAACATCATACTCAATGGGCAAAAACTAAAAGCATTTCCCTTAAGAACAGAAACAAGTCAGGGATTCCCACTTTCGCCACTCTTATTTAACATAGTACTGGAATCAGACATGAAGAAAAAATAAAAGGGATCCAAATTGGAAAGGAGGAAGAGAAACTGTCATTATTTGCAGATGACATGATATTGTACATAGAAAACCCTAAAGACTCCATCGAAAATCTAGTAGACTTAATAAATGAATATGGCAAACTAGCAGGATACAAAATTAATGTTAAGAAATCGATGACATTCTTATACACCAATGAAATCACAGAAAGAGAAACTAAAAAAAAATCCCATTTATCATTGTGGCAAAAAATTTAAGATACCTAGGAATAAACTTAAGCAAAGACGTAAAGGAACTCTTCACAGAAAACTACAGGTCATTGACAAATGAAATAGAGGAAGATATAACAAAGTGGAAGCATATACCTTGCTCATGGATTGGAAGAATTAGCATTAAAAAGTCCATACTACCCAAAGCAATCTATAGATTGAATGCAATCCCCATCAAAATACCAACAATATATTTCACAGAACTAGAACAAATACTCCAAAAGTTTATATGGAACCAAAGAAGACCCCGAGTAGCCACAGCAATCTTGAAAAAGAAGAACAAAGTAGGAAGGAACGCAATACCAGATATCAGGTTATACTACAAAGCCACTGTAATCAAAACAGCCTGGTACTTGCACAAGAACAGGCAGATAGATCAATGGAATAGAACAGAGAACCCAGAAATTGACCCAAGACAATATGCTCAATTAATATTTGACAAAGGTGGCAAGAGCATACACTGGAGTCAAGACAGCCTCTTCAATAAATGGTGTTGGGAAAATTGGACGGCTACATGCAAAAAAATGAAGCTAGACCACCAACTTACTCTATACACAAGAATAAACTCAAAATGGATAAAAGACTTAAATGTGACTCTTGAATCCATAAAAATATTAGAAGAAAATGTAGGCCACAAAATTTCAGACATCATACGCAGCAGAATTTTCACTGATACATCACCTAAGGCAACAGAAACAAAGGAAAAAATGAACACATGGGACTACATCAAACTAAAACGCTTCTGCACAGCAAAAGAAACAACCATCAAAATGGAAAGGGAACCCACTATATGGGAGAGCATAATTGCCAATGATATATCAGATAAGGGGTTAATTTCCAAAATATATAGAACTCAACAAAAGGAAGACAAAGAACCCAATTAAAAAATGGGCAGAGGACCTAAAGAGACACCTCTCCAAACAGGACATACAAATGGCCAAGACACATATGAAAAAATGCTCAACCTCATTAATCATCAGGAAGATGCAAATTAAAACAATAATGAGGTATCACCTCACACCTGTCAGAATGGCTGCTATCAACAAATCATCAAACAACAAGTGCTGGCGAGGGTGTGGAGAAAAGGGGACCCTAGTACACTGCTGGTGGGAATGCAGACTGGTGCAGCCACTATGGAAAAACACTATAGTGTTACCTCAAAAAGTTAAAAATTGAACTGCCTTTTGACCCAGTGATCCCACTTCTAGAAATATAACCTAAGAAGCCTGAAACACCCATCAGAAAGTATATATGTACCCCTATGTTCATAGTAGCACTATTTATAATAGCTAAGATCTGGAAACAGCCCAAGTGTCCATCAATAGATGAGTGGATAAAAAAGCTGTGGTACATATACACAATGGAATACTATGCAGCTATAAGAAAGAAAGATCTCTTATCCTTTGAGATGACATGGAGGGTCCTGGAGAGTATTATCCTAAGTGAAACAAGCCAAGCAGAGAAAGACAAATATCACATGATCTCACTTATTTGTGGAATGTAATGAACAAAACAAACTGATGAACAAAATAGACCCAGAGACATAGAGGTAGGGTACAGACTGACAAACCTCAGAAGAGGGGGTGGGGTGGGGAGATAAACCACAGAACTTACATGCATGTATGCATAACCAATAGACATAGACAACAAAGCTGGGAGCGGGGATTGGGAGGAGGGTATCAGTGGGGGAAAAGGAGAAACATCTGTAAAGAAAATAAATTAATAAAAATATTTTTTAAAAATAAGGCATAGGAAAAGTCTGAATTTAATACCCGTTTCTTGAGCATTCTTTACTAAAGTTACTGTGCAAGGGCCTCAGAAATGCTACTATTACTTTCTGTAAATCACATACACTCTTGCCTTTGTACTGAGAAATGTGGAAAGAGGTGGTAATGTTTGACCTGAGTGTGAACATGTTGAGGAATAAATATGAAACAAAAATCTTGACTTTTCATTTTAAAGTAGTTATCAGAATTATAATAAACAAATACCAGCCGATATTTATTGAATGATTTCTGTAAGCCAGATATTATACTACGTACTATTTGTATATTCTCCAATTGAGTCTTCACAACAGTTTCAGATGAAGAAATTGAGGTAAAAAGAGTTTAAGAACTTACCTAAGATCACAGCTGGTAAGTGGTGGGGTCTGTATTAAGGCTGTGGAGCCATTGTGTATGTTCTTTGGTTGTGCTAGAAAAGAACGCACTAACAAAACTACTGTTTTTAACAAGAAGGAATAAACTATAGTTTTGAAATGTCCTACATCCTTTATCCTCACCCGAGGACATTTTTTTTGTTCAGATAGAGTTGGGAGGGAGAGAGAGGAAGAGAGAGAGAGAGAGAGAGAGAGAGAGAGAGAGAGAGAGAGGGAAACATTGACGTGAAAGGGACACATCAAGTGGCTGCCTCTCGCACGACCAACCAGGGCCGGGGACAAACTGCAACCGAGGTACGTGCCCCTAGCGGGAACCGAACCTGGGTCTCTCTGGACCGCAGGCCGGCGCTCTAACCGCTGAGCCAAACCGGCCAGGGCTGTCCTACATCCTTTAAAAAATATATGTTTTTATTGATTTTTTTTTTAGAGAGGGGGAAGGGAAAGAGATAGAAACATTGATGTGAGAGAGAAATATCCATTGGCCGCCTCCTACACACCCCCTACTGGGGATCGCGTCTGAAATCTGTGCATGTGCCCTGACCGGTAATCGAACCAGGACCTCTCAATCCACTGAGGCACACTGGCCGTGCTAAATGTCCTACATCTTTAATGTAGTTAAAGGTCAAGGAGTATGATGCATAATAGTGCAGTGTAACCTGTGTGATTTTAAATAAATTCCTTAACTTCTCTGGTCCATTAAAGTTTATAGAAAAATGTATCAGCAATAAGTTTTGGTATGTTTCTGTGAGACTTTCAGTCATTAAAAAAAAAATGAATTAAACCAATGAAAAGGTTATTTCTTCCATCTTGTTAATGCTACTTTCAGTTTCAAGAGTAACTTGTAGATATTTCCAGTTTTAAAAATCTTATATAGAAATATATGTGTAAAAACCATTTGAAACAAAAGCCGTGGTAATTTTACTCTTCTCACCACAACCAAAAAATTCAGTTGTCCTTAAACCAAAACATAAAAATTTAAGCCCTACTTTTTTTTTCACATTCTGTAGTAATAATACCGGCTCTTATGCCAGGAAATCATTGTCGTTTGAGAGGAGGATCTGAAATGAAAAGTTCATAATGTTAATTGTGGCTGCTGTCATCCAAGTATCTCGTCTGAGATTATCCAGTCCAAGAGTTAGGTTTGTAAAATTGGTTGAACAATGAAAAAATATACACTGGAGTTGCATTACACATGTAATTCACTTCCAAGAATTTGACTGAATATGCCCGTAAAAAAGTATTGTTGAGTCTGAAACTGTTAAGTTCTGACATGTTACTCTACCTGTAAGCTAAAAAGTCAGCTTGCTACAATTATAGACACTCAAACTCTAAAAAGAACATGAGGGCTCTAGATCGGAGATTAGACCTTTTATTTACTTGCAGAGTAACTTGTGTTGGTTCCCTATGCCCCAGTTCTCCATGGCGTGATGCATTGAGAACCAGATATACCTTAGGTGTATACTGGGATATTGCACCACAAGAGACAAACTCTGAAATTATGAAACTTGGAGCCTATATGGGATAGCTGGTGCTTTGTTGATTTGCCTCTATGGATATGGAGAGAGAAAACTTTACTCTGGAATGTAAACAGATTCCTTTGGGGGAAAGGGGTGGGGCATGAGAAGGAAAGGTCTCCACTTCATAAACACCCTAGGATGTAAACATCTGGCTCTGGGGGAGAGAAAACTTCTCTCTCTTTGGAGGGCTCTATTTTTAGGGTTGCTATTCAGTCATCCTTTAACCCTGGTACCAAAGCTGTGTGCTCAGAAAGTCCTAACCATGCAGAAATGTGGAAATGTCCGTGAAGCATTGTTTCCTGACAAGTATATGTTCTGGAGTGAGCATCTGTAAGACAGGAGATGTGATTCTGGGTTGTGTCATTTAATCACATTTCCCATGTATTCTTCATGCTGTGGACATCTCAGTGAGCTGACAGTGATTCTAGTGTCTGAAGATTAGCAAACCAGTTACTTAATCTGGTTCTCAACATAGGAGACAGTACTCTGTTTCAATTCTGGAAGGAAAAATGGACTATGAGGCTTATTAGGATGCATGTAGGTCTCTAGCTTTTTCCAAAGGAATATGAAGTGCCGTTTTTGTCTGTTATTGATTTTTACCTTATGTTCTGAAATTAGAACTTAGTTCACTTATTACTCACCTAAGGTGTAACTCTAATATAGAGTTATTCTTCCACTTGGCATTCTCAACTCAGGAATGTTAAAGTAGTATTTTCACAGTTATGTATTAAGATGTTGATGGTGGGCATGAGTAGACCATATAATACTGTGAAACAGAAATTATCTTCATGTTTCCACACTTATTATAGGCTACAGAGGTGGAGTTTACAAACTCCAGAGGTATGTCACAGTGAGATTGCAACTGTAACAGAATGGAATAAAAGAAGAGATCTCTTCGTGCCCCATTCGCAGTCTGTTGAGGCTTTGATGAATGGCTTTTTATGTGGGTGGGGTGATGCATTTTTACCTGATTTACACAACTGATTCCCGTGCTCCATGTAGAAAAAGGACTTTTCTGAATATTTGAAGGCTTTCTGAGTACAGTTTTATTTTTAAAGATACTGACAACACTAATTGCAGGTTGGTTACCATGGTGATAGAAAAGTGAATTCAGTATAGGAAAAATAACTCCCAAAATAGATTTGTAAGGAATCTGGAAGTATGGGACTTGAAAATTCTGTTTCTCTTATAGACAAAGCATTGAGATATCATTAAGTTGAAGGAAGTAAAAATAATTTAAAGCATTATGTTCATGTCATTCTATAAGCAAATGTAGCCTAATTGTTCATGATATATATATTCTTGGCACATGTGGTTTCGGTGCGGTATGAAACCTTGCTGTTTTGACTTGTGCATAGGGTGTCTTAAAATCTACATACAATTCATTTAGAACGATTTTATTGAATATCTTGTAAGAGATTCTTTCCTCGGGAAACAAGCAATATACCAATAAACATAAGAAAAATGTAATACATGTTGTAAGGTTGCTTATAGGTATTCACAGGCAGAAGAAATTATTTCCTGTGGCATGCAAGGAAGGCTTTAATGAAGATTGAGTAGATTTTGGATATGCAAAGACAGAAGTGAAGGCAGTACAACAAGGAAAATTAGCTTAGACAAAGGTACCTGGAAGGGCAAGGATGAGTGGATTAGAATGATTATAGGAAAACGTGGTTTGGAAGATATTTGGAGAAATGCCTATTTTCAGAGCTCATCTAAGGTTTTGGACTTTGCATTTAAATTACTTTCTTAGTAGGAATTGAGAAAGTATTGAGGGATTTGAAAAGAAAGTACCATGATCAGTGTGTAAGGGAAACAGAGAGAGACCAGTTGGAAGACTGCTGTGATCATCCTGGCTGCAGCTGTCTACAGCAGATACTGTGAGGCCCAGAACCAGGGAAGTAGCAGTGGAGAATGGAAAAAGAAAGGAACAGGTGTTAGAGGCAAGTTTTGGGAGACAGGGGAGATTAGGGAATCAGAGGTTGAGATTAGATCTTGACCCTGGGAATATGAACAGAAAGGAGGATGCGTGCAGAGGTGGAGTGGTAGAGGAATCTAGGATGATTAGGTCGGTTAACTGGGTGAATGGTATGCTATGTATTTACTTAGGGAATTAAGGAGGAAGAAGACAATATGGGAGGAAAGATAATGAATTTCGTTTTTAAATTCATTGTCCAGTGAGACAATGTTTGTTTATTCAGTCATTTATCAAATAATTAGTGATCCTTATTTAAATTCCAGATACTTTTAAAGGTGTTTGGCATCAGCATACACCTATCTCATATTTTCCTTATATATTATGGTTTTAAAAATCTGCAAAATGTGTATCACAAATACTTTTATCCCACTTTATAACTCATTTTTTCACTTGGTGTTTAGTGTCCTTTTTGTGATAACTCTTAAGGGTTTTTTTTTTTTTTAATCCTCACCCGAGGATATTTTTCTGTTTATTTTCAGATAGAGTTGGGGGTGGGGGGGAGATGCGGAGAGGGAGAGAGAGAGAGAAACATTGATGTGAGAGAGACACATCGACTGGTTGCCTCCTGCACAACCCCCACCTAGGGCTGGGGATGAACCATAACTGAGTTACATGCCCTTAACCGGAATCGAACCTGTGACTCTTTGGTCCGCAGGCCAATGTTCTAACTGCTGAGCCAAACTGGCCAGGGCTCTGAGGTTTTTTATGTAGTTAGTTTTATCAGCCTTTTATTTTTCTCTATTCATGTTTTAGCTAAGAAATTCTTCCCTGCCCTGTGGGCATAAAGTTACTTTCCTATATCTTTATTATTATTTTACATTTTTTATTTTCACACTTAGGAGGTTTAATTTACCTGGAATCGTTGTAAGTTATCTTAGAACATTGACTAATAAGTAGTATTTCTTTTTCCCAGTGGTTTATAAGGTCCTGTTAGTCACATATCAATGTCCAAGTGTGTGTGTCAGTTGTCTGGCTGTCTTTTCTGATACATGGACTGCCCTTTTGCCAGTATTACTGTATTTTTTTTTTTAATCCTCACCCGAGGATATTTTTCTATTCATCATCAGATAGAGTGGGAGGGAGGGAGAGAAGGAGGAAGAGGGAGAGAGAGAGAGAGAGAAAAGCATTGATATGAGAGAGACACATCAACTGGTTGCCTCCTGCATGACCCGACCAGGGCCGGGGACGAACTGCAACCGAGGTATGTGCCCTTGACCGGAATTGAACCCGAGACTCATTGGTCTGTGGGCAGACATTCTAACCACTGAGCCAAACCAGCCAGGGCAGTATCACTGTATTTTAATTAATAGGTTTCTATTTGTTTTTGTTGTATAACAAACAGCTCAAAACTTACTGAGCTAACGTGACAAGCTTTTTATTTCATGATTTTTGGATTGACTCAGCTGGGCAGTTGTCTGTTGGTCTCCTTTGATTCTCTCATGCATTTACAGTCACATAGTGCTAGTAGCTGGGGCTGGATGCTTATGCTTTGGTGATCCTCCAGGGGGTCTTTCTGTCCACATGTCATTTCATCGTTCAGGGCCTTTGCATGTGTTCTTCCTTCAGTAGCAAACTATGGACCTTTGATGTGGTGGCCTAGGGCTCTAAGAGGAAGTAAGCAGCTGTTAGATCTTTAAATCACTAGTATTGGAAGTTTGAGAACGTTGTTTTCTTCATATATCATTGGTTTAAACAGTCATAAGTGTAGCATAAATTTAAAAGGAGGAGAGTCCGGCTGGTGTGGCTCAGTGGTTGAGTGTCAACCCGTGCACCAAGAGATCACCATGCACCAAGATTCTCAGGCAGGGCACATGCCTAGGTTATGGGCCAAATCCCCAGTGAGGGGCATGCAGGAGGCGGCCAATTGATGTTCTCTCTCATCAATGTTTCCATCTCTCTCCCTCTCCCTTTCTCTCTCTCTAAAATCAATAAAGAAAAAAAAAGGAGGGGAAGAAGACTTCATCCTTTTTTTTTGTTTGTTAATCTTCACCTGAGAGTTTTTCCCCCATTGAATTTTAGAGAGAGTGGAAGAGTGGAGGGGGAGAGGGGGAGAGAAAGAAACATCAGTGTGAGAGACATCAATTGGCTGCTTCCCACATGCGCCTCAACTGGGCCCAGGGATTGAACCTTCAACCCAAACATGTGCCCTTGACCAGGAATCGAACCTGAGACTCTCTGGTGCATGGGCCTATACTCTAACCACTGAGCAACACTGGCCAGGGCAGAATATCATACTCTTAATCACCATAGCTTCATAATACAATTTGAAATCAGGAAATGTGATATCTCTAGCTTTGATTCTGTTGCTCAAGATTACGTTAACTATTCTGGTCCTTTTGTGATTGCACAGGATTTATGGGAGTGTGTTTTCTATTTCTGTGAAAATTGTGATTTTTATCCTTCATCATGGTGTATCACATTTATTGGTTTGTGTATGTTAAGCCATCCGTGCATTCCAGGGATAAATCCCTCCTGATCATGGTATACAATCATTTTAATGGCTGTTGAATTTGGTTTGCTGGTATTTTGTTGAGAGTTTTTACATTCATGATAATCAGAGATATTGTTCTGTAATTTTCTTTTCTTATAGTGTCCTTATCTGGCTTTAATATCAGGGTAATGCTGACTTCTAAAATAAGTTTGTGAGTGTTCTCTCCTCTTCCTTTTTTTTATTTTTTTATTTTTTATTAATCCTCACCTGAGGATATTTTTCCATTGATTTTTAGATAGAGTGGAAGGAAGGGAGGGAGGGAGGGGGCGAGAACGAGAGTGAGAGAGAAACATTGATGTGGGAGAGACACATCGATTGGTTGCCTCCTGCACAACCCTGACCCGAGCCGGGGATTGAACTTGAAACCCAGGCATGTGCCCTTGATTGGGAATCGAACCTGGACCCCTCTGTCCACAGGCTGATGCTCTAACTGCTGAGCAAAACTGGCCAGGGCTCGCCTCTTCATTTTTATGGAAGAGTTTGCCAATAATTGGTGTTAATTTATCTTTAAATGTTTGATAAATATCACCACTGAGTTCATTAGTTGAGGACATTTTCTTCTTTGGGAGGTTTTTTGACTACTGATTCAATTTTCTTATTTGTTTAGAATTTCAATTTCTTCATGATCCAGTTTTGGTAGTTTATATGTTTCTAAGAATTTGTTTATTTTGTCTAGGTTATCCAGTTTGTTGACATATAATTGTTGATAAAGGTCTCATGATCCATTGTGTTTCTTTGGTATCAATTTTAACTTTTCCTTTTTCATTTATAATTTTGAGCCTTGTCTTTTTTTTTTTTTAATCTAGGTAAAAGTTTATACTTTTTATCTTTTCAAAAAACCAATTTTTAGTTTCATTGGTCATTTATATTGTTTTTCTAGTCTCTATTTTACTTATTTCTATTCTAATTTTTGTTATTTCTTGCCTTCTTTTAACTTTGGGTTTAATCATTTTCTAGTTCTTTGAGGTGTAAAGATAGGTTGTTTATTTGAGATCTTCTTTTGTTCTTATTGTAGGAATTTATTGCTATACACCTCTCTTAGAACTGTCTTTGCAGCATCCCGTATGTTTTGGTATGTTGTGTTTCCATTGTTTTTTTCCAGGTATTTTTTAATTTTTCTTTGACTTCTTGTTTGATCCATTGGTAGTTCTCAAGTGTATTGTTTAATTTCCACATATTTGTGAATTTTCTAGTTTTTCTCCTGTTACTGATTCTAGTTTCATAGCATTGTGGTTAGAAAATATACCTGGTATGATTTCAGTTGTTTTTAATTTCCTAGGACTTGTTTTGTGACCTAACATGTGATCTATCTAGAGAATGTTGCATGAACGTTTGAGAAGCATGTGTATTCTGTCCAATTTATTTAAGATAAAAGGAGTGACTCACAGCAGGGCTACATAGATGAGGAAGTTCTGTATGGAGGAGATCACATCCTCGTTCATCTTCCATTTCATCTTCTTGGGGTCCAGCTTTGGTGCCAGTCCCTCACACGGAACATCGTGGCTCTGCCTCACCGGCTTCCAACTGCCACACTCTGCTCTTGTGTGTATTGTTTTCTTGATCTCCTTTAGTTGTCTCTGTTTTCTTGTATTTCATTGGACTTCTTTAAGGTGATTATTCTGAATTCTTTGTCAGCTCATAGAACTCCAATTTTTAGGATTTGTTACCTTTGGTGGTGTCCTGTTTCCCTGATTTGTCATTATCTTGTGTGCTTGCATTGGTGTCTACACATTTGCAAACGTGTTCACCTCTTCCAGTCTTTACAGGTCTGTTTTGGTAGAGAAAGACTTTTCACCAGTCAGCCCAGCTTGTGGTTCTGAGTGGGCCACTTGGTAATGTCTGCAGAAAGGTGGAGCTTGCTGCTGGGGTCATTGATGGATAAGGCTGCTGCCTATTGGCTGAGGTCCGGTGGGGTTGCTGGCTGGACTTCACCATCAGGCAGGACCACTTGCTGGGTTCTGTGATTGGGCAGTGCTGCATGCTAGGCTGTAATCACTGGTCGGTTGTGGCTACAGACTGTACTCCCTGACCAGTTGATGCCTCTGACTGAGTTGGTGTTCAGGCAAGACTGCAGGCTGGGCTCCATGATTTGGTGAGGCTGAAGGCTGTTCTGTGCATTTGGGTGGGGTTACAAGTTGGCTATGTGATGGTGGGTTGGGGCCCAGAGGTCTTGCCATTTGTGTGGGGTAACTTGCTGGATTCCCCATCTAGGCAGGGCTGCTGGTCAAGAGTGATCACTGATTAGATTCCCAGGTTGGGCAGGGCCACAAGCAGTGCCTTGCAGTTGGGTGTGGCTGTAGTTTGGACTCTGAATTGGTTAGGGTTGGTGACTATGCTCCATGGTTGGCTGGTCTATTTACTGGGGACTCCAGCTGGGTGAACTGTTGATTTTGACCCCTGGCCTAACATGGCTGCCATTTTGGCTCTGTGGTTGGGTAGAGGTGTTGGCTGGGTTCTCTTGTTGGACAATGTCACCAGCAGGGACATGGTGCCACCTCTGAGATCCATGCACTGGTTGCTCTGTGTCCTGTCTCCCTTCTTTGTTACTAGGTGACTTAAAGGGACATCTCTCTGCCATGTCTCCAGTGTTCCCTGAGAAAAGACAGAAGTGGGCTTCTTGATATTTGCTTCTAAACACTGGGGAAGGTGGATACCCATCTTTGGCTTTTTTTTTTTTTTTTTTTTTTTTTTTAACCTACTGGGGAAACCGTATTCCCAGGGAATCCCTCTCAGTGTGATTCTCTGGGAGAGGAGCAAGGTGGTCAAAGTGAAACCATTTCTCTTACCTAATTTTCAGCCTAAAGTTTGTCAATATCTCTACTTCTTCTCTTAAACAGTACCAGTACCTAACAGTGTTTTCACTGGGATCACATTTTCTTGTCTTTCATGCTAGTGTTGTCTAGGATTATAGTTCCATCTCTTTATCTTCTTAATTTATTAATATTTTTCTTATACAGTTAAAATATATTTAGATGAAATACTTACTTGCTAAATTTTTTGCTTAGTATTTCTACTTTCCATCATAGTTCTTTCCCCTGGAATCCTTTTTCTTCTTTCTTAAGTACATATTTGAGAAGGTAGTGAGAATTTGTTGTTGGGAACTCTGTTTTTATTCATTAGAAAATACTATTTTTTTTTCTGACATTTTAGGTATGAATAAAATCTAGGACAATTTATTTTCCCTATTCACAACTATTAAGATATTCTCAAACTTCTGCCATCTGTTGTTGTGAATTTAGGTGTTTTATGTTTACTTAAATATTTATCCCTTCAACCATTTCCCTTCAACCTAAAGAAGTTGTTTTAGCTTTTTTTCTTACACTGGTCTTTTGGAGATGTAGTCCCTCAGATTTTGTCATTTGTAAATGTGTTTATGTTTCATAAATTCTTAAGGTTATTTTTATGGGATAAAGAAGTCACCCTCTTTTCCTTCACCACTTTAAAGATGTTTCTCTTTGACTTATGTCCTCTCTTCTTTCTGGTGAGAAGTCAACTGGCATTTATATTTTTCCCCTTTATGTAATATGTTTTTTTCTTTGCCTACTTTAAAGATGTTTGCCTTTATTTTTATTCTTCAAAAGTATGATTATGGCACTGGCTGGGCAGCTCAGTTGGTTAGAGTGTCATCCAATATGCCAAGGTTGCGGGTTCGATCCCCAGTCAGGGCACATATAAGAATCAACCAATGAATACATAAATAGGTAGAACAACAAATTGATGTTTCTCTCTCTCTCTCCTTCCCTCTCTCCCTCCTTTCCTTTCTCTGTCTAAAATCAATTTTAAAAAGAGAAAGTATGAATTATAATATGTCTACTGTTGATTTTAAAAATTTATCCTATTTGGGGTTCACTGAGTTTCTTGAATTTGTTAATTGATGTCTTTAGAAAGTTCTCGTCTGATCTCACCAAATAGTTCTCTGCCTTATTCTCTGTCTCATTTCCTTCTGGTGCTCCAGTTGTACATGTAGTGGTCTGGAATTCTCTCAGAGGTCTCAAATGTGCTATTGTTACTCTTGGTTATTCTTGTTTTTATCTTTTTGTTTTCACTTTATTCTTTATACTGACCTGTCTTCAGGTTCACTGATCCTTTCATCTGCTATGCCCAGTTGGCAGTTCATGTCTGATATAGTTTTTATTTCTAGCATTTTATTTTGAATAAAATCGACTAGGTTTTCCCATATGTTACATGTTATCTTTTCAACTTAATTTTAGAATTTCTATCATAACTTATGTTCTCTTTATTATTTCAATATCTGGGCCATTTCTGTGTCTGATTGCTTTTATTATTTCCTCTCTTGACCTTCGATCACAATTTCTTGCTTCTATGTGTGTTTTATAATTTTTTTATGCCAATTATGTGAAGTCAGTAAATATTCATATCCAGGAATGGTGCTTATCGCTGCTTCTTCTAGCCGGTTAGGTGGTTATGTTATATAGTTAGTCATGTTGACTGAGGGACTGAGTCAAGCTGACCTGTAGCTTATACAGATTTGGCCTTTGTGGCAGCTTTAGTTTATCATTACTTTTAAATATTTTGAGTGTAAGCTCAGGGGGTGTTTTTCTTTTGTTTTTGTTTTTTCTATTGGGGGGGAATTAAAAATTGGTGAGATATCTGAAGATCCACTTGTGCTTCACCGCTGAGCTGTTAGGTGTCTGAACTGGTAGAGAGCTCATACTTTTTTCATTGCATGCTCTACTTCCTGGTTGCTAGTTCTGTCTGTTCTCCAGAGACAGCTCCCTTTCCTGTACCCTACCCCAGGTTCTTGGTGTGTAGCTGCCTTATACTCTGTGAAGCCTCAGGTTGTCCCTCTGGGGTTTTTCTCAGCTTTCCTGTGCCACCAAAAGCCTTCCATTGTTGAATGTCCAAGTGCCTCAGAGTCCCCACCTGTGTCAATTCTGCTGTCTCGCTCTGTTCCCCTTCTGTAGCAGTTAGCTGCCCTGTGCCTGGAGACTGCATGAGCTTCACGGGCTTGTCTCTCTCACTTCTCCTGCTCTTCCCACAGCCTTCAGTGTGCTGACCTTACACACTTGGTGAATACCTGTGGGAATCAGTCAGTGGATGGGTGTGGACTCTGTTACTCTGCATTGTAGTTTATCACTGCAGTTGCATGCAGTCATGCAGGGTTTGGCTGGTTTCTCCTAACCCGTCTGTGGCAGATTCTTGATCCTCCTGTATCTTTTCCAGGCATCCAAACACATCCATTAATCTCTTTTTTCTCGTCAAAGTTTTGTCACTTTCTGCAACTTAATTCATTTATGTTTCATTTCACCCTTAATTTTTTATTAAAAAAAAATAAGATTTTGTAGTTAATCTGATTTATTTTGGCTAGTGTGAGAATGATTGTTGTTATCTTGTAAATTTCTATTACTTAGTACCAGGAGGTATTTTTTTTTTTAGTACTTTCTGTGATACTGCTTTCTAAAACAGAGAATACATCTTCATCAACCTTACATTTCTAATAACATTAACTGGTGATCCATAACATTCATTAAGTACTCACTGAGTGCCAGGTGTCTTGGTGAGCACTTGAAATGCATTATCTCACATAATACTCAAAAAATTGAGAATACTTATTACTATTATGTCATCTCCATTTTCCAGATGAGAGATTAAGTAGGAAGGTCAATACTACACCACTAGTAGTGACATTTTTTTTTAAACTCATCTTTATTGTTGAATGTATTACAAATGTTCCCCCTTTTCCCCCCCATTAATCCCCACCTCCCCAATCCCGTCCTCCTTCTGCCTTCCCCACACTATTGTCGGTGTCCATTGGTTATGCATACATGCATAGAAATTCTTTGGTTTATCTCATCCTGCCTTCCCTACCCCCTTCCCTTCGAGGTTCATCAGTTTAACAACCAATTTATACTTCTTAATTCCTTCATCTTTTTCACCCATCCCCCCGGCCCCCACCCATCTGGCAAGCAACAAAAAGTTCTCTATATCTAGGAGTCTGTTTCTGTTCTGCTTGCTCATTTTGTTTGTAGATTCAATTGTTGATATGTATTTTTTTTTTTTTATCCTCACCAGAGGACATTTTTGCATTTATCTTCAGATAGAGCCGGAGAGAGAGAGGGGGGAAGAGAGAGAGAGAGAAACATCAATGTGAGAGAGACACATCAACTGGTTGCCACCCGCACGCCCTCAACCGGAGCGGGGACAAACTGCAACCAAGGTACATGCCCTTAGCAGGAACCGAACACAGGACTCTCTGGTCCACAGGCCGATGCTCTAACTGCTGAGCAAAACTGGCCAAGGCTGTTGATATGTGTTAATTGCCATTTTATTGTTCATATTTTTGTTCTTCTTCTCCTTCAAGAAGACCCTTCAACATTTCATATAATTCTGGTTTGGCGGTGATAACTCCTTTAGCTTTTTCTTGTCTGGGAAACTCTTGATATGTCCATCGTTTCTAAATGATAACTTCGCAGGATAGAGTAATCTTGGTTGTAGGTCGTTGCTTTTCATCACCTTGAATATCTCTTGCCACTCCTTTCTGGCCTGCAAAGTTTCTTTTGAGAAATCAGCTAACAGTCTTATGGGAGCTCCTTTGTAGGTAACGAACTGCTTTTCTCTTGCTGCTTTTAAGATTCTCTCTTTGTATCTAACCTTTGGCATTTTGATGATGATGTGTCTTGGTGTGGACCTCTTTGGGTTTATCTTGTTTGGGACTCTCTGTGCTTCCTGGACTTGCCTGTTTCCTTCACCAAGTTAGGGAAGTTTTCTGTCATTATTGTTTCAAATAAGTTTTCAATTTCTTCTTCTCTCTCTTGTCCTTCTTTCTTCTTCTCTCTCTTCTCCTTCTGGCACCCCTATGATGCAAATGTTGGCACACTTGAAGTTATCCCAGAGGCTCCTTACACTATCCACATTTTTTTGGATTCTTTTTTTTTTTTTTTTGCTATTTTGATTGGGTGTTTTTTACTTCCTTATATTCCAAATCAATGGTTTGCTTCTTGGCTTTACTTACTCTACTACTGATTTCCTATAAATTATTCTTTATTTCAGTTAGTGCATCCTTCATTTCTGACTGGTCCTTTTTTACGTTGTTGATGTTCTCACTAAGTTCCTTAAAGTTATCACTAAGTTCCTTGAATGTCTCACCAAGTTCTTTGAGCAACCTATAATCAGTGTTTTGAACTCTGCATCTGATTGATTGCTTATCTCCATTATGTTTAATTCTTTTCCTGGAGTTTTGTTCTTTTCTTTCATTTGGAACATGTTTGTCTCTTCATTTTGGCTGCTTCCCTGTGATTGTTTCTACGTATTAGATAGAGTTGCTATGTCTCCTAGGCTTCGTAGGGTGGCCTGTTGTTGTAGGCGGCCTGTAGGATCCAGTGGCACAGCCTCCCTGATCACCCCAGCTGGGACCTCGAGGTGCATCCCTAGTGTGGACTGTACACCCTTCTGTTGTAATTGAGTCTTGATTGCTGTTGGCAGGTCAGTGTGAGGGATTTACTCAGGCTGATCAGCTGCAAGGACTGGCTGTGCCCACTGACCACTGGCCTCTGACTACATTGGAGGATCATCTGTGTAGGGGCCCATCACAAAGAGCAAGACTAACTTCATCAGGGCTCTGGTACCCACTGAGTCTGCTCATTGAGTGTGTCACTTGTGGAGGTGGTTGGGTGGTGGTGCTTCAGCGTGGTCTAAAGCTATCCACTGGGTGTGCTGGCTGTGGGGCAAGGTCAGCCATTGCCTGTGTTCTATCCAGGGCCACCCAGCATAAGCTACAAAGTGATCTGCAGATGGCTGCTTCTTGTGCTGGGCTTGGAGGTGCCCAGGAAAAGCCAAGTTGTGAACCAAGGCTGGCTGCTTCTAGTGCCAGGCCTGGGGCCACTTAACAAGAGATATGGGGCTTACTGAGACCAAAAGCTGCTTGAGGATTTTAGGAAACTCTGAAGCAGGATCCAAGGCAGGCTAATCCTATGGTAAAGCCTTTGGAAACAGCTTGGGTAGGCCCGAAAATTGGGTGGGGCAGGGCCTCAGGGAATCACCAGGGCGGGGCAAACAGTGTGAGTCAGGTTACTGGAGTCCCAGATATGGCGGCAGACAGCTGCCCCAGGGAAGGGCTCACTAAAGCAACATAAGCCTCCACCAGCGTGTCTGTCCAGGAGAAAGCCGCCTCTCCAGCCCTCCTCTCAAGGCCAGACAGCTCAGTTCTTCCCTGTATGTCTCTGTTGCCTTTCAAGCTGCCTCCCCTCTGAGCTTAGAGGGAGCAAGTCCCAGTAAGTCTGTGCTTGGGCCCTTTAAGAGGAACTGCCTGGGGCTTCCGTAGCCTCAGCCTCCCTCTGCCTCAGTTCCTGCTGGTTTTTCCAGCCAGAAGTGATGGGGACTTCTCTTCCTGGCACTAGAACCCTGAGCTGGGCGCCTGGTGTGGGACGGGGACCCCTCACTCCTCAGGAAGGACCTTCCCAGCCGAGGTGTCCCTCCTGATTTTTATCTACCACATGTGGGTGTGGGACCAGCCCGTCCGCCTCCGCCCTCCTACCAGTCTCAATGTGGCAGCTTCTTTAATTTCGTAGCTGTAGGACTTCCATTCAGCTCGATGTCAGGCAGTTCTGAATGATGATTGTGTTGTGGTTTAGTTGTAATTTTGATGTGGTTGTGGGAGGAGGCAAGTACTGCGCTTACCTACACCGCCATCTTGACCGGAAGTCCATTAGTGACATTTTTGAACTCAGGGTTTGTTTCTGGAGCAGAGTTTGCAGATCCCTAGTTAGGTAGGGCAGGCATGAAAGATAAACGAGTGCAATGAGTAGGGTATGAGAAATAACAAAGCAAGCAGCATGATGAATGATCGTTAGCATTCAGCCTATGTACTGGTGAAAAAATAAAGAGTAATAGATTATGTGGCAAAGTCTCTTGGAGAACACATTCCAGTGGGGGCAGGGGTTGGGGGGGGGGTCAGTCACTTCTCAGCTCCAGCCAGTTGTTGCCCATGTGAGAATATGGATCCAGTATTACAGATTTCCTGATTTTTCAATAGAAGCCAGAAATGTGTATTTTTCATGTGAAGCAACTCAGTTTTTAAATGTTAGCTGGTGGTTCAAATAAAAATAAAATAAAATTCAGTGTGCAGAGCTACATGGTGAGTCTAAAATAAAACATATCTGTAGGCCCAGCCTGTTCTCTGGGCAGCCAGCTTGACGTCTCTGTAATAGAGCCTGAGCTCTGTTAAACCAGCTGGTCACCTGTCACTCAGTGGCCACCTTAATGCCTTCCTTTCACCTATGCGCTATAAATTAAGGAAGTGAAGACCTACTCTTGAATTAATGTATTTTATTTACTGCTGTTATGCAGGTGTGTTTGTTTAAATATAAGCTATAATTCTTAGAAACATATATTTTTTAAAATCCTGAATTCTTTATCTGCCTTAAAGTAGTAGAATTCTATTATAAAGCATATCTTACTACATTAAGTTGATATGTGAGAATCCAAGTATTACTGAATACTTAATTTGTTCTTGTTCATTAATCGTGACTCTCCCTCTCTTCTGCCCCTTCTTTGACATAGCTTTCACTTTCGGAAGAACAGAATGATGTAACGAAAAATGGCTGTGAATCTAAAGAGCTGGTCTACCTCGTGCACATTGCTTGTCAGGTAAATTTGTGCATGTGTTCTGCATTTCACATAGAAGTTAATAAGAATTGTTTTGAGCGATTATTAAATTCCTTTCTGTAATGCGTTTCTCATATTGCCTAATAGAATTCACAGAAAAATACTTCCACAATATTGAAATGAAATTGGACTATGAATGACTATTGTTAAGAAAATAAATGGCATCCGTTAAAAAAGAGGAATAAGTGTGTTCATACAGTACTAAGTGGAATGGACAGTTTAGTATTACAACTCACATATCTTCTCTCTGCATTTTCAGAAAGTTAAGGCTTTAGACACTTGTGAATGAATAACAGTGAATATGGTAACACAGATTTTATGTTTTCTTTCTCCTGATAATTTTCGTATTTCTGTGTGTACTCAGAGCTGAAACAATAATTTAAAAGAATCAGTTTTATAGATATTTAATTTACCAACTTCAGTAAAAATTCTTCTTGTAAAGTAAGGGAAATACATTGTTTATGGTAAGATAATAAGAGCACACATAATAAAAGACCAGACTACGTTGTCTCTGCCTCAGAAGGCTCACATTTTTAACCAAGATGGTAAATTCCACTGTTGGGTAACACTGGAATGTGTGTATATTTTGAAAGTGTGCTATTTCTTGATGCTCAGTAGTAGAACTATTATGTGGGTAATTACTACGACTTGCTTTTATTTTATTTTATCCTCACCCGAGAACGTTTTTGCTTTTATCTTCAGATAGAGCGGGAGGGAGAGAGGGGGGAAGAGAGAGAGAAACATCCATGTGAGAGAGACACATCGACTGGTCGCCACCCACACAACCCCAACCCGGGCCAGGGACAAACTGCAACCGAGGTACATGCCCTTAGCAGGAACTGAACCCAGGACTCTCTGGTCTGTGGGCCGACGCTCTAACCGCTGAGCCAAACTGGCCAGGGCTGTGACTTGCTTTTAATGAGATTTAAAATATGTCATATGTAGCGTTGAGTATCTCCTCCATCAAGTAACTAGTTAATATAGTTTATTTAGTCTGTGTTCATTGAACCTTCTGCCTGGTTTTTAATTAGCCATTGTAAAGCAAGTGTTTTCGAGGAAAGCTTTCTTATATGCAAAGCTTTTAGTTTTCTTTGGTCGAGAGTAAGATAGGGGCATTGATGTTATTTTTTCCTAAAAAGTACTATTCATGTACCTGAAGTTAAAAATTAAATAACCTGGAAAAGACTGAAGTTCTTGGTCTTGGTAACCTTAAGGAAAACATTTCAGAATTAAATTTTTTTATTGATAAGTGTCAGAATATGATGTTGGAAATTGAGTTTTCTTTTATATAAGTAAGGTGTCCAAAGTTACATATTGTTTATCCATGTTTTATTGTATGTCGTCTTGGTTCCTGTGAAGAACAGGCAGTTCTGAATCACTAAATTTCATGTCATATTTCATAAAGTTTTCTATTTGGTGAGTTCATTTTTAAGTGAAAATATTAAGTGCTTTTATGATGAACCTTTACTAACAGATGAATATGAAACATATCCTCTTTATCTAGAGTACATGGTAGTCATGTCATAATGAATATGTTAATCCTTCTATACCCTAACACTCTTTAGCATTGTTTCTTCTCACTATTAATTTACATATGTTCTGACAGTGCAAATATTTTTATTCTCATAAGCAAAACACAATGTCACAAATATCTGTGCTGTTTTTTAAAAATGACCTTCAAAAGTTATCCATGGTATTTTGGTACCATATATTAGAATGTGTAATTGTTATTTGATTATGCTTCCATGAATAGTGACCTAGATAGTTAGGCTATTTCCTGGTTGTAAATATCTTGTTAAGCTGCTTAGAAAATTTTGGACTGCTTGGTATACTATTTATTACATCAAAGTAGTAATTTACTGCATTGTAATAATGCCATCACACTTCTCTGCCTCAGTGTAAGTAGTCGTTGATACAGTCCCACGGCTCACCTTCTGTATTATTGCCATATATCTCAGTCATAAACCATCTTAAATGAGAATCATATTTTTTTATAACTAAGAGAGACGTACAATCAAACCCTCTTGCCATATATCTCAGCCATAAACCATATTAAACGAGAATCATACTTTTTTATAACTCTAAGGGAGACTCACAATCAAACCCTCTAATTTTGCAAATGAGGAAATTGAGGCCCAAATGACTGAAGTGGCTTTTCTAAGCTGTAAGAAATCTTAGCTGGAGCTGATAAAGACTTCAGTTTTCTGGTTGCCAGTTTTCCTGCATCTCCTTGGAATTCACAGGCAACAGCAGATTTGAGCGATTGCTTAGTTTTCAGATAAGATAAGGTCATAACATAACACACTGATGTAATCTGTCCATTCCAGAAGCTGTTTATGCGCACATTTCATGTTTTTGCTAATTTCTAATTTGAATACTATGCTCTTGAAATTCTTTTTATTTAACGAAAAATCTTGGTCCTTCATCTTAACCCACTCTCTTCCCTTGTTCATCTTAGAAAATGGCCAATTAAATAGTGATCTTTTCCCTTTCTGTAGGTTAAGTGATACTGATTCCTTTAGGTTCATCTTTGAACCTTGTAGTTGTGTCTTTGCCTCTGTCCTTTAAAGTTTTAATTTCTTTTAAAATTGTGAACCCAGAAATGTAAAACATGTTTTTCATAGTGAGTCAATCCAGATTCAGTAGGCATTTTTTGATCAGGTATGTGTAGTACACAGATATTATGGCATTCAATTCTTACAACAGTCTATGAGGTAAATAGTCTAGTTTCCATTTTACAGATGATGAATCCAAGACTCAAGAATGTTAGTTAAAGAGAAAGACCAAGATTTGAACCTCAGTCTAGTGGGTTTATTTCTGTTCTTTCACTGTTTTTCTAATATGATTTATACTTAGTTGGCTTCTCTGAAATTTATGAGCATATCCCAAATGTTAATAAAAGGTACTGAAGCTGACCAACTAAGTTTCTTTGCATGACATAAGTGGACGGGGCCTAGGTAGCACTCATATAGATGTAGAGATACTTACAGAGAGAACTCTAAGTAGAAGTTTCAAATCAAGAGCCTATGAGGGAGAGACCAGGCCAACTGGGTTTAGTCCCATGCCAAGAGACTGTATAGTCTGAGTGATAGTGAAAATATTTAACAGCTGGCATAGCCAGGTTCTAATGCAGTTGAACTGATACCTGTCATACAAACCTCAGTTGTCCACATTGGTGTGGCTCAGCTGCATATTAACCATGGACAAAACAACTTTCCTGGATGCCTTGAAGAATAGATTTTTAATGCCCTGCCTGAGCCCTCAACTCCCTCCCTCTTACACTAATTATTATTTAGAATAAGTTGTCTTAACCAACATAGTTATGTTGTACCTAAGAGAGATATTTCCTCTCTTATCTTTTCATTCTATTTTCTAAGTAAATAAACTGAGGTGTGGGGAGGTGTTATGTAGAAAAAACAAGTTAGCTAGTGTGGATGAAGAAACGCTTTCCAGTTTGTAGCATGATGTTTGTCTGAATGGCAATACCTTTTTGTTTTTTTCCCCTGAAAAACTATACTAATTTTTTCTCTGCATTTTCCCTGCTTTTCAGGAAACAATGTATTTGGTTTGAAATCAATGAAAATTAAGAAGAAATCTTAGGAAATTCAGGAATGTGTCAAGGTAGATGTAGGATAAACTTTTTTGTCCTAAATGTTGAAAATTCAATAATTTTAAAAAGACCAAAATTAGATGAACCCTACCACTAATTATATGGAGCCCCACTACATAGAATAAAGTATAATGACAACGGTAGTGAGTCTTAACAGCATTCTGTATTCTATTGTTTTATTCTTTAGTGAATAAGCAAACATCAGTTTTTAAGGGTTAATTTTAAATTGGCAATTTTAAACCTAGCTGTTGCAAGAATTGTTCTAACATGTGTGCTCTAATGAAAATCCTGTTACGATCTTTTCCTTCTGTAAGTACAGTTTTGTTACCATAAGAATACTTGTTATTTCATAAAATACTAAGTATTTTATTGTCCCTTAGTAAGCTTTAGAGTAGTTGAAATTAATGTTTCTTACTGAGCTTGGATTGTGTTAACTACCTTTGTACTGTAACCAGAATTCATCACTATAATAGTTTATTTTTTCTGAAGATCAAGTTTTTCATAAATATTTACAGTAATATGAAGGATTCGTTATGTCCCAGTTGGTGAGGTAAACAGTTGGTTTTAGGGGAATGCTTTTCTACCTGAAAATACCTCCTGTATTTTGATGCTTGAAATTCCACCATCAGAAATGTATTCCTCAGTATTAAATATTTTCTCCACTCAGTCCATTTAGAAAATGCTGTTACTGAGAGGTGGGGTTGCATAGTAACATTTGTAGAGCATCTGTACAAACAGAATTTGTAGGCTGATTGCAGACATTCTTATTTAAACCTCGTACCTCTTCTGTGAAATGTAGGTGTTGCTGTTCCCATGTTACAGATGCATAAACTGCTATTCATAGGTGTTAGGTAACCTGTATCCTAGGAGTAAATTAGAAATAAATTCCTGTGCCTAGGCTAAGGCCAGGCTGAGATTTAAATCTCTTTTCACTGAACTTAATCATATAAAGACGTGATTCATAGCATTAGTGTTTTTGTTGTTGTTGTTGTTGTTGTTTTTCCAGATAACTTTCCCATAATTAAGAGACTTCCAAGGACGTGGGTGAAGACTGTTCTCAGAAAGAACAGCAAATATATCTACAATTTGACTCTTTCTATCTGTGTTACTACCAAGCTAGCACAAGCCACTATCTCTTCTTGAGCCGTTGTGATAGCATGTGTGTGTGTACCCTGTAATCCAATAGAGCCCTCTAAACTGCCAAAATGATGTAAAGTGTAAATCGAAACATGTTACTTTTGTGGTTAAAGCTCTACAATAGATTTTCACTGTATTTAGAACTAAGCCCAAACTACTCTGTAGATTTGCCTGTCTCCTCTGCTTCATGTCATGACGGTTTTCTCACACTAGCTTTCAGTCAGTTCCTAAAAGACACTAAGTTTTTTCCTGCAGCAAGGCACTGAACTTTGATCATCCCGTAACTATTCACATGGAGCACTTGCCATGTCTAGTTCCTTCTGTTTTCAAGATGCAGTTTAGATTCACATCCTCAGAAGGGCTTTTCCGATCAACCTAAATGAAGTAGATTCTTGCTTATTTCTTTATAGTATAAAACTATCATTATTTCATTTATGTAAGTATTTACTTAAAAAAGTATTTGTTTTCTCACTAGAAATACATTCTGATGGTCCTTTCTCTGTTGCATCTGTTGTGCTTATTCTAGTGCTTAAATATCTGGTGAATAAATGAGAGAAAGAAGAACAGATTTGTGTCTTGAAAATGTGATCCTATACATATTAGGATATTCTTTTTTCTCTTATTCTTTTTCATCCTGGTCAAGAATTGTTGATTTTTTTTGTTACTCACGAATACCAGTAATTACTTGATAGTAATAACTATTAAGGTTAGAAATTAGCAGCAAATTACAATTTTAGGCAGATATATACAATGAGTTTTTGTTTTTGTTTTGTTCTTTATACAATAATTGAATTTCTAAAATACTCTGATCATTTGCTTTATCCATTCTGTTTGGAAATTGGATCAGTAAGGTTATTTTTTAACATATGAAATTTAAAGTCCTTTTATATCTGCCACAAATATGAGATGTTTTACTAGTTTTACAATTTACTCAGTGAATTTAATATAATTTTAGATGATTTGTAAATTATGTGTTAAGGTTTTAATTTCATGAATGAAAATCTTAATAAAAAGCAGACTTTTGCTGGCACACAGACTTTTTTTAAAAGTTGAAAGAAATCAATTCACTAATATTGAAGAAATGAATTTTAGAATCCAGCCTCCAGCATTTACTTTTTGGGACTGTGAAAATTACTGCATTTGTGTGGTTGGTTGTTGATATTTATTTCTGTGAGCAAACTGCTTAGATAGAAGAGAACATGATGACTTGTTAAAATTAATGAACTTTATTTTTTAGAGCAGTTTTAGGTTCCCAGCAAAATTGAGTGGAAGGTACAGGGTTCCCATATACCCCTTGTCCCAACATATGCACATTCCCCACCAACATGGTACATTGGTTACAATTGAGAACCTACACTGTGGGACATTCCCCACCAACATGGTACATTTGTTACAATTGATGAACCTACATTGACTACCATTTTCATCAAGGGCTCACTCATGGTATTGTACATTCTGTGGGTTGGAATACATTTGTAATGACATGTATCCACCATTATGATATCATACGGCATAGTTTCACTGTCCTAAAAATCATCTGTGCTTCACCTGTTCATCTCTTACTTCCCATTAACTCCTGGTAATCACTGATCTTTTTATTGTCTCCATAGTTTTGCCTTCTCCAGAATGTCATATAGTTGGAATCATATAGAATGTAGGCTTTTCAGGTTGGCTTCTTTCACTTAGTAGTATGTATTTTAAGTTTTTTCATAGCTTCACAGCTTCTTTTTATTGCTGAATAGCATTCCATTGTCTGGCTGTACCACAGTTTATTTATACATTCATCAGCTGAAGATTGCTTCCAAGTTTTGGCAGTTATAATTAAAACTGCTATAAGCATTTGTTTGCAGGTTTTTGTGTGGACATAACTTTTCAGCTTATTTGGATAAACATCAAGGGGTGCAGTTGTTGGATCCTATGATTAGAGTATGTTTAGTTTTATAAGAAACTGACAAACTGTCTTCCAAAGTGGTTGTGCCATTTCAGCAATGGAGGAATGTTCCTGTTGCTTCACGTCCTTGCCAAGGTTTGGTGTTATCAGTGTTCTGGATTCTTGCCATTCCAATAGGTGTATAGTGGTATCTTGTTTTATTTATTTATTTATTTATTTATTTATTTATTTATTTATTTATTTATTTATTTATTTTTTTATCCTCACCCGAGGACATTTTTTCATTTTTTGTTCAGATAGAGTGGGAAGGAGAGAGAGGAAGAGAGAGAGAGAGAAACATCGATGTGAAAGTGACACATCGAGTGGCTGCCACCCGCACGACCAACCAGGGCCGGGGACAAACTGCAACCAAAGTACATGCCCTTAGTGGGAACCGAACCCGGGTCTCTCTGGACCGCAGGCTGACGCTCTAACCGCTGAGCCAAACCGGCCAGGGCTTGTTGTTGTTTTAATCTGCATTTCTCTGATGACATATGGTATGGAACATCTCTTCAGATGCTTAATTGTCATCTGTATATCTTTTTGGTGACGTGTCTGTTAAGGTCTTTGACCAACATTTTTGAATCAGTTGTTTGTTTTCTTATTTTTGATTTTTAAGAGTTCTTTGCATATTTTGGATAATAGTCTCTTATCAGATATGTCTTTTGTGAATATTTACTCCAATTCTGTGGCTTATCTTTTTATTTTCTTGATAATGCATTTGACAGAGTGGGAAATTTTAATGTCAGTGAAGTCCAGCTTATCAATTCTTCTTTTATGGATTGTGCTTTTGATATTGTATCTGAAAAGAGTCATCACCAAACCCAAGGTCATCTGTATTTTCTCCTATGTTATCTTCTAGGGGTTTTATTGTTTTTGCATTCTACATTAAGGTCTGTGATCCATTCTGAGTTAGTTTTTTTGAAAGGTGTAAAGTCTATGTCTAGATTCAGTTCTCTTTGCCTCAGGATGTCCAATGTTGCAGCACCATTTGTTAAAAGACTGTCTTTTCTCCATTGTATTGCCTTTACTCCTTTGTCAAAGATCAGTTGATTATGTTTAGGTGGGTCTGTTTCTGAGCTGTATTTTTCTATTCCTTTGTCAATATCACACTTTACGGAAAATCTTGAACTAAGATTGTGTCAGTCCTCTAGCTTTGTTCTTCTCCTTTAATATTCTCTTAGCTGTTCTGGTCTTTTGCCTCTTCAGATAAAATTTAGAATCAGTTAGTTGACATCCACAAAAATAACTTGCTGGGGTTTTTATTGCAGTAGCATTCTGAATGTATAGATCAAGTTGTGAAGGACAATATTGACTCTTTCTATCCATGAAAATGGTATATTGCTCCATTTATTTAGTTCTTTGATTTATTTCACTAGAATTTTGCAGTTTTTCTCATACAGATCTTGTATTGTACATATTTTGTTAGATTTATACATAAGTATTTCATTTTGGGGGTGGTGCTATTGTGTTTTTAATTCCAAATTCCACTTAGTCATTGCTGGTGTATAGGAAAGCAATTGACTTTTGTATATTAACCTTGAATTTTACTGCTTTAGTATAATCACTTGTTTCAGGAGGTTTTTGTCAGTTTTTTTTTTACATATTTTACCTAGACAGTCATGTCATCTGTGTACAAAGGCTGTTTTATCCTTTCCTTCCCAATCTGTATTATTTCTTCTTGTCTTACTGTATTAGCTAGTAATTCCAGTTCATTGAAAAGCAGTGGTGAAAGGCAACATCTTGGCCTTATTCCTGATTTTAATTGGAAAGCTTAAAGTTTCTCAACATTAACTATGATATTAACTGTGAGTTTTTAATAGGTATTCTTTATCAACTTGAGGAAATTCTCTTCTATTTCTACTTTACTGAGAGATTTTATCTAGAATGAGTGTTGGATTTTGTCAAATGCTTTTCTGCATCTCTTGATGAGATCCTGTGATTTTTTTTTCTTCTGATGATGTCATGGATTACATTAATTTACTTTTAAACGTTGAATGAGCCTACTATACCTGGGATACATTCCATTTGATTGTGTTTTATAATTATTTTTATATGTTGTTGAATTATATTAGCTAAAATTTTGTTGAGTATTTTTACATTGATATTCACAAGAGATATTGATTGGTCTGTAGTTTTTCTTTTTGTTTTAGCCTCATATAATGAATTAGGAAGTATTTCTTTTGCTTCAATCTTTTGAGAAAGATTGTAGAAAATTGGTATAATTTCTTCTTTAAATGTTTAATATAATTCACCAGTAAACCCATCTTGGCCTGGTGCTTTCTCTTTTGGAAGTTCATTAATTATTGATTAAATTTATTTAATAGATACAGGCCTATTCAGATTGTCCATTTCTTGTGTGAGTTTCGGCAGACGATGTTTTTCAAGGAATTAGTTCATTTTATCTAAGTTATGAAATTTGTGGGCATATAATTGTTTATAGTATAGTACTCCTTTGTATGTTTATAGGATCTGTTGTGATATTCCATTTTCTCTTCTGATATTAGTAATTTGTGTTCTCTTTCTTTTTTTTTTCATACTTATCCTGGCTAGAGTTTTATGATTTTATTGATCTTTTCAAAGAACCACTTTTGGTTTTGTTGATTATCTCACTTGATTTTCTGTTATCAAATTCATTGATTTCTGCTTTAATTTTTATTGTTTCTTTTGGTTTTAATTTGTTCCTCTTTTTCTATTTTCCATAAAGTGGAATTTTAGATAATTGAGTTTGGATCTTCCTTCTTTTCTAATATATGCATTCATTGCTATTGGCATCCTGCCTACACACTGCTTTTGCTATCTCACACATTTTGATATGTTGTATTTTAATTTTTCATTTAGTTAAAAATAGTTTTAAATTTCTCCTATGATATTTTCTTTGACCCATGTGTTATTTAGAAGTGTTTTTGCTTAATCTTGCAAGTATTTTGGGACTTTCTTGCTATCTTTTTGTTACTGATTTCTAGTTTAATTACATCATGATTTGAGAGCAGAAATTTTATTTAAAATTTTAAATTTGTTAATGTTTGTTTTATGGCCCAGAATGTGGTCTCTCTTAGCAATGATCCATGTGAGCTTGAGAGGGATTTTTTTAATGAAGTAATCTATAGATGTCCTTTATATGTAATTAATTGATGGTGGTGGTGCATTGAAATGTGTCCTTACTGATTTTCTGCCTGCTGGATCTGTCCATTTTTGTTAGAGGGATGTTGAAATCTCCAACTGTGGTAGTGGATTCACCTATTTCTTCTCATGGTTCTATCAGTTTTTGCCTCACATATTTGATGCTCTGTTTTAGGCATTAAGGATTGTTATATCTTTTTTGAAAATTATCCCTTGTATTGCTATGTAATACCTTTCTCCCTTGATAACTTTCTTTGATCTGAGTTCAGGTCTATGTGAAATTAATGTAGCTACCCCTGCTTTCTTTTGATTAGTGTCAGCATTGTACATCTTCTGCCATTAAATTTATAAAATATGTAATTTATAAAACTTATAAATTCTCCATATTAAATGTAAGATTTTGCTTTCCAAAACTGAAGCTGGTAATTCAGCCAATATGGAAAACAACTTTTGACCTCTGAAGATATATTAACTCTTCCCTGGTTGAAACACTGATATGCATAAAAGTAATCAATAAGAATGTTATTTTGTCCTTTTAGTCACTGAGCATTGGTGACTAGTCATTTGTTCTGCTAAATATCATGGGATTTTGTTTGGATGCTTTGTTCCCTAATTCTTATATGTTCAGTCCAGAAAAAGTTTCTTAAATTAATAAAGAACAGTAATTGCTAGTATGTATTGAGCCGTTTTTATTACCTGGTACCCTACTAAGCACTTTATATTAATGTACTTTGTGTAATTCTTAACCAGCCAGGATTTACTGCGATATCCTAGAGTCAAGTTTTTAGCTGTTTCTTTTTTTAGGAGTTGGCAAATCTATATAGCTTCAGGATCTATGCAAGTAATATAAGTAAGGAAAATGATTTGGTGTAGTAATTACTTTGGCAAATTAAACCTTGCTGTCCTGTACCTAAAGGTATTCATATATAATTTTTAGAACATTGCAGGCCAATCCCAAATCAGAAGCTAGAATAGGTAAAATTAAAATACATGGGTGAGGGTAGCTAGCCCTTCTTGCCCAAATGCAAATTTTAATTATTTTATTTGACACTTATTTTAATCCCTGTTCTTTCACATATATCAATAAGTAATAAAGCCATCATTTTTATGGAGAAAATGAACAGGTTTCTGGTTCAGAATAGGTAATTCACACCAAACTGGTATTGTCACTTTGGGAGCCAGTTTGGCAAATGTAAAGTGACGTTGATGATGGTCATACATTATGATCTGGAAGTTCCACTTGTAGATAGCTCCTGTGGAGAATCTCTCACACATTTTCATTGCACTACTCCATGCAAAAATGCCAGGCGTGAAATACTTGGTCCTCGTCTATAGGGGAATGGAAAAATAAACTGGGGTTTTATTCCTCCAATAAATTGCACTTTAGCATTTGTCTAATAATAAGAGCTATCTATATCAACATGCAAAAATCTCAACATGCTGTTGAGTGAAAACTCCATGTTCCCAAAAGATGTGAATTATATGAGATTCAAAACAATAATATACATCACTTACAGATATATTAATAGAGAGTAAAGATATAAAACATACATTTGTGCATGATAACAATGCACATCAACTCCAGTCCTTGCCTTTAGGAAGAGAACGCAAGAGAGAATGGTGCTTTACATCTGTAATAATTGGTTCATTTTTTAAATTTATTAATTTATTTTTGTTATGTAATGATTGGTTCTTTTAAAAAAATCCAGAGCTTTGAAACAAGAGTCAGCAATGTATTTAATCTCTGTGATAGAGACATAGGTATGTGTTGTTATTTTTTGTACTTTTCTGATATTTGAAGTGTTGCATAATTTTTAATATGTGTATAAGTGTGAGAGAAAAAATAATTACAACTCTGTGATAAGAAGTTTGTCTTTATTTTTCCTGCCTTTGTTGTTATTTTTATTATTTTATTTTTGCCATCACAAAGGAAAAAAGTATTTATCCACCCTGTAGTCATTTAGGAAAGCTTTGGGTGGAAGGGATCTGTTGAATAAGAAAACAAAGGAGCTTACATGAGCAAAGAGTAAAAGAGTGACTTTCCATGGCAGGAAGAATAGCACTGAAAAATCACAGAGGCAAGAAAGGGAAAATACATCTCAGAAATGGAAGTAATTGAGCATACCTGGAAGCAAAGAAAGGGCATGGAGGAGTAGTCAGTGAGATCAGACTGTCAGTTTAGACAGGGCCCAGGTCGTGAAAGCCATGATATATGCAAATATATTTGGACTTAATCCTGTGGATCTGTAGTTGTCAATTCAGGCGGATCATCAGAATGAGCTGGATCTCATTCCAGAGTGATTACGCTAGCATTTCTTAGAATAAGGACTGGAACACTATTATTTAAAAGTTCTTTAAAAGCACTCAGCCTCGCCCTGGCCGGTTTGGCTCAGCAGTTAGAGCGTCAGCCCGTGGATCAATGAGTCATGGGTTTGATTCCGGCCAAGGGCATGTACCTCGGTTGCACCTCGGTTGCGGTTTGTCCCCGGCCCTGGTCTGGGTGGTGTGGGAGGCGACCAGTCGATGTGTCCCTCTCACGTTGATGCTTCTCTCTCTCTCCCTTTCTCTCCCTCTCTCTCCCTCCCACTCTGTCTGAAGATAAATAGAAAAATATCCTCAGGTGAGGATTAAAAAAAAAATCTAAAGAAAAAAAGCACTCAGCCGGTGTGGCCCAATGGTTGAGCATCCACCCATACACCAAGAGGTCACAGGTTCGATTCCTGATCAGGGCACATGCCCAGGTTGTGGGCCAAATCTCCAGTGGGAGACATGCAGGAGGTGGCCAGTCGATGTTCTCTCTCATCGATGTTTCTTTCTATCTCTCCCTCTCCCTTCCTCTCTCTCTAAAATCAATAAAGAAAAAAAATATTTTAAACTTCTTTAAAAGTATTTGCCACATCTATTCTCTTCATTCTAACAGCAATCTGAAAGAGGAGATCTATATACTAGAGAATTACAGTCCAAAGTATCATTAGACAAGTTTGTCATATTATTTTTTGACATACCTGTGTTTAGAATTCAGCACTTCTCCTAGGAAGTGATACCTTCGGTTTCTGCCCCATTTGGCTGAGGAAAATGGAGAAGAGCTATGTTGTCTTCTATTCTGAGATGGCTGGTTACTCTGGAGGCTTATTTTCCTCGTCCCTTCAGATTTTTGTGAGATGAAAGTCTCCATATAAAATCAGATTAAATTGCAATACTAAATGGTGTGCAGTCAGGACTTGTTCATCATTGCTGACCACGGAAGCCTTTTAAAGATTTTTGGCAGTGTGACCCGAGAAGTAAGGGGAGGAGAGCAGAGGAGGAGATCATAGGCAGGGGCATTAGCAATATTCCAGGTAAGAAATGATGTCAGTCCTTACTAAAGATGTGGCTATAGGAAGTGATAGATTCAAGATAAAATTATAAGACAGTATGTAATAAAAATGCTCTATGAATGGATTTTTATTTTTAATGAGTTTGTGAGATTGGGCAAGGAAAGGAAGAAAGCCTGAGAATTGAGGAGAAATAATAGGTTCTAGGTAGTATATGCATATTGAATCGTTATATATGAAGACTTAAGTAGTTTTAATTTTTAAGTAAATTTCCAGTCTCAGTCACAGAAAATGTTGGTGATAACTAATCAATAATCCGGTTTTATTTTTCTTTAATTTTTGTTAGTATTCTCTTACTCAAAATTATTTTATAGTTCTTTCTGTAGGGTTAAGGTCACATGCTGTCTTAACATCTAATAATGATTGTTCCCAAAGAGAGCCAGTAACTTTGATCAGTGGTAGGAAGAGTATTAGTGGAGACTTCTATCTTATTTTCCATTATTGACCTTCTAATATAATATAACTCACTAGATTGTTTTTGGAGTTTATTTATTATCAAGTCAATAGAAGCTTCCCATTAGAAAATATAAAATCCCCTGAATGAAATACCATTTCAGAATAAGGTCTGGTTCATAAGCATTTCCTAGTAGAGATGAATCATAGGAGCCTGTTTCTTCTTAACCATAGGGCAAAAGTTGGATTGTTAAAAGAAGTTACGAAGATTTTCGAGTACTTGATAAACATCTTCATCTGTGTATTTATGACCGACGGTTCTCCCAGCTCTCAGAGCTTCCCCGTTCTGATGCCCTGAAGGACAGTCCAGAGGTAATGACTGTGTATAAATTAGCAGACATTTTTGCTTGTATACTAAATAAAAGCGTATGTTGAACACTCAGGGTGGTTTCTGGGATTATTTAATTATTTCATGACTGAAAAATTAGTCATGCTATGTAGGATGTTTAATAAATTAGGTTCAATGTATAATTTTATAACAAAAAACCTTATAATATACAAATGAGCAGTGTATATGAGCAGACCATTCTCCAAAGGGAATATAAAATATGGAAGCATACATGTGGAAAGACCTCGACTTCAGTAATAATCAGATAAATGCATATTAAAACAATGCTGTCTGCGAAGTTTATCATGGCAGGCTGTGTCTGTGCATCTACCTGCACTCCTGCCAAATATTTCTAGTAAAAATATAAAAGATTGAAAGAAATTTTTTAAAAGGGAAGATATTTTTTATAACGTTAGAAAATACAAAGGACCATCAGGGAGTAAAAAATTGTGAGGAATGTTTGAAAGTAGATGGGGTAAGACTTCTGAGGGCAAGAAAACATAAAATACATGTAACAAGAAGACTGCAGAAGACACAAACTGGAGATCTTACAGGTGAAAACAGCATGCAGGCATGTGCTGCATGGCGACATGGCAGGAGTCAACTACATATATGACAGAGGTCCCATAAGATTGTAATGGAGCAGGAAATTTTCTGTGGCCTAGTGATGGCGTAGCTGTCTTAATGTCATAGTGCAACGCATTACTCACATGTTTGTGGTCATAGTGGTGCTAACAAACCCACTGTGCTGCCAGTCACATAAAATTATAGCATATACAGTTATGTACAGTATGTAATCCTCTATAATGATAATACATGACTCTGTTACTGGTTTATGTATTTATTATAATATACTTTTTATTGTTGTTTTAGAGTGTACTCATTTTAATTAAAAAAAAGTTTGCTGTAAAACAGTACGCTGTACTATGCTGGCAGCAGCCTTATTCATCTCATTTATCATGTCTCTTGATTGCATCATTTTCTCAGCTGTTTGATTTAATCTCATGTTGTTTTGTACAGTAACATGCTGTACAGGTTTGTAAGAGCTATAGGCTCTATCATATGGCCTAGGTGTTTAGTAGGCTATAGCATCTAGGTTTGTGTAAGTGCTTTCTAAGATGTTCACATAATGATGAAATCGCCTAAGGATGCGTTTCTCAGCGCATATCCCCATCAGTTAAGAGGTGCATGGCTGAAAAGGAAGTAACTGAGAAGAGCAAGCAGAGGGCTTTGAGGAGCATGACTGTTATACTCAGAGAGAAAGTGAAGCAATCACATTCATAGAATGAGAGCAGGACTTTACAAAAATAAAACAATCATATAGTCATTTAAATTAATTTTAATGATAACAAACCTGAATAGCTGGACTGCATACAAAATTGACATGGATGAAGAAAGAATTAGTGAGCTGAAAGATCAAGCTTTATAAGAACACAGCCCCAAAGGGGATAAAAAGTCGTGAGAGAATAGCTGGGAAACATGGAGAATAGATTGAGAAGTCTCTACTGTCCTCTCATTGGAAGCAACTAAAAATTAATACAAGAAAATCCCCTTAAGCTAAAAAAGGCATGTTTTCAGATTAAATGGTCCCATTAATAAGTGCTAATATAATGAGTAAAAAGACACACTTCTAGAAACTTGTAGTGAAGTTTCAAAATGCCAAAACAGAGAGAAAACCTGAAAAGCTTCTAGAGAGCAAAAAACAGATTTTCTCAAAAGAACAAGAATTGTATTAGCATTAGACTCCTTGGCAGCTACAGTGGATGCTTGAACACAGTGCCAATATCTTCCAAGTCCTGAGGGGAAGCCATTTCAGTTCTGTAATTAATTCCAAGGCAATTAAGTATGTAGGGCAAAGTAGCAACATCATCAGTTATGCAAGAACTGAGACTACAGCAGAGTCTGGGGAACATCTTAAAACCACAGATTCTTTTGTGTCATGGAAAACCTAGGAGTCTCTCTATCTCCAATTCTCATCTGTCTATCTGTTGCATTTTTCTCTCTCATACTGTCTCAGAACATGGTCACTACCAGCAGGTCCCAGGCTTTTATTTATTTTAAAACAGCAGCTAGACTGAGCTGAAATTATGTATCATAATTCCCAATTCCTGCAATAACTCTTGTTAGGCCAGTTCGTGTTGTGTCACATTCCTGGACCAATCCGCTGACCTATGGTGTAGGGTCATGTATGAACAGGGCTGTTCTGCCTTAGCTGGGAAATTACAGCAGGTCGTGGAGAAAGAGTTTCAGAGTAGCTGGGAGAAGCTGGGCAGAAGCCAAGTATGTCTCTGCTATAATTATCTTTTACATTTTCAATAAAAAAAAAACAGAAAGAAAAAGCAGTAAAATTGGAAGCTATAAAATATTCTATCCTCTGATGATGAGGGGTTAAAAGTTAAAGTTCTGTACAAGACGGGATCACTATGCAAGTGCCTCTAGTTCCAGTTCATGGAGTTGTTATGTCTCTGAAGAATCCTCTGTAACTACTCAAATGCCAAAAAAACTACCTATTTGCCTTTCCCTTGAAACAGCCAATTTACATCTGTTCCTCTGACAGAGAGTGTAGTATCTTTAAGTTACCACTGAATCTTCTCTTTCCTTTCAGTCCGTCACTCAGATGCTCATGGCTTACCTGTCCCGCCTTTCAACTATTGCTGGCAACAAGATCAATTGTGGACCTGCCCTTACTTGGATGGAGGTATTATCTAATTCTCCTCTTATTAAAGTTTATTTTTAAGTTATATACTTAAGACATTTAATATTAGTTTAATTTTGATAGCTATTGAGTTTTAGGAATCAAAGAAATGGAGTTTATGCTATCTTCTGCAAGGATACATATGTGACACATTAAATATTTTTCATCTTAAATCTTTGATAATCCAGGAAACTAATTTTAATGTTGTTTTATGAATCTCAATAATACCTGTTATTTTGGTGTTTAATATATTAATTTATACATTTAGAAAGGTGTGTATATATTTTCAGTTCACTTAGTAATTGAAAATATTTTTCAGTTATTTATAAACAAGAGACAACTAACCTTTTAAAGGATCTGATTTAGGAATACGTTTTGAGTGACTTCCGGTCAAGATAGAAGAGTAGGTAAACTGTGCTCACCTCCTCCCATGACCATGTCAGAATTACAGCTGAATTATGGAACAACAATCATTGAGAACCATTTGCATACTAGCTGGAAAGAATTCCTGTAACTAAGGATATAAAAAAGAAGCTATATCAAGACTGGTAGGAAGGGTGGAGATGTGGAACAGTCAGGTCTCACACCCGTGGTGTGACAATTAAGAATTGGGAGGGCCCAGCCAGTGTGGCTCAGTGGATTGAGTGTCATCCCATGGACTGAGAGCTCCGAGTTTGATTCCTGGTCGGGTACATGCCCGGGTTGTGGCCTCGATCCCCAGTAGGGGGCGTGCAGGAGGCAGCCGATCAATATCTCTCTCTCACATTGATGTTTCTATCTCTCCCTCTCTTAAAAAAAAAATCAATAAAAAATCTTAAAAAAAATAAAAAAGAATTGGGAGAGATATCTTAGCTCTGCAGGTCTCCCCTAAGGAGCAAGTGGTCCCAGTCCCACAACAGGCTCCGTAGCTCAGGGTTTTGGTGCCAGGAAGAGAAGTCCCTAGAGAGTTTGCTGTGAAAACCAGCGGGGATTGCATCCGAGAAAGAAAAAGGGATGCTAGAGACTAAAGTGCTCCTCTTAAAGGGCCCACGCATAGACTTGTTCACTCACAGGCTCGTGCTAAGCTCCAGCACTGGGGCAACAGCTAGAAAAATGCCAGGGACATAAGGGTGGAAATAAATTGATTAACTTCAGGGCGAAGGTGATTGTGGCAGAGGTCAGGGCAACTCTCTTCAGGGACAGAATTACTAGCAGGCAACATTGTTCTCTTATTG
The DNA here is from genome assembly GCA_030848825.1 of Tadarida brasiliensis. Classification (NCBI taxonomy): domain Eukaryota; kingdom Metazoa; phylum Chordata; class Mammalia; order Chiroptera; family Molossidae; genus Tadarida; species Tadarida brasiliensis. The sequence goes on along the minus strand of CM061277.1, from coordinate 27,734,336 downwards.
AACTCTCCTTCCATCCAGCCAGCCCAGTGCAGGAGAGCACCAAATCTGAGCTCTCCCTTCATCTGGCTGACACTATTCACCTTGCTCTAGTGATTCTCTGAGATCCCATTCCACCCATCTTGCCCAGCCACCCACCCCAAGCAGCTCCTTTACATAAGCAGCCTGCCTTGTCTCATTCTATGGACTTTCCCAAAATATCTCAGACATCTACAAAACACAGGCAAGCAGCTGATGGCCTCAGCATGTTTTGTAGTTATTACTAAGTGACCCGTAAGGCCAGCACAAGCCGCGACAAGTCTCAGCTTGCATTGTAACTCCCATCAGGTGGCTCCATGCTTGGCATAGTGGTGGCTAGTTTTAGACTGGAAAGTAGCTTCAACTGAGCAGCCCACAAGCCCAGTACAAGTGGCAGCAGACTTCAGTACACATTGTAGCCTCTCCCAAGAATGTCTAAGCCCAACACAAGCAGCAACCAACCCTAGATCACTTTGTACCTTCTACCAAGAGGCTCCAAGCACAGCACAAGTGGTGTCTGACATTGATCTGCACGAGAGTCCCTCCTAAGAGGCTCCAGAAACAACACATCTGGTGTCCAGCTCTAGACCACAACATACCACCACCCACTCATCTCCACAAACAGCACACCCGATGGATGGACCACTCAGCAGGCACCTGAGCCCTGCTAAAGCTACTCTCTTTCTGTGGGGTCAGTTCCTGAACAACAGCTCGTTCAGTGTAGTCATGACCAACCCAAAGGCAGTTATCCTGAGGGTCAACCCCACTCACTGACTTATGAACAGCAATTGAAATTCAAATATAATGAGAGGGCACACACATCCCGTGCAGCAGACATCCCTGGAGCACTTGGCTTACGTTACTAAGAAGACTGCATCACTGGAAACCACAGGACACCTTCTACATAAGGCCACTCTGTTAATACTGGGAGACATAGTAGGTCTACCTAACACTTAAAAGCAAACACAGGAAGTCAGCTAAAATGAGAAGACCAGAAAAAAATGTCCTAAATGAATAGGATAAAACTTCAGAGAAAGAACCAAATGAAATGAGACAAGCAATTTGCCAGATGCAGAGTTCAGAACTGGCTATGAAGATGCTCAGTGAACTTAGGGGAAGAGTAGATGAGCTCAGTGAACACTTCAACAAAGAAAACATAAAAAAGGAGATGAACATTAAAAAGAACTGGTCAGAAATGAAGAATACAATAACTGAAATAAAGACCACATTAGAAGGAATCTGCAGCAGATTCGATGAAGCAGAGGATTGAATCAGCAATTTGAAAGACAAAGGAGCAGGAAACACCCAATTGGAACAGCAAAGAGAAAAAGAATTTCAAAAAATGAGAATAGTTTAAAAGAGCTCTGATACAACATTAAGTGTACCAACATTTGAATCACAGGGCTACCAGAAGGAGAAGAGATTGAGCAAGGGATTAAAAACCTATTTGAAGAAATGATTGAAAACTTTCCTAACCTGGTGAAGGAAAAAGACACACAAGTCCCGAAAGTAAAGAGTGTCTCAAACAAGATGAACCCAAAGAGGCCCACACTAAGACACATCATAATTAAAATGTCAAAGGTTAAAGACAAAGAGAGAATCTTACAAGCAGCCAGAGAAAAGCAGTTAGTTACCTACAAAGGAGCTCCCATAAGACTGTCAGCTGATTTCTCAACAGAAACTTTGCAGGCCAGAAGGGATTGGCATGAAATATTCAAAGTGATGAGCAAAGACCTACAACCAAGATTGCTTTATCCAGCAAGGCTGTCATTTAGAATGGAAGGAGACATAAAGAGTTTCCCAGAGAAGAAAAAGCTAAAAGTTCTTTATCATTAAACCATTATTACAAGAAATGTTAAAGGGGCTTCTTTAAGTAGAAAAGATAAAAAATGTGAATAAGAAAATATAAGAAAGAAAAAATTCTCACTGACAAAGGCAAACACTTAGTAAAAGCAGTGGATCAACCAACTATAATACTGTTACAAAGATTAAAAGGTAAAAGTAGAGAGATCATGTGTAATTGCAACAATAAATTAAGGGATACACACAAACACATGAAACAAGTGAAAAATAATAACAAAAGGATGAACAGGGATGAATAAAAATTGCAGTGAGCCCTGGCCGGTTTGGCTCGGTGGTTAGAGCGTCACCCTGCGGACCTTCCTGCTAACAGCATGTACCTCAGTTGCAGTTCGTCCCCGGCCCCGGTTGGGGTTGTGTGGGTGGCAACCAATCACTGTGTCTCTCTCATGTCGATGTTTCTCTCTGTCTATTCCTCCCTCTCTCCCTCCCGCTCTATCTGAAGATAAAGGCAAAAATATCCTCGGGTGAGGATAAAAAAAAAAAATTTGCAGTGATTGTATAATGTGTTTGAACTTAAGCTACCATCAAAGTAAAATAGACTGCTATAAGCATAGCTTGGTATATATGAAGCACATGGTAACCTCAAACCACAAATCTATAAAAGATATACAAGAATAAAAGACAATGGAATCTAAACATAACACTATAGAATGTCATCAATATACAAGAGAAGATAGAGTGTTACTGGAGGGATGAGTGGGCCAGATCCCTTCAACACTTGTGGGAGTGGGGTTCTTGAGGTACCGCTGAAATAAGCATTCTCAGAAGCCACCACAGAAGAATGAATGATCTTTATTGGCATGGAGTTATATTCCTGGGGTTGTAATGTCCCTTAACCCAGTCCAAGAAAAGAGGCAGCTGTGGGTTTAGTAAGGCCAGAAATAGGGCTAGAGTGTCCATTCTGTGGTACAGCTGGGTCCAGATCAGGATCAGGCTGAATTTTGTCAATCAGTCCTTTGTATGGAGTCCACATGGCTGTGGGCAATGTGGGCAAATGCAGGGCATGGAAGCGCCATTGAGTGGCGAGAGAGAGCACTTTCTTTTGTCTAGGAGATCAAATATTCAGGTTTTGTGTACTTGCAGTGGTCATGTCTATTCTGGCCCCTGACTCGCTCCTAGGTGTGATGGATAGGTAGCGCTTTCCCACATCACTCAGATGTTACTGGCATGCATCTAAACTGCTATTGTCCAGTCCCTTCCCCTATTGATCAGTGGGGAACAGACCAGGAGTATTAAACTTTACTCCTTTCCTGTTAAATAATAACCAGATTATTGCAATGGCATCAGCAGGAGAATAAGAAAGGAACAGAAAACTATAAAACATTCAGAAAACAGTTAATAAAATGGCTATAACTAAATACCTATTAATAATTACTTCAAATGCAAATGGACTAAGTGCTCCAATCAAAAGACATAGGGTGGCTGAATGCATAATCATGACCCATGCATATGCTGCCTATAAGAGACCCATTTCAGATCATAAGACACACACACAAAGTAAAAGGATGGAAAAAGATACTGCATCAAGATGTAAAAAAGAGAGAGGGCCCAGATAAATAAAATCAGAAATGAAGGAAAACTGACAACTGACACTAGAGAAATTCAAAGGATTATAAGAAAATACTACAAACAATAATATGCCAACAATAATATGCCTGGAAGAAATGGATAAAGTCCTAGAAACATACAGTTATACAAGACTGAATCAGGAAGACATAGGAAATCTGAACAGACCGATAATAAAATCAAATCTGTAATTAAAAAAACTACCAACAAACAAGTATTGCACCAGATGGCTTGACAGATGAATTTTACCAAACATTCATAGAACTGATACTTGTCCTTCTCAAACTATTCCAAAAACAAATTGAGGAGGACAGAGGTTCCCAAACTAGTTTTACCAGGTGAGCAAAATCAGACAAAGATACTACAAAAAAAGAAAATTAGTGACCAATGTCCCTGATGAACATATATGCAAATGTTATCAACAAAATATTAGCAAACCAAAGTCAGCAATACTTAAAAAGGTCATATGCCACGATCAAGTGGGATTTATTACTGGTATGCAAGGTTGGTCCAATATCTGCAAAATAATTAATACGATACACCATATAAACACAATGAAAGATAAAAATCGTGATCATATCAGTAGATGCAAACAAAATATTCGACCAAATACAACATCCATTTATGATAAAAACTCTCAGCAAAGCAAGAATACAGCACATGAACATACTTCAACATTGTAAAGGCCATATATGACAAACCGATAGCTAACATCATATTCAATACTGAAAAGCTGAAAGCTTTCCTTTAAGATTAGGAACAAGACAAGGATGTCCACTTTCACCACCTTTATTCAGCATAGTATTGAATATACTAGCTACAGTATTTAGACATGAAAAATAAAAGACATCCAAATTGGAAGAGAAGAAGTTAAACTCATTATTTGCAGATGACATGATACCATATACAGAGAACCCTAAAGGTTCTACCAAGAAACTATTAGAAATAATACACGAATTCAGTAAAGTTGCAAGATACAACATTAATATTCAGAAATTGGTTGTATTTTTATACACTAATAATGAACTATCAGAATGAGAAATTAAGAAAGAAATCCCATTTACAAATGCATCAATAAGAGTAAAATACCTAGGAATAAATTTAACCAAGGAGGTAAAAAAGACTTATACTTGGAAAACTATAAGACATTGAAGAAAGAAATGAAAGAAAATACAAATAAATAGAAGCATATACCATGATTATGTATAAGAATAATTAACATTGTTAAAATGTCTACATTACCCAAAGCAATCTATATAGATTCAGTGCAATCCCTGTCAAAATACCAATGGCATTTTTCATAGAACTAGAAAAAATAGTCCTAAAATTTATATGGAATCAGAAAGACCACGAAAAGCCAAAGCTATATTGAGAAAGAATTATGCTACCTGACACCAAACTATACTACAAGGCTGTAATAATCCAAACAACATTTATATTGTTATAAATAGACATACATAGTTCAATGGAATAAAATAGAGATCCTAGGGAAAAAACAGTAACACCTGTCTATATGGTCAACTAATCCATGACAAAGGAGGCAAGAATATACAATGGGGTAAAGATAGTCTCTTCAATAAGTAGTACTGGGAAAACTGGATAGGTACATGCAAAAAAAGAAAAGAAAAAGAAATTAGATGACTTTTTTACACCATATAGAATAAACTCAAATGGATTAAAGACTTAAATGTAAGACCTAAAACCATAAAACTCATAGAAGAAAACGTAGGCAGTAAACTTGTTGTCATCACTCTTAGCAATATTTTTTTGGGGGTATCTTTTCCTGGGTGAGGGAAAAATAAACAAATGAGTCTACATCAAACTAAAAAGTTTTTGCATAGTGAGGGAAATCATCCACAGAATGAAAAGACAACCTACTGAGTGGTAGAAGATATTTGCTAGACACACAACAATACATTATATCCAAAATATATTAGAAATTCTACAAGTTAACAACAACAAAAAAGAAAACAACGCAAAAAGACTGCTCCAATTACAAAGTGGGCAAAGGTCAACAAATCATCAAACAACAAGTGCTGGCGAGAGTGTGGAGAAAAGGGGACTCTAGCACACACTGCTGGTAGGAATGCAGACTGGTGAAGCCACTATGGAAAACAATATGGTGTTTCCTCAAAAAATTAAAAGTTGATCTTCCATTTGACCCAGTGATCCCACTTCTAGGAATATATCCCAAGAAGCCTGAAACACCAATCAGAAAGAATATATGTACCCCTATGTCCATAGCAGCACTATTTACAATTGCTAAGATCTGGAAACAGCCCAAGTGTCCATCAATAGATGAGTGGATAAAAAAGCTGTGATACATATACACAATGGAATACTATGCATCTATAAGAAAGAAAGATATCTTATCCTTTGAGATGACTTGGAGGTACCTGGAGAGCATTATGCTAAGCGAAATAAGCCAATCAGAGAAAGAGAACTACCACATGATCTCACTTATTTGTGGAATATAATGAATAAAACAAGCTGATGAATAAAATAGACCCAGAGACATAGAAAGGATTATGGCTCAGACTGACAGACCTCAGAGAAGGAGGGCGGGAGGGATGGATGAGATAAACCAAAGGACTTATATGCATGTAAGTGTAACCAATGGACATAGACAACAATGCTCAGAGGTTGGGGGGGGGGGTGGTGGGATGGGGAGGAGGGTGTCTATGGGGAAAAAAGGAGAAACATCTGTAACAAAAATAAATTAATAAAAATTGAATAAATAAATAAATAAAATAAAAAGTGGGCAGAGGACCTGAATAGACATTTCTCTAAAGACAGACAATGGCTAGTAGACATATGAAAAGATGCTCAACATTCTTAATCATCAGGGAAATGCAAATTAAAACCATAATGCAATTATCACCTCATATCTGCGAGAATGACTATCATCAATAAATCAAGGAACAACAAGTATTGGCAAGGATGAAAAGGGAACTCTTTGTGCACTACTGGTGGGATTGTAAATTGGTGCAGCTACTATGGAAAACAGTATGGAGGTTCCTCGGAAAATTAAAAATAGAACCTTGAAATTAAATTAAATATATGACCTTTCAATTCCTCTCCTGGGTATTTATCCAAAGAAACCCAAAACACTAATTAGAAAAGATATATGCACCCTTATGTTCATTGCAACATTATTTATAATAGCCCAGATCTGGAAGCACCCTAAGTATCCATCACTAGTCAAATGGTACATATGTACAGTGGAATATTACTGAGCCATAGAAAAGAAAGAAGTCTTACCATTGGTGACAACATAGATGAACCTAAAATTTTATGGTATGTGAAATAAGTCAGGTAGCGAAAGACAAATATCATATGAATTTGCTTATATGTGGAATCTAAAAGCAGAATAAACAATATAAAAAAGAGTACATCTTGGGTGATACAGTATCCAGTAAATATGTAAGATATTTTTTCTTAACTTCCATATACAGTTATATTATTATTTTCCCATTATTAATTGGAAGGCAGGATGGAAAGTAGAAAGGTTGTAGAACTTAGAGCCAAGTCAGCTTGCATTGAGATCTTGACTCTTTCATTATTGTCTGTGTGATCTTGGACAAATTATTTAATCTGTTGCAAATTAAATAAACTCTTTTAGCTTGAACATCTTCATCTTTAAATAATGATGATTAGTATCTTTTGGAGTTATGAGGATTAAATTAAATCATGTTATATGTACAGCACAATGACTGGCATACATTAAGTATTAAATAAATGATATGCTTTTGTAAAAGATTCTTTGGGTTCTAGTTTCCCTAAATCAAATTGAATGTCAAAGAAACTTTTGCAAGTCTCATGTCTTTAACCGTCTCATAGAACTTTTTTTGTTTGTTTGTTATAGATTGATAATAAGGGAAATCACCTTCTAGTACATGAAGAATCATCCATTAACACTCCTGCTGTTGGTGCTGCCCATGTTATCAAGAGGTACACTGCTCGGGCCCCTGATGAATTGACCTTAGAGGTAAATGTCTAAAGTTGCTGCTCTGTGTTAGCTCAGTCCCTGCGACCTTCCAAGCCTCTTCTTTAACTGTGTTAATCATTTTTAATTAAAATACCAGGTTTTTTCATATCCCATTATCTTTTAACTTGGCATGCCCTCTGTTTTTACTTAAATGACTGTACTCATCTTTAAAAATTTCAACTTCAGTGTCTCCCACTTCTTCTAGGAAGTCGTTTTTGTCCTCCTTTCTCTACTCCATGCATATGCATCTTGTCCAAAAGTCTGGATTGAATGTTGCTCTGAACCATTCTCATGGCTTATCACTGACATATCACTTAATTACATTCGATTATAATGTTCTCCTGTTTGTCTCTGTTAGCTTCTTGAAAGCCAGGTCTCAAGTCTTTTTTTCTTACTTTGTGTTTTTAGTACATCAAAAATGATACCCCATGATACTATTTTTCATGTCTTTGTGAAGTTGACTCTTTTCTGACTTAAAAAATTAGTTGTGAATATACAAAGAAAAATTCTTAAAGCAACATTATATACATTAGTAACATTGCTCTGAAGTACTTTGTTCTGTCACAGAGATCATCAGTTACTTTGATCGAAGAATGTAACTTCCATTAAATGTTATTAAAAACTGTTATTGCGATTTATATTTATATATTTTGCAAAAGTTGTATAAACTCACTAGTTTATTTTTAGAGTGATGGTAGTAAGCAATTGTACCATCAATAAAAGAAGTGTAGTTGTCATTAAATTTTACGCTTACTAATTGTAGGTATCTTAGGCCTGTCCTATATGATTAAATAAGATAATACCAAGTGCTCAGCACAGAGCCTGGCACATGGTAAGCGCTCACTAATTGTGGTATTAATAGCAGCCACTGTTGCTCAAAATTCTTTACAGAAAGAAGTGTTGTTATTTTTTTTTCCAGAAAAAATTAGCCAGAGAGTAAGACAGTACTTTACCCTTTTGTTACAGTTCAGATTAAATTCTAGACATAACAGTTGGTTTAAAATTTGACTAAAAACGTTTCCCTTAAATTCTTTTCTTCTAGGTGGGCGATATTGTTTCTGTTATTGACATGCCACCAAAAGTGTTAAGCACATGGTGGAGAGGCAAGCATGGATTTCAGGTAAGCAATAGAGAGTCAGGTGTGGAAAAGTTCAAAGAACAGTTTTTCTTGATTCTTCAGTAATATTTTGCTTTACAGCATGTACTGGCAATAGACTTTATCATCAGAAATTCTGTGTGCAGTGATAGAAAAATGTAGCTGATATTAGACTTAGATTTTCTTTTCTAGTTACTATTGTGATTATTTGTAACTCCTTTTCTAAATGGTGATATAGTCAATGTATGAGCAGAATCACAGGCCTGATGATCACTTTGCGATTATCAGGCCTGTGACTCTGGGTTGCTTCTGATATTGGTTTTAAAGCATGATTCACATACATTTTTCTCTCTAGAATTAAGTCAGCTTGATCAATTTTTTCTTTAAAATGTTTATAACTGTTGCCCTGGCCGGTTTGGCTCAGCGGTTAGAGCGTCGGCCTGCGGTCCAGAGGGACCCGGGTTCGGTTCCCGCTAAGGGCACGTACCTCGGTTGCAGTTTGTCCCCGGCCCTGGTTGGTCGTGCGGGAGGCAGCCACTCGATGTGTCCCTTTCACATCGATGTTTCTCTCTCTCTCTCTCTCTTCCTCTCTCTCCCTCCCACTCTATCTGAACAAAAAATGGAAAAATGTCCTCGGGTGAGGATAAAAAAAATAAATAAATAAATAAAAAAAATAAAATGTTTATAACTGTTAATGTAAACAATGTATTAATTGCAGAACAACAACGGAATCTAAAGCAGTCTCATTTCTTTTCCATATGTGGCTAAATAATTTTAGACCTGATTATGACATCATTTAGATTCACTGGCACTACTTTTCATACTTTAGATAGGTTTTCTTTAATCCTTTAAAACATCACTGGAAGAGCATCTAAAAATGTCTTAACATTGTATTCTTAATATGGAACCTGTGTTTTTTTGTGGTCTATTTATAAAAATATTATTAAAACACTGCATAAATAAAATACTTATTGTTATATGGTTGAAAATATTAATAACTCATAAATATAGAGCTTTAACTACATATCAAACAAAAATGAATTATTAGGCTTTTATAAAATGTGTTAAAAACAATCATATGGTGGTTAAGAGCATGGGCTCTGATCTCTGCCAGATCTCCTGGGCTTTAATCCTGTGTTATCTTGAGCAAGTTATTTAACTTCTCTGTGCCTCAGTTTCTTTATTTGTAAAGTGGGGATTGTAGAACTTTTCTTTACCTTACAAGATTATTGTAAAGATTAAATGTATAAGGATAAAACATGTTAAGTACTTAGATCAGGCCTGATGCATATTTCTCACTCAATAAATGTTGATTTTTAAATTTAAATAATTTTGTTTTTTATTTTACAAATTTAATTTTATGTATCCCTTATCTATTATAAAAGTATCTATAGCAATTTATTAATGATTAAGACCAGAAAATTTATATCCATATTACCCCACAAATTATTTGTTTTGTACAGTTGGGGTCCTCCTTCATCTGTGCTCTGATTTCTTAGTTGCTATGAATAATGGGTACCTTTGATTAAATATAAAAGTAAACAGAAGACTGAGGTTATCTTTTTTCTATTAAGGGGCAATTCTCCATGTTCATGGAAATAAAATATAAACCTATAGGGTCTCAGAGATGATAAAAACATGTATATGGCTTTAAAATGATAGTTATGTTTTATTTTTCCCCATTTATTGCCCCTATACCCTCTTCCACCTCCCCCCCCAGATCACCACTCTGTTGTCCATGTCCGTGAGTTCTTTCTTTCTTTTTTCTTTTTTTGCTCAATCCCTCTACCGCCTCCAACACCCACCACCACCAGAGCTGTCTGCCTGCTCTCTATGAGTCTATCTCTATTTTACTTGGTAGTTCAGTTTGTTCATTAAATTCCGCATACAGTATGGGTGAAATCATATGGCACGTGTCTTTCTCTGACTAGCTTATTTCACTTAGCATAATGTTCTCCAGGTCCATGCTGTCCCAAAAGGTAAAATTTTCTTCCTTTTTACAGCAGAGTAGTATTCCATTGTGTAAATGCACCACTGCTTTTTTATCCACTCATCTACTGATAGACACTTGGGCTGTTTCCAAATCTTGGCTATTGTAAATAACACTTCAATGAACTTAGGAGTACATATATTCTTTCAAACTAGTGGTTTGAGTTTCTTCAGAAATGAAAAATAAAATAAAATAAACTGACAGTTATGTTTTGGTCTAATATTGTTACCTTTCTTATAATCTTAGACAAGTCACATGCTTTCTTTAGAATTTAGTTTCTTCTTAATTAGGGAATTCTGCTTATAATCCTATTTCTTCTCAACATTTCAATTCTATGATTGTGAAAATATTAGCAGGTTTTCCCTTCTGTCCTGTAACAAACAAGCATTAAGTATTGAGTTTGTGCTAGATACAGATTTTTCTTCCTAATTTTTTTATTTAGAGTCACACAAATTAGTTTATTGCCTAAATAAATTACATTAAAAAAATTAGAATAAAATAACTACTTAAAAATTAGTTTATTGCCAATACAAATTATTTAAAATAAATACAGGTTTTTTAAACTTCAAGAATTGATTTGTAATTGATAATGAAAGTTTTTTATATACAGATGCTGTTTTTTTATCCTGATTGGTCTTGGAAAGGCAGTCATATCTGTGTAGATCATGTTGGAATATGCCTGTGATTGGGTTGGTGAAGCACCCATAAAACCAGGAGCAGATTTTAAGTGTCACTGTGAAAAAATTTTAAAAAGGAATCTAGTACTTCAAGGAAAGAATCTACACAATTCACTCTTCATTGCTGTTCCTAACAGTAGTCTGTTTGTAAGTGTACCTTATTATGGTTTGTTGCAGGCAGGTGTGAATGGGAGGGCACACATTAAAGCATCTGCTATGTGTAAAGTATTTCGAGGCTATTTATACACGTTTTCTTTAATCTTTGCAAAACTTCATGGTAGCTGTTATCCTCCGTTTTATAGAGAGTATACTGTTTCGAGAGGGTTAGTAAATAACCAAGATGCCAAATCAGTAAGTGATGGAGCAGGGACTCAAACCAGGTTTGTTCAGTTGCATCACCTGAAGAGCAGTGAGCATGACTTCTCATATTGTTAACTTTCTCCACGTCAGTTTTCTGCCCTATAGAAAGAAACATCTTTTCCTCATAGCCAACAAGGAATGTTATAAAGATTAAGCAACTGTGGACTGCAAAGCATTCAGGTTTACTTGTGGAAACATTGCTGTTACCAGATGTTAGGTTTATACGTGATGATTAATACCTTGTATCTGGGAAAAACTCCTCTTCAGGCTATTTGTGACAGTCTTTACCCTTGTTAGGTATTTCTAAATTGTGAGCATATGCCTGTCTCTCCTCAACTATTCTGTTGAGAAAAGGAGATAATCATAATTTACTCCATGTACAGTACGTCCTCACTTCACATGGTCAGTAGTTTCTGCAACTTTAAGCAAAACAATGTATAACATAGCTGGTTTTTCCACAGGCTAATTGATATAAAGAGTTACATTCCTACTTCATCTCATCAACTTTATAATAAAATGAAATGACATTGAATGAAACGATATTATTCCAGGACTTGCTGTATATTATAACTGTGGATCAGATCCTTTTAATATCCTGATTTTTAAGTTTGAAATAACTGGAATAATGGCTTAGTCCACTGATTTTCATAAAAAACCAACCAACCTGGCTTTTAATTCCAATCAGTGGAATTTTTAATCAAACAGAACTTACATCAATCAAACCTCAGTGTGAGAAAATGTAACAGTGGTACTGCCCTTGTTAGTTTAGTCAGGCACCCTGGGCCTTATGCCCCATGGAACATGCCCGGTTGACCTCTCTTAGACTCCCTGCAACATGCCAGAGGGCCTCCATGGAGTGCGTGCAGGTAACCAGTACACCTTATGTTATATGGTGGATATATTATATCAAAGGCTATTTTAGAATTTGAACTTTTAAGAGCCAATTAACATGCTAAAGATACTAGAGAAACTTGTTCTTTATACAAAAACATTTTTATGTGACTTCTTTTAGAAGGGTAATATTTTAATTTTATAATAGCTCTAATGTAAATTATGTCTAAATTCCTGGTGTTTCATATGTTCTGACATAGGCGGGTTATACAAATTCAGAATGTGGATAAAGTCATCTATATTTTTGTGAGATTTTTTTCTGTTATTGAGTATTGCAGTTTCTAAGGTTCATGCTATTTCTTCACTTGACTATTAGGTGATGTATTGGTTTGCTAGGGCTACCGCAGCCACATACTTAAACAACAGAAGTTTACTTTCTCAGCGTTCTGGAGGCTGGAAGTCCAAGGTCAAGGTGTTGCCAGGGTTGGTTTCTTCTGAACCCTCTCTGCGTGGCTGACAGGTGGCTGCCTTTCTGCTGTGTCCTCACATGCTTTTTTCTGTGTGTGTACACATTCTCAATGTCTCTGTCCCTGTGTCCTAATTACTTCTTATAAGGACACCAGTCAGATTAGAATAGGCACACCTATATGACCTTATTTAGCTTTAATTGCCCTTTTAAAGACCCTATCTCCAAATGCATTTTGAGATCCTGGGGGTTAGGGCTTCAGAGTATGAATAGGTTTCAACCAGGCCTGGCTAGGTAGTTGGGGTCACCTTTAGGGCTGGTTTGAAGGCCATTCAGGGACTCTCACACAGACTTGATAAGCATCAGGGCCCTACCTGAGTCAGGCTGGCCCTAGGCCAAGGGTGGGCAGAGCTTAAAGGCATTCATTGGCCATGACTGCAGACTGGGAATGTCTGCTCCGTGGGTGCTCTGCCCCCCTGCTATCCTCAGGCACTGAGGAAGCCGGGCAGCATCTGAGCTCATAGGCTGGTAGCAGGCCTTCATTTCATTCATGGCGGAAGGCCTTCTGGGCGTTGGGCACTGTGCCCTGAGGCAGGACAGAGAGACCAGCAGGCCTAGGTGCTCTCCTCAGGGCCTCTCAGGTGAGTGGGAGGTTCAGAGCCCAGAAAGCTCCCTGTAAGGTCTAGAAAGAATTCCTGGAGGAGGTGACTTTTGAATGCAGAGTCTCATGTATGTCTTCTGAGGACAGGATGTCCACATGATCTGGGCGGACTGGCCAGATATGGAATAACCATGTGACTGGTTAGCCAGCTTGACTGGTTCTGGTCACGCAGATGGACTCTGTCAACGGGGCTTTGTGAGTAGACCAAGAAGGAGGAAGCACAAAGGCAGGAAGCCTGTCTTCCCTAGTAGCCTGGGAGGAGATGAGGGCCTGGACTGGCCTTGAGGTAGCTTGGCCAGCGGTCTTCCTGGGGATCAAGAACAGTTAGAGCAGACCACTCCAGAGAGGGAGTGAATGGGAGCAGGATGTGGGTGGCTGCTTCCCAGGTGGAAGCCACGCTGCTGGGAAGCTTTCTGGAAACGTGACGTCGGCATGCAGGCCCCGTGTGTCTCCACGGGCCAGTCTGCTTGACTTGATGTGTTTTGACATTTCACACGGACTCCACTTTGTCTTTAGTCTTGGTCACGTGTTTGCTTATTGTCTCCTTTCTGGCCTGCTGGCAGGGCATGCAGGTACAGGTTTCACTGTGGGAACTGATGCTGTGCAGTTGCTGAGTGGTGACTTTGTTTCATTCTGTTATTATTTTAAAAAAATAAATAATAGACCTTAGATTTTAGTACAAATTTACAGAGTAATTGAGTAGATAGTACACAGAGTTTCATATAATACCCACCCCCCCACACACATACACAGTTTCTCCTATTATTAACATCTTGCTTTATAACTCATTGAATAGAATTGGGAAGATGCTCATGATTATCAACCCCCAGCTGATTCGTAGAGTTTACCTACAGTACAGAGTAGGCACCATTTCTGGAAGGGTGGTCTGAGGAACACCTGGGCCAGAATCATGAGGCTAAAAATAGTGTCCATTCCATGTCCTACTCCACAATGGTTGAAACAGTTTTGGGGCTTGCTTTTTGTTACAATTCATGAACCAATATTCATACATTACTAGTAACTAGAGTCTACTATTTACATTAAAGCTCACTCTCTGTGATATATAGTTGTGTGGGTTTTAACAAATGCATATGTGACCTGTGTCCACCATCATAGCTTCATGCAGAATGATTTCACTGCCCTAACAATGCCCTGTGCTCCACTTATTTATCCCTCTCTCCTCCCAACCCTGAAAACCACTGATCATTTACTGCCTGCATAGTTTTGCCTTTTCTAAAACAATATGTAGTTGGAATTCTACAGTACCTTCATGTCTTTTTATGGGTTGATAATCATTTTTTTTTTTTATTGTTGACTGATTGATTTAAGAGGTAGAGAGAGAGAGAGAGAGAGAGAGAGAGAGAGAGAGAGAGAGAGAAAGAGAATATCGATGTGAGAGAAACATTGATTGGTTGCCTCCCATACGTGCCCCGACCAGGGATTGAATCCGAAACCTGGGCATTTTTCCTGACTGGGAATTGAACCCGAAGCCTTTCGGTGTCTGGGACAATGCTCCAACCAACTGAGCTACACTGGCCAGGGCTTGATAGTCTCTTTTTTAATCAGTGTCTAATATTCATTGTTATGGGTGTGCCAGAGTTTATCTTTCCATTTACTTATTCCAGGACATCTTGGTTTCTTCCAGTTTTTGGCAATTATGAGTAACATTGCTTTAAAGGTGAACACCCATGTGCAGGTTGTTGTGTGGATGTAAGTTTTCAGCTCCTTTGAGTACATACCAGGAAGTGCAAATACTGGATCATATGGGACGCCTTTGTTTAGCTTTGTAAGAAACCAGACTGTCTTTCAACATGACTGCACCATTTTTCATTTCTACCAGCAATGATGCTGCTCTTTGTTCTCACCAGTATTTGACAGTTTTCCGGTCTTCTGGATTTTAGCCACTCTAATAGCTGTGTAGTGGTTTTGCATTGTTGTCTTAATTTGTAAATGAAGTCAGTCCAAGTAAAAGCATTTACTAATATGCTAATTGTGCTATACTGCTATCTTCATTCTTTCAATAATTCGTTCTATTCTCCCTTCTCCAGATTCTCAAACTTTACTGTAGTTAAGAATCACCAGGGGAACATATTAAAATAGACAATCCCAGGTCCTAATGCCCCAAATTCTGTGTCAGTGGTTGTGGGATAGGATGAGACTAGACTGAATTTCATACATGTGATTCTGGCCCAGGTGTTCCTCAGACCACTTACTAGAAACGGTGCTTACTCTGCCCTTACTATAATCAGCTGGTGGTTATAAAGATCAGCATTTGCCAAGTTCTAGTCCATGTATGGTTTTAGCCTAAACCATAGTTCACTTATGGGAACAGAAGGATTAGTTCATCCATGTGTTTAAATTATACCATGACTATTTCTTTTCTTAAACTTCTGGGAGTAGGAAGTGTTAAATTATATTAACTATAGTAATTTGAAATTCTGAAATCTGTTCTTTATTTTTTGTCTCCTGAAGAGTATTGCATCTTTTGTTTTCTGAGGTGTTTCATCATATAATGTACTTCAGCCAAAAAATACTCTTTACTTAAAAAAATTTTTTTTAACTAAGTGGCATCAGCCTTTGTGCCTGTCTGTGGACTTCTGTTGGAATGCCTTTTCTTCTTAGGTTAAAGGTATCATGCTGACATAAAATACTGGTATCTTTGAGGATTGTTTGTTTGTTTTATACAGTGGTTCTCAGTTTTATGTGGGAGCCACAGTATCAGAAGGAGCTGAGAAACACGTTACAACTAGATATTACTAATCAGAATCTTGGGGGTGGGGACAGGACTCTGAATTTTATGAAGTTCCTCAGATTAAGAGCAAAATGTAAGAACTGCTGATCTAGCCTCCCATTGTTTGTCCTGTGCACAGATAAAACAAGAAGTTAAACACAGTTTAGCAAATGCCCCCCCCCCGCCGAAAATCTTCCTTAAAACACATATGGGATGACCAGCTATTTTATTTTTCAGTTATCATAGACTGTTATGTGTTTTTGTGCACAAGTTATCAGAGAAACAATTCTTGGACAATAAACATTTTCTTACCTCAGGAGTTTAATGTGGTTCCAAATAACTTATTTTCAGAAAAGTATTCTTTTTCTTTAGTGTTTTCATTGATTTTTTAGAGAGAGAAGAAGGGAGACAGAGATAGAAACATTAATGTGAGAGATACATCAGTTGGCTGCCTCTTGCACGCCCCCTTCTGGGGATTGAGCCCGCAACTTGGGCATGTGCCCTGACC
Source organism: Tadarida brasiliensis (assembly GCA_030848825.1). Classification (NCBI taxonomy): domain Eukaryota; kingdom Metazoa; phylum Chordata; class Mammalia; order Chiroptera; family Molossidae; genus Tadarida; species Tadarida brasiliensis. The sequence continues at coordinate 27,717,584 of CM061277.1, read as the reverse complement.
AGGTTTGGGACCTCTCAGTCCATGGGGTGACATTCAATCCACTGAGTCACACCGGCCAGGCCAGAAAAGTGTTCTTTATGCAAAATGGAAATATTCAGAAACCTTGCCCATTGCAGTAGTTTAATGGAAGAAGGCAGTTTACCTGGTTATTTATATAAAGACCATCATCTTTATGTATGGAATCCAGAGCTGTACTTTTCATTACTCAAAATTAAATAGAGCTGAATATTTCCTCTCTGTTTGATTAATGGGGATTCGTGTACTGTAACTTTTCATCTGTAATGTTATGTAATTTCAAGGGAAGAGGAAATATGTGATACTACAAGTAGTAATTTGTAACACTTTCTGGGTGTCTTAGGCACACTGTTCTAAATGTTTTAACCCTTTGTTCTCACAACTCAAGAGAGGCACCATTGTTATCTCTGTTTCACTCATGAGGAAATTGAAGCAGACAGGGAGGGGTTAAACAACTAGCCCACTGTTATTCTGCTGTTCAGTGTCAGAGCTTAGAAACCTAGGAATTCTGGGCAGAGAACAGGTCATAGAAGTAATTTGATGAACCAGTTGTGGCTTCTTCTTGTCTACTTGTGTGAATCATGGATTTCTATAATGGAGAAGATGATAGTGGATCATCTGGACCTAAACTGTCATCTAAAATTGGAACTCAGGTCAGAAGTCAAACACACGCACACCAAATCTATGCTTCTAATCCACACACCAAAATCTAGGGTTTAATGGGGTGATCCTACAGTAAGACAAGTTGACACAGACAGGAGTTAAGAAAGAAAGTGTCAGTCAGATTGGATTACAGCCCACTCTAAAGGCCTCATGTTAACTCGATTACCTCTTTAAAAGTCTCATCTCCAAATTCGGAAGTACTGTAGAGTTAGGGCTTCAACATATGACTTTGGGCAGACACAATTCAGCCTATAACACTTGTCTTTTCTAAAATTAGACCAACCACAATAACAAAAACAGAAAACAAATAGTCTCTTAAGAGGTTGTCTATAGTCGATAAAGTGTTTTAGGAAAATGTGCAAAATCTGTTGGATCAGTGGTGTCCTATGGAATACACAGAAACATTCCCGTGTTACATTGTTTGAACTACACAGCTGCCTGAGGACTCTTAGAACCACAGAATGCTTCCTATCCTGGAAACATCTGTGTTATTTAAAACCATGTTTATTTCGAACATCATACATGTGGAATCTAGTATGTGCTTTATAATATAAACTCTTCTTAGCTCTCAAAAAAAAAATTAAATTAAGAATTCCAGAGACAAAGGAATTTATATAAATTGTTCTGATTTACAAAGACAGTACGTAATGGTATAGCCAGGATCAGAATACAAGATTGGGAAATTCCAATTTTGTATTCCACCCCCCCTTGGATCACAAAAAATATGTACATTTTCTCAAGTTACTTCCTTCTGTATTTCTTGTTGCTGTTTTTATTTTCTTACCAGTGCCATTAGCAGCTGCCGTTGATGTGTAGAGGTAACTTTTCCTTGATAACTTTTTTAAATTTATAACATCAGAATATGTCCTACTAAATGATGCTTAGCATTCAGTTTCGTGAAGACTATTGACTGAGTGACTCAGAGCAATAGTTCTTAACCTCATCAATTTTTATAACCCTTTGTTATGCTAAATATTTTCTAAACTCCTTCAAGATTCTGAAGTGAAATTTACAAATGATATAAATTTACAAATGAAATAACCTACAAACACAGTTTCAAAAAAAGTCTATAATTTTTCACACATAACATAACGAAAAAAAAAAGGAAAGTAATTTATGTATTTAAAATACACAATATGTGTATTTAAAGTATAAATACTTGGGACAACTGTGAGAATCTTGTTACTTAAATGTAGGCCACAGATTAGCAGTGTTAATGTTAGAAAATATAAAACCCATTTAAAATTGTATTAAAATATGAAATACTTAAGGATAGATCTGAAAAAAGAAATGAAAGATTTGTTTACTGAAAACTATAAAACATTTCTGAGAGAAGTCAAAGACTATCTAAAAAAAATGGAGAGGTATACCCTGTGTATGGATTGGATGTTTTTTTTTGTTTGTTTGTTTTGTTTTTTTATCCTCACCTGAGGACATTTTTCCATTTTTTGTTCAGATAGAGTGGGAGGGAGAGAGAGGAAGAGAAAGAGAGAGAGAGAGAGAGAAACATCGACGTGAAAGGGACACATCGAGTGGCTGCCTCCCGCACGGACAAACCGCAACCGAGGTACATGCCCTTAGCGGGAACTGAACCCGGGTCTCTCTGGACCGCAGGCCAACGCTCTAACTGCTGAGCCAAACCAGCCAGGCCTGGATTGGATGTTTTTATATTGCTAAGGTGTCATTTCTCCCTAAATTGATCCCAGTCAAAATCTCATCAAGCTTCTTTTGTAGAAATTGATATGTAGATTAAACAATTTATATGAAATACAAAGGACCTAGAATATAACAACCAAAACAGATCTGGAAAAGCAGAGCAAAGTTGGAGAACTAACACTAATTGAAGAATTACTATAAAGCTACAATATCAAGAGAGTGTGGTGTTAGTGGAAAGATAGAAAAGTAGAACAGAATAGAATCCAGATATAAACCCATATATGTACAACTGATTTTTAACAAAGATTCAAAATTAATTCAGTGAAGAAAATATGCTCCACTTTATAAATGACACGAGAACAGTTGGATATCCATATGTCTTCAGAAAAACTTTGATTTATTTCTTGTGCCATCTGCAAAATTTAATTCAAAATGGATCATATAGCCAATTATAAAGCTTAAACTATAAAGCATCTAGAAGAAAACATAGGAGGAAACTTTTGTGACTTTGGGTTAGGCAAAGATTTCTTAGATGCAACATCAAAAGAACAATTCATAAAATAATGAATTGAATTTCACTAAAATTTAAAACTTCTGCTCTTTAAAGACCTTACTAAAAGAGAATAAAAAGACAAGCCAGAGACTGGGAAAGAATGTTTAAATGATTGTATCTGATAAAGGATATGTATCCATGCTATATAAAGAACTCTCAGAACTAAGTAAGAAAACAGAACTCACTTTAAAAATAAGCAAAAATTGGAACAGATACTTTGGCAAAAAGATATATGGCAAAAAAACACATAAAGATGCTCAACATCAATAATCATTAGAGAAATGCAAGTTAAAATGACATTGAGGTATTGCTACCTACTTATTAGAATAGGGAAGATGTGGAGGAATGTAAGATGCAACCAATTTAAAAAACAATTTGTCAGTTTCTTAAATTAAACATACACTTAGTACATGATCTAGTCTTTCCACTCCTAGGCAAAGTTTCTCCAAGAGAAAAGAAAGCCTATGTCTATACAAAAAGTCATACATAAATGTTCATATCAGACTTATATACAATGGCCCCAATCTAGAAACAACCCAAATAGCTTATCAACAAAAGATAATTAAATAAATAGTGGTATCTAGACAATGAAGTATTACTCAGGAATAAAAAGGAATGATTTATTGATACATACAGCAACATGAATGATTGTCAAGATAATTATGCTGAATGAAAGAAGACAGCAAAAGAGTACATTCTGTTTGACTACATGCATATAAAATTGTAGGAAATGCAAAGTAATATGTAGTGATAGCAAGTAGATAAGTGGATGCCTGGTGAGCAGGGTTAAGGGATGGGTAGGTAGAGGAGAGATTACAGAGAGATACAAAGAAACTTTTGGGGTTGAGGAATATATTAATAATCTTGATTATGGTTATAGTTTCATGGGTATCAGAATTTATCAAAATGTACATTTTAAATATGCATAGGTTATTGTTTGTCAGCTGTGCCTCAGTAAAAGTGGGAAAACAACCTGCAGAAGCATCCTTAGTTTATGCTGCCTGTATCTCTTATACTCACATACTTTTCTTTATTCTTCATGCCATTTTCATACTAGAATTTTCTTACTGTTCTTGTCCCTCTTCTCAGTATTTATTTTCACTTCATTCAGGAGAAACTTCAAATTCCTTGTCATGATACATAAGACCATCCATTATCTCTAACCCCCTTATTACTTTTACAGTCTTACTTTCTCCTGCTCTATTTTATAAATTCAGTGTTCTAGACACATTTAACTGTCATTTCCTCCTGGTTACACAGGTTGCTCTTTTCATCTACCTGTCCTCCACTTATAATGCCTTCTCTTTCCTCTTTTTGCTCCTTCCAAGGAGGAAAACTAAGGCAAAGTAATTAAAATTAAAAGTGTATGTAATTTTGTCTTATTTGATATTTCATTGAGCTAACTGGGAACAGAAATTCAACTTTGTTTGTTAGTTATTTGCTATATAATAAGCAATTCTGTTGAATACTCATTCTTAGTATTATTCCATTGGCCCCTCAAGTTTCTGCCATCACCCACTTCCTGCCTTCACTCGCCTTCTGATCCAGCTTAGATTCTAGGACCATCGTTATTGCATTCACCTATCACCCTTGTTTTCTTCTCTTGCATCAAGTTGTCTCTGTTTGGCTTAATGAAAAAATGGATACTTCATTACACTTCTTACTTAAACTCTTATCCATATTTGATTTATCTTTTGCTGACACGTTCTTCTCTTGATAGATGTAACACAGCACTTAGAGTTCCTCCTGTCTTCTCAGTGTTCTTTTACATCGCATCCTCCTCGACTGGACCTGAGAGTTCTCATTCTCCCCTCTTTGTCCTAGACTATCTTATTCACTCTCTTAGCTTAGAACACCATTCATATGCCCAGCTCCCAAATTTATGTCCTGATCCCTGACCTTGTTTCTGCATCTCAGACCTGTATATCCTATTGTAAAAGTCATGTTTTCCAAAGTGGAAATTAGGGAGCTGGCATTTAAGGTTTAGTAGAAGTATAAATCAGGCAAAGAAACCAGAAGCAATGTGGCATTTTGGGGGAGTTAGTGGGGGAGTGAGGAAAGGAGGCGAGAGATATAAATAGGACTATCTTTAAAAAACCCAGTGCAAGAAGAATGATTAGGCCACAAGTAAATGGGACCAGAAACTGGGAAGTAAGGAATTGAGGGAATTTGCTTCCACTTTGTGCTTCATAGCAGCTGCTACTTCTTTGTCTCATCTTCTTTCTTTAAAAAAAAATTTTTTTTCTAGTTACAACAACTCAATGGAGTTGATTAAAAATTCTGACTTATTTTCAAAATCTTGGGAGACAGACTGATTGACTCATTAACTTGTGGTCTGATCAGGACTGGACCAAGACCCTAAAGAGGAGTGGATTCTCTGAGAAAGTTTGGGGAGTGGGGAGAAATAATAGGCCTTTCCAGGTGAGAGACTGTGAATTTGTCTTGGTTTGAATCTCCTCAGTGGTGTGGTTTTTCTCTAGCCATAAAGAGGCATGCAGGTGGGGAAGTATTTACTCTGTTTTGGTTTGCTGGATTGATTTGGCAGAAGGTTAATATCGGAAGGAAATTAATGGTACTGATTTTTTTTTTTAAACTTCAAGTGGTCAATTACAGAGTTCAATTGGGTATCAAAAACAAAGAGATTGGAAGTGGAGATAGGTATCCTAGCCGGAGAAATACAGGAAGGCAGGGGATGTGATGTCTCTGTATTTGAACTTCACTCATTATGGAATATGAACACTAGAGTCCTGGGAGGATAGGAAGTTGTAATCAGAAAAGGAAGAAATTGGAAACTGTGAGGCCAAATGGTTTCAACTGATGAAGACTGTGTTATATCCTGAGGAGTAAGAACAGTACTTTACTAAGTTTAATTAAAAACATATTTTGTTATGCGAACAGTCCTAAAGTTTCACTAGTCATAAATTAAATAAATAAGCCATTAAAATAGGAATTTCTTTAACACTTAGCAGTGAGCACATTGTTATGTTGAAATTTCTTTTTAGATTTTGATCTGTTGCCTCTGAGAGCCCACAGTTAGGAATAGATCCCTTTACATTCCCACTGCTGCGGAAGCTCTAGGCTTGGTTTATTGTATAGCTTCGTATCTAACATTTCCTCTAAGTTGTACCAAAATATTTGCAGTACATTCATTTTTGTAGCCAAACCCACATTCTTTCCAATGTGAACGTATCCTCAGGTAGAAGAAGATCAGAAGAATCAGAATGCAGCCTGTTTCCTTTAGATCTCTCCTTGTCCTCCTGGAGCCATGCTCTTGTCAAGCTGCTGTCGACCTATTTCCAGGAGCTATTAGAGGCAGGGCAGGCACAGGCTCCAGAAATAGAAATAGAAATAGACCAGAGGTGAGCGGGAGCCAGTTGTGTAATTTTTAGGAATTTCGCAGGACAATTATTAAACATAGCCATTACTAAACATTAAAGCATATAGGTTTACAATTAAATAAATTATTATTAAAAACAAAGGTAGATATACTATATCTTTTTTTTTTAAATCCTCACCTGAGGATATGTTTATTGATATTTTTTTAGAGAGAGAGGAAGGGACAGGCAGAGAGAGAGAGAGAGAGAGAGAGAGAGAGAGAGAGAGAGAAACATTGATGTGAGAGAGAAACATCTACAGGTTACCAACCCGACGGGGTTGAACTGCAACCTAGGTATGTGCGCTGACCAGGAAGCAAACCTGTGACCTTTTGGTTTAAAGTATGATGCTCCAACCAACCGAGCCATCCAGCCAGGGCTTGTACCACATATTTATCCAATTATCGATCGATGGGCACTTAGGTTGTTTCCATGTCTTGGCTATTGTAATTAATGCTCATGAACAAAGGAGATCCATATATTTTTATGACTTAGTATTTTTATATTTTTCTGGTAAATACCCAGAAGAGGAGTTGCTGGGTCATATGGTAGTTTTATACTTAACTTTTTTAGGAACCTCCATACTGTTTTCCATAGTGAATGCACCAATTTACATTTCCACTAAAACATAAAAGGCCTTCCCTTTTCTCCACATCCTTTCCAGCACTTCTTTCTTTCTTTCTGTTTGATAATAGCCGTTGTAACAGGTGTGAGGTGATTTTTGATTGTGGCTTTGATATGCAATACCCTAATAACTAGTGATGTTGAACATTTTTTATATGTATGTTGACCATATGTATGTCTTCCTTAGAAAAATATCTGTTCAGAGCCTCTGCCTATTTTTTAATTGGATTGTTTTGTAGTTGTTGTTGAGGCGTATGAGTTCTTTATATTTTGGATATTAATCCCTTATTGGAATTGTTGTTTGCAAATATCTTTTTCCATTCAGTTGAGTCCCTTTTTGTTTCACTGATGGTTTCTTTAGTTGTGCAGAAGTTTTTTAGTTTGATGCAGTTCCATTCATTTATTTTTGCTTTAGTTTTCCTTGCCTTAGGAGTCAAATTCACAAAAACACCTCTGAGACCAATGTACAGAAGCTTAGTGCCTGTGTTTTCTTCAATGACTTTTGTTGTTTCAAGTCTTGCATTCAAATCTTTAATCCATTTGAGTGAATCTGTATGTGTGCTGTAAGATACTGGTCTAGTTTCATTCTTTTGAATATGGTTGTCTAGTTTTCCCATCCCCATTTATTGAAGAGACTCTACTTTCTGCATTGTATATTTTTGGCTCCTTTGTTGTAAATTACTTTCCCGTATATGTATGGGTGTATTTCTGTACTCTCAATTCTGTTCCATTGGTCTGTGTTTCAGTTTTTCTGCCAATACCACACTGTTTTGATTACTATAGCTTTGTGGTATAGTTTGAAATCAGGGTGTGTAATATCTCCAGGTTTGTTTTTTCCCCTCTAGATTGCTGACAATGTGGGGTCTTTGGGAGTTCCATACAAATTGGAGAATTTTTGGTCTATTTCTGTGAAAAATGTCATGGGGATTTTGATAGGGATTTCATTGAATCAGTATAGTGTTTTAGGTAATATGGACATTTTAACAGTGTTTATTCTTCCAATCCATGAGCACAGAATATCTTTCCACTTTTTTATGTCTTTAATTTCAATAATGTCGTGGTTTTCAGTGTACAGGTCTTTTACCTACTTTATTAAGTTTATTTCTAGGTATTGTATTCTTTTTATCATGATTCTAAATGGGATTGTTTTCTAATGTATAGAAACACAGCAGATTTTTGTACATTGATTTTGTATCCTGCAGCTTGACTGTAATACCTTATTATTTCTAATATTTTTTGGTTGAGTTTTTAGGTTTTTAAAAAAATGTATAAAATCATGTAATCTGCAGATAGTGATGTTTTTACTTCTTTTTCAGTTTGGATGCCATTTATTTATTTATGTAGCCTAATTGCTCTGGCTAGTTCTTCCAGTACTATGTCGAATTAGAGTGGTGAAAGTGGGCATCCCTCTCTTGTTCATGATCTTAGAGGAAAAGCTTTCAGTTTTTTACCATTACGTATGATGTTAGCTGAGGGTTAGCTTAGTGCAGCCTTTATTATGTTGTGGTATTTTTTTTATACTCATTTTATTGAGAGTTTTTATTATAAATGGATGTTGTATCTTTTCAAATGCTTTTTATGCATCTGTTGAGATGATCATGTGATTTTTATCTTTTATTTTGTGACTGTGGTGTATCATATTTATTGATTTGCAGATGTTGAATCATCCTTGCATCCCTGGAATGAATCCCACTTGATTATGAAGTATAATCCTTTTAGTGTATTGTTGTATTTTGTGGAGGATTTTTGTATCTCTGTTCATCAGAAATTCTGGCCTGTAATTTGTGTGTGTGTGCGCGCGCGTGCTGCCCTTGCTGCCCTTGCCTGGTTTTGATATTAGGGTAATTAATGTTGAATTTGTAAAATGAATTGGAAAGCATTACCTCCTTTTCAGTTTTTTTGGAAGAGTTTGAGCAAGAAATATATAAATTCTTTTTTTTAAAAAATTTTTGCATTTATCTTCAGATAGAGTGGGAGGGAGAGAGGGAGGAAGAGAGAGAGAGAAACATCAACCTGAGAGAGACACATCCACTGGTTGCCACCCGCACCACCCCAACTGGGGCCAGGGACAAACTGCAACCGAGGTACATCCCCTTAGCGGGAACCGAACCCGGGACTGTCTGGTCTGCAGGCCAACGCTCTAACTGCTGAGCCAAACTGGCCAGGGCATATACACTCTTTATTGAATGTTTGGTACAATTCACCATTTGAAGCCACCTGGTCCTGAACTTTTGTTTTTTAGGAGTTTTTTGAAGTGTTTTAATTTTGTTACTAGTGATTAGTTTGTTCAGGTTTTCCAGTTCTTCATGGTTCAGTCTAGAAAGGTTGTGTGCTGCTAAGAATTTGTCCATTTTTTCTAGGTTGTCCAATTTAGTGGCCTGTAACTTTTCATGATATCCTTGTATTACATTCCTTTGTATTTCTGTGGTATTGTTGTACCTTCAACTCTTTTATTTCTGATTTTATTTGTCTTCTTTTTTCCTTAGTGAATTTATCTAGAGGTCTGTCAATTTTGTTTATCTTTTCAAAAAACTGACTCTTTGTTTTATGAATTTTTTCTACTGTCTTTTTACTCTCTTTTACCTATTTTCACTCCGATTTTTATTATTTCCTTTCTTCTACTAAATTTGGGGTTCATTTGTTCTTCTTTTTCTAGTTCCTTAAGGTGTAATGTTGGATTTTTTATTTGTATATTTCCTTGTTTCTTGAAGTAGGCCTGTATTGCTATAAATTCCCTCTTAGTACTGCTTTTGCTGCATTCTAGAAATTAGAGTATGTCGTATTTTTGTTTTCATTTGTCTATATGTATCTTTTAAGTGTTTCTTTGACCCAGTAGTTGTTCAGTAGTATGTTGTTCAATCTCCACATAATTGTGATTTTTCTAGCTTCCTTCCTGTAGTTGATTTGTAGTTTCATACCATTTTGATCAAAAGAGATGCTTGTTATGATTTCAGTCTTCTAAATGTATTAGACTTGTTTTCTGTCCCAACATATGGTCTATCCTTGAGAATGTTCCTTGTGCACTTGAGAAGAATATATATTCTGTTGTTTTGGATGGAAAGTTCTAATATATCTACTAAGTCCATCTACTCTGTCATTTAAGGCCAGTATTTCCATGTGGACTCTCTCTGGATGATCTATCCATTAATATAAATGAGGTATTAAAATCCCCTATTATTTTTATACTGCCAATTTCTCCCTTTGTTTCTATTAATAATAGCTTTATGTATTTTCGTGCTCTGAGATTGGGTGATTATATATTAATAAATGTTATATCTTCTTTTCTGTGGATACTGTTTTCTTGGAGTATCATCTTTCACGTCTTTGCGTTGAGCCTGTGTTTGGTTTTGTAGCTGAGAAGGGTCTCCTGAGGGCAGCATATAGTTGGGTCTTTTTTTAAAAGAATCATTTATTGATTTTTAGAGAGAGAGGAAGGGAGAGGGAGAGAGAGAAAAAAACACTGATGTGAGAGTGCAGCATTGTTCAGCTGCCTCCTGCGCTCCCCCTACCCAGGACTGAGCCCACAATAGAACTGGCAACCTCCTGGTGCATAGGAAGACACCCAACCAGCTGAGCCACGCAGGCCAGGGTGGGTCTTGTCTTTTTAACCCATTCTACTACTCTGTGCCTCTTGATTGGTGAGTTCAGTCCATTCACATTTGGGGTGATTGTTGATATATCAGGACTTACTTACTACAACCATTTTATCTTTTGCTTCCTGATTGCTCCATATCTTTGTTTTTCCTTTTACCTTGTATTTCTGTCTGATATTGCAATTCGATGGTTTTCTATGATTTTTAAAATCTTTTCTCACTCTCTTTTTTTAATGTTTCTTGGCTTAGCTCTGGATTTTTGTTTTGTGGTTACCATGAGGTTTGTATAAAATGTCTCAGATAAAATAGTCTCTTTTTTCTGATAGCATCTTAGCTTTAACCACCTATACAAGTTTTGTCCTTTTTGCTGCCCCTTTTATGTTTCTGTTGTCACACATTATCCCTTTTTATGTTGCATGTTTATTACCAAAGTGCAGTAGTTATAGTTCTAAAAAATATTTTTTTATTTTTTTATTCTTACCCAAGGATACTTTTTCCATTGATTCTCAGATGGGAGGAGGAGAGGGAGGAGGAAGAGAGAGAGACCGAGGCAGACATCAGTGTGAGAGAGACATGTCAATTGGTTGCCTCCCACATGACCCCAACCAGGGCCAGGGATCGAACCACAACCAAGTTACGTTCCCTTGACAGAAATCGAACCCGTGACTATTTAAAACATTTTTTTCCCCCTTCATTGATTTTAGAGAGAGAGGAGGGGAGAGGGAGAGAGAGCTAGAAACATTAATGAGAGAGAACATCTGTTGGCCGCCTCCTGCATGCCCCCCACTGGGGATTGGGCCCACAACCTGGGCATGTATCCTGACCTAGAATCGAACTGGCAACCTCTTGGTGCATGGGTTGATGCTCAACCACTGAGCCACACCGGCCGGACAAACCAGTGACTATTTGGTTTGTGGGCCAATGCTCTAACTGCTTAGCCGAACCGGCCAGAGCACTATAGTTATTTTTAATGCTTAATTCCCTTTAACCTTTGTCATGATTAAGTATTTAATACCCTGTTCTGAAGTAGAGTTGCAATTTCCTGTTTCTGTCATCTTACTCAGAGTTTTGTGTACTTTTATCCTTTGTTTCAAGAGCTTCTTTCAACATTTCATGTAATGCAGGTTTTTTTTTTTTTAATTTTTAAATTTTGTTTTATTTTTATTATAGATGTTTCTCCTTTTTCACCCATTGACACCCTCCTCCCAATCCCCCACCCCCAGCATTGTTGCCTATGTCCATGGTTACACATACATGGTAATGCAGGGTTTTGTGTTGATAAAGTCCCTCAGCTTTTTTTGTTTGCTTTTTTTTTTTTTTTTTTTTTTTTGGTGTAATGAAGCCTTTATTTCTTCGTATATAAAGGACAGCTTTCCTAGATATATTATTCTCAGCTGGTGGTTTCTCTCTTTCAATATTTTTGAATATATCATTCCACTTTCTCCTGGCCTGTAGTGTGTCTGCTGAGAAATCTGATGATAATCTCATGGGGTTTTCCTTTGTGGATTACTGTGTTTTTCCCCCCCGGCTGCCTTGAGAATCCTGTTTTCATCATTAACGTGACAGTCTTAATATAATGTGTCTTGGAAAAGGTCCTTTTGTGCTGAGATAATTGGGTATCCTATTAGCTTCTTTTACTTGGATGTTCAGTCGCTTCCCTAGGTTTGGGAAGTTCTCATCAATAACTTTTTGACAAGGTTGTCGGTTCCCTTCTTCTTCTTTTGTCCTTCTGGGATACCCATTATTCTCATGTTGCTCTTTCTAATAGAATCAGGTAGTTTTTGTAACGTTCTTTCATTTTAAAAAATCTTAGTTCTTTCTCCTCTTAAATCAGTTCTAGGTTTTTATCTTCGAGTTTGGTAGTTCCCTTTTTTATTTAGTCTTCTCTGTTTCCATTTCTTCCTAATGTATTCTTCATCATAATTTATTGAGTTCTTCAGTTCTAGAATTTCTGTAGTTTTTTTTAAGAGTTTCAATCTCTTTGGTAAAATACTCTTTCTGTTCATTAACTTTATTCCTGAGCTCACTGAACTGCCTTTCTGAGTTTTCTTGGGTCCTGTTGAGCCCCTTCATCACTGCAAACTGGAATCTCTGTCATTTAAATCACAGTCTTCCCTGCCTTTGAGTTTGGTTTCCGGAGACTTGTCATTTTCTGTGTTACCGTGTCACCTCGGTTGTTCATGGTACTTGCTGGATTGTTCCTCTGCCTGCGTACTTGAGGTAGTGCACTTGTTTCTTATTTAGATGCTGTTTTGATCTTATCAGTTCAGTAGGTTGATAAATAGAGGTCTTTTTGTTTGTTTTCCAGTAGATGATGCTATAGCTCATGTTTTTGTTTTCTCCTACCTGTGCTAACTTCACCTTTGGGGTCATGGTGAGGGGGCATTGCTGTGGTCGTGAAAATTGACTCATGGGTGACTAGGATGGTGGGTGTTTTAGTTGTGCTCGGGTTGTTCATCTGGGGGCACCACCACCATGGGGAGGATGTGTCAGATGGAGGGGGAACCGAATTGATGAGACCACCGTGCTGCTCCCTAGTTCCTTATGGCTGCTGGCACCACTGTGCTGGAGCCTGGGGCCATGATGCAGGTCCTTTGCTCCTGGCGGGTTCCTTCGCAATGCGGGCTGGGTGGGGAATGGGGCCAGATTCTGGGGCACTGATGCCCCTCCTGTCCTCTGCTAGGCCATAGTGTGGTGGCCGCACCCCAACTCCTCCACTGCTACTGAGATAGGTGGGGCCACAGTGGGCACCAAACTGTGTCTGTGGACACTGTTCTGGTCCTGCCCCTCATCCTACCTCCTCTACACATCTCAATACGCCCGCCTTCGGTGTACTTATGCATAGATTTCTCAGATGTGTTTGTGTGTTGAGGAGAGGACCCTTTGTTGGATTATAGATGTCCAATTTGTAAATTTAAGGGGAGATAGAAAGAAGGCTTCTCACCCCACCATGATGCTGACATCACTCCCTATGGTATTGATTTTTTTAAAATTATTTTTTATGTTGATTTTTTTTATTTTTATTCTCACCCAAGGATATTTTTTGCATTTATCTTCAGATAGAGCGGGAGGGAGAGTGGGAGGAAGAGAGAGAGAGAAACATCGATGTGAAAGAGACACATCGAGTGGTTGCCACCCGCACAACCCCAACCGGGGCCAGGGACGAATTGCAACTGAGGTACATGCCCTTAGCGGGAACCAAACCCAGGACTCCCCGGTTTGCGGGCCGACACTCTAACCTCTGAGCCAAACCGGCCAGGGCTATGTTGATTTTTTAAATATAAAAATATATTTGTCTTTCACAAATTTATAGAATCAATTTTTAAAAATGAAAAACCTCTTAATGATTAGGACTATTTTTGGTTTCAAGAAACAGAAAAGGTGACTGATTGCTACTGTTGAGTCAGCAGCTTTAATGATGCTAAGCAGAAGCCTCAAAGATGGTCTTGGCCTTTCTTTCAAGGTCAAATGGTGGCTCCTACAGATCCAAACTCGATATTAATAGCTGCATTCACAGCAGAAAAATGGAGACAGAATAGTTGTAGTAGAGCTGTGTTTACATGTGCCATGGCTGCATCTGGATGGAAGAAGTCTGGGAAAGTGAATATTTAGTTTAGCTAATATTTAGTAATACTGCACTTTATAATAAAGGCAGACAAGTGAGCAGGGATTGGAGTTAGGCATTAGATAAGCCTATTATAGATCTCTACATATTACACAATATCATCTTCCCCCATATATTTAAACATAATGCATTGACACAAATTTAAAAGGTGAAAATGTAACTAATATATATTATATAGTTCCCCAAGGAAGTTCATTAAGCGTTGTTCAGCCTTTTTGAAGAAGTGATAGAAAACTAGTTTTTATTTGTTGAATGATATTTGAATTTAGAAACTAGGCTAGGTGCTTTCACACAATTATTGAGGTGGCTAACAGTATCCCCATTTTTACAAATTTAAGAAACTGAGGCAGGTTAAGAAATTTGCTCCAGATCACAGCGCTTTAGTAGATGGGTGAGCTAAGTTTAGAACCTGGTCTTTTCTCCATAGCAAATTGCAGAAGTATTTGTAAATAGAAATGAATTAGACTTTCATGGAAATAATGATATTTGATAGTGAGGAAACTTACATACACACATGCAAAAGGTGGTCATTATTACATGCCATGTTCATTTCATGAAGGAGCTGGAACCCTCTAGATCTTCTCGTATCCAACACACTGGGATATTAATGGATAACATTTAGTGAGTGCTCACTATGTGTATTTTGCTTGCACAGATCCATTTCATTCTTTTAACAACCCGTATGAGCTCAGTGCTTTTATTATGCTTAGGTGGATAAACTGAAGCAGAGAGGCTGTTACAAACCCGCTCTATAAGTGGCAAACCTAGAGTTGAACCCAGGCACCCTTACCCTTGAGGCTATACTGTTAACCATTATACCACATACCCTCTCTTAATAACTGATTTGTGTAAGAGAGAATCAGAAGCGTTTTTCACATTGATTTTTATCTGGTTTAAACCAATCTTGGAAGAATTTCTTAACTTGTTTAGTTAAATAGGAAGTTCGATAAAATATGGTATAGGATTTCACCAATAAAACAAATACTTAATCCCAAATTCACATCTTTCAAACAAAACTGATAATTGTTAATAATCACTTTTTAGCTCATGATAACTGGTTACATCTTTATAATTTTAAGAACTACCATAGAATATCGATCCAGAAATTAAAATGATAATGCAGCAACTGAGTATGTGAAAATAATCCTACAGATGGAAATTATACAGCTCAGAACTTCATGATGAATCATACTCTTGGAAGACCATTGCATTCTTCCCCAGAGTCTGTCAACAGAAGGATGTACAAAGTGATGTAATTTTCATGTTTTAGCTTTAACATTTGCTGTATGGCACCTCGATCATATTCCTATAGAAGGAAACATCTATAAATATTGGTAAAGATTTCCTTTTTACTTTTGTTTCCAGGCTGTTTATCTCTTAGTCATTCTATTGGCTGCACTGTACAGTATCTCTGGTTGATTTTAGTGCTCAGTATTTTCCTAGGATTTGACCTTCTTAGAATTTGACGACCTATGCCATAAGTAATTCCACCAGGTTAATGTGGTGTGTTTTTCAAAGCCAGATTCTCTCACCACTGCTGAGATTGGCTCTTTTCTCTCTCTCTTGCTTTAATTATCCACGCATCTTAGCTCTTTAACAACAGTATGAACCAGGATTTTAAATGAGCAATTTTTAAACTATTTTAGTTTTGACTATTCTTTTTTCATGAAACTTGTGGATAAAGAGAAAATGTATAAAAAATTTGAATGTGACTTAATGTAGGTTATTAAAAAATCATAGAGAAGATAATATAAAAATTCATAGTAGAGGTATCAATACAACTAGATTGAAAGTTCAATAGAGTAAATTATTGAGAAGTAAAAATTATACCTACTACGTGCATAGGTTGGTATCAGACTAAATCTTTTAATTGGTGTAAAAAAGTGTGGAAAATTAAAAGCTAACACTTAAAAAGCAGACTTAGATATTTGGACAATTAAAACACATAACTCTATATACTTGTAGTAACGGATTGTTTCATTATTTGTGTAATTGGCATCGTCTGTGACTCAGAGTCTTGGAATAATAAAATCATTTGGGAGAGACTGTGGAGTACATTACTGGAACTGAACTGGCATTGTTCATACACTGGTCTGTTCTCTGGTTTAGAAACCTCTCTTTGCTGCTTTTCTTAGGTGGGACTGTTCCCTGGACACTGTGTTGAGTTAATTAATCAGAAAGTTCCCCAGTCAGTGACCAACTCGGTGCCCAAACCAGGTGAGTACACTTTTTCATTAGTGTGCTTATTTTATCAACTGCGTTTAAAGATACAGATTTTCTCTTCTAGTCAAGCACATAGCTTATTTTGCTATTCTTTGTATTTATTGACATAATGTGCATTCTTAATTTTAAATGGCTTTAATTTTAAGAGATTTTTATTTCTCTGTTGATCATTTCACAAAGGTTTACATGCATTCAAAATATTAGACAATTTAATTATATTAAAAAAATTTTTTTTTCTTTATTGATTTCAGAGAGAGAGGAAGGGAGAGGGAGAGAGAGATAGAAACATCGATGAGAGAGAACATCGATTGGCTGCCTCCTGCATGCCCTCCACTGGGGGTCGGGCCCACAACCTGGGCATGTGCCCTGACCGGGAATCGAACCGGCGACCTCTTGGTGCATGGGTCAACGTTCAACCACTGAGCCATACCGGCTGGGCAAAATTTTAGGCAACTTTAAAGAACTATTTGCTCCATTAAGCTTTGCCATTATTTGTTTTTATAATTATATAGTAGGAATATAGCTTATTAATGAATAAAATGGTAAAAGAAAGTAGTTTTAAAGAACTGACATGGAGATAGTATGATTAGCTGAAATTAATAGATGAAGGGAATGTATAGTTTATCAATGCTTGTGAATTTCTAAACTATTTTAAACAGTATTACTTATATAGTATACTTACAGTACTATATCAATATACGGAATATTTTACAAATAATTAAAGCAATGTTAAGTTTTTGTTTTTATTGGAGTGATTTAATCTTGGCAAATCCTACAGAGTATCTAGTCTGGAAGTTTATAATGTGATACGCATTTTTCAAAAGAAGATAAAAACAAAGAATACAAGATTTTGGAGGGAAGAAGTAATCAGATTATTTTTCCCAGTTGTATTACATTCCTCTGCTCTTCCCTGCCCTACCTCTAGCGCCTTCCCCCCAATAAAAGAAAGAGAACAAAATTTCTGAGCCTCAGAATTTATTTCTACTGTTTTCCTTAATGTATTTTCTAGATTTAAGTTCTATGTGTAAAAATTACGGGGGAGAGGAGTTTATTGTTTACTTATTTAGTATTTTCCCACCTCAACCCCAGAAGCATGTATCAAACCACCTTTGCTTATAGTATTTAGGTAAAGATAAAGGATAATAGCCCCTTTCAAAGCTTATTTCTTCATAGAAGCTTAAGGAATCAGTGTTCCAATTTTTCTCATAGGAATTTAAAAATTTTAGACAGACTACATCTATTGTTTAGTAGAGAAAAATACTTCAAAACAGTGTTCTCTGCAGTTCTACTTGGATTCTCAGTCTTTTTTCAAGCATTTTTATCCTCTGTTAAATCCCCTTTAGTTGGATAAACTTATTAAAAAGACGTCCTCAGTGGGTACTTGGTCAATCAGTGCTCATTAGTGATTCTGATGACTGTAGGTTTATTTCCTTCTTAAATGTGGCATCAGTGACTTAAACAAAGAATGCCACACCCATTGGCAGGCATTGCTCCATCCCCTACCTCCCAGCCCAGGCAGCTACTAATCTACTTTCTGTCTCTATAGATTTTCCTATTCTAGACATTACACATAAACGGAGTCATATAATATGTGGTCTTTTGTGTTTGGCTTCTTTCACTTAGCATAATGTTTTAAGATTCATTCGTGTATCAGTGCTTCATTTTTTTTTTTAATGACTAAATAGTATTCCATCGTATGGATAAAACATAGTTTATTTATCCATTCATTTTGGGTTGTTTCCATTTTGGGCTATTAATAATGCTGCCATGCACGTCCACGTACAGATTTTTTTTTAATCCTCATCTGAGGACATTTTTGCATTTATCCTCAGATAGAGCAGGAGGGAGAAAAGGAGGAAGAGAGAGAGAGAAACATCGACATGAGAGAGACACATCAAGTGGTTGCCACCCACATGACCCCAACCGGGGCTGGGGACAAACTGCAACCGATGTACGTGCCCTTAGCGGGAACTGAACGCGGGACTCTCTGGTCCGGTAGCCAACGCTCTAACTGCTGAGCCAAACTGGCCAGGGCCATGTACAGATTTTTATGTGAATATTTT
This sequence comes from Tadarida brasiliensis, assembly GCA_030848825.1. Classification (NCBI taxonomy): domain Eukaryota; kingdom Metazoa; phylum Chordata; class Mammalia; order Chiroptera; family Molossidae; genus Tadarida; species Tadarida brasiliensis. The sequence goes on along the minus strand of CM061277.1, from coordinate 27,699,195 downwards.
CATCTCTTAGTATGTATCTAGGAGTAGAATCGCTAGATCATGTGGTAACTCTGTTTAACCCTTTGAGGAACTGCCAGAGTACTTTACAAAATAGCTATACCATTTTACAATACCACTAGCAATGTATGAGAGTTGCAGTTGTTCCATAGCCTTGCTATTATTATTTTTTAATTATTGCCATCTTAGAGGGTATGAAGTGGTATATCTTTGTGGTTTTGATTTGCATTTTCCTGATGGCTGATAATGTCAAGCATGTTTTATATGTGCTTATTATCAATTTGGGAAGTATTACCATCTTATCAACATTTATTAAATTTTCCAATCCATGACCATGGGAAGTGTTCTTATTTATTTAGACCTTCTTTAATTTTTGTAAATGTTTTGTAGTTTTCAGAGTATACATTTTGCATTTCTTTTGTTAAATTTATTTTTATTATTTTTTGGGTGCTATTATAAATAGAATTGTTTTTTAAATTTTATTTTCTTATTCACTGCAAGTGCATAGAAGTACAATTCATTTTTATATATTAATTTTATATCCTGAAACCTTGTTGAAATGTTTATTCTAATACTTTTTAGTGGATTATTTGGGATAATATATTTATAAGATCATGTTATCTGTGAATAGAGATATTTCTACTTCTTTCTTTCCAATCTGGATTTTTTTTTCCTTTTTCTTGCCCAATTGCTTTAGCAAGTACCTCTAATATAATGTTCAATCAAAATTTTAAGAATGGGCACCCTTGTCTTATTTCTGATCTTAGGAAAAAGCATCCAGTCATTAATTAAAATTTAGTTGTGGGTATTTTGTAGCTGCCTTTTATCAGGTTAAGAAAGTACCCTTCAATTCTTAGTTGAGTGATTTTATCATAAAAAGGTGTTGGATTCAAATACTTTTTATCCATCTATTGAGATGATCAATACTTTTGTGGTCAATACTTTGACGGTATTAAAATTTGACGTCACAAATTTATTGTGTTCCTTGAACATTATTTCTATACATTTCTGCTGTATAAGCTTAACTTTTCTTAGTTAAGCCTCATCTTTGATATTTTTGCCTCAGATATACTATAAATTCAGTTTTTAAAAACTAGATTAATATTGGTATTAAACTGTATCAGTCAAATACTTTCTCATGTTTTGAATGAGAAAGTGATATTTCTAATTGTGATAACGTCTAGAAGCTTTTAAAACTTGAGAAAGTTAATCGGTTATTGGTATTTCTGGGAAATAGGTTTCTATTAATAGACTTACTTGTATGACATTGTTAAATCTAAATTAGTAATGACATAAAATGACAGCACCCTTTCAAAAGCTAATATTTTATCTTCTGTGAGCAGCATTGCAGGGTTGTCACAAGGAAATGTGTATTCTTGATATATTTTGTAAAGGATGATGTGAATTCTGTCAGCCTCAGGCTTGTTTCACACTTTAAAACGGTCTTTGCCTGCAGTTAGACAACGTGAATGTTCTGTTTATTTTTAACATTGCCATCTGTCACTGCTGGACGCCAGATCTGTAAGATGCAGCTCGAGCTTGAGACTGAAATGTAAAGCTCCCTATATTATTACACAGCAAGGGCAATAGGAAGAATTTTCCCTTTGGAGCGCTGCTTAATGCTCTCAGTATGTTCAATTATTTGTGTACGTAAAAATAAAAGTAATGAGTCACCATGTTCTGCTTGGAGTTTACTGAGCAGTTGGAGTTATTTATTGATTTCTTCAAGTTCTTAATGTTCTCAACTGTTATCTCTTCAGTTATTTCTTTTCTTCAGATCTCCGTCCCCCCCCCCTTTTTTTCTTTACACATCAGTTAGTTCTATGATATTGTCTCACACATCCTCTCCTGCCCGTTTGGATACTTTCTAGTGACCTATCTTAATGTTTACTGACTCTTCCCTCTGTGTAGGCATCTCTTAAGCCCATCTAATAACTTCTTAAATTCTCATATCATATATTTCATTTCTAGGATCAACATTGGGTCTTTTTTATAGTTTCCAAGGTGGAATCCTCCATCTTCTGTTATTATTTACCTTTTCCTCTAGAAAGGAAGGGAGGGAGGGAGGAAGGAAGGGAGGGAGGAAGGAAGGGAAAGGTGGAAGGAGGAGGGAGAGATCAAGGACGGTGGGGAGAAAAAGGTGAAGAAAAAAGAAAAGCAAAGCTTACTCCTGAGGCATAAACTTCTTAAAATTAAGGACTAGGGAATTTAGACAGACCGTCCCTCTGAGAACAGTTAGAAAATTTGGACAGAAATGAAAATATCTGTTTGAAGCACTTGAGAATTAATAAGGCAGTAAACAATTACTCAGTAAGATTGAGCAGAAGGAGGAAGTCCGGGGAGTGCGATGCCAGTCGATGGAGACATGACTCCCCTGGTGTACCTGCTGACAGAGTAGAGAAAGTCACCGTGTGAGAGGAACAGCAACTGGAGTTCAGAGCCCTGTAGGGCAGTGCTGCTGATAAATGCCCCCAAGCTTTGAGTTAGAATGTTTGTGGAAATTGACAACTGATTCTAAAATTTATATGGAAATGCAGAGCCAAAAATACTCAAGACAATTTTGAAGAACAAAAGAGTGGGAAACTTACTACAGTAGATATCAAGATTTATTGTTAAAGCTTCAATATGGAAGATAATGGTATTGATGCAAGGATAGACAATTAGATCAGTGCAACAGAATAAAGTTCGGAAACAGATCCTTGACTTATGATAAAAGTGGCATTGTCAAAAAGACAGTCATTTCAATAAAGGGTGTTAGGTCACCTGGGCAAATTATATATCTGGTCCTTATTTAACGCCATACACAAAATTCTTTCCAGGAGAATTATAGACCTGTATGTGAAAGATAAAACTTTTGAAAGATAATACAGTACAATATCCTCATGTCATATTTTCATGATTTTATGTTATACATGAAGCAGTAATCATAATTGGAAAGCTTAATAGTTAAAATTAAAGTTCAGAACACTATCATAATATACTATTAAGATAGTGAGAAAAGAAAATCACAGAGTGGAAACATATTTGCAGTACACATGTCTGAGAAAGGCCAGGCAACCTAGCTGTGTAAAGAAGCAAATAAGAAAAGGACAGATAAACTGACTTTAATTGAGTGAAAACTTGTACAGGTACTTCACAGCAAATATCCAAAGTGCTCAATAACCATGTGATAAGATGTTCAACATTGTTAGTCTTTAGGGAAATGCAAGTTAGAACCAATTGACCCAATACACACCCACCAGAGTAGTTAAAATTTAAGAAAAGCAATACCAAAAGTTGGTAAGGATATAAATCAGTGGGAATTCTCATATACTGCTGATGGGAGCATAATGTGGAACAATCATTCTTTATACACTCTTAGGCACATATAGGATGTTCATAGCATCCTTATTCTTAATTGTCAAAAAACTAGAAAAACTCAAAGGTATGTCATAGTAGAATGGGTAAATAAAGGCATGTTCAGTAGTGGATTTCTCTACAGTAGTGGAAATGAAAAGGGGTACGGTTATATGCAATAGCATGGATGAGTCTCACAAAAAGAAGCCCGATATCCATGCATACGTGCACTATGAAACTCCACAAAACAGAGAAAGTTCAAACTCATGGAATTTGAGCCTGTCCTGTGGTGTTAGAAGTTAGGATAGCAGTTACCTTCTGAGAGGAGAGGGCTGCTAGATGATTGGGATGGTTAGGAGAGAAGATTTTGGAGTGGCTGGAAATGTCTTTCTGTTGATCCAGGTGGTAATTATACGGAAAGATAATGATGTTGAACATCATTTCACGTGCCAGTTGACCATTTGTATATCTCCTTTGGAGAAATGGCCTGTTCAAGTCCTTTGTCATTTTTGGATTGGTCACTATGCATTTTAAAAATATAGCTCTCATCCAGATGAATATTTTTTGCAGTTTTACTTTAATACACAAATGTTGGAAATTGCATTTTCAAAATAGATTTGATACTTCCATGCTGTGAAATATTCTGCAACCATCAAAAAGAAGTAGAGGCTATAGAGTACTCATACAACACAACAAAAGGAAGACAAACAATCCAATTTAAAAATGGGCAGAGGACTGGAATAGACACTTCTCCAAACAGGACATACAAATGGCCAGGAGACATATGAAAAAGTGCTCAACGTCAGTAATCATCAGAGAGATGCAAATTAAAATGACTATGAGATATCACCTCACACCTGTTAGAATGGCCGCCATCAACAAATCCTCAAACAACAAGTGCTGGTGAGGGTGTGGAGAAAAGGATACTCTAGCACACTGCTGGTGGGAATACAGACTGGTGCAGCCACTATGGAAAACAATATGGTGTTTCTTCAAAAAATTAAAAATGGAACTGCCATTTGACCCAGTGATCCCACTTCTTGGAATATATCCTAAGAAGCCTGAAACACCAGTCAGAAAGAATATATGCACCCCTATGTTCATAGCAGCACTATTTACAAGAGCTAAGATATGGAAACAGCCCAAGTGCCCATCAGTAGATTAGTGGATAAAAAAGATGTGCTACATTTACAAAATGGAATACTATGTAGCTGTAAGAAAGAGAGATAGATCTCTTACCCTTTGAGATGACATGGAGGGACCTGGAGAGTGTTATGCTGAGCGAAATAGGCCAAGCAGAGAAAGACAAATATCACATGATCTCACTTATTTGTGGAACATAATGAACAAAATAAACTGTTGACCAAAAGAGATCCAGAATCATGGAAGTAGGGAACAGACTGACAAACCTCAGAGGGAAGGGGTGTAGAAGTGGTGGGAAGAGATAAACCAAAGAACTTGTGTGCATATATGCACAACCAGTGGACACAGACATTTGGTTGGGGAAAGCAGGAGGGGTGAGAGAGGAAAGGAGGAGGTCAATGGGGAAAAAAGAGAGACATCTATAATACTTTCAACAATAAAAGAGAAGAAGTAGAGGTATATGTGCTAATGTGGGGGATTTTTCTTCTGTGGTGTACTGTTAAATGAAAAAGCAAATCACAGAACAGTATAATCCCACTGTGAATTCATAGAAGAGGATCTTGAAGGATGCATTCTGAACTAGGAAGAAGAATAAGATTATGGAGGTAGCAAGAGACATTTCATTTTCCCTCTGTTTTCTTTGGTATTAAGTCCTTTAAAATGAACATGTATTATTTTATGAAATATGAAAAAAATGATTATAGTCTCCCCTTCACTGCATCCTGTTTAAATAGATAATTTCCAAGAGTCCCTCTTAATGCACCTTCCCCATAAAATAAATATTTTTGACAACAGATTTAATGTAGATATTTTGTTTAATTTATATGCCTGTGTCAAAAGCAGCACAGTTGACAGGACAGGAGCACAGGCTCCAACCTTGAGTTTTAATCCCTGTGCCATGTGTTACTGTGTGTGTGTGCGTCATTTGGCTTCTCTGATGCCTAATTTTCTTATCTGAAAAGTGAGGCAAGATTCGTTCGAACATTAGGGATAAGGCATTTAAAGCTTCTGGATACTTAATACATGTCAGCTGTTATTATTTATTGCTTTATGTGCATTGAAAGTCAAAGTGTCAGAAACTACATCTGTTTAGTTTATGGAGATGCTTCGTCAATATGTTATTTGTTGGTATAATCTATATACCAGTATCTCCAGGTGCACCACAGAAACCAGTGCATTGCAGTGGTACTGTGGTGGGGGAAGGAGCCTGTTTAGGTGGGGGCTCTAATCCTTTGCATCATAAATTTTTGTCCTTCTGATGACAGCTGAATGTTTTGGTTAGCAGACAGAAGTAGCTGAGGCTTCCATTTTGTTGTGTTCTTTCAGGAAACTGGCCCTCTAATATCTTGCTTTTTTGTTGTGTTACTTGCAATTTTGCTTAATTATACATTAAAAAATTTTTTTGTCATTATTGATTTTAGAGAGAGAGGAAGGGAGAGGGAGAGAGAGATAGAAACGTCGATGAGAGAGAACATTGAATGGTTGCCTCCTACATGCCCCCCACTGGGGATTGGGCCCACAACCTGGGCATATGCTCTGATCGGGAATTGAACCGGCGACCTCTTGGTGCATGGGTTGATGCTCAACCACTGAGCCACACCAGCCAGGCTAATTATACATTTTTAACCTCTAATTTCTTTTGCTTGCTTCTGAATTGTTTCTGTTTTTGTTCTGTACGTTTCCAGCACTTTGCTCTTCTGTAATCATGTTTCTTTACATGTCACATTAGCATGAGGGGACCTGACTTTCTATATCAAGTAAAATAGGTCCAGGTTTTCACTTATCCTGTGTAGAATGTTGTATTGAATATTTTTTCCCACTGAATGTATGCTTGCTTGTATTATGGAGGCTAATACTTTAAGAATCAGGTATTAAAGTCAGTACCCAGGAGGCACTGATGGAAGATTCAAAGGAGTACCAAAGTGCTAGAATGCCCAGGAAATTTTCTCTCCTAAGAGAGTTACAAGGCATAGATCAAGATAACATTTTCTCACTTTGCATCAGGGAAAAACAGAATATTTTCAATACCACATATTTGCAAAGTGTGTTAGAGGTTATGGTATTTGTATTTACATTGTTTAAATTGGAATTCGATTCTTGATATATTTCTGTCTCCCCATCACACTCCTTTTTTAGCAAACGGAGCAACTGAGACTCAGAAAGGTTAAACAACTTGCCTGCCGTTTCAGCAGGCACGTGAAACTAGGACTTACTGAAATCTGACATCTAATTGTAACCATAGCCAATACTTAGTAGTCATACTGTGTGCTGGACACTGTACCAAGTACTAGACAAAGATTAACTCCTTTGCGGTTATCAACTCAAACCCAGAAGTCTTCCCAGTAAAGAACATTGAATAGAGATAAAGTTTATTGTTTTTTATCTCAAAACAAATATTTGTTTAATATCTTTTGCTTTTATTGCAATAGGCAAAAAGATGTATTTGGATTTCTACAGGCCTGTAGGAACAGAACAGAACAGAAATCAGGGGAGAAGATGGGTTAAATAGTGGACAAGAGAAGTGCTTGTTTGTAGAAACCTACTTAGTTTGCTGATTTGTTCCAACCATCATCTTTCTAATGCCTCTCTAATTCAAAAAACATCTTTCAGCCTTTCCTCATTACATATAAAACATAACTCCAGCCCGACCGGTGTGGCTCAGTGGTTGAGGGTCGACCCATTCACCAAGAGGTCGCCGGTTTGATTCCTGACCAGGGCACATGCCCAGGTTGTGGGCCAAATCCCCAGTGGGGGGCCTGCAGGAGGCAGCCAGTTGATGTTCTCTCTCATCCATGTTTCTCTCTCTCTCTCCCTCTCCCTTCCTCTCTCTCTAAAAATCAATAAAAAAGAAAAAAATTAAAAAACAAACAAACATAACTCCAGACTCTGTTTTATAATGGCGCTTCAGCTGCCCTCCTCTTCCATTCTCCTACTCCTGTCCTCCTCCCTCTGTGCTCTGCTGGGCTCTAAGGACTTCTCTGTTCTCTGAACACACCATGTGCTTCCTTCCATAGCTTCCCTCTGCTCCTGCTGTTCCTGCAGTCTGAGTGCCCTCCTCTCCACGCTGGCAGTTCAATCCTTCTTCTATTTCAGGACTCAGGCCATGATCTACTTTGTCCATGAAAGCTTCCCTGACCCATTTCTCCCTAACCCCGTCTCCTGTTTACCCCCGTCTGATCTGGTAGTAGCTATTTCACTTGCCCACTAAAGTGACTGCAGTGTCCGTCCTCACAAGTGACAAGTGGCCTCGTGCCTCTTTATCTTCCCAGCAGGTTGTGTGTACAGCAGACTCACAGTGGATGCCTGTTGCATTCCTCTATCTTCATAATAACCACTAAAATAAAATTTTAAAATACAACTTCTATTCTGTTCCTGACTTGGCAAAATAAGGGACTACATTTCAATCTACAGTAGCTATTGTCTGTATCACTCATTTGGAAATAGTGTATGGCAATGAATTTGATATTATTTTGAGTTTGATACTTCACTTTTCATATGTCGTTTTTTCTCACCTAGATTGTTTTGCTGGTGGGCAGATATTCTATTTTATATGAATTTGCATTTTTTATACATAATGCTTACTCCAAAACAGTTGATTGAGAAGCATGAGTAGTTCCCCTTATAGTTGTCAAGAATATTTCTTACACTCCCATATACCCTTTTGTCATTGCTAGGAGTAGGTCCCTAATTGATCTCCCCTTGCCCTGAGTAAAACAACTTTTCCAGTTTGGGTCATTTCCAATATTCATTCATTCATTGATCAGAAGTGTACTTGAGTGCATAGTGAACCTAACAAACAGAATTCTCTTGTCCCCCCTCCCCCACCCTCACAGATACACACAGTCCTTCACAGGATAGCCTCCAGGCATTTTGTTAAATATGAGAGAAAAATAACAAGTGACCTCTCCTGTGCCATACGCAGTCAGCCATACATTTTAGCTTTTTATTTTGAAATAATTATAGTCTCAGAAGAAGTTGCAAAAACAGCATGGAGGTCCCATGTACTCAAAAAAAAACTCGACTTCTCCTAGTTGTAACATCTCACATAAATAGTACACTATCGAAACCAGAAAGTCGACATTGTTAAAATACTGGTGAACTAGATTACAGACCTTACTCCAATTTCATCAGCTTTTGCACACACTTATTTTTCTTACCACGTATTTCTTTTGTTTTGTTTTCAATTCCTCACCCGAGGATATTTTTCTGTTTATCAAATTAGCTAGAGTGGGAGGGAGGAAGAGAGAGAGAGACAGAGAGAAACATCAGTGTGATAGAGCCACACCGACTGTCTGCCTCCTGCGCGACCCGACCAGGGCCAGGGATGAACCACAACCAAGGTACGTGCCCTTGACCAGAATCGAACCTGCGACTCATTGGTCCGTGGGCCGAAGCTCTAACCCTGAGCCAGACGGGCCAGGGCTTACCATGTATTTCTATAATGACATGGAGTGCCTTTGGGTTTCAGGTGCGAATGATGTTATTAAGTAATTCTCCTGCACTCAGGCAGACAGTTGTTGAATTATTTATTCCTATCTATGTTTATATATTAGGTAATATGAGGGGATTATGAGATGTACTAAGTATTCCCAAAATGGCTCTTCTACAGCGTGGGTTTCCCCTCCCCTTTCTTCTTTCTGTCTTTTCTTCCCCTCTTCTCTTTCCCTTGTCCCTCCCTTGCTCTAGTACTACCGATAAAAGGGTGGGAGGAGGGGTACATTTAATTTAAATTTTAACAAAAGAAAGCTGGCTTTGAGTTCTTCACCGTGAATAAACTTTAAGAGCCTCAGTTCCTAGTCAATAAAATTTATAACTCCACAGCTTTTTCATTGGTAAAATTAACATGTTTTGTTCCTGCCACATACTAGAATTCTCTATGGTCTTTCATATTTTAAAATCACAGCAATTCATTGTTTTTCTTATTGTGGCCTACCATTGATGAACAATTTTGTATTCAAAGCTGTATTCAGAGAGGAAGGAAATAATACATTTGATCAGTAGCAGAAGATTTTGACAAGGTGCATGATAAATACCCCCTACGTATCTTGAACCTGACACTTCCTCTATCTTGGTTTCCTCTTCTCTAAGGTGGGAATAATACTGAAATCAACTTCAGAGGGTTATAGTGAAGGCTATTTGTAAAGTGTGTGGAAAGGTCTCTGGCACATTGTAACGTTATTGTGTTTATTAAAAACAAGTTTCTCAATGTGGATTTACATTGGTATTAGTAAAAATTAGAAAAAAATGTTAATCGCTTCCAATTCATTTATTTCTTCACATAATTGTAATAGGGTTAACACGTTACAATACTGTAGTATAAATCTTGAATCTCTTCAGTATTTATGTAAGTAAAGTTACAATTTCAACATTTGGTCAGTGTATAAAGGAGGAGGCCATACTCAGGAAAATTTGTTTACTTCTAGATTTTCAATTCTGAAAAGTTTTATTTTATTTCACTTATAGATTCTTAAGAGATTGTTGTCTCAGGATTTTTCACATGGAGGCAGTATAAATGGATACTTTTTAAAACGTGATATTAGAACGACAACCACAGCTTATTATCAGCAAAGATATTAAAGGGTATGTTTTCTTAGCCTGTTGCTGCCAGTTAAGGATTCTGCCTTTTACTGGCAATACTTCCTCCATGATGAATTACTTCTCTTATTTATTTGGGTCTGGAGTACCATCGTTTTTATTGGATACACTGCCTCCCATTTAGATAGCAAATATAAACAATTGAATAGTAACTTTTAAAAAGAGCAAAAACACACAAACATCAAGTTCTACTGGTGTTTTCTGAGCAGGAAGTATTCACCTGTGTGAAGCTGATGGGCGGAGCTGTACTGGTGAAGCCTGTTTTGCAAGTGGGAGTTCGGCTGGGCTGGGTGTTTCTGTGAGGTTGTAAAGCAGGATGTGCTGAGAAGGAAGGATTAAGCTCCTGAAGGCGAGAGCTCTTTCCCCCCCACCACACACAAGCTGGCCAGGCTTCATTAGGGACCAAAAGCAGGCCAAAGAAACTGCTGATGGGGGCCCTGAAGACACAGCAGGAGCCTAAAAGTGCTGTGGAGATTTGACTTGGAGTTGTCCTGTGCCTGGAAGGGTCTGAGCCAGTGTGACTGTGATTCATTCTGTACGAGTTTGCATGGAATGCAGAGCTGTTGTATACTGTGGAACCGGCTGCTGAGTGCAGTCATTTGGAGTAATCCTAAATATTGATCCTAAAACCTGTGCCACAGCAAAAGGTAAGGATATCTCAATCAGTTATTCAAACGTTTGCCTCCAACAACATCCAGAATGTTTTACTGTGACTATTTTTAAATTATGTTTGGGCACATGTGTCCTTGGTTGCTTTGAAATGAATGGTTAATTTTTGGATTGTCCAGAAATCGAATAATTGAGCCTTAATGTTTGTAGAGAGTTGATCATTTTTTGAAGTAGATTGTATCACATACATATTAGGCAATGTATCTCTTTCATAGTTAGGCATTAACCATTTTTCTATTTGAAATCAGCTTATTTCTTAATGTTTTCTAGACCTTAGGTTAAAGTACAAGCGTTTTCATGATTAAAAGAACCTTTGTTTCATAAGCCACCAGTATATATCATATTTAAATTATTTTCCTGGTGGGTATTGCTTAGGCAGTACTGATTTTCTAAAAAGAACTTGGTGGACTGTTTAAAGAGGCTGTTCAAATTAACATAAGGAAGTAACCCTCCTGTCCTTTTACCTTCAAGTATTGTGTGTTTTCCTCATTGGCATTACTAAGGATAATCCTGTCTATCCATAAAGTATTTGTGTTTATTCTTTTTCTTCCTGCAGAGATTTTTTATCACTAGGGTAGCAGCCTGTATTTATATGGTGCTTCTTTAGACCTTTTCATTAAGATAACATGGACACCAGAATTTTCTCTGACTCACAGATCAACCCTGTTAAGAATTTGAGCAAACCCCCCCCCCCCCCGCCTCCAGGAATGTTCTGTTTAAAAGATTCAATATTTTAATTTTCAAAACCATACATGGTGAAATTTCAAATTTTAGAGCTCTTTTTTTATTGTTAACTTAAAAAACACACATACTTGTAGCTCATATGTTAATGGTTTGAGACCAGAACTTACCTCTTTTTAAGTATTATGTAGTAATACTTTATATTATATGGTATTCAGTAGAAGAGAGAAGAAATGTAAACTTTCTTAGGTTAAGTTTACATTTAAGACAATTACAGGAGGAAAGACCAGTAAGTGATTTTGTGTTGTGCACCCTTCCTCAGTGATCTCAGCCCTGAATTTAGGAGGTACAACCAAATTCAGTTGAACCTGATTGGAAAAGCCCACTCAGGTTCTGGTCAGTTCTGTGCTGGGGAGGATCCTAAAAGTTCTCAGACCAAGAGTAAAGAAGAATTACAGTAATAAAAATAACCCCTGTTTATTGATGCTTACTGAGCTAGTGCTTGACATATATATAATTTCATGAAAGCATTACAGTAACCCTGAGTGATATGTATTATTATTGTCATTCTCATTGTGTATTTGAGGGAATTGAGACTTAAATAGGTAATTTGCTTAAAGTCTTGCAAATTGGGATGTGATTAGAGGGTGGATTCAAATCCTCAGGTCTGTTTGTCTCAGAAGCCTGTGTTCTTGCTCTTCATGCTAAAGGACAGTCTTTTTGTAGGGAAAAATTCTAAGACTTCTGCTTTATTAGAGTCTTCACCTTCAGTTTGGTGCTCTTCATATATAAAGACTTTCCCCTCCAGCTCCTGAAAGGAAAAACGGGAGGGGGAACTTTTATCAAACAGCACTAGTTCATCTTAGAAAAATAAGAACCCAGATTATTTAAAAATCCTTAGCAGAGATGCTTTCATAACCTATATATCATAGTCATTCTAGTGTGTTAGAACCCTTTAGTGTCAGGAATTCATACCCACGTTTCCTCCTACTCTCCTCTGCTAAAATGCAAATCTTTTTGTTCTGTATTTAGAAATGCAATTAGTCAGAGTCTTATATAACTGAGGTGGTAAAGTCACCAAGTTAAGTTTTTTCTTTTACTTTATTTATTTATTTATTTTTACAATGTCAAGAAACAAAACCAATCACTTATTATTTAAATTGTGAATTTAAATTTTAAAATAAAAATCATTATCCATTTGAGCAAGAAAAATGTATAGCTTATTTATATCTCCCTAAAAATCATGCAAGCTAAATTTGGGCCTTCTTTGATATTACTGAAAATGTGTAGCTCCTGGAAAAGTAAATGTATTATGTAAATAATAAGAGTGTCTTAGCTTAACCTGATGACCATTTTCCCCAGGGAACTGTCATTTCTAAGATCTAATATATCACCATGCCCTTTCTAGTTAATAACTTTATGTACTCTAGGAAGAGCAGCAGCATGGGATTGCTTTGGTTTCATTCTTAAGTAAGCAGGGGCAAGATACATTTTTATTCCAATACCCAAACATTTTAGTTAACCACAAACAGGTTATGCCACCGAAGGTGGTGCTGGATATTCCGAAGAAGCAATTTTGTTGCTCCCTTTCTGCTTCTCCTTTTCCAAGTGAATTGTTCTTACCTCCTCGGTGTCTGAAAGGTTCTTCTCTAAAATTTACTACAGATTTATTTTTTAGATCCCTAGTTTCATCCATTTGCATTCAGTTAGTAAGGGCTTTTAAAATGCCTCCTCTTCTCTCTCGTAAGTAAATGGAAGCCGATTTGATTTATGTAACTTGTTAGTAGCTTTCTAATTTTTCAATCAAGAGCCATTACCGTCAATGTTATTTTTAGTTTAGCATTGCATGTATATGACATTTCTCAAATACCTGATGTCCTCCCTTTGAGGTTGGAATGTGCAGATATCAAAATTGTTACAGTCCTCCACATTCCAGAAACTCATCCCAGTGCTGGCCCCAGAGATTTTTTTTCTGGTAGTCCCTTGCAGCTGTTACATGCATCAGTTAGAGAGTTGTGTTTTTACTCTTCCAAAATTGTTCATCATATATTGATGAAAACGATTATGTGCTTTCTTCCACAATACCCTCAACAGTATATTAAGATTTAATATTCAAATTTACCTAAAGATTTTCTTGGACATCTGAGAGGGTGAGAAGAGATGAAACCCAAGGCTGAAGCTGATGTATTCCTGCTTTAAAAATTAGAAGTAAACTCAGCAGTTACTAGAGAGACAGTGAGGGTTTTGCATTTTGATTATCACCCTGGTAAAGTATAAGCTTTCAGAAGTCAGAATCTGTAGATGATATTTAACCTTTTTTTCTCTTACTAGAGTGAATTCTTAAACCTAGTTCAGAAATGAATCTCTATAATGCATATGGAATTTTCTAATAAAAACAATATTATAAATGACCATTGTGCTGTTCACCGTGGTCTTCCTAGCAAATAAATCAAAGAAACAAACAGATAGTGTACTGTATGGCATGATCAACAGCTGTGAATGGCTTTAACAATTAAAGATAGTATGATTATGCATTAAGTCTTGGAAATAGTATAAGCATGTTGTATGAATTAGTCATAAAAGGACTCCTTACTACTATTCTAAGTTTTCTTGCGGAAAAAATAAATAATTTAATTTAAAAAGTGTTAAGCCTGCCCAGCTGGTGTGGCTCAGTGGTTGAGTGTCAACCTGTGCATCAAGAGGTCGCAGGTTCAATTCCCGGTCAGGACACATGCCCAGGTTGTGGGCCCGATCCCCAGTGGGGGGCATGTAGGAGGTGGCCAATCAATGTTCTCATCGATGTTTCTATCTCTCTCTCCCTCCCTCTCTAAAATCAATAAAGAAAAAAAAATTTTTTTAAGTGTTAAGCCTAATATACTATACATTAAACAATAATATTTAACAGTAATATTTCCATCTTAAATTTTTATTCCAGCCCTTTCCAAGATGATTTAGAAAGCCTAATTTATTTATTTTTTTGATACTGCTTGCCAGTGAAGTTTTAAATGATGTCCTTTTTTTCCTCCCAATAAATTTTCCTAAAGCAAAGATGTTTTCCACAGACTTTAGAGCTTTCTATGCTTTATACTTTCTCAGTGTTTCATGATTTCTCAGGTATTTTCACTGAAATCTAGAATTCATAAATTACTTGGTTAAACTCTTTTTTCATATTATTAAACTGTGATCTAAACTAGTTAATTACCTTGTTTAAAATCTTACAGCAAGTTTTTGGCAGAATCAGAACTAAAACCCTGTCTCCACATTTCACTTGTCATGCCTGGCCAACAGTAGCCATGATTGCACGGATGACTTTCATCAGATTATCTGTTTTATTATTGGGAAGGTGTAAAAGCTTTCAATTATTAGGCCATTGGTTCAAGGATGTATTTCGAAGTCTTCAAATAGAACTGCTAGCATATTATGCTTACTGAATACTTTTACCACATACAAAAGCTATATATTTAGATATTACAGGATAGTACCAGATACACTAAAGAAAGGGGATTGAAATATGAATATTATGTCATCTTGCTAATTACAGCTAAGTAATTAAAGAAGAGAGGAAAGGTATAAAATGTCATTATTCTGAGAACCCTTATTACATTTAGAAATCATTGCATGAATAAAATGGGAGATTCATTAGATTTTATTTAAATTAAACTGTTCTTATGAAAACTGTTGTGGACTAAATTCTAGTGATCAGATACTGGTTTATAAAATGAATTTAAATCATTTAGAGAGTGATGCTAACACAAGCTGAGTTTAAATTAGCTAACTCATGTAAAGCACTGGCAGGTAGTAAGTACTCCATAAATGTTAGCTAAACTGTCATTACTGTTATGATGTTACTGTAGTTTCTGGATTTTCTTTCAATTTTTGTTGGATATCTGGTTTAGGATTCAATTTTTCTTTTTCTTCATCTTGCCTTTGTAGGACTGGGAACAGGCCAGTGGGTGGAGCAGGGAGAAGGCAGATTTACAGAGATAGAAACAGTCTTTCTTGTACATGTCCTATTTCACCAAATAAAAACTTACTCTGAGTTTGGTTTGTAAGAAAATTTTTACTCTGATTTGGAAGGGTGTTTTTTGTAAGACTAAAAGAAAAAAAAAAACACAGTATCAAAATTATTCAATTGTATTTTCAGTTACTGGCTTAAAGATCTTCCTTATCGTTATTCATCCTCACAGCTTTATTTATGTAAAAACTCTTGAATGTTATGAAAAAGGAAAAGTTACAAGAGATTCCATATTTCAGATACTGGAAACAGTGTTTTTAGTTCAGTTGTTTAATATTTGGGTCACATGTCAGCATCTTGCTCAACTATCTAGAAATTTGTCTTTAAAGGGTTTGTAGAGTTATTACTCTAGTGAATCATAGATTAATTTCTAAGTCCATTTATTTTCAAATAAAGCCCTGTTGGTTTGTTTTTAACCAATTTGATATACTCAAAGCTGTAACCTAAGTAAGAATGATGGCACATTTTTCTAAGCAAGCACTGACGAAACTGGTTCCACAGTGGTTTCCCAGTTGCCCAAAGGTCCTCTCAGGCGACAGGACAGTGCATACTAAAAATAAATTAATGTTTGTGTCTCTTACCAATGTTTTTAAAATAAATTTGAAAATAGTAACAATTTACTTTAACTGTTTAATTAAGACTGTAAATGTAAATCTGCCATACTTCTTTGCTGCTATTTAAGGCATAAGCAACCTATTACAGTTTTTTCTGTTTTTAGAACTCTTTGACTGCACCTGTACCCTACAGAATTTTTTAATGATTGTATTTTTTTTTTTTTTTTTTACTAAAAGTCCCTTCTAATATGTTTACAGTATTCCTGTGGTTATTACAATTTCTAAGAGGGAATTTTGCCGTGGCTTAAGGCTTTTGTTTTGAAATTTCTTACTTGCCTTCTCAAATCTCCCCCACTTGTTTGTATCCCTGCAAAGGACACAGGGAATGTAGGAGTAAAGGCCACTCACCATATAAGTATAAAAGCAAGACTTTTAATAGTACATATAAATTTAACTTGCCACATTTAAAACTTAAAAATTATAGAAGACAAACTAAGTGATCGTCTTAATAAATACAATGAAATCATTTGATAACAAATTCAACCTTGTTCATTTCATATATCTTAGAAATTAGAACTAGGGAATTTCTTTAATATATTTAAGATTTCTACCCCAAAACCTCAAGAAGATTTTATTCTTAATAGTGAGACATATAAGAAACAATCTATTTAAAGTCAGAGAGCAGCAGATAATCATTTATTGAGGGATTAGTGAAATTAGACAAAAAAAAAATAAAAGTATTAGGAAGAAGCAAATCTGTATTCTTAGCGGATGGTTGTCTACAAATCCAGAAGAATCTACAGTCAAATTATTAGAAATAATAACAGAGTTAAGCAGGTTGCTGAATAAAAGATAAATAACAGAACCCCAATAAAAGCACTTAACATTTATTAAGCTTTTTTCTAACACTAAGTACTTTATAGTCTATTTAATCCTCACAACAACTCTATGAGGTAGTTACTATTTTTTACTTTTTCATAGATTAGGAAAATGCAGGACTGAGAGTTCAGTCTTATAGCCGGGGGTCCCAGGGGCAGTTGGAATCCCAGCAGTCTGACACACCATGCTGGCTGCATTTCTGTACACTAGTAATAAATGATTAGAAAATATAATTTAGAAAATAGTTCCATTTACAAAGGCAACAAAAATCATAAAGGTCCTAAGAATATCTGTAACAAAAATATGTAAGACCTTCATGGAAAAAGTTTAGAAAAATTTACTGAAGGACATAAAAGAATCTTAAATAAGTGGAGAGAGATACTGTGTTCATGGATGGGAAAGCTCACTATCATAAAGAGGTCAGTTCTTCAAAATAATCTATAGTTCAGGGTAACTTTAATCAGATTCCCAAAACTTTTTTTTTCCTTTTATAATTTAACAGGCTGATTCTAAAATTCATATGAAAGAGAGAAGGGCTAAAAATATAAAGGCAATCTTTCCAGATATTAAGACTTGTAAAGTCTTAGAAATTAAGAAATTGAGATGTTGATGGAAAGGTAGACGGATAGAATTCCCTTATATACTATATGCATTTTTCATATAAGAATCAATCTTACAAATCAAAGGAGAGGATCATTCAATCAAAGGTGAGGAAACAATTGGTTGTGTAGAAGAAAAAATTAACGTGATTATATGTCTGTTTCGCCCCAAACACATAAAAAAGTTCAAAGTGAACTAAAAATTTTAAAAAGTTTTAGAAAAAAAGGGGTTTGAAAGAAATAGGACAACATGTTTAAAACCTTGGGTAAGGAAAATATCTTAAAGCAAGGAAACCTGTATTTTTTGACATGCAACATTTTATACAATGAAAGATAAGCCACAGACTGGGAGAAGATGATTATAATGTGTATAATTGACAAAGGATTCATTTCCAGATTATATAAAGAATTTTTTGCCTGTAATTAAGAAAACGACAACCAAATTGTAAAATGGGCAAAGGGTATGAACAGTAATTTTACTGAAGAGGAAAATTGAATGGCCAGTAAACATATGGAAACAATGCATAACCCATTAGCAAGCACAGAAATACATGTTGAAAAGAAATAAAATTGCATACTAATCAGATTGGCAAAAATGAAGACGTCTGATAGAACTAAATAGGACAAGAAATGAAGAATGGTGACTCAAAAATACATTCTGTGGGAGTGTATATTGGTAAATCACTTTAGAGCATATTTTTGCAAAGTTGAAATATGGTTGAAAATAGGCCCTGGCTGGGTAGCTCAGATGTTTAGAGCATTGTCCCAATATGCCAAGGTTGCGGGTTTGATCCCTGGTCAGGGCACATATGAGAATCAACCAGTGAATGCATAAATAGATGGAACAACAAATTGATGTTTTTTTTCTTTCTCTCTTTCCCTTCCTCTCTCTCAAAAATCAATCAGTAAATGAAATAAAGAAATAAAGAAGTATGGTTGAAAATAAAATTCAACCCAACAAAATTCTGCTCCTAAGTATGAGTGTCAGAGAAGTTCTCTCACTTGTGCTCAGGGAGACAGGCACTTAATGAGATTTTTCAGTGCATTATTGATTGTAATAATAAAACCTGGGAAACTCTAAATGGCAGTCAGTGGGAGAGTGGAAATATAAGTTGTGGTGTGTATGCTTCTATTAGTTTCTTAGCTCTTGATTACCCAGGGTAATTGTGACACCAAGCCTATTTCTTCTGGTTGTGTTTTTCAGTTAGTTTGTCCTGAAAACAGTTTCTGAAGACTTACATTCATACATAGCTAGTGAGCTATAGGCCAGTGGTCTTTTCAGTAGTAACCAGGTTAAAACTAAGCGTGATACAATAGGCAAAATTTTTGTCTTAGCAAATTTTGTCTTTTTTTAAATTCGGTTTTTAGATATTCTTTTGAAGAGCAGACTTTTTAACAATATTAGTTCATGTATATAACAAAGTAAGAAAAAAGTCAACTCGACATTGCTCAGAAAAGAATTTTTCTTCGTATTTATTGGTATGATTGGTTATATTGATATGCCTTAAATAAAA
Organism: Tadarida brasiliensis; assembly: GCA_030848825.1. Lineage (NCBI taxonomy): Eukaryota > Metazoa > Chordata > Mammalia > Chiroptera > Molossidae > Tadarida > Tadarida brasiliensis. Next base: position 27,680,213 of record CM061277.1, on the reverse strand, counting down.
GCAACCTTATGGAATTTCATATTAAAATTCAAATCATTTCATATTTATTTAACATAAAATATTTCTGTTTTCTCTTTTTCTTGTGTGTGTGTGTGTGTCTCAGCTTCAGATTTGGTTTTGTTGTTTCATGAGGTTTATATAAAATGTCTCATAGTCCATTTTCTTCTGGTAGCATCTTATCTTTATTTGCCTATGCAAGTTCCATCCTTTTCTTCCTTCTCTTTTATGTTTTTATTGTCACAAATTGTGTGTTTGTTACCAAATTGAAGTAGCCAAAGTTATTTTTAATGCTTTTCTTCCCCCTTTAACCTTTCTGTTATAATTAAGTATTTAACACCCCAATGTGAAATAGAGTTGCAAGTTTCTGCTTCTGTTGTCACTTTACTCAAAGTTGTATACTTTTGTCCTTGTTTCAGGTAGAAGAGCTCCTTTCAATTAATTTTCTTGTACTGTAGATCCTGTGTTGGTAAATTCTCTCAGCTTTTGTTTGTCTGGGAAAGCCTTCCTTTCCCCTTACTATCTAAAGGATAATGTTCCTGGTGCTTTTTACCTCTCAATATTTTGAATATATTATTCTGCTCTTGGCTTATAGAGTTTCTGCTGAGAAATATGATATTAGCCTGATGGGGTTTCCTTTTTAGGTTACTCGCCCCTCTCACTGTACCCCGCTGCTGCCTTGAGAATTTTTTCTTTGACTTTTGTCAATTTAAAAATATATGTATTTATTGATTTTTTGTTGTTGTGGTTAGAGAGAGAGAGATATTGATTTATTGTTCCACTTACCTATGCATTTATTGGTTGATTCTTGTATGTGCCCTGACTGGGATCAAACCTGCAACCTTGGTGTATGGGGATGATGATCTAACCAACTGAGCTACCTGGCCAGGGCTTTTTTTTGTTTTTGTTGTTATAGTGTTACCTTGGCTGTTCATGGTGTTGGGTGTGTTGTTCTTCTTCTAGCTCATTTGAAGTAGTGAGCACCTTTCTTATTTAAGTACCATTTTGATACTAACAATTCAACAGGTTGGTGATTAGAGGTCTTTTGTTTTTTCGGTAGATGGTGTGCTATAGTGCAAGTTTTTTTCTCTTACTTGAGCGCTATTTGTGCTTGTGGGTTATTGGTGCCCTGCCTCTGTCTGCATCTTGGGGGTATGGGGAGAGGGTGGATGTGGGAGATGTTACTGCGGTTATGGGAGTCTTGGCCTGGGTGACTTAGTGCCCCTGCTGTGTCTGGGTCACCTGGGTCTTGGGGCACCACCACTGTGGTGGGGGGATGTGGCAGTTGAGAGGGGAGCTGAGTTTGCCAGGAGCACACCTACACACACCTGCTGCTACCTGGTTTCCTATGGCTGCTGGCACTACAGTGATGTGGCCAGGAGACTGGAGATAATATTTTCATTGCTGCTACCAGGTCTCCCATGGTAGGAACACTGCCACTGTTTGGGGAGAGAGCCAGATCTGGACACTGTGGCTGCTGCTGCCTCTCTTAGCCTCTGCCGGGCGGGGCTGTGTTGTAGAGGCTGCACCCCGACTCCTCCACTGCTACTATGTTGGCTGGGGCTGTGGGTTCAGCTGAGGTGTCTGGGGAGTCAGAGTTGTGAGTTCTGTTTCTTCACCATTCTGCCTTCCCTATGTGTGTCAACACACCCACCTCCAGATGTACCGCTGTGCATCTTTTAGGAATCTTGCTGAGCAGAATCTTGTTGTGTTATAAACGTCCTACTAGTTGTAGATCGAAGGGGAGAGAGGTACAGAGGAGTCCTCTCACTCTGCCATGGTGATCAAAGCATTTCAAAGTGTGCAACAGAGACTTAGGATTTGGGAGATTATAAGAGACCCTTAAATATCATATAGTCCAGTTGCCTATACTTCTGTTCCTCTCTGTTAAATTTCCACCAAATGGTCATTTAATCTGTGTTTGAAAACTTAGAGCAGAAGAAAGATTTGTGTACAATTGTGAAAATCCATGGGACACGCTACACATTACGCTCACACTTCATTATATCCTAGGTTTAATCAGGACAGTGTCTTCAGGTATTGTGGATCCCACTTCTACCCTCTCATTTTGTCCACTTGACACTCTGAATTTGTTACAGATCTTAGAACGTGATGCATGTAATCAAATAAACATAATGCTGAGGCCATTAACTGGCACAAATCTTCCTTTAATTTCCTGAGAAATTAATTCAAACCTAGACTTCTCTCAAACCAGTCTAGGAGATTTCTGAGACTGAATTTAGAGAACTCTAGTTTAAGTGAAGTATTATGAGAAAGTAAGAATTCTTTGGTTTTGCTAGAGAAATAATATACTTGTGTAATTAAAAGCACCCAGTGCCCCGCTTCCCCATGTCAAAGTTCACTGTGGCTTACTGAACAGCCTGTCCTTAGTGTAGCCCTATAAACTGGTTATTGGTGCCATAAAGATTTGCCTTGGAGAGGTTGCGTGTCATACTGTTAAAGCTTTTAACTACTGGAAAGACTGGTTTGGTTGGGTCTGTCTCAAGTTTGAAAAGAGATTGTCGATGTAAAGTCTGTCATGTCTAAATAATGTGGAAGTAGTTAGCATTATAGCACATGCCGCATTTTAACTCTAGGACAGGGAAGTTGAATATAAAATGGTGTGATTTGCTTTTGTCTAAGTATTGTTTTGTGTTTTACTTTTTATGTGTTTTATCTGTGGAAGTGTCTCTAATCCAGCATATTTGGTAGACCTTACCCTTAAGACCCTTACACTGCATCTCAGTGTTCCTCATTGAAATGTTTACATAAGCATGTAACTGTCTGAAACCAAATCATTTTGCCTCCTTCAGTGGAAGTCTTAGGAGATTATTGATAGTATTTCAGAATTTTGTTCCTCAAAAGATGATTTTATTAGTTTGCTATAAGGCAATGGGTGGGGAACACTGTAAGTGTCTAAAATAAGGATTCTCAACGGCCCCACGAGGGTGCAGGTCCAACCTTTCGCATCTCTGCCCCGCTACCAGTCTCAACATGGCTTCTTCTGTATATTCTTAGTTACTAGACTTCAGTTAGTCTTCAGGTGGTTATCCAGGTTGATTGTTTTATAATTTACTTGTAATTTTGCTGTGGTCCTGGAAGGAGGTGAGTGTAACTACCACCTACTTTGTCGCCATCTTGGAGCCCCTATAAACTTTAAAATTTTTTAACTTTTTGACTTTTATGTAGTAACTCTTAGCTTAAAATACAAGCATATTATACAGCTGTACAGAAATCTTTTTTTTTTTTTTAATCCTCACCTGAGGACTTTTTTTTTTTATTTGCATTTATCTTCAGATAGAGCGGGAGGGAGAAAGGGAGGAAGAGAGAGAGAGAAACATCGATGTGAGAGAGACATATCGAGTGGTTGCCACCCACACGACCCCAACAGGGGCTGGAGACGAACTGCAACCGAGGTACGTGCCCTTAGCGGGAACCGAACCCGGGACTCTCCGGTCCGCGGGCCGACACTCTAACCACTGAGCCAAACCGGCCAGGGCCAGAAATCTTTTCTTATATCCTTATTCTATATGCTTTTTCCTACTTTAAAATGTTTTATTTATTTTTTTACCTTTTCAACTCTTTTGTTAAAATGAAGACACACACACACACATTATCCTAGGTTTACGGAGGGTCAGGATCATCAGCATCACTGTCTTCCACTCCACATCTCATCCCACTGGAAGGTCTTCAGGGGCAACACACCCGTGGAGCTATCCTCTGTGATAGAATGCCTTTTTCTGGAACACCTGCTTCAGCACCTGCCCGAGGCCCTTCTCCAGAAGATGTCCCCCTGTTAAGACATATACCACGGTGGTTTGCTTGATTTTTGTTTTTGTTGTTGTTACTGTTGTTACATTGGATTGGCTTGTAAGTAGATAATGCACCATGAACATTCCTCTCTATCAGTAGAAACCTTTTGGTGTTGGGGTCCATGTTTTCAAACTTTTCTTCAAGGAGCTTATTGAGGTCTGCAGAAGCTTCTACTAAGCCCTTTCCTGTGAATTTTCTTGGGGCTTTTTCTTATGGGACCACCATTGTATATGTAGTTTGTCATTGGCATGACTGTATTTTATTTTATTTTTGGGGGGGTGGGGATTGGGCCCACAACCTGGGCATGTGCCCTGATCAGGAATCAAACCGGCAACCTCTTGGTGCATGGGTCGACGCTCAACCACTGAGCCACACCGGCCGGGCTGGCATGACTGTATTTTAATTTTGAGTTTGTGTTCACATTTCCAACTCAAAGTTGACATTATCTTCCTTTTTGATTAATATATTCTGGAAGTTACTTCATATCAGTAGGTAGAGATACTTCCTTTTTTTTTAGGCCAAACAGCAATACCCTCTGTGCAGATGTATTATAGTTTATTCAGTCGATTCCCTATTAACATTTGGGTTTCTAATACACATATTGGCTTATTTTTAAAGTAACCTTTCAAAAATGTTTAAACTATTGAGTGTGTTCTTATTGCATAAAATCCAAGTTCTGTACTATGGCCTCTAGCGCCTGGCTTTTGTGTAACTCTGCATGCTGTCCTTTTTGCTCACTACACTCACATGTTCCGATTCAGATGTGACCTCCTCACATCTTCCTGGCCACCCTATTCAGTGTAGTTTCTTTCTTCTCGTCGCTATTACTTGACTCTCTATTTCCTTACTAGCAGTTAAAAGCAATGTGATGTTACCTTGTTGTCTTAAAACTTGGGCAATGTCATATAGTGGTGAAGAGCTTGGGTTTTGAGCCAAACCACCTGACTTTGAGTCCTGGTTATGGACCTTGTACATGTTAGTTAGCAGTCTGGCTGAGTTTCTTCATCAAAATATGGGGATAGTAATAGTATTTTCCTTAAAGGGGTCTATGAGAAATGAATGACTAATAAATATAACACTTGTGCAGTTGCCAGCACTTAGTAAGTGTAAAATAAATGCTGACTGTGTTAACATTATTGAACTGTTCATTGTCTTTCTCCCCTCAGTACGCTCTGTGACAGCAAGGATGTTGTCTCACTGTTCCCCAGTGTAATCCCAGGAGTTGGAGCAGTTTCCAAGATATAGTCGCACTTACATATTTGCTGCTGAATGAATAATATTAAAATTCAATTCCCATTCCTTGCAACGTTCTTGGAAATCTGACACTAAAAGAGTCTTATATACATCTTATGCAATGTCCAATTCAGCAGATATTTTCATCAAATTCTGCATCTAAATATGAAAGCCTATCATGAATGTGTATCTTGGAAATTCTGGCCAATTATTACAATTAGAAAAAAAAACAGAAATGATTTCTGTTAGAAAGGACAGAATTACCATTATCTGCTTTGACACAATTATATATGTCCATGAAATCCGAAAAGACCAACTAAAATCCTTCTAAAATTACGGAGAGTTTAGTAAATGATTGTATTTGAGCTATACATAAAGAAGTTATTTTCTAGCATACCAGTAATTACCAGTTAAGGCTATGATTGAAGAAAAGTATTATTCTACAAGATCAGCCAAAAAAGGTAAAATACCTAGTAAGATCCCTAACTAGACATATATAGAGTGTGTGTATTCATAAAGAAAATTAGAAAACGTTGCTGAAAAATATAAAAGGTTTAGAAAAATGATGACATGCCCTGTTTCCAGGTGGAAATATTGTACAAATTAAAATTCTTCCAAATATATAACTTTAATGTTAATATATTAAAATATATAAATATGTTACATAATTACAAACCAAATTCATTTGTATTTTTTGTAAATCTTGTCAAAATTATTTTAAAGTTTATGTAGAAAATGTTTGAGAGTGAACAGAAATGGTTTGATGTCCACTCTTTAACCAAGATTTGTAACACACAATCTGCTAGCAAAAAGGGGAGAATAAAAGTCATACAAGTCCAGTAACTTTTAATATCGTAATATGATATGTGGGACATATTTCTATAGTTACTGAAGTGTGCTATACATGTCTCACTAGCAGATAAATTAGCACATCATTTAATTGTATAGCAAGGAGTCTCAATACCAGAGAGGTTGTCGTTAACCCAGAGTTTCAGAGCATGTCAGAGATAGCATCAAAATTACACTGATGATGCTAAGTAAATTTTTAAAATTGATATAGAAAAGATAAATTTCCCATTTAATCTGTGTATGGTCTAGGATGACTACCTTGTCCCAGTTTGGCCAGGACTTTCCTGGTTTTAGCACTTAAAGTCTCCTGTCTCAGGAAAGCTCTCAGTTATGGGCAAACCAGTTACAGTGAATTATCCCTGTACAGTTCATAAAAAAGATGCTGATGTCTGTAAATAGTGTTTCACATTAAATGAAAAGAAATAGATGGCAGATATCTGATCTGGTCTGGAGTAACCCATTTAGTGGTCCATCTAGGATACAAGTTACTCTTGGCAACAGGATTTTTGTAGGAGGCTTCATCAGTTCAGGGGATTTAAGATTTGAGTTCACTCAAGAATCTACAGTAGGATTCAGTAAGACTTCTAGTAATCATCTGCAAACTGAGTAGGAGGATTGAGGCCATGTGGCTTAGCCTTCTATCCAGCAACTAATCTCAGAGCTTATGATATTTATTGTGTGTTGAATTTTAGAGTAATTTACCCTGTAAGCTGCACTTAGGGATTTGTTTGCATTTTAAGTCTTTCACTGTTGTCTCTCTAAAATTTCAATCAGTGGAAATATTTTACTATGTATTAATTTACTTATATCTTGCCTTGATCTACAAAGGATTTAAGGTTATATATTTAGTATACTCTCAATGTTAATAGAAGATATGATTTTTTTTGATGTGTGTATGTTTTGTATTTATATAGCAGTTAGTTTGACAAGTGTGTTCTGTATCACAATGAGATTGTCCTCTTTATAAAATGAAAAAGAGGGAGGATTTTTTGTTTGTTTTACTTTCCAGGTTATAATTGCCATGAAAATTTCTAACCACCAAATAAATATTTTAGAAATTGACCAGAAAGGAAAACCACACTTACATCATTTTAAGTCTCACTTATTATGAAAATCTCCAAAGTAATATATTAGAGTAAAACTCAAGTACTACTCATAATCCTGTAGCATCCATAGGCATGCATTGGGAAAATGGCTTGTTTACCACTCTTGATTTTAGAAATCATGGATTACAATTTTTTAATTTGTTCACAATCCCATCAGAGACTGGTGACAAGACAGTGCAAGATTGTGATGTTATTTATAAATAACTGTTTCCTGAACTTCTGCTGAAAATGTTCTACAGAATATAAAGTGTACTTTTCATAGGTTGTTTTGCGGTCAGCCTGTCGAGATCTCCATTTCTTTTCACGCTAAGTAAAAATGTAATCTCTTGCTACAACTAAGATATTTTCTCTGTATCACTATTTTTTAGTGTCTAAAAAGCACGGCAAGCTCATTACTTTCTTACGCACATTCATGAAGTCTCGTCCAACAAAACAGAAGCTGAAGCAGCGGGGGATCTTGAAGGAGAGGGTGTTTGGTTGTGACCTGGGAGAGCACCTTCTGAATTCTGGTTTTGAAGGTAAAAATAAAATTTATAATCTTATAATTTTAGTTTCTAACCTTTCCATATTGATTTTCTGTAACCAATTATGCAATAGATTAGGCAAGTAATATCTGTTCCATTCAAGTTTAGCAGCGTGTATTGAACATTCTCAGGTCCTTAATTATGGTGGAGTATTACATGTTGTAGAGACTTTGTGGATTTTTTCTTAGTTTTCCTGATTTTTTAATTAAAAAGAAGAAAAAAATACTAGAAGAATATTGTATATTAATTTAATGGTTTTAGAAGAGAACACTCTGCTAAAGACTGATCCAAAGGAAAAAGTCTGTTCGAGTGATTAAAAAAACAAAAAAGAAAAAAAAAGTTAATTGGTGACATTAGAGTGTAATTGTAATTTGATAAACTTCGAAGACTGAGGTCAGATACATTCTGGTTGGCATATTGAAATAATATTGGGGATGATAAAAATGAAGAATAAATATTCATATGAAGGATACCATTTGAATATTCAAATAAGGACTCAATTAAAAGAAAAAGGGAAACCTTTGAAGTTTATCAACTAAAATTTTAATAGGAAAGAATGTGGTCTTTAATATTAAATTGATTTATTAGTTTGTCTTTGATTTAATAAGTGTATGAGGAATTAAAGTTTTGTTTTTTTTAACATTTTGACACTTTATATATACTGTATGTAGTCTGTAACTATAACTAGTCATACCGGGTGTGTGTGTGTGTGTGTGTGTGTGTGTGTATATATATATATATATATAGAGAGAGAGAGAGAGAGAGAGAGAGAGAAAACTATTTCAAAGCCTAAATTAAAACAAGTAGAAGTACATATATATTATATAAAATATTTTTAAGTCTAAGTGAAAACAATTAGAATAATCCTGAGAAAGAAGGAGGATATATTGGTTATATATATAAAATTGTGAGGAGAGAGGAGATATAGGTGTAGATAGATATATAATATGTATAGTCATTCTTCCTCATGGTTATCCTATGTTAGTTGGGACTTTAAAATAGAAATATATTAAATAGATTTTGCATCAGATTTTTCTAAGAAGGAAGCCCATATCAGTGTAATGTTTTGCTAGGTGACTCATTCTCTGAATTGTATTTCTAGTGAACAATCAACCTTATAGAGAGATTATCCTGTTAACACTTTCTGAATTTTTGAGCACCTCCCTGTTGGGTCAAGAGAAAAACCTGACCTATTTCTTCTATGCAGAGTGTTGTAAGAATTTGTGTAGGAGCCTGACCAGGCGTTTTAAAAATTCTTTTGTGATCCCTGGTGCCAGAATTCACTCAGGATGATCTTACAGTTTCATCTAGCACAAACCACAATGCTTATAATTGAGCTGATTAAAAGTTATATCACAGTTATTTACAGAACTGATTTTTTAAATCTCCCCACATTGTACCTTTCTTGGATAGCTCAAATTAATTTGTCATTTACTTGGACATCCTTAATTACAGAGTCAAATGTTTTTTGTTTCTTTTTATTTTTATATATCTTTTTTCCTTTTTGTATTTCTTTTGCATTTTTGATCAGCCTTGCTTAAATGTGATGATTAATAGAGGGAGTGTTTTCCAGTTCGCTTGCCATGCTCATTCGCTTTCACACGTCAACTCAGCAAAGTTTTAGTTGTACTTAGAAGTTCCTTGTATGTTTTCATTCTTAATAAGTATGATAGGAGAGGATGGATATCAGGATTTAAAAAACAAACAGGTTTAGTAACTACAGTGTTCATGCATTCCATAACTATGATAAAACAAAGAGTTTTCAAATGTCACCGATTTTTTTTCCCTTTATTGATTTTATAGAGAGAGGAAGGGAGAGGGAGAGAGAGATAGAAACATCGAAGAGAGAGAACATCGATTGGCCACCTCCTGCATGTCCCCCACTGGGGATCGGGCCCACAACCTGGGCATGTGCCCTGACCTGGAATCTAACTAGCGACCTCTTGGTGCATGGGTCGACGCTCAGCCACTGAGCCGCACCAGCCAGACTCATCAATTTTTATAGGACTTGTTTTATTTGTTGCACATATTTGAAACTGAATTTCCTTAAAATGATATTTCAAATGAGATTGCTTTAAAAAAATAAAAAAGCAAGAACTTTGTAGGAAACTACAAAGGTAAAATTGTATTTGGCACAAAATATAAAATATATTTTAAAACTGAAGGTGAGGAAATGCTGCAGCCTGAACTTATTTCTGTGTTTGAGGTTTTTTGAACTATTTTTTTACAATAGTTAAGAAACAAACAGGGATTTTATAATCAGAGCTCATTGGCAAAAAACAAGGCTCAAATAACCTCTGAAATTTATCCTTTAATCATATTTTCCTAATCAAAAATCATGGTGTACATTCTAATAACACTATACCAAGGTACTCTTGGCCTGGAAGCCACCACCCTGAGAATGAAACTTGACTTTTTTATCTGTATTAAAGAAGGCTCAGTTTCCTCTCTGTAAACTGGAGGTAATGATAGAACTTTTCCCATAGGGTTTCTGAGAGTTAAGTGAGGGTATCCATTATAAAGCACTTAGCCTGGAACATACTACATGTTCAGTAATATAGCTGCTTAAAGAATTCATTTAGAGCGAAGGAGTTTAAGTTTTAACTGTAAGTTATAGGACTTGACAATTTTAAATGTAGAATGCAGGAAGGACAACAAAAAGCAGGAAAAGTCTGTAGGAATAATAAATGACTGATTTACAGCAAGTCCTGGAATAATGTCATGTCTTTCAGTATCATTTTGTTAACAATGTTGGTGAGATGCTGCCACAGGAACCTAACTCTTGTTTCTATCAATCAGCCTCTGGTAAAATTGGTTTCATTTTATGTCATTTCACTTAAAGTTGCAGAACCCTTACCAGCGTTCAGTAAGGACTTACTGTACATTATAAGTGAAATGCATTAGCTAAAATTACCTTATTAAATATCATTTCATTCACCATTTTGTATGTTTCATCCCTAGTATAGTAGTAGTTTGTAGACCAAATAATATTTGTCTAAGTACTTCTTTCCAGAGATTTTCACTAATACTATCAAATGAACAGTTATAAAAAATTTATCAGTCTGCATTGCAAAACAAATAAAGTTCAAATTTCAGTTATTGTACGTTTTGAATGGTTATAAAAATTTGTATTATATAGTTTGAATGTTCTTTTCTAGACTGACACAAATAATTGCCCATTTGTGTCAGATATTCAGTGAAGTAACCGGAGAGAGTACCTTCTTTTCTTTCAATTTATTGTCAGAGTGCTCTTTATAATGAGCTAATAACATTAAGTCACAAGGTCAGTAATTATATGTAAAGATAGTCAGGAAATTAAGATTTTATCTACTTTAAATTGCCTTGACCTTTGCATTATGTTGGTGTTTTATTTATTGGATAAAATTAGAATTAGCATTAACTTATGAAAAGATAAAAGAAACTTTTAAAAGTGAAAAATTATAGCACTTACAGACAATTATCTTGTTGGGATACACATTTAACTTTTTATATCCATTTGCTATATATGAAATTCAGCTGGACAGCTGTATTTTTTTTTTCTTATCTGGTATGGTGTTAGGACTAATCGGTTCACTTTACTGTTACAACATGACCTAAATGAGCCTATGCAGACCTTAGAGAGACTATCCTGATAATGTATGGACTCTTTCACTTACCTAAATGGAACGAGATAGAGCCAACTTTGATTATTCAAGAAGTAGTTATCTGTTGAGATGTGAAATTAAGTAAACATGCCCTCATCATTTTTTGTAGTAGATTAACATCACCCCTTATAACTTTCTTTCACAAATTTTATTTTGCTGATGAGAACTAAAATATTCTCATTTTTTGATGACTTTGTTTTAGCTGACTAATCTCAATTTAATCCATGTCTTTAAAAATTCTCTTTAGTACCCCAGGTTCTTCAAAGCTGTACAGCATTCATTGAGAGATATGGCATTGTGGATGGAATATATCGTCTCTCTGGCGTTGCCTCCAATATCCAGAGACTACGGTAAAACCTTAAATGGCAATTTCTTTTTTATTCCTATTGTAATTCATTAAAATGGAATTATTTCAGAATTAAATCTCTTACATTGATAACCATAATTCAGTAAGATAGTTTAGAAAAAAGTCGGAAATCATAAACATTGTTCTCTATGTATATTTTCCTAAATGCGATTTATAGTGTCAGAAAATGATGTACCCTTAACCTCTTCAGTACTTGTATGTTGTCTCTTTATAATGTTTGAAGATTTTAGCAAATTGAATTTGAACCCATGACAACCATGGCAGATGAAATTTACATTATAATAGAATTATTCTTTAGTTCTTAATTAAAATTAATGAGGGAAACTTTTTCTAATCTCCTTTGATACTCGTTCTGTAGTATATGCTCAAGTATACATGTGTTATCTATTTCACATCCTCTCTCATTATCTTCTCAGACAAAAATCATGGTATTCTTTAATAATAGAAATTTTATTTTTACTCAATCTCTTAGATTCTAGTCCGTTCTTAACGGATTATTTTTCTTTAATTTTTACTGTGGTGCATGAAAATTGCCGTTTACTCTATAGGGGTTTTAGTATTCTAATTGACTGAAGAACTCATTGCTATTTTCAGGAATAGGTATTGGAAAATACTTCAACTGATCCTTGTCCTAAAGACAGTTTCAGTCTTGACTTTCACATGCAGCAAATCTCATATTCACTAATAAATCCACATACACTAATCCTCTGGGTTGATAAGTGGCCTCATGCCTGTAGATTAATATTAATTAACCTCCTGGAGAGTGAGCTTAATCTGTTTTAGCATTTTGAGCACAACTTTTATTTTATTCACTTCAATGCTACAGATTTTACCGTATATTAAAATTTGGTGTTAGCTGGGAATTGGTTTATATTGTTTCTGGCTTTCTTATTCCTCTTTAATAAAGCATACCTGAACCATACTTCTTGTATCTGAGGGATGTCTATGCATAGTTGTTCATGGACCAGTTCCATCCTAGTTTCAAGAATTGCCAAAATATCAAATACTCAAACCATTAGGAATTGAGTCCTGTTTTCAGATCTATGTATTAAGAGCTGCTCACTCATATGCATTTCAGAGATTGTTGTCCATTTTAATATTAAAGCTATGCCCTTCATTTTCACATAGAAAAGCACCTGTCTTATGATCAAACATCTAATTACTGCTGAAGTCCACATATAATCATTTGGACAAAACATAATTCATTGAGGTAGAGATTAACAGTTTGGGCCTATGCTTTCTGTTTGAAAGTCATATTCTTGCTTTTCCCTTAATAAAATAATTTTGTCACTCTGTTGTCTTTGTTAGCCACGAATTTGACTCTGAACATGTCCCCGACTTGACAAAAGAACCGTATGTTCAAGACATCCATTCTGTAGGCTCCCTCTGTAAGCTGTATTTTCGAGAGCTCCCAAACCCTCTGCTCACCTACCAGCTGTATGAGAAATTTTCAGTGAGTACAAGTCATTTTCAGTCAAGTTCTGTTTGGGGTTTTGTTCAAGATGTGTAAAAATTGTTTTGGTCATGTAAGAAATAGTTCAGTGCCTAAAATGACTCCTCTAAAGGAAAGAAAAAAAAATCAAAAACAGTCATTGCTAGTTAGTTCATAGTCTTTGCTGATTTCACATTTTCATTCTTTTAATTTCTGACTTTGAGCCACTACTCTTATCATATTTAATATTGGTTACCATAAAGTTTTTAAAAAATTATCTTTTAATAGATTTCAATGTCCACATAGTGTGGGAAAAGTTTACTTCCTTGATAGTACATGATGTTTCCTCATCATTCAGCTTCAAAGAATAAATAGAATGATTTATCCGAGAGTGAAAACTGAATTGTAAGTGAAGAACTTTGATTTTTACCAACAAAGTCCACTGGTTTATTTAGCATTATGATGGTTACAGGATGCTGTTTCAGCAGCAACAGATGAAGAAAGGCTGATAAAGATTCATGATGTCATCCAGCAGCTGCCCCCTCCACACTACAGGTAAACCACATGCAAAATTCCAATCTAGTGCTTTTATTCTGTGGGTTTCTAACTAAATTTTCTTGGAGTTCCAAATATTTAAACTTCCTTTTGTCCACGCATTTATATTTATTTGTTTGTGTATCCCAAGGGCCTGGCACAGTGCTTGGCATCCAGTAGGCATTTAATAAATGCCAAATGAATGAATACATGAATGAGTAACTGGATGATTGGCTAAACCTGTTTGTGTGTGTTTGTTTGTTCTGAGACACTTAGAAATATTGCTGAAGGTACTGGGTGTATGACCACACGTGTGCATTACTTTACCTCTGAATTGTGTAATTCAAAATATGGACACATTGCTGGGTGCCTGTTTACTTTTTTCCTTTTTTCCAAACCTCCTTTGTTTTTTAAAATGTATCCAAGCCACCTAGAACCACAAAATCTAGCAATTGTCTCAGAATTCTTCCTGCATGAGATTCACAGATGGTCTACAAACCTGTTTTTTGTTTTGGTTTATTTTAGGTTTTGTTATTGTTTATTGGTTTTGTTGTTGTTGGTTCTTTTTAAAACCCAGTTTAATTTGTATGTTAGTTTGGACTCTCAAATATTTTTCCTTCTATTTGAGAAGACCAGAACAAAATTGGTGAAAGAATCAAAATTGCATAAATTAAGGACTATAGTATGCAGAAAGTAAAAATAACATTTTAAAATTTTATAGACAAGAAATTAAATTCTGTAGATGTTTTAATAATACACAAATCAAATAATTTAGTGCTAATTTTAAAAAAATGACATTGTTCATATATATATTTAAAATCAGCACTGAAATTTTTAATCAACTTTAAAAATCACATTTTTAGTCAACATTATAGCTGTCAGTTCATGATAGTTAAGAGCCAGAAGGTAGCTTAGCATCGACTTGTCCTGTTAATGCAGCCTTTGAGGAAATTAAAGAGGTCTTAAGGAATCATGAAGAGTGAAAACACACATATACACACCCCCTCAAAAGGGCTTTTGTGAAGCCAGCTCATTAAATTTAGGTATTTGGCCCTGAAAAAGAAAGCTGAAGAGACAACTCTGATCAAAACACGGTTATTGAAGAATGTCTTTAAGGGGAAGAGGACTTTTGTAACTTACCAATAAAAGAAACCTAGTGAAGTATAAAGAATTTGACTGTGATAGATATACGTGAGTTTGAATTTAACTTTATCACTTACTAGCTATGTGACCATTCTAAGCATCAATCTTCACATCTATGAAAAGAATACTAATAATACCTTCTTAAGAGGATTTTTTTTATAAGTGGAAGTTTGTGAAAATGAGATCATATGTGTGAATGAGCCTGGCCCTTACTTTTTTTTTTTAATTTGGTGCCACAGGATGGTAAAATATGATATTTTATTTATTTGTTTTAAAATTGATTTCAGAGAGAAGAAAGGGGAGAGAGGGAGAGGCAAAAGAAGAGGGAGAGAGAGAAACATCTCTGTGAGAGAGAAACATTAATCAGTTGTCTCCTGCATGCGCCCCCACTGGGGATCAAACTGGCAACCTCATTATGTACCCAGACTGGAATCAAACCCGCCACCTTCTGGTGCATGGGGCGATGCTCCAACCAACCGAGCCACACCAGCCAGGGCAAAATATGTTATTTTAAAGGAAAAATCACTCAGCAAGACATAATGATTAAATAATTTGGCACAGAGCTCTTAACTTAGAAACCACAAGAGATGTTGACAGCATTTCTCATGACAGGGGACATGTAAAACAAGTTAACTACAGTAAATGATTGGCTGATATACTTATGTATGTCAGATAAAAGACTGTTTCCCTTTCCGACCCCTTTTTGTCATGTCAGCATCAGTACATGATATAGAACAATAAGAAAAGAATGCCTTTGTGGTTGCCAGTTGCTTGTATTTACCAAGAAAGCATGAGCATCTATCTTTCAGTCCACTGATAGAGCTCAGTGCATGGCACCGAAGCAGGCCTTTCAGAAATCAGCTAAATGGCATAACGTAGTTTAGGGACTCCTCAGGCACCTCCCTTTATTCCAGTTACCCTTATCTAAAGTCTGGCTTTCTTATAACCAACCCATCACTTTGATGACAGAATTTTTTTAAAATATAAAGCATAGCAAGACAGATGACTAGGCTTAAGCCGAGATGTCTTCAAAATTTTACGTGAGGTACCATGTAAATATATCTTTTTCTCTAAAATAAAGGTTGATATAACATATTACTTACCATGTATTCCCACCTGTTTTATATATATTACTATCTACACATCTCCCACTCTACATCCTATATAATTCCTTGTTATATGTCTCCTGCTGTGTAATGTGTTTTTATATTCTGGCTGCTTCTACATAATTTGTGTATCTCCTACTTTATATATTAATATCTTTTTTGATCCAGAGTTTTAAAAGATTTTAACATTCACATTTACTAATTCCTTAAGTGTTTTTGAAAAAACATAACTTTTAATGGTGTTCTCTAATGTAGATGGGCCATGTGTTATTTAACCATTCCCATAAATTGGCTATTTAATCTATATATGGTGGGGTTTCCCCCCCAGTTTTGAACATGACTATGAGGACCATCCATTTACACGAATCTTTTTTAGGAACCTAGATTATTATTATTATTATTTTTTTATCCTCACCCGAGGACATTTTTTCATTTTTTATTCAGATAGAGTGGGAGGAAGAGAGAGGAAGAGAGAGAGAGAGAGAGAGAGAGAGAAACATTGACATGAAAGGGACACATCGAGTGGCTGCCACCCGCACGACCAACCAGGGCCGGGGACAAACTGCAACCGAGGTACATGCCCCTAGCGGGAACCGAACCCGGGTCTCTCTGAACCGCAGGCCGACGCTCTAACAGCTGAGCCAAACCGACTAGGGCCCTAGATTATTTTTTTTAGGATAAAGACCTGATAGTAGAATTCTTAGAAATCAAGACAGTTAAATTTTCCTCTTAACGTACAGCAGTTTCCAACTTGTATTCCGTGAGGGTTTATGTAATTTGCACTCTACTGCATACGAAAATGCTCATTTATGACACTGACCGAAATTCTCCATTAGCTCTTAAAAACATCTTTATGATTAGGTATGTGAATACAATGGTGACTTTGGTTGTTTTAATCTGCATTTCTTGTAAGATACATTTCTGAAGAATTTTAATCTTTCCATCCCTTCACCAACCCCCCCACTCCAAATGATGAAATTTTCCACTGCTTTCTGTACACCCTTCTCAAGCCTCTCACCTCTACATTGTCTCCAGGCCAGCCTCACTTCTGTCTGTCTGTCTTTCCTTATTTAACTGTACAAGAGGGACAGAATTTCCATTTTTATTGTACAGCAGCCTCTATTGAATGCGCAGACTTGGAGACACCTGACCCTGATTTGAACCCAGCACTGCTTGTCTGTGTACTCTGGGCAAGCCTTGGCTTTCTCCTCCATAAGTGGGGAGTGGTAACATTGTGCTTGGTAGGGCTACTGTGAGAATTAGATGAGATTCCCTGTAAAAGTGTTTGAACAATACCTCTAGCTGTTATCTTCCTTTTCTTCTCTAATTCATTTGGCTCATTTGAATGTCTGAGGCTCCTATGTTTACCACAGTTTAACTGTCATTACTGCTTCAAATAATAGTCTTATCTTCTGTCTTCCATTCATTGTCTTTAATAGTTTTAATTTTTGTACACTTAGGTAGTTTTGAGAGACGTGGTAGCTGATAGGTAATGCCTATATGGGTTTATGTGATTTAACTTAACTTACATTTAAGCTGATCATGCTTTATTTCTAAAAGTAAAACACTGTGCCCTCCTGTTGCTTTATATCTATCTACATCTCTCTCTCTCTCTCGCTCGCTCTCTCTCTAGATGTCTGGATAGGTAGATATAGATATATAGATATATAATATTATGTAGATTATATAATATATATATTACCTATACATTACATGTATTATCTAATATAGTATATATTATATATATTACTATATATTTAAATTCTTTAAAGAAAGCAAACTTAGAATGTGTAAGATAAGCCAGGATAATTAGGATTTGGAATAGGCTTTCTATGCCAAAAGCACATATTTGCTCAAATATTCTCCCCTTGGTGCCCAATGGAATTTACATTTTTAACTCTTTATAGGCTTGTGAAATGTTGTTTTCTTTTATAGAAGAAAAGTGTAAATCCTCTCCTGTTAGCGTGTCTGCTGCAAGTAGAATAACATAACTTCACGAAATCATTTGTCTAGACTCTGGAGCTGAAGATTCATTTCACTGGTGTCTTGAAACTAGGTGTGTGACAGCCAGGAGCAAATATTCCTAAAGATTGTTTATAAACTAAGGCTGTTTTTCACAGAACCAGTCCTGTTAGAAACTTTTATTTCTTGCCTAAGACTTTTCCTAGTATTCTGTAGATGTGATTATTATTCCTAGAATATAAAATTCATAACATTCTTCTGACAGTTCTACAGTACTAATATTCAAACCTGATAAGCATCACAAAATTTGCTGGGGTTTGTGTCGTTCTTTTTCCATGTTGCCATTGAAAACTTACAAATTAATTAGTGGAGATTTTATGCTGTACACTGCTTCATAATGGTTTGTTGTTGTTATTGTTGTTGTTAATATGTTGTATTTCATTTTCCAGAACACTGGAGTTTCTAATGAGACACTTGTCACTTCTAGCTGACTATTGTTCCATCACAAATATGCATGCAAAAAACCTAGCAATTGTTTGGGCTCCAAACCTGCTCAGGTAAGTTGCATTTGACATGTGACCTTAAGCAGAACCAATCATCTTAGAAAGTCTAATTCATCAGTGTTCCTTAAGGACAATGTTTTTTTGTTGTTGTTGTTGTTAATCCTTATTCAAGGATATTTTTCCATTGATTTTTGGATAGAGTGGGAGGGAGGGAGGAAGGGGTGGGGAGAGAGAGAGAGAGAGAGAGAGAGAGAGAAACATCTATGTGAGAGAGACACATTGGTTGGTTGCCTCCTGCTCGACTCTGACCAGGGCTGGGGATCAAACCTGCAACCTAGTTACATACCCTTGACTGGGAATGGAACCTGCAACCCTTCGGTCCACAGGCCATCACTCTAACCATTGAGTCACATTGGCTGGGGCCTTAAGGACAATTTTTAAAAGTAAAACAAATCTGTTGTTTTTATGAGTATCTCCCCAAAACAGGCCTTTGGCCCTTAGCCAAGGCACTGTGAAAGTGTGCTTTCTTCCTCTTGTTTGTCTGTGATTTACATGTTCCGAAAAAAAAATAAATAAATAAAGCCCTTTTAGACTGCTATGTCTGAGACTCTCTGATGGTAATATTGTCTACCCCACAGATCAAAACAGATAGAATCTGCCTGCTTCAGTGGAACAGCGGCGTTCATGGAAGTGAGAATTCAGTCTGTGGTCGTTGAGTTCATCCTCAATCATGTGGATGTCCTCTTCAGTGGGAAAATCAGCGCGGTCATTCAGGAAGGGGCAGGTGCGGCTCCAACAGAGTGTGTTTACTGCCAGGAACAGCCATCTAAACTTCTAAAGCAATGGAAACCTGCATTGCTTATCTCAGTTGAATGACTCTGTCTTTGGTAGAAAGCAGCTAATTTATATCTGTTTCCCAAAAATGCACAATTTAACAGTTATTTTGTATGTACTTAATGAATACTGCATGTTATACCTTTTGTGGTCTAAGTTCATGACACATTAAAAAATATATCGTGTTACTTATCATTGGTGTATATAAAGGTGTAATATGGAGCAGCAGCAGAAAAAATTCTTCCAAAACTAAAAATACCTGCATGATACCAGGCTAGACCTTAAGAAAGGAAAACAGTTAAATCACTTAAGAATTCTAAGTGTGTGTGTGTGTGTGTGTGTGATCGTTAACCTGGCATGTCACCTTCTATTCCTCACTTAGTATAAAGTCCTACTATTTTTGCCATTTAAAAAACCTGAGAAAATTTAAAACAAGACAAATAGGTAGATAAATGGATAGACAGATAAACAGATTATACACACACTCACACATATGTACATTTTTTCCCCGTGCAGAAAACTTTGAGTATCTTTATTGTTTTTCTTTCTTTCCAAAGCTTCTCTATCAAGACCCAAATCCCTGCTGGTTTCCTCTCCATCTACAAAGCTGCTGACATTGGAGGAAGCCCAGGCAAGAACACAAGCTCAGGTCAATTCTCCAATTGTGACTGAAAATAAATATATTGAAGTAGGAGAAGGACCTGCTGCACTTCAGGGAAAATTTCATACCATCATTGACTTCCCACCTGAAAGGTAAAGTTCACTAAATCCTCATTAATGTGAATCCATGGCTGTGTGTTCTTTTTATTCTACTTTTATATATATTTTTCTTTTACTTCATTTTGTTATTATTTTTTCTATCATCATTGCTTTAATTTCTTTGTTGCATATTTAAAGGTCCCCCCCTTTCAGTTTTTGCTAATTATTTACAGTGTTGCAGTTAACATACTTGGGTGTACGCTGGCACATATCCTTGATTATTTCCTTAGGTAAACTCTGTTTTTTTCCCTTCTTTATTGTTGAGAGTATTACAGATGCTCCCCCTTTTTACCCCCATTGCCCCCCTCCCAGTTCTCACCCCACCCCAGGCCTTCCCCACCCTATTGTCTGTGTCCACGGGCAATGCATATATGCATCATATATGGATATAAGTTCTTTGGTTACTGTCTTCCCGCCCCCCACTTCCCTCTGAGATTCGTGTTTTAATATTACTATATTGATGCTGGGCCAGTCCCGGAAAAGACTGTTCTTTTTTTTATCCTCACCTGAGGACATTTTTTTGCATTTATCTTCAGACAGAGTGGGAGGGAGAGTGGGGAGAAGAAAGAGAGAGAAACATCGATGTGTCAATGTGAGAGAGACACATCAACTGGTTGCCACCCACACGACCCCAACCAGGGCCAGGGACAAACTGCAACTGAGGTACATGCCCTTAGTGGGAACCAAACCTGGGACTCTCTGGTCCACGGGCCAACACTCTAACTGCTGAGCCAACCTGGCCAGGGCAAGACTGTTCTTTTTTGACTATGGATGATACTTCACAGAGAATGACAGAACAGTTTCTCAAAAAGCATTGTAACACCACGTCATTTTAAATAGAAGAAAGTCAGTTGTACAGGGAAGATTGTTAGGAAAACGATACATTTCTATATAGGGTATGATTTTCCTCTCTAAGATTCATTGTTCAAAAATTTGTTCAGAAATGAACTACATTGGAATGGCTTGTTCAGAAGTAGGAAATGGATAATGGCTTGACATTGGTCCCACATTGAGTTTAGAATAGACTGGTGCTTCTGGCAGTGTGAACTCCCAACTAGCAACACCAGCAGCACCTGGAAGTTACCAGAAATGCTAATTCTCAGACCTCACCCCAGACCCATGGAATCGGAAACCCGGGGGGTGGGATCCAGCAATAAATCTGTAATCCAGCCCTCTAGGTGATTCTGATGTGGGTGAACTTTGAGAACCACTACAGTTGACTCAGTGTCCCTTCCAGCTGTGAAATTCTGTTTCTCTAAAGAAATGATAGTAGCATGGATTTTTATATTTTTAACTAAGATATAGTAGGAAGTCTAATGTATGTAAATTAATTTTGGTATCTCCATTACTCCTTTGGTTATTACACATGAATGTCTAGATTTCAATTCCCTGGACTGGGTAGTACTAGTAAAACTTGAGAATTGATTCTTTCCATTTTTTTGGTGTACAGTACTTCTCTAACCTCCTTTCACTTCCCAGGACCAGAAATGTCTTGACAACAGAAAGGTAGAACACACTGTTACTTTCTCATTCTGAATTTGTCTTTACTGTCTTGAATTTATATTTTAGCTTCGTAATTTTCTAAAAAAATCTCTTTATAGAGTAGTAATCGAGAAAGTAGATACTTTGATACAGACAGACCTGGCTTCCAGGAACCCTGACTCCATCATCAAGTAGTTTTATAACATTGGGAAGTTAACTAAATTCTTAGTATTGTGATTTCCTTAGTTGTAAAATAATGATAGTACCTACCTCGTGGTTATATATCATTTAAGTGAGATATTACATATAAGGCAGTTAGCACAGTGCCTGGCATTCAGTATGTGTTAGTTATTATTCTTAATACTTTTCTTCATTTTTGGCTTAATTTGCTTCAGTCACACCTAGAATGATTTTCATTAACTCTATTTTTGGAGTTTTAATATCTCCTGTTCCCAGATATGTCTTACTCTCACTTATTTCCCAGATTGTGAGGTTATATCTAAATATGACAATCTGTATAAAAATTACCTTTGCGAAATGAATTATTAGTATTAAAATCCACAGTTCAGCTGCACTGTGCAGTGTGCTGTATGGACTGGGGGTGGGAGGGCTGTTTCGGCTGTACTGTTCAGCTCTTTCCATCATTTGTTCATTTTCTATAAGTAAAAATAGTCCCTTGGATATCTTCATAGAGAGTATTTTCTCTCTCATAGGAGGAGGCCTCAAAATAAAATGAAAAAATCTCCTGTGGGCAGCTGGCGTTCCTTTTTCAACTTGGGGAAATCGTCATCTGTTTCCAAGCGGAAGCTGCAGCGCAATGAGAGTGAGCCTTCAGAGATGAAAGCCATGGCTCTGAAAGGTCAGTACCTACCGTCTGTGTTCCCGCGCTGCCCGGGGAACAGTGGACACTGCATTCCCCTTCTGCTGTTGTGGCGGCTCTTTTCTCCCCCTGGGTCTGTACTCAACACGCTCTGGTAAGGTCTGTCCATAGTGGTGTTATTCCGTGTGGATTGTCTTCTTTTCCATTTCTTTATCCCCAAATGCACAAATTACACTTAAATATGTAGGATACCTAATTTCTTAGGGAAACCATGTAGATTATGTATTTTGTGAACAACAGTTAAAAATTTGCAACATATTTGTAACATAGCTTGTATATTGTTAATAATAAAAAATAACTGCTGTGGTGTTTAAATTTATCAATGTATATTTTTACAGATATAAAAAAATGACAAAACCATATTTCAATATGCCTTTCAAGTTTATAACTTTTATTACTAAAGAAACTCTTTTTACTAGATGACTCATTGATGAGAGTATCTCATTAGATCAAATAAATCTACTACTGTTGTTGAAATACTGTTCTTATTTTTTTTTTAATCCTCACCCGAGGATATTTTTCCATTTATTTTCAGATTGGAAGAGAGAGAGAGAAAGAGAGAGAAACATTGATGTGAGAGAAACACATCGACTGGTTGCCTCCCACACGACCCCGACCAAGGCCGGGGACAAACCGCAACTGAGGTACGTGCCCTTGGCTGGAATCAAACCTGCAACTCTTTGGTCCACAGGCCAATGCTCCAACTGCTGAGCCAAACCTTCCAGGGCAAAATACTACTCTTTTAAAAATAGTTTAAAACCCATGTTCTACTGATACTAATAGCTTCTGAATCTAGGAAGGATCGTGGTGCTTTCTTGTCAGGTAATATTCAAAACAGAATGTTCAGTTCACCTAATCCCACATTTATTCAGTTTGAAATCATGTACTAAGTATGTGCTAGATATTTTGATGGCAGCCTCTGCAGATAGAAGGAATATTAAGGCACTGCTCCTGCCTTCAGACTCTTACTTGGGAAGTCATATATGTAAGACAATAAATTACATGCAGAATCATAGCTATTGAAATAAAGGTTTGTGTAGGATACTTATGGTAGGAATTACCAGTTCATGTGGGGAGAGGAGCTGGTGGTCAGAGAATATACCCTTCTGGTTATATTTTGGGTTTGGAAGAATAAGCAGGGATTCTCATTCAGGACATGGGAGCGAAGTGTGTGCTTGTATGTGAAGTGGGAACTCTGAAGAACGTGGCTGCATATAGTATGGTTACAGAAAGAGGTTCCAACATTGTGTGCTTGCCAGAGAGTTTTGGTTTTGTCCTGCATTTCTTGGGGGGAAGGGGGAGGTTATTGAATGGCTTCAGTATGTAACATGATCAAGTTGGGTTTTAAGAAAGATGACTTTGGCAGCAGTGTAAGGGATCTACGAAAGAGAATTAAGACTGGAGCCTGGACAGTAAGTTTTAGGAAACAGTTTCCATTCTACAGGCAAGAAACAGTAAGTGTCTAGAATAAGCAGTGGGAGTGGGAGAGGGAACGTGGGAGAGGGATTGAGGAAGCAGGTTCTGCAGTGCTGGGTGACCACGTGGCTGTGAAGGATGAGAAAAAAGGAGGAGCAAAGACAGTTTTCAGGTTTTGATGAAATGATAGGGAGGGAAGAAAAATACTGTTTATTTTGGACATAGTGAGTTGGACATGTCTAAGAGGGGATTACAGTATGGGTCTGGGATTCAGTAAAGGTATTTACTATACTAGACCTACAGACTTGAAAGTCATCAGCAACAGATAAGGATGAAAATCCTAGAGATAGATTTTATGGCCCAAGGAAGAGCCCGCTCAGTGAGAGAAGCAGGTTAGGGGCTGGATCCTGGAGCAAACAGTGTTTAAAGGACTTGAAAAGGCAGCGTTGTTGTGACAGGAGAGGGAGAAGGCATGGTTGGAAAGGTAGGCAGAGGACAAGGAGGTGAGCACTATGAGCAGAAGTAATGGAGGAGGAGCTTGAAAAGAAGCTGCCTGAGGGTGAAAGAGGATGAAGGTGTTTAACAAATCAGATTCAGCAGGTATAATTAAAGTACCTGTATAGATTCTAGGGCTGCTGTCATACTGGAGGCTAAAAGTCTGAAATCAAGGTGACAGCAGGGCCGTGTTCGTGCTAAAGAGCCCAGGGACGAACACTGCCTCGCCCCTCCCAGCTTCTGGTGTCACTTGGCATCCTTGGCCTGTGGTGGCATCACTCCAGTCTCTGCCTCAGCCTTCACATGGCATTCTCCCCTGTCTCTCTCTGTCTCCTCTTCTTAAAGGGACACTGCCCTAAATCCAGTATGGCATCATAGTGGTCTTTAGGAAATGTAAAAGGAAGACATTTTTACATTCATCTCTATTCTCAAGTTCATAATCCTTTAGAAAAGAGATTTTTCATATAGGCAACCATTTGAGAACAATACATTATATAATATGATGCTAAATTGAATATGATTGTCAAAATGTACAACTACTCACTCTTGGAAGTTGAAGTATGTGTAGAGAAAAGCACTGCTCCTTTTCACTACATACGTAACAATGAATGAAACTTTGCACTATTTGGTTTTGTTGTTCAGGTGGCAGGGCAGAAGGAACCCTCCGTTCAGCTAAGAGTGAAGAGTCTCTTACTTCTCTCCATGCAGCTGATGGTAAGATTAAAAGCGTCAGTCGTTTATAAAAGAACATAACAATCGAGTATATTCTATAAATATATGCTTAATAAATAGGCTGTAGACCATCATTTCTTAAGAGTACTAGTATCTGTTTAGTATTTTCCATTGATGTTTTAATATGGTCCCAGTCTCTCATTTCTTCACTTCTGACATAATTGCTGTTCAATTTGCATAAAAATAGGTGAAATGGTTTAAATTAATCCTTTATATTTATAAATATCCAATGAAAATCGTATTATTAGTATTTCTTTAGATTTCACAATGAGAACACAATATTGCAAAGTATAAAATTAAGCAGTTTTGATATTCAGACCAGCAGACCTTTGTCTTGAAAAGGGCTGACTTAATGTTAAATTTCATATATCAGATCCATTGCAGGCCGTCCTCATTATCTGAGCATAGTTTGTACCAGGACAAGGCAACTTAGAGCAAATCTGCTGAAAATAGGGAGCAGACTTTTACACTAAATAATGCAAAAAAAGTTTGTAACTTGAAAAGCAAAACTTAAAAGTTATTAAAATAAGTTTTAGCTTCTATCTAGTAAAAGTCGAATTATAGTTGCAACTGTGTACTAATTCTTAGAAGGAACAAAGGACTACTTCAATGTTGACTTGAAGGAAATACAACTTTTCTGACAAAACCATGCAATCACAAGTAGGACAGACATCCTTGACTTCATTTTTGGCTTGTGTGGCAGGATTGTAAAGAAGGCCCTTTTTACAAAAATAATCAAGAGCGACATTGATTTCCTAAGGGCTTTTCTTAATCTGTTGATGTTCACAGCATGCTCTTTTGAAGTCTCCTGGGATGTCATCATCCTGTCAACCTTCTCATCTTCATTTATTAACTGTTCCAACTGCCACATCCTCATTGACCAGTGACTGTGCTGTGATCCAAGAAATCCTCACAGGTCACTCTAGTTGGGTGTCTAACATCTAATGGGTTTTCCAAGATTTTCCATTTCACTTTAGTTAAGAAGATGCTTCACAAAACAATGGAGTGGGCTGGATAGAGGCCAGTCTTAAGCAGAAAATAAGATTTGAGTAGGGATTCATTTTACATGTGGCCAATGCATTAGTAAATGTCTTTATGTTAAGATAATTTCTGCCTCTGTGTAGTACATTTTCACTATGGCAGTTCTAATCATTGTGATTGAATGTTGGGATAGAGGACTTGTATCAGGTGGATGTTTAGCAATGTCATAAAATTGTGTGATTTTAAAAATTCTCTATCAGTTTTGAGGACTGACTCTGCCTGAGACACTTAGAGCCTACTTTTAAGGGAAAAAAAAAATGAAATTACTTTTGTTTAGGTATATGAAAGGAATCCCTTACTAAAGATATGTTGACATTTTATGGGATTGTCGAGACTTTTTTAATTGAGAAGTTTATTTTTTTGGAAATTTGGGTGTTACGAGGATTTTTCCCCACCAAAACCAAGACAAAGCCCTTTTTTGCTGCTGTATATCCAAAGTACTATCTAAAGTGCTTGATTCTACCTCACAAGTCATATGTGAGGTCAGTGATAAAACAGGACAAAAAGAAATAAAGAACTTGCCTAAAGTCACAACGAAAGTCAGTGTTGGCCTCCTAATAGAACCCAGCAGTTCCGAGTCCTGTTTCCTATCGGAACCATCAACTGCTGCGTTCTCCTCCTGATTACATCAAGGTGTTTGTTATTTGACGTTGGGTTTGGGAGCTCCCTCTGTGTGCCCCAAGAGACAGTTACCTGGAAGGAAATGAGAAGTAACGTTTTCCTTCCCACACGTAGTAAGTGGGTGACTTGGGGGATTGTGCTCCCGTGACACTCACGCTTAGATATTGTTGTCCACTTACCAGGCGATGCCAAGCTGTTCCGACCCAGGAGACCCAGATCCAGCAGTGATGCCCTGAGTGCCTCTTTCAATGGAGAAATGCTGGGGAACCGCTGCAATTCCTATGATAACCTGCCCCACGACAACGAAAGTGAGGAGGAAGTGGGGCTGCTCCATATTCCAGCTCTGGTGTCTCCTCATTCAGCTGAGGACGTCGATTTGAGCCCCCCGGACATCGGCGTAGCCAGCCTGGATTTTGATCCAATGTCATTTCAATGCAGTCCTCCTAAGGCCGAATCAGAATGTCTGGAGAGCGGTGCTTCCTTTTTAGACTCCATAGGCTACTCCAAGGATAAACCAAGTACAAATAAAAAGGACACAGAAGCAGGTGGTAGCCAGTCTCAGACTCCAGGAAGCACTGCAAGTTCCGAACCTGTGTCTCCTCTGCAGGAGAAACTGAGTCCATTCTTTACCCTGGACCTGAGCCCAAGTGAAGAGAAATCATCTAAGCCATCCTCATTCACTGAAAAGGTTGTCTATGCCTTCTCTCCAAATATTGGACGGAAATTAAGCAAATCACCTTCTATGAACATATCTGAGCCGATTTCAGTGACTCTTCCCCCTCGGGTGTCAGAAGTCATTGGTACAGCCTCCACCACAGCAGCCCAGACTGGACCTCCTGCAACCTGGAACACAAGTGTTGACGAAAGTGCTGACATAAGTAGATCCCCTACCCAGGTAGGAAGGGCGGAGACAAACGAGGGAGAGGCCCGTGAAGGATGTGAGTCTGAAGTGCAGCCCCTGGGCCAGGCGGCCGCTGCAGAAGTAGACTCGCCAGGAAAGGAGGAGCAGTCGGTCTCCAGCAGTCAGAGTCAGGCTGTACCTTCTGGACAGACTCAGACAGGTACCATTTGTTTTCCTCCATTCTTTCTTTAAGCTAAGAGGGATCTTCAATTCCGTATGCCATCTGTGCCTTTTGAGAGAGAATTCGCTTCACACCTACCCTTTAATCAAAGAGAATGCGTTTCTGGGTGGTGCTGATCGCCCAAAGCCTTAAACTAAAATCAAACAAAAACCCCCCAAAGGGCCAGTGGTCCTGCTTTCAAGCTCCATAAAGTCCCCTTGTCTCTTTGGACAGTCAGAATTTGTGGATACTTTTTGCACAACTTCGTAGCTCTTGATTCTGTTTTCTCTTCTAATAAAATACCTATATTTTAGCCTTACATGTTATCCAGCCAGCCTACACATCAAATGTAAAAACTATCCTAAACCATCTGCAAGCACTTGAAGCTTGTTTTCTAAGCAATGTTTTCTGAGCCAGATGAGGGACCTGCTTTTTGTAGCCATTCAAGAGGAGAGTACAGTCCTTAAAACTCTCTGTTTTAGTTTTCCTCTGCTCCAGATGTTTTCTGCAGCGGTTGCATGTGGGATAGAAGAT
Source organism: Tadarida brasiliensis (assembly GCA_030848825.1). Classification (NCBI taxonomy): domain Eukaryota; kingdom Metazoa; phylum Chordata; class Mammalia; order Chiroptera; family Molossidae; genus Tadarida; species Tadarida brasiliensis. Next base: position 27,652,145 of record CM061277.1, on the reverse strand, counting down.
CGTGGATTCCATTTTGAAATATGGAAGGCACCTATTTTTTAGTGATCAAATGGGGAGTGTTGGCTTTCCATATATAGGATAATACAAGCTACCTTTTCACTCTCATTTTTTTTCCCAATTTCCCACCAGGAGCAGTTACCCATGACCCCCCTCAGGATTCCATTCCTGTCAGTTCAGTCTCTCTTATCCCACCACCACCGCCTCCGAAAAATGTTGCCCGCCTCTTGGCGCTAGCATTAGCTGAGTCTGCACAGCAAGCCTCAACTCAGTCGCTGAAGAGACCGGGGACTGCCCAGTCTGCTTATACAAACTATGGAGACGGAGCAGTGGCTGCAGCGGAAGAGAAGCTGCCTAGTTCCTACTCTCATGTTACTCTAGATAAAGGCTGTTTCCCAATGGACAGGCCTGCAGAGCAGTTTCTCCTCCAGAACAGTGCACCTGGGAACTCGCACCAGGTTGTGCCCGACACAGCAGCTGTCGGGGATTGTGCCCATTCCAATGCCACTGAGTCTGGGCAGCAGCTCCACCAGGTGGGCTTCCAGCCCCATCGAACCTATGCATCTGGGGACCCAGAAAAGGCCAGAATCACATCCATTCCCATAACAGACTCTAAGTCTGACGATCACCTAAGTTTCCCTGAAGACCAGTCTGGGAGGACCATTGTGCCCACGGTCTCCTTCGCGGACCAGGACCAGTCTCAACTTCATTTCTACAGTAGCGACCAGCCTCCTTCTTATCTTGGTGCAAGTGCGGATAAGCCCCATCACTCCTCACAACTTGCAGACGAATCTCCCACACCTTCTAATGTGTCTAGGGACAAAATCCACTCTCCTTCTGGGTCCCCTGAAGAGAATACCAACACAGCCACCCTGGCCTACATGACAGTGACTCCACCAGCGGAAATAAGCACCGGGGAAGCCAGCTGGGATGTGGCTGAACCACCCAGCGCAGCTGATTTTACTGCCGCCACCCTTCAGCGTCCTCACAGAGCCAGCCGTCCCCTTCCCCCGCCTCCTTCTCAAAGACCAGCAGAGCAGTTCCCAGTTGTGGGGCAAGTACAAGCCGCCGCCAATATAGGATTAAATAATTCCCACAAGGTAAGAAGGGGAGAAAGTCAGTGAGACGAAACATGCTTTTTTCGAAGGTATGACACTTTCCAGCGGGGTGTACTGTCTTCGAGTCAGACACAGTATTTATTTCAGTCCTCTGGCAGCTTTTCATGAAGTATTTCCTGTTGGGGGTTGGAATGTGCCTTTTTCCTTGGTGCTGGTCTTCCTCTAAGAAAGGAGCAGTTGCACAATGACTGGTTTACCTATACCTGCTCCCTGCTCCCTTCCTACAGCTTCTAGGTAGTTTCTTCATAGTCATACAAAGAGATTACAGTCCAGTGAGTCAGACCGGGCTTTAGGCGTCAGGGTTGCAGCAGTTTCTTCCCACCCCATCACTGACTCATCGTGATTTTGGGCAAGTCATCTAACCGTCTGCCAGTTACTCACGTCTGCCTGGTAAACGTGCTTTATTCTCAAACATTTGTAAGACGTTCTGCCTGCAGACTCTAGAGGTGTGAGATCACAGGACTTTTTGTTATTTTCTCAACACTAACCAGCAGGTTGTTCTATAGTCAAGCACTTGTTTTGATGAGTGTTGTACGCAAACTGCTAAGGTTTCTTCCTAATTTTCTCATATTTTAAAAAAGTGCCACAGATTTTTTGTGATCACCTTGACCTGAAAGTACTTTAGTGGCTGGTCTTTAGTGGAAGGCACAATTTCTAGCAGCCGCTTCTCAAGGCGGCAGGTTTGCCCTACTGCTTGCTGCCATGCCAGCGTGGGGAGAGGGCAGGAAAGACAGGGACTGACTGAGTCGCATGCCACCTTAAACAGGTCGCTTCATTGCCCTTCCCTAGATTTGGGGGCTTAGCACTGCTCACTTCAAAAATCTCTCCAGAGAGAAATCAACTCTTTTTGTTTAATAAAGTGTTCTTGGTGTTAATAAGCCGGAGCTAGACAGATAGACGGCACATATATTTTTAAGTTTGCCTGTTATTTGATTAAACCTCTGTTTTGGTCTGCACATTAAGATAATGTCGTAGGCAACCTCATCTCACATTTAAAACCTATCATAAGTTAGAACAGTCCTCAAGATGGTAAAGGCTGTTTCACCATATAGCCACACAGGCAATTTCCTGGCTGTGGGGGACAGGTTGGCCTAGTGTCCTGTCCAGTGTGACCACATGGCTTGGAAAATTTCAAGCTGCTACCCAAATAGCCTCAACTTGTGAGTTACAAATTTAATAGTGTTTGATTCCACAGAGGAGAGCATAGAAAACAAACTCATAATATTATAATTTTTCAACAGGTTCAAGGAGCAGTTCCAGTTCCAGAGAGGCCACCTGAACCCAGAGCCGTGGATGACCCTGCTCCTGTCCTTGTCAGTGACGGCAGTGCAGTTGCTCAGTGTCTCGTCTCTACTCCCACTCTCCAGCCAGGGCTTCCTGAAAGGGTGCGGGAAGGTCCCAGGGCCCCACCGCTGCACCTGCGCGCTGAGTCTGTCCCTGTGCACACCCCCTGTGGCTTCACTGCGCCGGTTCCCCCAACCAGGACGATGGAGAGTAAAGTTGCTGCTGCCATTCACTCCAACAGTGCAGATGCGACCAGCAGCTCCAGTTACCATCCCTTTGCCACTGCTTCCTCAGCCTCTGTGGATGACATCTTGCCTTTACCACTTCCTGTCCCACAGCCGAAGCATGCTTCTCAGAAAACGACTTACTCCACCTTTGCTAGGTCTGATGTCACCACTGAGCCCTTTGGTCCAGAAAACTGTTTTCATTTCAGTATGACTCCAAACTGCCAGTACCGTCCCCAGAGTGTTCCTCCACATCACAACATACTGGAGCAACACCAAGTGTATGGCTCCAGGTCCGAGCCACCAGCCTCCATGGGTCCTCGTTATAACACATACGTGGCCCCAGGAAGAAACGCATCTGGACACCACTCCAAGCCATGTAGCCGGGTTGAGTATGTATCTTCTTTGAGCTCGTCCATTCGGAGTGGTTGTTACCCTGAAGATATCCCACCATACCCTACCATCCGGAGGGTGCAGTCTCTCCATGCCCCTCCATCGGCCATGATTCGCTCTGTTCCCATTTCACGGACAGAAGTTCCCCCAGATGATGAACCAGCCTACTGCTCAAGGCCCCTGTATCAGTATAAGCCATATCAGCCCTCCCAGGCCCGCTCGGATTATCACGTAACTCAGCTTCAGCCTTACTTTGAGAATGGTCGGGTCCACTACCGGTATAGCCCATACTCCAGTTCGGGGTCCTATTACAGCCCCGACGGAGCCCTGTGTGACGTGGATGCCTATAGCACCGTACAGCTGAGGCCCTTTCACCGCCTGCCCCACCGCGATTTTGCTTTCCACAATCCTCGGCTGCAAGGAAAGAACCTGTACAGTTATGCCGGCTTGCCTCCACGTCCCCGGGCCACCGTGACTGGCTATTTCTCTGGTAATGACCATAATGTAGTCAACATGCCTCCAACCGCTGATGTAAAGCACACTTACACCTCGTGGGATTTTGAGGACATGGAAAAATACCGCATGCAATCCATCCGGAGAGAGAGCCGGGCTCGGCAGAAGGTGAAGGGACCTGTGATGTCCCAGTACGACAACATGGCCCCAGCGGTGCAGGATGACCTGGGTGGGATCTACGTCATCCACCTGCGCAGTAAATCAGATCCTGGGAAAACTGGACTTCTCTCAGTGGCAGAGGGAAAGGATGGGCGGCACCCAGGGAAGGCCATCAGTCCCGAGGGAGGTGACCGCTTCTATAGGAAGCACCCAGAGTCAGAGTTCGATAGGGCCCATCACCACGGAGGACATGGCAATGGGCAGCCGGAGAAACCGTCCCTCCCACAGAAGCAGAGCAGTCTCAGGAACAGGAAGCTTCATGACATGGGTTGTAGTCTCCCTGAGCACAGGGCACATCAGGAAGCAAGCCATAGGCAGCTGTGCGAATCGAAAAACGGACCACCTTACTCCCAGGGAGCTGGCCAGTTAGATTATGGGTCCAGAGGGAGTCCAGACGCTTCTGAGCCCGTCAGCTACCCTAACTCTGGAGGGAAGTACATGACAGCAGGGCAGGAGTCTTTGAGACTGAACCACAAAGAGGTAAGGCTCTCCAAAGAGCTGGAGAGGCCACGAGCGAGGCAGCCTCCTGCCCCAGACAAGCACTCCAGAGACTGCTACAAGGAGGAGGAGCAGCTTAATCAGCCCACTGTCCCACCCCCGAAACCAGAGCGGAGTCATAGCCTGAAGCTCCATCATACCCAGAGCGTGGAGAGGGACCCTGGTGCGCTGCTCCAGTACCAAGCCCACGGCAGGCGCCAGGGCGGCGTGGCCGCTGTGTCCCAGTACGACAACCTGCAGGGCTACCACTCTCCACCCCAGCACCAGCGAGGAGGCTGCGGAGGCGGAGCAGTGGGGGCATTTGTGCCCTCTGGCTTTGCCCACCCACAGAACAGGACATATGCTACAGCTTTGGGTCAGGGGGCCTTCCTGCCCACAGAGCTGTCCTTGCAGCATCCGGAAACACAGGTCCATGCAGAATGAGCCCTGAGAGCAATAGAGATGAAGCAGCCTCTGCTGGACAGTGGACTGTTCTATTTTTTTCAGTAACCAAAAAGATTTAAAAAAAGAAAAAAGCTACAAATCCCCCGACCGCATAAAGAAAAGAAAAGAAAAACATAGTAAGAAAAATAAATCACCATCTTTTTTCCCTTCCTGTTTCATTACCACCTCTCCCATCTATAGACCGTCATTTTTGTCATCAAACGAGATCTGAATGATTGTAAAGCACTATGCTGAAAACCCAGTAAAGAACTTTGTCACAGAGCATACTTGCTATGTAGAGCTAATTTGTAAGAGCCTGAGGACTGCCTTGACCTGAATTTGAATTTGACTTTGTCCTTTTTAGTATTTGCTGTATAGTTCAGAGCAGTTTACATCTATTTCCTGGGAGGCTTTTGCATTTTCTTTTGCATTCCTGCTGACTTTTTCTGTGGCCATGTTGCTTGCCCAGACTGACACTCAGTGTTTCTCACGTTATCCTCCCTGTCTTGTGTGTTAAATTTGAACACAGAAAAATTTCTCCCAGATCCTTCGGATAAGTCTACTGAACATTTAGCAAATTATAACTTTAAAAAATAAAGGAAATAAGACTAAGCATTTAATAAAGAGTCATCCTAAAATGTCAAGCCATTTAGACGCAGGCTGAACCAAGTTCTTCACTTCCTTGTTTTCCGTAGCTATTTCTCACAGTTCAGCGAACAGGCTCAGGTCCCTGTGGAGGAGACTGTTAAGCGGTAGAATTGCAGATGCTTCTCAGGTGGAAGCCAGTGAACACTGTTAGCGCCAGTGAACTGTGTCAGTGCTGCCTGCCTGCAGTTATTTTTTTTCTTGATAATATTTGGTAAATTGTAACCCTAGTAAAACATTTCACACCATTTGTTTCCCTAAAGCAACTTTTTTCATTAAAAACAAAACAAAACAAAAAAAACCCCAGCATGGCTTGACTAGATAAACACACACAATTGATCATGGTTACAAATTTACACGTTGATTTCTGTTTCTAAACCGGACCAAAGGTCCTGGGAATTTTTAAAGCAGCTATGTATTACCTGTTAGTAAAACGGCAATAACCATTTAGGACACAGCCCCATTTTCCCCACTGGAGTCCTGGTCAGTTGCCATTTCTGTCCTAGCAACAGCATGCTGTTTGCTCACTGCTTCTGCGATCACAGTCTACTGTAATTGACATCGACACCAGCATTTCGGGTATCGTTCCACTAACTAGACATGTTCAACATGTTCCACACCAGGACTTTCTCTTGAAAGTTGCATTCCTGTCGAGTTGGGCTAGACACCTCTAGCCCAATGCAATTCCACTTTCTCAGCTCACCCCAAACCTATGTGCCAGGCTAGCAAGGCAGCCCTGCATTTTCAGAAGGAGTGTAGATTGTCATTTCATTCCATGACTCTTAGTAACACTTGACTTTTATACATTCACACTAGGGGAATTTCATTCCATTTACTAGATGGTCGCTGCTCTGGCTTTTTAAAACTTGGAATTGACTTTTATGTAGAGCAAAGGAGGAAATCTTTTAAGAGGCTAAATTTATGCTGCTATTATTGCTGTGAATTTGTATAAAGATTAGGAGTCATGCCAGTTCTTTTTTTTATTTAAAAAAGTGTGATTGCATTTTAAGGGTTTATATTTAGAAAAATAAAGTTTTAAGAACAACACATTTATTTATATGTGAAAATATTCTATAAGGTTTTCTTTTGTTCCCCCAGAATTGATCAGAGGGATTCAATAAAGGTCATGGTAGGAATCCTGAAATACAATACGTGAAAAGCCCGTGGAAATGTTGGCCTTTACATTAAAAGTGCAGACCCAGCTGGTACATAGTCACGACGTTAGGAAACCTGGTAGGGTACTTGCACCCAGCACACAAACATTGGGTGCTCTCTGCAGGAGTTTGGTCTTTGGTGAATATACAGCACTAATTTTTTTTTTTTTTTTTTACCTTAACCGTGTTTTTATCAAGTAGACAACCCATTGCCCTTTGAGATCACACAGCCCTGTAACACTCCACCAGCAGCATGGCGACTAGGAAGAGCTGCATGACAAGTACATACGATGGCTTTAGCAACAGATTTTTTCTCAGTATTTGGTAAATTGTAACCCTGGTAAGACATTTCGCACCATTTGTTTTCCTAAAGCATTATTATTATTTTTTCATTAAAAAGAACTTAGAAGGATGTGAGAGTCCAGAAGGACGTGGCTGGAAAAGTCCTGTCCAGTCTTAATATTTGTGGATTTGTCGTCACATACATTTACTCCTGAAACTGAAGTCTTTTATAAATACTAAGAATTCTGCAAAGCAATTACTTTATTAATGTCCTATGGGCTTAGAAATATCAGGTAAATATTTTGATTACAGAATAATGAACTCAAATTTCGGTGTGAATGTGAAACAAGCTGTAGGTACAATCCAGAGTCGTTTCACGTCATGTATGTCGATACGGCCTTAACTCTGGGTTTTGTTATTTAAGGGACTTTGCCTGTGTCTTTCCCTTTCTAATATTGTCGGGTAAAAATTGGATGGCAAATCACTGTGAGCCAGGTTACCTCAGTACAGTTCACCTGTGCGACTTCACAGATAGAGTAATTAAAGATTGTTCCTTTCAGATTGTAACAATGGAGCATTATGATCAAGGAAATGGAGCTGCCTTATGCATTAAACCCATAATTCTATTGGTATTTTCATAGTCATGTCTCCAGATTTTATCTTTGGCAAAATCCTGATGCCACAATGCGGTTTGATTGAAATAGATATCCCCCGGATGTCTGGCCAGAGACTTTGCTAACAGCCCCAGAGGTGCCATTCTTTATTACTCAATTTCATCTGAGCCTTACTGCTTACTGTACGCAGTTTCCTTTTAAAATGCAATCCCTGGATGGTCCCAAGGGTAGGCCTGCACACTTTTATAATCACAGAGCGTTTCTTAAAAGTTAGGGTCGGGTTGAAAAATTCTAGGACTCACTCTGTAAAGAAGAGGGGCCATTAATGTGAACCGGGAGAGAGCGCAGACTGACACATTTGAAGCGGCAATAGATGCGTATGGTGTAAATGTGGACTCTGCCCCTTAGTTACAAGGGAGCTGCAAAGTACTTGGTCCAGCTCCCAACCACCCATCCAGCACCTTGGCAAAGTGTTGTCTGAGCAGTGTGTCGAGGAAATGATGATGAAAGCAAGAGTATGTCAGAAAGGTACTGCAAGTGGTTAGAGGCATGTGCTCTCAGTACCACGTGTCACGGAAACGTCAGGAATGGTACCTCTAACTGCGAGACAATGCGGCGGGCACAGCGGCTCTTCTTTTCTGATTAGTACTGTTAGTGTTCAAAGAGTTAAAATGGTTGTTTTCCCGTTTAGATTCTAAGGTAGCAAAACCTGATTTTTCAACCATGACCTGCATGAGAGAAGCATCCTAGGACGTCTTAGACCATACTTTTGAGTTCTTAATTGTAATTTATATAGTGGTTTGTTTTTTTTATGTTTTAATATTTTTTGTGAACTGGTGTAAATTGTTAATGCATATAAGCTTGTGTATTTTTGTAAATAGTTTGTGATTTATTTCTTGATCCATATGTAAATATTTAGAGTCTCATTTCTTTAAAACTCATTTGAAGCTGAGTTGTGGGTTTGGGGCTTTGTTTGCTTCTTTGTTTTGGTTGGGGGTGGGGGGAGAGAAGGGATTTTGTACTCTGATAATCCAGACGGAGAATTCTCTGGTTTAAAGCAAATGTCCCACTGAAAGCAATTCAAATATCAACAAAATTATTTCAGGTTAAAGCAGACTTCTTTGTGTGTGTTTCCTTTTTAACCTAATATAGATTATAACAAACTCGGTGGGGTAATTGGGGATATTCAGACCAAAGATGAGTGTTTGCATGACGGATTATGATTCCGAACGGTGTGTTATTTGGTAGAAGGGGTTCGATGTCTCCTGTTTGTATCTTTGCCACAGTCTGCTGTCTGGCCGTATTTTCCTACGTCAGACGGGGTCTTAGAACTCCAAGCCTCTTAGTCTCACCGGAAGCCCTGCAGACGCCCGGCGTGGGCGTGCGTGCGTGCGTACGTGCGTACGTGCGTGCGTGCATGCGTGCGTGCGGCCCTGGGGAGCCTGGCCCGGCTGCCGCCTGGCTCGGAGCAGCGCTCCCCGACACCGTTCCCAGGACGCGCGGGCTTAGCTCAGGACTCGCCAAAGGGGATTCTGGGTAACACGCACATTCCTCAAGATTCCCGCAAAGCATCCTGGGTCCCGTTCACTCAGGGTGTGAGGACCAGAGAGAACCACCGCCTACCCTGGGCACCCGTGGCAGGCTGGCGTGTGCAAACCCAGAGAAAGCACTTCAGGCAGGCCAGTCTGCCGTGAGCCCCGCTCCCGACGGGATCGCGCACAGGCCTGGGCCGGGTCCGAAAAGAACGTTCAGGGTCACCGGGAAGCAGAGCGCACCTCTCCCACGTTAAGCGGTGGAGATGCCAGTGTGCTTACTGGGACGTGAGGTACCAACCTTCTTCCTCCTAATGTACTAGAGTGTGCCCCGTTCTGCCGGGAACAGGGGAAGGTGCCCGTGTGGCACAGATGACCCTGGTGAGCCAGCCGTCTGGGGGGTGCCCGCACACCCACCGCCCCCGTCTGAGGTACCCGCACACCCACCGCCCCCGTCTGAGGTACCCGCACACCCACCGCCCCCCTCTGAGGTGCCCGCACACCCACCACCCCCGTCTGTGAGGTGCCCGCACACCCACCGCCCCCGTCTGAGGTACCCGCACACCCACCGCCCCCGTCTGAGGTACCCGCACACCCACCGCCCCCCTCTGAGGTACCCGCACACCCACCGCCCCCCTCTGAGGTACCCGCACACCCACCGCCCCCGTCTGAGGTACCCGCACACCCACCACCCCCGTCTGTGAGGTACCCGCACACCCACCGCCCCCGTCTGTGAGGTACCCGCACACCCACCGCCCCCGTCTGAGGTACCCGCACACCCACCGCCCCCCTCTGAGGTACCCGCACACCCACCGCCCCCCTCTGAGGTACCCGCACACCCACCGCCCCCGTCTGAGGTGCCCGCACACCCACCGCCCCCGTCTGTGAGGTACCCGCACACCCACCGCCCCCCTCTGAGGTGCCCGCACACCCACCACCCCCGTCTGTGAGGTGCCCGCACACCCACCGCCCCCGTCTGAGGTACCCGCACACCCACCGCCCCCGTCTGAGGTACCCGCACACCCACCGCCCCCCTCTGAGGTACCCGCACACCCACCGCCCCCGTCTGAGGTACCCGCACACCCACCGCCCCCGTCTGAGGTACCCGCACACCCACCACCCCCGTCTGTGAGGTACCCGCACACCCACCGCCCCCGTCTGTGAGGTACCCGCACACCCCCCCCTCTGTGAGGTACCCGCACACCCACCATCCCAGTCTGAGGTACCCGCACACCCACCACCCCCGTCTGAGGTACCCGCACACCCACCGCCCCCCTCTGAGGTACCCGCACACCCACCGCCCCCGTCTGAGGTACCCGCACACCCACCGCCCCCGTCTGAGGTACCCGCACACCCACCGCCCCCGTCTGTGAGGTACCCGCACACCCACCGCCCCCCTCTGAGGTACCCGCACACCACCGCCCCCGTCTGTGAGGTACCCGCACACCCACCGCCCCCCTCTGAGGTACCCGCACACCCACCTCCCCCCTCTGAGGTACCCGCACACCCACCGCCCCCCTCTGAGGTACCCGCACACCCACCGCCCCCCTCTGAGGTGCCCGCTCACCCACCGCCCCCGTCTGAGGTACCCGCACACCGCCCCCGTCTGAGGTACCCGCACACCCACCACCCCCGTCTGTGAGGTACCCGCACACCCACCGCCCCCGTCTGAGGTACCCGCACACCGCCCCCGTCTGAGGTACCCGCACACCCACCGCCCCCCTCTGAGGTACCCACACACCCACCGCCCCCCTCTGAGGTACCCACACACCTCCCCCGTCTGAGGTACCCGCACACCACCCCCAGACCGGAAGCGAAGATGTAACATCTGCCTCCAGTGAACACTCCAGGCCTGAGCGTGTTCCTGCGGAAACTGCACCGGTGGGATTAAAGGAAACCTATGACAGTCCACTGTCTTCTACTTAATTTTCTGGGACTCCCATTTCCATTATCAACTATTTCATCAAATTTCCTTCATACTGCTGAAAACATGGTACCTGCCTCTTGGAATGTGTCATTGAGTGATGGTGACAGTACAGTGGTGGCGTTGGGGGTTTTAGCCATCCGCAGTTCGACGTGAAAAGGCACATTTTCAAGCAGCGCTGACTCCCCATCACAGTCCGACCTGCTGCACCTGCAGCCACCGGGACAAGGCTGGCTAGCTGCCACGTTTCCCACGCAGTTGAGATGGAACCTCTTCAAAAGGAAATTGTGAAGTCCAATTTTTATTTTAAGTGTTTTAATTAAAATGTTTCCAGGATAGCCCTGGCCGGTTTGGCTCAGCAGTTAGCGCGTCTACCGGTGTACCGGAGAGTCCTGGGTTCGGCTCCCGCTAAGGGCACGTACCTCGGTTGCAGTTTGTCCCCGCCCCAGTTGGGGTCGTGTGGGTGGCAACCACTCAATGTGTGTCTCTCACATGGATGTTTCTCTCTCTCTCTTCCTCCCTCTCTCCCTCCCCTCTTTCTGAAGATACATGCAAAAATGTCCTTGGGTGAGGATAAAAAAAAAAAAAATGTTTCCAGGATGTATTTCAAACCGTAAACTGCTTGAATGCGCCTGGAAGTTCACTGATAGCTGCGGATTACTGTGCTCTCGTAGTGACAGCCTTGAGGACACTGAGATAAAGGGATGTCGCTGCAATACCATTGCTCTGCCACCACTGCCATTTCTGTGTCCTCTCTCTGCTGTTGCTCCTTGCTGTTGTCTATGAACTACCTATAAACCTTCTTCTAAATATCATTCAAAATAAATACGCTCATTGAAATGATGAGCAAAAGAGGTTCTGAACTGGGGCCCTGAAAGATGGGGCCTTCGTGTCATCTCGTGATTGTTACACAGCCTGCTCTTCTCCAGCCGCGCTCCGGGAGCCAGGTTTCAGAAGGTGAGGCCTTCCTGTACAAGACGCTTAGAAGGGAGAATGAAACGGACGGAGAGTTCGCCCTGCATCTGACGTTGTGTGAGAAGCTGTGGGAGGAGACAACGGCATTTGCCATGTTAATAACTGCAAAGCGTTTCCCCTGTATAAGGTGCTAGTTCACATCTAGCACCCACACGGCTCTGGTGAGAAGAAAGAGAGTGCCCTGCGCACCTACAGCCTCGCCTGTCATCAATCATTCACTTCGGGTCCTAAAAACATGTGAATAGCATCCTGAGGTTTCTCAGCCCTGGTTCCTATTTTACACAGGCCATGTAGTTCTCAAACTTTAGACTTCATGGAAAGCCCCTGGAGAGCCAGGTGAGCATATGGTAACTTGAGGGACCACTGGGCAGTCTGAGTCAGTAGGTCTACAGGTTTAGCAACCACCCCATGTGACTAGTGAGAAACACTGATCTAGATAGCATGTTTAATAGACTGCTCTCAACGGGAAACTATCTCTTAGTTTACTTAACTTGACCACTTTTTCTCATGTGCCTCGTTTTCCCCATTACTTTGGTGATACAAGAACAGAAATCCATTTTCTCTGTCCCCAGTGCTTAAAATGAAGCCAGAGTCCATTATCTAAAACAATGACAGAAATTAGGACTGACTGAGCTGATAAGCAATATAAGAAAACAATTCAGCAGTCCCTGAAATGTAATAAAAAAAACTGACAACTGTCTATGCTATTGACTCCGGTTATATACACACATAGTTAAGCCTTTCAGGTGTGAGACTTAGGCTGCTTAGGGAGTGTAGTGTGTGCATATTGACTATTCGGGCAGTCAACTAGTTCAAATACTGTATTCACGGAAAACAAACAGCTCTCACAACCAAGTGACGTGCCCTCCTTCCTCACCACAACTTTTACAAGACCCGCTAGCATAAGTAATAATGAGCCTATTTGACTTGAAGTATTTTATCAATTGCAGACAATGGTCTAGCAGTGTCTTTAACGGCCACTGAGCACTACTAACACTGCTGACTTGACCGTAATGCCAGTTGCTATTGTATATCGATGACCTCTTGTCTCTCGTAACCCATGGGTGAGGCCACAGTGCACAGAGGTCAAAGTTTTCGCCAGTGTCACCCAGGTAGTGAGTGCTGGTGCCAAAGTCCAGACCCAAGCATGCTGCACACGAGTTCATGCTCTAATAAAAGGCTTTAAAATGGGCAGTTGAATCCTGACTGCTATAATTCTAAAACCTTTGCTGAACTAAACCTACAACAATTCTTAAAACTCTTAGTAAGCCATGGCTGTTTCATCTCTAAAACGGGACTAAATAATAGTCCCTGCTGCTTAGGAGGACTAAATTAGAGAAAACATGTTTCTACAGGGCTTAGCAGGAGAGCAATTACCCATTAGCGCTATCCAGGATTTTTACGTGGAAGTGGTGCAAGACCACACAGCAGTTAAAGGAAAAAGGTTATGTGATGCTTATACAATTATATCATCAAGAATTTCATCAGTGGAGTCAACCTTTCTGAAAAGCTAGAGTTTCCCATTGTTGACATACATCTTGCAGGAAGAGAGCCTTGGCAGGTGGAGATCCGAGATATAATTTATGGGTGAAATGAAACTTCACAGGGAAACACAGTGTGGTAGTGAAGCCCCTGCTCTCTGAAACGGTGCTGCAGTTCCTCAGGGGAACCTTGAGTACATAGCACTGATGATGATCGCTGAACAGTGTGAGAGAGGTGCTGTCTCCACGTCATTCCACTGAGTCCACTAACTTGGCAGTTCCGGGCAACGGGCTTCTGAACGCCTGTGAGACGTGCCTTCTCTGTTGATGAAGTTGCTTCCTGCAGGTTCACCTTATTGTGTTGCCCTAACTGCTGGGTTCATTAACACGCCTGGTAGCAGTGGAAGCCGTGCTCTGAATCTGCAGACGACGAGGGGAGGAACAGGTATGGTATTTCCCAAGAGTTACCAAAGAGAGATGACTTTGCCTCTCCATTTTTGAACGGTAAAGCCTATGGTAAATAATAAGGGTCTTTCCATCATTCTTACACACACGCACTTTTTTCCTGATTCAAGATCTGTTAAAGCAAAATACTTATTCAGAGAAGAGAGCTTAGCGATTGCACTGATGGTAACTAACTGTACTAACCGTACTCGTGTATCAATGACCATGTTCCAGGCTCCTCATAAGTGTTTTACATACATTAGTATGAACTCAGTCTTCCTAACAATTACACAAAGGAGCACTAGTCGTTTTATTGCCACTTGACAGATAAAGAAACTGAGGCCCAGACAGGTTAAGGTATGTGCCTGAGTTCATAGCTCAGGGTAGGTGGGATTCAGGCCCAAGCTCTCCGAATGCAGGTCCTGCAGCTGTTATCATTCTGCTCTGCGCCCAAAGTGGCCCTTCAAAGACCCCGACTCCCTGAAAACAGGAGCAGTGAAGACACTACTCATTTGCAGGGAAGTCAGCTCATCCCTATCAGAATAGGCTAGGTTTATGCTGTGGTGGCATCACCAAAATGTAGGTGCCTTAACACACACACACACACACACACACACACACACACACACACACACGGCATCTTTCCTGCTCCAGCAAAGCCTGCTGCCCATGCAGGTGACTCCTCCATAAGTCTTCTGTGCAGCCTCTCAGCAGAGGGAGGCCCCCCATCCGTTAGCTACCTCGTCTGAAACATGTTCGTGGGTGGGGTGGCAAGGGAGGAGGGCACTGGACAGCCTTGGCGAGTAGTTAACATGTAGCCCGGCAGTAACACGTGCCATCCCTGTTCATAGCTCACGAGCCAGGCCTGGCTTCGGGGCACGTTCTGTGCAGTCTACCGAGAGCCTGGCAGGTGACTGGGCAGCGCCGACGGCTGCCACGCCCCTTCATTCTCTACCCAGATTCTTCCACGTACGTGAATTACCGACAGTCATGCCATAGCATGGGAAAACCGCTAAAACCCCTGAGACAGGGCCAAAGAATAACAAACGTTCTTCGGCCAAAAACCATTAGGGGGCTGGGTAGGCTGGCAGATCGCCTGGGGAGGTGTCACTTCGGGCATCCCACAATGGATGGCAAGAAGTGGGGCCTGCACCCACACATTTCTGATCACGAATTGGAGAAACGCTCCTGAATGTAAGAGAGTGCATCTTGCCCCAGCTCCAGAGAAATGGAAGAAGGCTTGCGAAGGGGCTGGGTGCTCCCCGAAACTGAGAGTGAACTACACCTCGCTGCCCTGCGGGTCCCTCTGGCCTCTCCGATCTCCTCATTCTTCCATAAATGTGCCAAGTACACGCCCATCTTAGCCTGCGCACTGACTGACAGCCCCTCACGATGGGTCCCACATATTTACCTGGCCTACTCCCCCACTTTTAGTCTTTGCCCAAATGTTAACAGCGTAGGAAAGGCTTCCCCGACCACCCTGTCTTAAATAGCACCTTGGCCCATTTCCCCCGCTCTCCTGGGTTATATGTGTCATGTCTCCATCTCCTCTAGAATGTGAACTCCATGGGGACAAGAATGCCATCCTGTTCACTGGTGCACTCTAGTGCCTTGAACAGTTCTATAGCATAACGTGTGGTGATACTTGGTGAGCGAATGAACAGTGGGTCTGTTATCCTTGTCACGTGATGGAGGGCTCTGCTGGGAAACGCTTTGTTTGGGTGCAGATGATCTTTCTTCAGCAGCAAGAACGGATCCAGCCTCACTTGTTTGGTCTGCTTTCCTGTTAAAAGTGCTTGGGGACTGCTGGTGTTGGTCCACGGCCCCGAAAGGAAAGCAAGCAGGTTCAGTTCATCTCAAATCCAACTGCTAGTGTGACCAGACACTGCTAGAATTGTTTGGAAATCTCCTTCAGGAGGTCAGTTTTGAAGAGTGTTTGGAAAGTGGTGAAGAATTTCTTGGAGGAAAGGAATGGAGATCCAAGTGTCCAGGAATGACTTTTTTTCCACACTCAAATCCGCCCTGCAGAGCATGTTAGGATGTGGGTCTGAGAAGATGCAATGCACCCTTTTCTTCCCGAGAAGGAAAAAAATGGAGCTTGGATAGTTTTCAACAGACATGTATGGTCATCTATGCACCAAGGGATGGCAGAATGTAGGGAAAGATAAGTAAGTTCGTTCCTGAATGACCTACTTCTCCAAGTTACATGAGCTCTAAAGGGGATAGAGCTCCCCTTCTGTGACCCTTCTCTTAAGAAAAATCTGACTGGTCCAGCCGGTGTGGCTCAGTGATTGAGCGTCGACCCATGCACCAAGAGGTCTCCAGTTTGATTCCTGGTCAGGATACGCCCAGGTTGTGGGCTCCATCCCCAGTGGGGGGCATGCAGGAGGCAGCCAATCAATGTTCTCTCTCATCAATATTTCTATCTCTCTCTCCCTCTTACTACCTCTCTCTCTAAAATCAATAAAGGGAAAAAAAATTTTTTAAAGAAAGAAAAAACTAATTAAAACATGTAGGGGTAGTTTCCTAGGGGCTAGGCAAAAGCATCCAATGTTGGACTAAATAAATATTTTGCGACACTGGTAACAAACGAATATTCCAGGGTAGCATACTAAGACCACTTCTCTCCTACTTTAAGGGGCTTTCTGGGACGTTTCCACCTTACAAACATGGAGACCTTTTGTTTCCTATCTTAGAGAATGTGACGCTTGTCCAAAGACCTCCTTACCACCTAGGAAAGTACCTGATCACCTGCTCTGGCTCCTCCTGGGTGCCTCAGCAACACAGTCAGCTAATGTGTAACCCACTGCAGGGACCAGAGGAGACCTGGGAGGGAGGCAATAGGCCTGAGAGTCAGCCTAAGTATATGCAGAGCTCTCAGAAGAAAAGAATTTAGACTTGTTCTGATGGATCCTAAACGGTGGAAACATTCAGAAATGAAGAACATCGAGCAAGGAATCATAGCAGGGACCGAATCACTGGGTGTGTAATTGGAGTAAATGTTGAAGGCCTTCCCAACCTGAGGCTTTGTTATACTTGTGAAACCCTAAGGCTTGCTGGCCTATGCCACCTGTGGGTCATTTGGGAGCTACCTGGAGTGCTCTGTTGTCCCCACCTGGAGCAGTCTTCTCCCCCCTCCCCACCCTGGCATCTGCCCCATCCAAACACTTCCAATAGCACTTAAAATTAAATCCAAACTCTTTAATCTAGCCCTGACTTCCCTCTGTTCTCTCTCTCCAATTCTTTTCCCCACCAAAGCTGTTCCTATCCCAGGTTCCTTGTACAAGCTGTTCTCATGGGAGACCACGTCTCTTCCTTAAGATCTCACTACATCAGGCCTTCCTCGATGACCCAATTCGAGGTAGCCACTGGATCGAATCACCCTCTTAATTCTATAAAAATAGCACTTACCACTCAAATTATTTTTACTTATTGGTTTATCTATTAATTGTCTCTATTTCTTTACTACTTTGTAAGCTCCATGTGAGCACATGGTATGTTCTCAAATAGATTTTTTGAATGAATGAATGAATAATGTTTAAGAAAGAAAGAGTGGGGCACTGGATAGAAAAGGTGAAGGGATTAAGAAGTACAAATGGGTGGCTACAGGACAGTCACAGAGATGTAGATTACAGCATAGGGAATATAGTCAATAATATAATAACTTTGTATGGGGCCTGGTGGGTACTTGTAATATAGGGGTGACCACTCTGTAAAGTACATGGTTGTCTAACCACTATGCTGTACACCTGAAACGAATACAGAATAATATTGAATGTAAACTGTAATTGATAAAATGTAAAACAAGAAAGGAAAAGGTCATGGAAACAGTAACTTCAGAAAACTTGGTTATTTTGCCTAAGCTCAGCCCTACATGAAAGGAATGTCACTTGTAATCATGCCAACTGCATAGAAATTAATCTATGTCCAAGAAGCCACCAGATGGTGCTGTTGACACACTTTATTCTCCAGTGCTCTGTTTGTAGAGAGGTTCACTAGGCCTCCTGGTGGGATTCAGTGGGTTGCTGCTTCCTCATCTCTTTTCACCCCATGGGTACAGCGGCGGTTTAAGGGCAGTGACCTGGCAGCCAATACTGGGACCTGATACAAGGAGCTGCTTTTTGGAGAAGGGTAAGATTTGAACTGACACCCAGGACCTGGACAAAAATGCCATCTGTGCAGAGAACTCCAGCAGGGCTTTGCTTTCCTGCTAAGGATGATTTCGTGTTTCTAAATTCTCAAATATTGTTTATTGCTATTTTAAGGAAATAGTGTAAAATATTTAGAGTCTGGCTTCTCTATTTCCACATGCTGAGTCCAGGCAGGACTTCTGAACCTCAGCAGAGTTCCCCAACTTGGGTGTACATCTGAATTCTCTGCAGAACTTTTAAAATCAGATTTCACGTACCACTGAGTTGTTTCTCTGGTGGCTAGAGAATTTTCACTTTCATTTTTTTTAAATATGTTTTTTAAATTGATATTTTAGAGAGAAAGGAAGGGAAAGAGAAATAGAAACATCGATGAGAGAGAAACATCGATCGGCTGCCTCCTGCTCGCCCCTCACTGAGGATCAAGCCCACAACCCGGGCAGGTGCCCTGACTGAGAATCGAACCAGGACCTCTCAGTCCATGGGACGATGCTCAACCACTGAGCCACACCGGCCAGGCTCCTAGTCTAATCTTGAGCACACCTCACTTCTTTTTCCAATAATTTTTTTCATGCCTTGCCTCAGGCCCAGCCTAGCTCTGAAGGAAAAAGAAGGACACTTAGAATCCACAGATGTGCAGTCTCTTGAACTGTTTCTTTAGTTTGTGTGACTGAGGTACTAAACAGCGGCCCTGACCGAACCCCACCAGATTTTCCTGTGGTTCTGAAGGGTATGGATTAGGACACAGAGTTTGCGGGCTTTCCTATTGTGAGTTGAGCTTCTAGATTTACCCACAGGCTACAAACATGGCTGTGATCTAGTTAGGTGGTCCTAGCTTTCTCATAGCCCAGCTAAATCAGGGCCAAGAACCATGACATAGGACTCATCTTTTCACTCTTTTTATTTATTTTCCAATTTTTATTAATTTATTTTTGTTATAGATGTTTCTCCTCCCCCCCACTAGAAACCTTCCTCCCCCCCCCCACCTCCCTAGCATTGTTGTCTATGTCCATTGGTTATGCATACATGCATATAATTTCTTTGGTTCATCTCATCCATCCACTCCGCCCCCTGCTCTGAGGTTTGTCAGTCTGAACCATACTCCTTTCTATGTCTCTGGGTCTATTTCATTCATCAGCCCACCGTGTTCATTATATTCCACAAATAAGTGAGATAATGTGGTATTTGTCTTTCTCTGATTGGCTTATTTCGCTTAGCATAATACTCTCGAGGTCCCTCCATGCTGTCTCAAAGGATAAGAGATGTTTCTTTCTTACTGCTGCATAGTATTCCGTTGTATATATGTACCACAGCTTTTTTATCCACTCATCTATTGATGGACACTTGGGCTGTTTCCAGATCTTAGCGATTGTAAATAGTGCTGCTATGAACATAGGGGTACATATATTCTTTCTGATTGGTGTTTCAGGCTTCTTAGGGTATATTACTAGAAGTGGGATCACTGGGTCAAATGGCAGATCAATTTTTAATTTTTTGAGGAGACACCATACTGTTTTCCATAATGGCTGCACTAGTCTGCATTCCCACCAGCAGTGTACTAGAGTCCCCTTTCCTCCATAGCCTCCCCAGCACTCACTGTTTGATGATTTGTTGATGGCAGCCATTCTGGCTGGTGTGAGGTGATACCTCATCATTGTTTTAATTTGAATCTCTCTGATGATTACTGATGTTGAGCATTTCATCATATGTCTCTTGGCCATTTGTATGTCCTGTTTGGAGAGGTGTCTATTTAGCTCCTCTACCCATTTTTTAATTGGGTTCTTTGTCTTCCTTTTGTTGAGTTGTATGAGCACTCTATATATTTTGGAGATAAACCCCTTATCTGATGTATCATTGGCAATTATGCTGTCCCATACAGTGGGTTCCCTTTCCGTTTTGATGGTTGTTTCTTTTGCTGTGCGGAAGCTTTTGAGTTTGATGGAGTCCCATGTGTTCATTTTTTCCTCTGTTTCTGTTGCCTTAGGTGAAGTATCAGTGAAAATTCTGCTGCGTATGATGTCTGAAATTTTGTTGCCTACATTTTCTTCTAGGATTTTTATGGATTCATGAGTCACATTTATGTCTTTTATCCATTTTGAGTTTATTTTGTGTATGGTGTAAGTTGATGGTCTAGTTCCATTTTTTTGCACATAGCTGTCCAATTTTCCCAACACCATTTATTAAAGAAGCTGTCTTTACTCCATTGTATGCTTTTGCCACCTTTGTCAAATATTAATTGAGCATAATATCTTGGGTCAATTTCCGGGTTCTCTGTTCTGTTCCATTGATCTATATGCCTGTTCTTGTGCCAGTACCAGGCTGTTTTGATTACAGTAGCTTTGTAGTATAACCTGATATCTGGTATTGTGATCCCACCTACTTAGTCCTTCTTTTTCAAGATAGCTGTGGCTATTTGGGGTATTTTTTGGTTTCATATGAACTTTTGAAGTATTTGTTCTAGTTCTGTGAAATATGTCATTGGTATTTTGATGGAGATTGCATTGAATCTATAGATTGCTTTGGGTAGTATGGACATTTTAATGATGTTAATTCTTCCAATCCATGAACAAGGTATGTGCTTCCACTTTTTATATCTTCCTCTATTTCTGTTTTCAATGTCCTGTAGTTTTCTGCAAATAGGTCCTTTACTTCTTTGGTTAAGTTTATTCCTAGGTATCTTAATATTTTTGCCGTGATGGTAAATGGGATTTTTTTTTAGTTTCTCTTTCTGTGAGTTCATCGTTGGTGTATAAGAATGCCATCGATTTCTTGACATTAATTTTGTATCCTGCTACTTTGCCAAATTCATTTATTAAGTCTAGTAGATTTTTGATGGAGTCTTTAGGGTTTTCTATGTACAATGTCATGTCATCTGCAAATAATGACAGTTTCATTTCCTCCTTTCCAATTTGGATCCCTTTTATTTTTTCTTCCTGTCTGATTGCTGTGGCTAAGACTTCCAGTACTATGTTAAATAAGAGTGGCGAAAGTGGGCATCCCTGTCTTGTTCCTATTCTTAAGGAAAATACTTTTCGTTTTTGCCCATTGAGTATGATGTTGGCTGTAGGATTTTCATATATGGCCTTTATTATGTCAAGATATGATCCTCCTATTCCCACATTGCTGAGCGTTTTTATCAGAAATGGGTGCTGGATTTTGTCGAATGTTTTTTCAGTGTGTATTGATATGATCATATGGTTTTTATCATTCATTTTGTTTATGTGGTGTATCACATTTATTGATTTGTGAATATTGTACCAACCTTGCATGCTTGGGACGAATCCCACTTGGTCATGGTGAATAATTTTTTTCATGTATTGCTGGATCCGATTTGCTAGTATTTTGTTCAGGATTTTGGCATCTATGTTCATCAGGGATATTGGCCTGTAGTTTTTTTGTTTGTTTGTTTTGTTTTTGTAGTGTCTTTATCTGGTTTTGGAATTAGAATTATGCTGGCCTCATAAAACAAGTTTGGAAGTCTTCCTTCTTCTTGAATTTTTTGGAATAGTTTGAGGAGAATCAGTTTAGTTCTTTGAATGTTCAGTAAAACTCCCCCATGAAGCCGTCCAGGCCTGGGCTTTTGTTTGCTGGGAGAGCCTTGATTACATCTTGAATTTCCTTAGTTGTTGTTGGTCTGTTCAAGTTTTCTATCTCTTCCCGGTTCAGTTTTGGGAGACTATGTGTTTCTAGAAATTTGTCCATTTCGCTTAGATTGTCTAATTTATTGCCATATAATTGTTCATAGTATTTGTTAATGATCCTTTGTATTTCTGTAGTGTCAGTTGTTACTTCTCCTTTTTCATTTCTGATTTTGTGAATTTAGGTTCTCTCTCTTTGTTTCTGGGTGAGTCTAGCTAAGGGTCCATCAATCTTGGTTATCTTTTCGAAGAACCAGCTCTTTGTTTCATTGATCCTTTGAGTTGTTTTTTTGGTCTCTATGTCATTTATTTCTGCTGTGATCTTTACTATTTCCTTCCTTCTACTTGCTCTGGGGTTTTCTTTTTGTTTGTTTTCTAGGTCTTTAAGTTGTGTGGTTAGATAGTCAATTAGAAATTTTTCTTGTTTCTTGAGGTAGGCCTGTAGTGCTATGAACTTCCTTCTCAGAACTGTTTTCGCTGCATCCCATAGATTTTGTGTTGTTGTGTGTTCATTTTCATTGGTTTCCAGGAAGTTTTTTATTTCTTCCTTGATCTCCTTAGTAACCCATTCATTGTTTAATAACATGCTATTTAGTCTCCATGTGTTCAAATGTCTTTGCATGTTCTTGTTGCAATTGATTTCTAGTTTCACGCCATTGTGATCTGAGAAGATGCTTGATATGATTTCAATCTTCTTGAACTTGTAGAGACTTTGTGTGCTAACCTGTGGTCTATCTTTGAGAATTGTCCCATGTGCACTTGAGAAGAATGTGAATTCTGCAGTTTTGGGGTGTAATTCTCTGTAGATATCTATTAAATCCATTTGATCTAGTGCATCATTTAGAGTCTTTGTTTCCTTGTTAATTTTTTGTCTAGAGGATCTATCCAGTGATGTCAGCGGGGTGTTGAAGTCCCCTGCTATGATTGTATTGCTGTTGATTTCTCCTTTGAAGTCCTCCAGAAGATTTTTAATATATTTTGGTGCTCCTATATTGGGTGCATATATGTTTTCAAAGGTTATATCTTCCTGTTGGATAGATCCTTTCAATATTATGTAGTGGCCTTCTTTGTCTCTAGTTCTGGCCTTCATTTTGAAATCTATTTTATCAGATATGAGTATTGCTACCCCAGCCTTTTTTTCCTTTCCATTTGCTGGAAGATTTTTTTCCATCCCTTCACTTTCAACCCATGTGAGTCTTTTGTTGTGAAGTGGGTCTCTTGTAAACAACATATATATGAGTCATGCTTTCTTATCCAATCAGCTACTGTGTCTTTTTTTTTTTTTTTTTTTTTTTTTTTTTTGGCGTTTATCTTCAGATACAGTGGGAGGGAGAGGGGGGAAGAGAGAGAGATACATTGATGTGAGAGAGACACATCGAGTAGTTGCCACCCACACAACCCCAACCGGGGTGGGAACCAACTGTAACCGAGGTGTGCGCCCTTAGCGGGAACCAAAACAGGGACTCTCTGGTCTGCAGGCCAACGCTCCAACTGCTGAGCCAAACTGGCCAGGGCTACTCTGTGTCTTTTTATTGGAGCCTTCAATCCATTTACATTTAAGGTGATTATTGATATGTACTTATTTATTGCTATTTTTGTTTAATGTGGTTATATTTTTCTTCCTATTTCTTCTACTAATTACAGCAGTCCTTTTAACATTTCTTGCAGTGCTGATTTGGTGCTAATATATTCCCTTAGCCTTTTTTTGTCTGGGAAGCTCTTTATTTGACCTTCTATTTTGAATGATAGCCTTGCTGGATAGAGTAGTATTGGATTCAGATCCTTGTTTTTCATGACCTTGATTACTTCATGCCATTCCCTCTGGCCTGTAGTGTTTCTGCGAGAAGTCAGCTGATAGCCTTGTGGGGGTTCCTTTGTATGTAACTTGTTGTTTAGCTCTTGCTGCCTTTAGGATTCTCTCTTTGTCTTTAATTTTTGGCAATTTAATTACTATGTGTCTTGGTGTGGGCCTGTTTGGTTTCTTCTTACTTGGGGCTCTCTGTTCTTCTTGAACTTGAATGCCTTCTTCCTTCACCAAGTTAGGGAAGTTTTCTGTCACTATTTCTTCAAATATATTCTCTAACCCTTGCTCATTTTCTTCTTCTGTGGAATTCCTATGATGCAAATGTTGTTACGTTTCCAGTTGTCCCACAGTTCTCTTAAACTGTCTTCCGGTTTTTTAATTGTTTTTTCCTTTTGGTTTTCTCATTGGTTGATTTTTTTCTACCTTGTCTTCTAATTCACTGATCCAGTCCTCAGCGTCCTCTACTCTGCTGGTTATTTCTTCCAATGTGTTCTTTATTTCTGCTATGTCATTCTTCATTTCTTCTTGGTGGTTTTTCATTTCCAATTGATTGATTTTCAATGTTTCTATATCTTTACTCATGGTGTTGAGCTCCTTACTCATGCTGTTGAGCTTCCTCAAGATCATGGCTCTGAACTCTACCTCTGATTACTTGCTTAACTGCATTTCATTTATCTCATCTTCGGTAGAGTTCTCTTGTTCTTTCATTTGGGATTTGTTTCTTTCACCATTTTAGCTATCTCAGTGGGTTTTGGAGCCTGCCAAATTTTTCCTGTGGGTGTTGGTGTTCTGCTGATTGTGGCTCCCTCTACTGGGTTTGGATGAGTGTAGGAAGACCCATGTTAAACACCACTGTCAAGTCTTACTTTCCTGGGTAGATTTGTAAGCCCAGGAAAGGTTCAGTTATCCTATAGCTTTTTGCCTGGAGGCTATTAGTTTCAGTTACTTGATGAGCCTTGGGTTGTAGCCCTTAGCTGAATGAAAAACTCCCTCAGGTGTTCAGTGTAAGAGGATTTCCCGAGGGTGGGGCAGATGCTTGTTGTTAATGAGCCTCTATTTGCATTTCTCTCCCAGCTGGGTGGGGTTAAATCTCCAAGGAAGGCACTGCTGCTTCTCCCCAGAGCTCCAGAAAGGAGCAAGATGGGCACCGTTCTGTGTGGCCGTGACTCAGCAAAAACTCTGAGCACCCTCCAAATTCCAAGTGTCCCCACACAGTTCCAGTCCAGTCCAACCTCCCTCTGCTGGAGCCCAAGGTGAGTGGCTATAGCTAATTTAGTGCTCTGTCCTGGCCCTCTGTGCTGTGGAGCTGGCTTGGGACTTTAACCCCGAGGGAGCTCCTCACAGCTAAAACGGCTGCTGTTCGTGGGCTCCCTGCCTGCCCTCTTGCTCCTCCAAAGACCTACCAGGCTCGATTCAGTGTCCTTTCTTCCTGTCCCTGGTTATATTGTCTCTCCGGCTGCTTTTCTGTTGCTTTTCCCTGATGATTTGTCTTTATTTTAGTTGTAATTCCAGTTTGGTCCTGGTAGATGGTCTGTGTAGCTTCCATTCACTCCACTGCCATTTTGAATCTCATCTTTTCACTCTTTTAATGATAACTTTTGAGGAACAAAGTCTTAATTTCAGTGTAGTCAGATTTATCACCTTTTTCATTTATGATCAGTGAATTTTATGTCCTGTTTAAAAGTCATTCCCTACCCTGAGGTCATGACTATAGAAGCTTTATTATTTTACCTTTATGCTTTGATCCACAATCTATCTGGATTTGATTTTTCCATATAGTGTGAGGGGTCAAATTTAATATTTGTTTAATATGGATATTTAGTTGTATAACAAATTATGAAAAATTTTACTTTTTCCTAAGTTAATCAATGCCATACTTTTTGTAAATCTAATGTTCAGATATTTGTTTAGATTTACTACATATTTATCATTTTCACTGCTCTTCATTCCTTAGTGTTTCTTTGAATGTCAATGTAGGATAATTTCCTTCTGTCTGAGTAACATCTTTTAGTATTTTCTTTAGTGTGGGTCTGCTATTAATTAATTTTCTTAGTTTTTGTTTATTTGAAAATGTCTATTTCTCCTTCATTTTTGTAGGACAATTTCACTGTATATAGGCTGGCTATTATTTTCTTTCCATTGTCTTCTAGCTTCCATTGTTTCTATTAAGAAGGCAGATTTATCTATACAGGAGGGCCCCACTGAGATAGAGTCTTCCTAAGTAAAACAAATCCACTGAAATGTAAGACTTGAGGAAGCTTAATATCCCTGAGAAGGAGCAACCTGACTTCAGTATAATGAGGTCCCAGTTGTATAAGAGTTTTCTTTTTTAATTAATTTTTTAATCCTCACCCAAGGATGTTTTTATTGATTCTAGAGAGAGTGGAAAGGAGAGGGAGAGAGAGAGAGAAAAACATTGATGTGAGAGAGAAACATCAATTGGTTGCCTCCCATATGCACCCTGACCAGGGATCGAACCCACAACCTAGGTATGTGCCCTGACCAGAAATCAAACCTGCCACCCTTTTGGTGCACAAGACAATGCTGTAACCAACCAAGCCACCTGTCCAGGGCCTAGAAGAGTTTTAGGTTTCAGAGAATTGCAATGTGAGAATGAAGAGTCTAGTTCATTAGGAATATTGAGAGAATATATTAAAATCCAGAACTTGGGAAAAAGGCTGAAGAATCTTCAAAGATAACATCATTGAGGTTGAGGTTCAGTGGATTCTTTCCATGACAAAGTGAGATTACCTACAAAGATATGAGCAAGGTATTCAAGAGAAAGGTAGATGAAGAGAGAAGAGAGAATGAGAAGGAAGATCTTTACCAGTAATTCCTCATATCTTGTTAGCTCACTCATAAGATCTAAGGATGCCTTCACGAGCAGCTTAAAAATAGTTATCTACCTTTATGTGTTCTCAGCTGGAGGGTTGTTTAAATGACTGAATTCTCTGATAGCAAGAGTCTTCTTAGGACTTTTAGCAGAGGGGCTCTGATCACCAGCATTCATTCTTCAACATTTAATATCAGCTGTTGTCCAGGAGGCAGACGCTGTATTTGAGAATACCCGTGGAGAGAGGGAGAGGGAGAGAGAGGGAGGGAGAGGGGGAAGAGAAGAAGAGGGAGGGAGAGGCATTCAGTATGTGGGCACAGGAGTTTGGAGGTAACTTGAACAACAATCAGCCATTAGTTGCAGCCCTTCGGTTCAGAGATTGGCTCAGGCAAGAAATAGTTTCTTTCTTTTTAAAAAAATAGCTCTTAATACTATGGATCTCATACAGCCATTTCAAAATGAATTGTGTCTATATGGATACATGTCTCTTGAAGTTATATAATTGTATTTAAAATATCTTCTAAAAGGGAAAGAAATATTAATCCCTAAAACATATTTTAGATTTAGACTTCCCAATTTAGGTTATTTGGAAAATAACTGAACATGTTTTTGTGACTAAAAGCAGCTTTTTCAAGCTCCTGTCATTACCTGACTCATTCATTAAAAATGCATCGCTGGGCTTTCACCGCTTTCCTGCGCTGGGCTCTGAATATTGCGAGTGTGCCCTTCTTAGCCCCTGAGAATGTATAATCTAGCTAAAACCAGACAGGTGAAAATCATCTAAAGGGATACATATGCATAAGCTCATGTAATGAAATGTACATATATTACAGACCCTAATAGCAAGAAAGAACATTTATGAGTTATTCTACTCCACTGGTTTTTTCTCATAAACCCTCACGGCAGTCCATAGTTGTTGACTGTCAAGGGCTTCCTCTGAGAAAACCGAATGCACCCGTGTGATCTAAACAGCTTCATTGACTGACAGCCACTGGGACCTGTGAAAGAAACTCGGTATAAAATACTAGGCAAGGGAGCAGGTGCTGGAGTCAGGTGCCTGGGTGTGAAGTCTTACTAGTTGGGTGACTTTGGTTAAGTCATTTGACCTCCCTACCCCTCTGTTTACTTTTCTGTAAAATAAGGATAATAGTTTGTACTTCGTGGCGTGCTTGTACAGAAGAAATGGGTGGACATCAACAATGCACTTAGAACAAATTCTGGGGCATGGTACAGCACTCAATGTAAGCTCGTATTTTTCTTAAGGTGCAATCGTGGTGAAACATTTACTTGGGGGAACTGAAGTATAAATAGGAAACTATTTTGTGACTTATTAGCAACCACATATGCATAGAGAAGGAAAGGGAAAAATCAATTTTTTTCCCAGCCAACAGACATTTAAATAAATATCCTTCCTGTTCCCATTCAAAGGTCAGGTGTAGAAAGGCAGTTTCCACTTGTTCTTTCAAAATGTCTTTTTGGTTTTTTCTAGCACTCATGCCTGAAAGAATTGGCTAGTGATATTTCTTACTGAAGTCCGTTTGACCGAAAGAATTTTTACTTTCTCAACGTGCAGGGACTGTGAAGAGGGTTTGCTTACGTCCGCAGCACCTGAATCCCACAGACAACACAGCTGTCCTTCCACCCAACTCAGGCCTCCTCCTTCTGCTCCTAAATGCAACATTTAAAAGTCGTTATTGCATTCATCCCGTTTTGGTGATTGAGTAAATTTATTCCTTAGCCTGGGATGATATTTGAATAGAACTGTATGTACCAATCACTACCCACCAAAACATTCTGTCCTGTTAAAATGGAAATTTATCTGAAATGGACACGTACAAAATACGTTCCCTAATAATAAGCTCCATTCATTGGATAACTTCTCCTCTGCCTAGCCCTTCAGTGTGGATATTCCTAAAGCTTTGTCCTTGGGTTCTTTCCTTGGTGCTCACACTCCTCCTGGGAAATCACATACATGCCAAGGACTGCCTTTCCTACCTATTTGTATCTTTTGCTCAGAACTTTTTCCAGAGCTCGAAACTTCAGTCCAACTTCCTCCTGGATAGCTCCCATCTAGATATCCCACGGGCCCCTCAAACTCAACGTACCTGATAATGTTCCTTCCCCAAATTCCACTTCCTTTGCAGTTCCCTGATGCTCCTTTATAGACTCACTCACTGAATCCATACGCGCTGGAGCTGACCTCCTCATACTGCTCTAGCTCACAACCAGTGGCTTAACTCAGATCCTCATCAGTTCTCACCAGGCATACTATAATCATCCCTCGTTTGGTCTCCAGTTTTTAAAATTCAACCCATAACCCTGGCCAGTTTGGCTCAGCGGTTCGAGTGTCGGCCCGCGGACCAGAGAATCCCGGGTTGGGTTCCCTCTAAGGGCACGTACCTCGGTTGCAGTTTGTCCCTGGCTCCGGTTGGGGTTGTGCGGGTGGCAGCCACTCGATGTATCTCTCTCACATTGATGTTTCTCTCTCTCTTCCTCCCTCTCTCTCTCCTGCTGTATCTGAAGATAAATGCAAAAAAAAAAAAAAAAAAAAATCTCCACGGGTGAGGATAAAAAAATAAATAAATAAAATTCAACCCATAAAGTGCAACCAAAGTGACCAATCTGATTATGTCATCCCTCTGTGTAGGTTCTTGAATTAAC
The DNA here is from genome assembly GCA_030848825.1 of Tadarida brasiliensis. NCBI lineage: Eukaryota > Metazoa > Chordata > Mammalia > Chiroptera > Molossidae > Tadarida > Tadarida brasiliensis. The sequence continues at coordinate 27,623,401 of CM061277.1, read as the reverse complement.
CTCTCAAGCAATGGTGCCAGTGTTTTCAAACTAAAGTGTGCATAAAAATTACCCAGGTGTCTTGTAAATAGGAGGCCTAGGCCCACCTGCAGAGGTCCTGGTTCAGTAGATCTGGGGAGGGGACTCAAGAACTACCATTCAAACGAACATGTCTGACTGCCCTGCTACAGGTGGGCATGATCACCTCTGAGCAGCACTGCACTGAGGACCACTCAGTCCCTTTGGCATGGCGTGAATGCCCTTCCTTCCAGGGCAGCTCACGTCTCTAGCCTCATCTACGTCCATTCTTCCATTCGTGTCCTGAATTCCAGCCCTCAGGGTCAAGGACCAGGATGGCATTAGGCTAGGAGCTAAGGAATGCCTGGATCTTGTTTTACCAAGTTATAATAGGCAAGAGTAAGAAAAGTACCATGTTGTTGATAGCTCAGACTAGGCCCAATACCCTTGAGTTCATGGTTGTCTTGTAAAAACAAATGCTGAACACAGCTTAGCAGAGGATAAAAGGGAAGGAAGCAAGACACCTCATCTGGGTCCATAGTGGCCAAGTGTAGAAAGCAGACCCTGAATTCATGTGCCCAGGTGATGAGCATGGTTGGCCTGTGCCCAGGCAGGAGATCTGAGAGGAGAGGACGATCGGCCGAGCCTGTCTCAGGAGACAGGCCCCATGATAGTGCGCTTATTGCACGGAGCACAAAGTTTAAGAGACATATGACGCCTGGTTAACAATCTTCAAGCGACAGTAACTATTCACTAGTAAAACGTGGCTAAGTAATTTCTCTCCCGTTGCTTTAGGGGAGGGGTCTTGGAAGGGAGTGTCGGTGAGGGCGGGGAGATTCCCTCCCAGCACCTGCTGCTCCCAGGTTGCTGGAGGAACTCCGGGGTCAGAGCCAGTTGGGAGCTCACACTGCTCTCCATCACACGTGCTTGAAATACAAGGAAGAAAACATATCTGGACAAGAGCTATTCATTGCAAAATGATAACTTTTGCTTTAGGGATGGAACAAGAAGATGTGAATTACATCTCTCAGAGAATTCAGATGAGTTTTTGAGAAGCTAATGGGACAGTGCCTCAGGGTAAGAGGTCTTGTCTGGTTCAATCAAGAGCCTCAGGATTTCTGTTCAGTACACCAGGCTCCCTTTCTCTGTGGAGGAATAAAAGCACAGCCAATGAGCAATTACCCAGGACTGGGAACAGAAACTCCAAAATATGAGAATCCTTCAAGGAATGTGGACATCTATGAAGGAATTATACATCTGAAAGTTGGAAGCGTATTAGGAATGAAAACGAATATTCTGCCTGTGATATTTTTTAGTGGATAATGCTTCATTCAAAAGCAGACGCCTCCCTTCCCGACAGGAGCGGGAATCTCACCAGGTAACCATGAAGTACAGTCAAGCTGGTCTGAAGCTGGTATCAGCACAAGCAGCCTCGAGTCCAGAGAGGCTGAGGTTCACCTTCATCTCAGGCCATCTTTCCTGGTCTTGTTAGCTGGGATCTGAGTTCTGTCTCTTGGTCTGGCCTGGTGATTGGGATGCAATGAAGTCAACGGCGAGTGCCAGCTCTGGAGGAAGGCCAGAGGGTTCCAGACAGAGCAGGAGACTTTGCAAAACCAATCTGCAATGTAAACACATTTGACTCCTGGTGCAGAGGCTGATGGGCAGCCACTTTGCCATGGGCCTTCATGAGCTTGTCCTGTCCCTCAGAAGAGGCCTAGTGAAAGCTGAGGAAGAAGCGGTGAGGAGTGCTGACATCAGCTTTCTGGAGAAACTCCAGTGTTCCATCACACAGGTGGAAACAATTTGCACATGAGGAAAACCCACCTGGCTGCAGGCTGGCCCCAGACCTCCTGCCCCCACCCCAGCACTGGTTGTGAATGGGGGACTGGTATGCTCAAGCTGGCCCCCAGCACTGTCAGCTTGCCAAGCACAGGCAGGGACCAGCCAGTCCCCCAAAGGGCCCACAGGCATCTCGAGACAGAGCTTCAGAGCCTGGTAAGTCTCTTCTGGAGAGACTGAGCTCTGGGTCCCCTTCAGAGCTGGCCTGGGTACCTTCAGAAACCATCTGGTCAGACCTGCACCTCCAGTCCATTGAGGGCAAGGAAGCACAGGTGGGGACTGTTTCACACTGGCTTACCACTAGACCAAGGCAGGTGGACAGGGACCAGCCTCCTGGTGCCAGCAGACTATGACCCAGGCTGGGACTGGCCACAGCCTTGCTGGAGGGTGAGCACCACTGGGTATTCAGCCGCAGCCATGGGCAAGCAGGAAGGAAGCCCAGACCAGGGACAGGGCCCCTCCTGCACTGTCCCTTCAGTACCCCACCCCCAAGCTTAACAGCTTCCAGATGCTGGAGGACAAATGTTCACAGGCCCCGGGTTCATAAGGCACCGAAGGGTATGTGTGGAGCTGCAAGGCAATCCACTGGTTACATGCAAGCTGGGCATGCCCGCACTTGACTGCAGCGTGAACAGTCCTGGGGTCGAGAGGCCTGGTGCCCCGCGAGAGGCAGTCACCGCTGGAAGCTGATTGGCGAGGTCCTGTCTCGGAGGCAGAGGGAAGGCCCTCTGCCACAGGGGTGGGGCCGCGACTCTCCCAAGAAGCAGTCGGGAGAAAGAACTGCGGATACCGAGCTTTTCATCGTTCCGAGAGTAAGTCCTGTTTCAGCAGAGAACTACCTTCCCAGGCCAAAAGATGGGAGAAAGCTGTTGCCTGTGTGCACACTCTCTCCCACCCCTTCCCCACAGTGAGCCCCCTGGGGTCACTCCTTCCTCCTAGCTCTGCCTCTCACACCTCTCCAGTCCCCAGGATGGGATGGGGTCTTCACAGGAGGTGACTCTTGGCCCCCTGCGCTCCCTCCTCTCTTGCTTTGGCTCACGGGTGGGTGAACCTTCCGACACTGCCAATGTCACAGCCAACACCGGCCATAGCCACCCCCACCCCTGCAGTGAGTGCCCACTGAGGGTGCACCAAGGCTCGATGCTGAGAGGGTTAATAATGTTTTAACAAAATTAAACTCCATTCTGACCCTCAGTTACTGCACGTACACACCTTGGCAGTTTCTTTTTTGTAAACATAAGGGCCTTGAGAAACCCAAAGAAAACTATAAAGATAAGGGGTTAATGAAGGCCTTGGGAAACCCAGAAGAACCATGAGAAGAAAGAGATTAATGATGGCTCTGACCTCTGCCGGAGCAGACTCCTTACCTCTGAGACAACTCATACCAACCCAAACACCAATTACGCGGTGCCAAGAGAATGTGTTTTTTTGTTTTTTTTTTTAAATGTAATTTTTTAAATTTCTGTAGTTTGCAACTATAAAACCCAGAGAACAAAGAAATTTCGATGTGGAACTCTTTTAAGGGGTCCGCCTGCCTCCACCCAGGCATATGTAAATAAAGCAATTTTGCTCTACACTGGCCTTGTGTTGTGGATGTGATCTCCCACTGGCTCACACCTTTTAGATGCCTACTGTCCAGGGGGCAGTGGAAGCACACCCTGAAGATGCAGGTGTGGTTGCCAATGCCATTGGCATCCTTGGCTGCCTTTACCTGAGACAGATGTATTGATGTCTGCGTCAGAGAAAGGGCCCAAACCCCAGCTCTCCCTGGCCCTGGGAGCAAGGATGCAAGAGAAGCGGGCTCAGCTCTCCCAACTACAGTTCAGGGTCTTAACCTTGCACCCTTTAGGAGCGGCTTCCCTTCCAGGCGTCGCTGAGGTTCACTGTGGCACTGGACCAGGATGGTGAATGGGTTTCATCTCCTATTAGCCTCAGATGTTTGGGCAGGGTTGCTGCTCAGGGCTCTGTATGAGGAACCCCCAGGCAGGCCCAGAACAGGGAGGGAGAGGCTGTGATAAATTCACATGACAAATGAAGTGTCACCTCCGAAATTCTCCTTGGGCAACCTACCGCCTCTAACCACTGCAGCCTGGACCGTCCAAGCACAGCCAGGACCCCTCCTGCACTTTGCTGCCTCACTTTTCCAATGGGAAGTGGAAGGAGAATAAGCTGGTTTGGACATGAAACTGACTTTTAGGCTGAGTTGGAGCTAGAAGCACCGCCTCTGCCCGCAGCGGCAGGAAACAGCAGGACCCCCCGAGAAGCGGCTGTGCTCACTGCCCGGCACCCCAGAGGGGCCTCCTTGGAGTTCTCACCAATGGCCTGAGCCAAGGTGAGTCATGGCAGGACCTCTTAGAGACCCAGACAAGTCAGGACTAGGTTGGGTCTTAATTGTGAGGACACACCTCCACAGGTGGCCCCTGAGGCAGTCCCTGCAGCCACACAGGGCAGGTCACTATGCCTGTGCTGGCTGACACCTGACAAAATGCCGGGCAGAGAACAGACAGACAGACATGAACTCTGGGGACTCTTGTTCTCAGTGGTGGTAGACGGGATGGAGGCACCAGCCCAGACTCTTACCTCCAACCTCTCCCCTGCCGACCATGGTGCCCCTTGGGCCCTCTGCCCCAATCGAGGCGGTCAGTGCATCACCCGCAGCAGGACTGAGGACTGGATGGCAGGCACCACTGTCCTAGGGACAGCTCTCCAGAGGGGGACTTCCTCATCCCTGAGCATCCGGAAACCCAGGGCCTAGAGACTGCTGGGGGCTGCAGTACCTCCCGCAGAACAAGTGGGAGACGGAACCTCGCTTGTGGAAAGAACATGACCTTTGACTTGTGTCCTGGCATTGAACCCGGTCCTCTCACATTTTTCCAGCATGTGGCACTGAGCAGACTCCCTCTGGGTTTGGTTATTTCTTGATTAAACTGAGAAAGAACTTCATAAGACTGCAGGAAGGAATTTAGAAAGGAGACACATAAGGATGGCGCTCACCACGTGGTCTGTACTGGCAAATCTGTCGCCTTGGAAGGGGAGGGTGGGGAGCGGTGATGTCTTCGTCCTCTTTGCCCTGAGCTGTGTGGTCTCAGCGTCTGGCCCGGAACACACGCTCCATGCTGCTCCTGGGGGCCTGGGCGGCCTTCGCTGGCTGTCACTGGGCACCTTGGTGTAGACAGCTGCCTCCTCCCGGGCGGCCCAGAGGCCACGGACACTGAGCCCGCCTGGCAGGAGTGAGGCTCTCAGTGTGGGCCCTGGCTCCAGAGGACACTTCCCCGGAGACTCCTGTGAGAGAGAGAACAAGGAAGGGGGCCACCCGGCACTGGGGTGTCCGTGGGGGTCCCTGGGAGGCATGTGAGGGGCCAGCTGCCCTGGACTGAGCAGGGCCTCCCAGACAGCAGGGGACAGGCACGGAGGCAGAGGAAGCAGGAAAGCGGAAGGTGGAGGGGGTGGCTAGCATCTCCCCTCCCCCACTCAGACCCAGGACAGTGTCATGTCAGGTTCTCATCTGTGACAGGCCCCAGTCGTCCCTGCCTCTGAGAGCTTTCCTAGGGCTCTCAGGAGAGTCAGGCCCAGGGGATGGGGTGGCTCACTTTTCCCCAGGCCAGGAGCACTCTCTATTTGTCAGTGACCCTGACTTTATATTTTTTTCAAGGACTATTTAATAAGGTAGATAACATATGCTTTTCTAACACATATTTTTATATCACAGAAGCTAAAGCAAAACATCCTTGCATTGGGTGAAAAACAGCCTGCTTCCTGTGCGTACACTGAGCCACGAAAAAGTATCGTGGTCATCGTTCAGACTGTGGAACTGGAACAGGTGGAGCCAGTGAAAGGCGTGTGCTTAGCCCTGGGGTCGGGGACGAGGGGACTGCTGGGAATCCTCTCTCAAGGGGGATTATTTCAACTGTCGGGAGCTGAGCATGTCCTTCCCTGCCCCCAGCTCCCTCTGACTCTATCTGGCTGCCTCGCAGTGTTTGCTGGCGATTGGAGGAGATCCCCTTCTCCTCCACCCCACGCTGGTGCCGGTGGCGGCCCAGCTGGATACCCCTCCTGAGGAGCGTCCTGGGGAGGTTGCCTGACTGGTGACCCACCCTGGGGAGCAGTGGCCTCCTGAGGGGGACGTCAGCAGTGTGCCAAGTCTTCCGCCTGTCCCTCCAGATCAGCTCGCCCCCCTCCCCACCCGCTCCCCGGACAGGCTGTGGCCCTGCATCTGTGGGGTTGGCCACTGGGAGAGGTTCCAGTCATAAGGTAGAGGAGGACGAGATGGCTGTGTTTGCTAGGTCAGTTGGGCTGCGTCCCTCTTCAAAGGCCCCAGCTCCTGGCTGCTGGGCTGCCCCACCCTACTCTCTGCCCAGGTTCAGGTCACCTGCCTTCACCCTGACTTCAGTTCCAGCGGCTGTGCCATCCCTGTGTGAAGCGCCCTTTTATTGAGCTCCCTGTTATCCTGTTTGAAGGCACCATCTGGTTCTAGCTGGGACCAAGACTAATAATGGGTGCACCTTTGCCAGAACCCTCAGGAAGTTTCTGGGCCCTGTTCCTCTTACGAGTATGGACTCTGAAGCCGACTGTTATGATCAAAATCCTGTCCCACCCTCCCCAGCTGTGACTCTGGCACATGGGATCACTTCTGTAAGCCTGGCATGTGAAATGGGCACAATAACAGGACTGAACGAGGAGGCACATGCTGAAGGCTGTCGGAGGACTGATCACGAGCCTGCCCGGCAGCCCCTGCCCGCCCTGCCTCCTCTGCTCCTGGTACAGCCACCGCCGGCACCTCCACGGGGCAGCTGGCCTCAGCTTCTGGGTGGCCCCGCAGGCAGTTCCGGTCGGGGCAGGCAGCTTTCAGCTCTCCGCCTGGGCGCCGATGAATACATGAATGTTAATCATTAATACAATTTCCTTCCTGAGAGGCATAAGATTTTGCAGCTGGAAGAAGCCTTAAAGCATCATTGTAGGCCACACCTTGCCACGGTGGAAACCCAGGGGTTGTTGGCTTCCCTGAAGTCACCTGGCTAGTTACTGACAGGGCTCCTAACCCCCCACCCCACCCGTCCCCCAATCACGTACAAATGGCCTTTGGTTGGAGTCTGTCAAAGCCTCCCTAAGGTGTGCGGTTAGAGCCTTGTCTTCCGTGCTGGGTGGATGGACTGCCCTCGGTGATAAGGAAAACTGCCGGAGGAATAAACCAACCCTAACGATAACAGCACTTGTCACCACCCTGGGGCTGCTGCCACCTGTTCCCCATGTTCTGCAGACAGGGTCTACCCAGGAGTGAGCTCAGCTATGCTCAAGCTTCAGGCGGTGGAGTCTGGCAGGAAGGGTCCGAGCTGCTGGCATCCCAGCCCCGTGGAGAGAAGCCCGGGCACAATTCAGACCCTAATAAAAACTGCAGGAGGCCGCCGCACTTGTCTTTGCCAGTCACCATGGGAGGGCTCTGTCCTTACGGAAGTCATGTCTTCCAGGTCTGTACTTGACTCCGAGCCTCGCTGGGACTCGGTGGCAGGGTCCTCGAGGCTTGGCGACCGGTTGGCGCTCAGGCTGGACAAAGCTGGGGGTGCATGGGCCCTGTGAACGGCTCCCAGGGAGGGGTCAGCCTCCCCTCGATCCTGGCGGCCGGAAGGCAGGAAGGCCTTTTCTTGGAAAACAACGTGGGCTTTTGGAAGGAAGGACAAGTTCATGGCTGGTGTTGAGCAAGGGAGAGCTAAAGGCAGAAGCTGCGCAGCGGAAAGCGTGCTGAGGAGCGCGGGGCGTGGGGCGCTGGAACTCGGCTGGTCCGCCTCTGCTTTCTGAGCAGGTGGTCCTCAGGGCAGGGTCCCTGAGCCATAAAGTCTTTCCCCGAGGCTGACAGGGAAGATGAGGACTGGAGCTGTGTGGGTCTGGGGAGGGGAAGGGCAGGCGGGACAGTCATTCATGCCCAAGACACACAGTGTGTTTCCCAGGGCCCAGAGCAGGGCTGAGGCGCCGAGGCATCCAGGAGCCAGGCGTGCCCAGTCCCCAAGCCGGGCACCGGGCAGGGGCTGTCCAGACGCCCATTTTCCTAAAGGCTCAGCTCCTCTCCTCAGACCTTGGACATGCTGCAGCCCCAAGGCCTGGGGACCCCGCCTTTGAGCTCACGCAGGACACGTTTCAGAAGGAGGGGAGGAAGGGTACCCAGTTATCTGCTGTCTCCTCCTCCACTCTCCTCTGCTCTGATGACCTTGAAGAGCCTTCTGTTCCTCCTGTTCCAGTTCGGTTTCCATGGGAACCAGAGTGGCAGCACCAACAGCTGCTGAGGTGAAATGCCCCCAGGATGCCATGAATACCTGGGGGAGAAACTCCCGGACGAATAAACCATCCCAGAAATTAGCCTGCGGAGCCCCTCCTGACACTGCTCCGTGTTCTAAGTTTCCGGTGCTCCCTGTCTGTCCCCAAGTTCACGGAGGCTGCAGGGGCAGACACTCTCTTCCACTCCAGCCCAATCTTTGGTCCCCGGCCACTGCCCAGGACCTGGTTGGTGTGCGACAATTACTTACTGAGTGAATCCATGGGCCCGGCCTATGATCAAATGAGGTAATTTGATGTCCTCTCACTAAATCCAGGTAACCACACAAGGATCTTTGAGTTCTGGCCTCTCCCTATATTTGCCGCCTGACAAAGTGACTTCATGACAGAGTCATGAACTGCTGTGGGTGTATTTTGTTTGAACTTCTCAAAAAAGCTAATGGCACGTGGAAGAGGGGTCACTTGCAGCCAAGCCGATTGGCAGCCGTCGAGCTTTCTGGCATGGGCTGTGGCAGCTCAGCGGGACGCCGGACAGGGGGACAGATTTGTAATCAGAAGGCTCCTGACTTTGTTCTTACAGAGCTGTTGAGAGCATGGACTCTGGAGCCAGTCTGCCTGGGTTCAAATTCTAGTTCTGCCACTTGGGAGCTGCGTAAACCCAGCCTGTCTGCGTCTGCGTCCTCATCTGTAAAATGGGCCAAGAGCAGATTCCATCTCGTATATTTGCTGTGATTGTTAAATAAGTGAAGACACTTTAAGTGCCCAGAACAGTACCTGCCCATTGGAAGTCCTAGGCAGCTTATTACTTATTACTATTATTATCCTATGTTATTCATTTTGAGATATATTTTTTCCATTTTTGACATCTCTGAAATCTGAAGATTTTTTTCTCTCTTCTTGATATATAAAAGATAGTGTGTGTTACGATGGCTTGTATTTTAGATTCAACTAGATGCATTATTATTGTTGGTGTCGCCCATCTCTAGCATGTCTGGTGTATAACAAGGACTCCACATACTTCTGGAAAGACTAGATTCTCTTCCTCCTCTGTGTCTCTCCAGGCCTCCCTTTCCTGGAGTCAGAGTGTTATTGTGATCATCAGTGTGGGCTCAGCAATGATCAGAACAGACGCTCAGGCAGGCAGGCAAACAGCCACCGATACTAGACATGCGATCATCTCGTTTCCTTCCCCTTCGCCATCAAGCCAGACGTCTCAGCTGGCTCTTCCATTTACGTAGACAGGCTGTTGCAGTTTGCATCGTTCCGACAACAGAGGGAGTTTTGTGTATTACTCAGAGTTCTCCAGAGAAACAGAACCAATGGAATGTGTAATGTATGTGTGTGTGTGTGTGTGTGTGTGTGTGTGTGTGTGTGTGCGTGTGTGTGCGTGTGTGTGTGCGTGTGCGTGTGTGTGTGCGTGTGTGCACATATAAACATTTGCTTGTTTGGGGAGGCAGTCTTTTGTTCTGTTCAGGCCTTCAGTTGATTGGATGAGGCCCACCACATGATGGAGGGCAATCTGCTTTATCATAGTCCACTGATTTAAATGTTAATCTTATCCAAAACATCCTTACAGAAACATCCGGAATAATGTTTGACTAAATATCTGGGAACCTTGGCCTGACCAGGTGGACCTGTCAATCCACCGTCACAGTGCCTCAGGGGAAGGTTCCTGGAGTGAAGGTATTGCATTTGTTGAAAAGTGTCTTCACCTTGGGGAGACTTCTCCTCTCCCCTGCAAAGTCCTGCTGGGCCGAGCCACACTTCACAATAGTATTTTATATTACCCCCACAACAACCCTGCTCGATAAGCAAGAATATTCTTATTTTCCAAAGGAAGAAACAGAAGTCAGAGTTTAAATGACTTATTAGTAGATAACTCTGAAAAACTGGAAGACACATTATTCAAATCCAGGCTCACCTGTCTTTAGGTCCTGCTTGTTGAGGATAATAATAATTATTGCTATTGTTTTATTATTATATTTAACACATGCTTACTATGTTTCAGGCACTGTTCTAAGCACTTCTCAACTATTAACTTTCTTAATTAACTCAATGTCCTAACCATCCCTTAGAATGCTGAAGACAGATGTGATAAACAAGTTATCGGAAGGTGTGAAATGCCTGTAGTCAACATGCCTGGCCATGGACACCCAGGAGAGCTCTGTGCTGCCTGGGGCTAGTTATCTCCCACCTGCCAATCTTCTTCCCTGCTATTTGCACTAAGCGCTGATTAGTACCTGTCAGGGTGTGCATGCCCCCCACAGTGTCCACACCTCGTCAGTTCTTAGCACCTTCTAATGCTTCTGAGATTGGCTCCTATGTCTGTTCGACACATTTGATGAGGAGAGAGGAGGGCATGTACAGGAACCAGGAATGCTGTCAACACCCCAGGCTCTCCTAGGTACACCATCCTGAACTTCTGTTTTGCGCCTTTTCTTAATTGCCAGTAGCTCAGCTCTATCATCATGAGAAATATGGACCTTGTTAGCAAGACATTTGTCTGTCTCTGAGCATTCACTCAAGGGCTGAAGTGTGCACAGAGGAGCTGTAAGTTCTTTCTCCTTACCCTGGTTCCCGTATAGAGAGGTCTTCGCAGTAAAAGCCCATTTATTTTTCTTGTCAAGTCAGGGCGTGGTGTTGAGGGAGTCACAATAAAAGAAGGGTAATGCTACCTTGATTGACAGGCCAATTGGTAAGTGAGATCTCTGGCACATCTAGAGGCTATGGGTCATTGTTTGGTGAGAGCAATGAGTATTGCTGCTAAGACCATGGACACTTGGTGAGACAAGGAACACCAAGGGTTGGGTTGGGTAAGAAGAAAAAAGGGGTGCTGACTTCATCTGAACAATAAAGGATAAATGGGTATTTAAAAAAGCGAAAAGAGAGGAGAAGGAAGTCAATGAGGAAAACCAAGGAAGAGTGAAGCATCTCACGGAGAGGAGTTCTCTGTTGTGCTCTGCATCCCAGCCCTTCCATTTTCTCTGGGATCATCCACTGATGAACCCTTTACTGTTCAGCATCTTCTGCTTTCTCCTCTAGTTAATATTTCCTCTCAGCACTTAAACATGCTGAGCCTGTAGCACCTTAAAACAGCAGCACACAACACAAACTCTAAACCCATCTTCCCCCTCCCCCCTTTATCTCCAGACACCCGCCTAGTTCTCTCCTTCACTTCAAAGCAAGACTTCCAGCAGGAGTTGTATATTTTCTCACCTTGCACATCTCTCAATCTGCTCTAAGCTGGCCTTCGTGCCCACACTGCCCTGAGATAGCCCTTGCTAAGGAACGTATTTCAGTCTTCATCACACCTCTCAGCAGCACATAACCGTGTTCACTCTGCTCACTGAGTGCTCTTTCCTCTGTTCTCTGTGACCCCAGACAGGTTCTCCTGGCTTGTCTCCTACATATTCAGGCTTCTTTCCCACCCCAGCATTTTCCCGTGGATGTATCATAGGTACTTCACATCCAACATGGGAAAAGTGAGTTTACTGTCTTTCTAAGACTGATTATTCTCCACTGTTTTCTCTGGGTAAATGTCATCACCCTTCCTCCAGTTGCTCAGGCCCAAAACAAGGGAGGCAGTCTTGAGATCTCTTGCCATACTCTGTCCGTGTCTTTCTTTCCTTACTAGGTCCTGTCAACTTTCCTTCTTAAAAATCACCTGAAGCTGTCACCTCTTCTTGTAATATGATGGTTACTTTTATGTGTCAACATGACTGGCCACAGAATGCCCAGATTAAATATTGTTACTAGGTATGATAGTAGCACTTGAATCAGTGGACTTAATAAAATAGATTTCCCTCCTCAATGTGAGTGCGTGTCATCCAGTCCTTGGAGGGCCTGAACAGGGCAAAAAGCAGAAGAGGGAAGAACTTACCTCTTTTTTCCTGCCTCACTGCTGAGCTGGGACATCTCATCTCATCCACTTCTGCCATGGGCCTGGGATTTATACCATTGACTCCCCTGGTTCTCACACATTCAGACTTGTACTCAGACCACTGCCTTTCCTGGGTCTTCAGCCTGCAGATGGGAGGTTGTGGGACTTCTCCGCCTCCATCATTATGTGAGCCAATTCCTCAGAATAAATAAATAAATCCTCATACTGGTTCTGTTTCTCTGGAGAACCATGACTAATACAGATTTTGCTCCTGATTGTGTTTCTGGAGGAATAGAATGCTAAGGATGAATTTTCTGAATTGTTTCTTGGGTTTCTGGAAATGGCTCTTCAATCGAATTAGATTTTAAGATGCTAATGATTCTATTTCCAGCGGTAAAGAGAGCACTGATTGTCCGTGACATGAACGGTTTATAAAGATGTGCAAAATATCTGGGTATTGTTGGGTACTCCTAACCAACTACTTATACGAAGCAAGATGCCAGGTGACTGTGTATATGATACTTTTGAACATTTCTGGAAAACTGATGAATGCAATGACATTGGTTGGCTGCCCTCACATCCCTGAAGGAAGTAGGGAAAGTAAAGGATGAGCTCAGAGATTTGAATTTCCAGCTCAAGCCCCTCGTAAATGACCTACGAGCTTCGATGTGCGCCCTGACGAGACCCTGACCTCCTGGAGCGGCAGGGCCGCGATGGCTGGCAGGCAAATGCACAGTCTCATCTTGTGAGTGGCTGGCTTCAGTGCAGGTTGAACTCCCAGCCTCTCAGGGTGTCCACTGTTTAGGCGAGGGCGTTGCTAGGAGGGAATGGGATCGTGTCCGTTGGCCTGGGGACCTGTGGGGAGACTTTCCTGAAGCTGGGCACATCGAGCCCCTGAATTCTGATGAGTCTTTGCCTGTGGAAGATGACTCCTGACCCCTCATGGCAGTGACACTCCCACCCCACTACCCCTCTTTGCTTCTAGACCTATAACCAGACTCAAGTCCCAACAGGCCCCTAAAGGTGAGGTACAAAATATGACCCATGAGGAGGTGCACCAGATGCCAAAAAAAAGGTACTTGAACTTTCTAGTTTAGACAGAAATCTGGGGAACGTGTGTAGAAATGGGCATTAAGGGTGTGTAGGACAGTTGTGGGAGGAACATCAAGTTGGATTAGGCCAAGATTACTGACATGAGCTCGTTAAGCAGAGATTCTACATTTACTGCTGCAGATCAGAAGTTCGAAAGGGCTCTGAGTTCTTTCTGCAAAGTGGCCCACCATCAGCAAATGGAGATGCCAGGCGTGCTTTGGTTGAATGTAGAGGAAGGGATTCAAAGGTGTAGGGAAATTGGAATTTTTGAGTGGATTGTCACTTAAGACCCACTCACCCACACTGGGAGAGTCCAGAAGACCATCCTTGAGCGAATAAAATAAAATTAACGAAGTGGAACTATTTGGGACAGTTCATTGAGACTGCACCCTTGGCTGCTTCTGGATTCTCTTCCAGGATAGGCTAGTCTAGGCATAGTGAATACAATGAAAGGGGCTGGGGTGAACTGAGGGGCAATAATGTAGGAATCAAATTTTATATTAACTGTTGAAAACTGAAGTTGTCTGCCCAGGGCCAATCTGTTAAGATCTCCTCCCTGAGATCCTCAGACTGCAGCCGGTTGTTTCATTCCAGACGCCTTCCTGCCCACCAGCAATTTCATCGGAATCACCTGTCTGTTCTCCAGCTGATAGGAAAATGCAAATCTGTAAGGAAAATACTGAAATCCACTCTTTTAAGCTAACTACATGTCATAGAAACCAACAAGATGATAGCATGTTTAAAGGAAAGTTTCAACAATGAAAATAAGGCATTTAAATGGGTCGTGGAAATCAAAAGAAATTGCAAAGGCACAATGTAAACAGTAGTAGCTAGGAGAGAAATTCGGAGCAAACTAGATTAGGTGCCGTGTAAGGAAGGAAAAAAATCGGCCATATTCAGAGAGAGGGGAGGAGGGTGTCAGCGTGAAATGCAGGGTTCTCTTGCTTGGCCATCCTGGGATGCTGGCATGCTTGGGGTCAAGCAGGTGGCCACAGGGGGACTCTGAAGGACTTGCTCTGCAGATAAATGAGTGTTGCCTCGTGTTACTCATTCCTGCTCTGTTTTTATCTCAAGACTCTTCTGTGGGGTCCAAAACCAAACTCACACCAGTTTCCCCCTCTGCACCACCACCACCCAAATTTCACTGCGCTCCAGGATGGCTCAGGGAGTGACTAGCCCTCTATTTGGTTCTGCAAGCCAGAGGCCTGGCATCCTTCCCAGCACTCCCTTCTCCCCAGGATCCACCGTTTGGTTAATTATCCCCATTGTACTCTCTCCATCCATCATCTCCTCAACTCCATTGCTACCTTCTTAGTCCAAGTTGCCATCATTTCTCACCCAACTGGCCTCCTAAAGCATCCTCTTGCCCCCTTCAATGTATTCTCTACTCTTAACCAGATAATTATCCTAAGTAATGCCAATTTTTCAGTGTCTTTTCATTGCTCTTAAGATAACAGTCTGAGTCTGCACCACCATGGAAGCCTTGGAGCAGCCCGGGGCCTGCTGCCCTCCAGCCCCATCGCCCAGCATCTCCCCTTCTGCCCCACCCCGGGTCCCAGCCCCTCCCCCGTCTTCCTTTTGGATCTTTCAGAGCATCACTCCCACTCTTGCCCAATTTGAGTCTTTCCCAAAGCAATGCCGACTCCTGGGGGCTTCTCTTCACCCTGACTCTCCTGACCAAGCCCTTCTTATGCTTCAGCTCTCAGCTCCAATGCCACTTCTGCACACCAGCAAGATTCCCCGTTCTGCGCTCTTTATACTTTCATCGCCCCTCTACCTCTCATTCAGAGGACTGGCCAGCGTGTAGGCATACATTTGTACGGTGTGGATTGCCAGAGTAATGCTCGCCTCTCCACTCGAGTATAGTTTCCTCGAGGACAAGGGCTGTGTCTCTTTTGCCTGCAGTGGAAACTCAGTCCCAAGCACAGTGCCAGGTCCACAGTGTCCCTGCCCCCTGGCAGGACTCTCCCTGAGGTTTGCTCAATGATGGGCATGTGAGGGAGGGGCCTGGACTGCAGGTTCTGCAGAAATTCCCTGTGGCCATGCTTCCACTTAGGAAATGCTGCCTCCCCCTGGCTGCCTGCAGTGATGTGGACAAGAGAGGCTTCGGGGGGGCCGGGGAGGCAGCGAGGTCCACACATCAGAGCTTTTCCAGGTCTGTGGATGAATGGCTGTGGTTGCTTTTTTTTTTTTAAATGTGCAGCATGAAAAAAAAAAAAATCCATGAACTGTGTTAATAGTTGTAACACAGGAAAAAAGATACATAGATCCAATTCATGCCTATGCTTTAGCCAAGAGGAGCTCAGAATAATCCTCACAATTCTCAGACTTGTTCTCTGCATACTGTGAGCTCTGTACTCACCATAGATGGCAAATGGCTGATAGCTAAGGGTTACGTGCTGCTGGTCGACCAGTTCTCCGTAGACTAGAGTGAAAAGTATAAACAAGATCTGAAAGTCATAGGTGTGGAGGATGTAAGGGTTTTTCCTGGAATTACTACTGTCTTTTAATGGTACATTTTAAATGTATCAATCATCAATACTGATTTGATGACAAATCATTGGTTTTACAGACAAAATCGGAATTTTGAATAGTCTTTGAATAATTTTTCATGAATATAACCATGCATCTTTACTTGGTTTTTTCCTCTAGTAACCAACAAAATGGGCATTTGTCTGCATCTATAAAACATTAAGATAATTGATTGATGAGACTAGTCAGAGCAATCAGCGTGGAATCCTCCATCCGACTTGGCTCTGGGCTCGCAAAGGGCAGGGACCATATCTTATTCATTTCTGTTTCCCTGGCTCCTGGCAGGATGCTTGACACACGGAAGGTGCTCGTTCAATGTTTGCTGAATAAGTGGGTGAATGGTTATGAGTTAAGTCTGGCCTAAAAGGGTGGCCTGGAAGGACTTGTGGACACAATCTAATCCCACTCTCCTGAACGCTTCTATCCTGAAAAGGTTATATTTTATTATTTACTTTAATTGTATTTATTTATTTATTTATTTATTGCTCACCCAAGGATATGTTTTTATTGATTTTAGAGAAAGATAAAGGGAGAGGAAGAGAGAGAGGGAGAAACATAGATGTGAGAGAGAAACCTCGATCGGTTGCCTCCCATACACACCCCAGCTGGGGATCGAATCTACAGCCTGATCAGGAATTGAACCCGCAGTCTTTCAGTGTATGGGATGATGTTCCAACAAACTGAACCACACCGACCAGGGCTGTATTTCATTTTTTAATACAGCCTTATTTCATATACAGAGGAGGCAGGAATGGTGAGTTTGACCTGGTTGAGGGCTGCTGTCCTTGGAGGCATTATGCAATGGGGGTGGGGTCAGCAGGGAAGGTGGGCAGAGTTCGGGCCATCTAGGGTCCATGACTGAACGGGGAAGAGAGACTGTGAAAGGGAAAGGAGCCCAGCCGGTGTGGTTCCGTGGACTGAGCGTCGTCCCATGGACTGAGAGGTCCCAGTCCCATTCCCGGTCAGGGCACATTCCCAGGTTGTGGGCTCGATCCCCAGTAGGGGGCATGCAGGAGGCAGCTGATTGATGTTTCTCTCTCATATGGATGTTTCTATCTCTTTCTCTAAAAATAAATCAATAAAAACATATAAAAATATTTTAGAAAAAGCAAAGAATGGGAAAGGAGCTGGGAAGCGGGGTGAGAACTGGACTTCTCTGAGTGTCATCCAACCGATCCCAGTTTTCCGGATGTTGTGAACACATCAAACACACAAGCTGCTCCTCCCAGAATGAAATTTCCTTTAAAAAATATATATATATTTGTATTGATATTTTTAGATAGAGAGGAAGGGAGAAGGGGAGATAGAAACATGGATGACAGAGAAACATTGAATGACTACCTCCTGCACACCCCTGCACACCCCTGCACACCCACACCCACACACCCCTGCACACCCCCGCCCACACACCCCTGCACACCCACACCCACACACCCCTGCACACCCCCACCCACACACCCCTGCACACCCACACCCACACACCCCTGCACACCCATACCGGGGACCGAGCCCGAAACCTGGGCATGTGCCCTGACCGGGAATCAAACCGGGACCTCTCAGTCCCTGGGGCGACACTCAATCCACTGAGCCACACCGACCAGGCTGAAATTTCCTTTTTAAAGTGGAAACTTGCGAGGTTTTGAAGAGAGACTGGTTTCCCTGGCAGACGCTGCCTGGAAGTGCGGCAGCGAGGAGCCTCTGCCTGCTGAAGCACACGTGAGCTACAGGGCCAGCGCTGAGCACCAGGAGGCCCCGGATGGCCTGAGTCCCGGGTGCAGCCTGACAACCAGTGCGGGCGGCTAGGTGAGGCTGTTGCCAGGCACGGGTGGGAAATGCTGCAGGTGGGCCTGGGTGTGGTTGGTGACACCTATGAGGTCCTCACACAACACAAGCAGCATGAGAGTACAATAATACTTACAGTGAATTTGTTCAGAATGGCTCAGAAATACTCCTGAGTGTACAATTTGGAAATATTTATAAAGAAGTATTTAGAATTAGCTGTGGCTTTTTGGTCTTGGAGGCCAAGGTTGGGTACAGCCAGACTGAGCGGCTCAGAAAGTGACCCAATGTGACCCCTGGGAATGAAAGGGCGGTGCATCTGAGCCCACACCTTGTCAGCGTAGAATTGCATAGGGTCACTGCTCTGATAAACCCTCCCCCCTGCTTCCCACTGCACTTGGAACAAAGTCCACACTCAAAGCCGTATCTCCATCAGGCAGGGCCTGACCCCTCCCCCCCCCCCCCCCCCCCCCCCGCCCTCCCCTGCCACAGCCTCGGTGGCCTTTTCTTTCCCCTCCTTCCATCCCCAGACATTTATCACCCGCTGTTCCCTCTGCCTAGAACCAGTCCCTCCCACCACTTTGCCTGATCAGGTCATTCCTGCTGTACTCCACGCCTCAGCTCGAGGCACCTCCTTGGAGACAGTCCCTGAGCCCCTCCTTAGGTGCGCCCTGCTGTCCTTGACCTCAGTACCCGGTGCGTTTCCTTCACAGCCCTGCTGCAAGCGCGAATCCTCTCATTTGTTCGTGTACGCTTTCATCTCGCCTCACTCCGCCAGACAGTCAGTTCCGTGGGAGAGAGAATACCTGTCTTGGTCGTGGCTCAGTCCACGGCACCAGTTCCTGCTTCTGGCACATAGGAGGTGCTCAATAAGTACTCGCCGACCGGAGGAACGTGTAGGACAATCGAGACAGCGCCGAGAGATGCTGTGAACGCCGTGTGGAGTCGGCCTGTGCTCTTGGACACGAGCCGCTGTCAGACGCCTGCCGAAGGTCCAGCGGGCCTGGAGGGGACGGTCAGGATGCGCGGCTGCTGGACCGAAGGCCAGGTGCTCCTGCTGCTGCGGTCCCACTGGGATTCCGGCAGACGGCTGAAGAGGAGCAGCTCACTCACAGGACTCTCTCCTTTCACATGACAAGGCCACGAGGACCCCTGAAGATGGGGCATGTCCACTGGGAAGAATTTTAGTCTGATGCCCCCTGTGAAGAGGGAGGAGGGTGAGGGCTCCGCCAGTGCAGTTCCTGAGTGGGAATTCCAGGGAGGCAGGCAGCCCGTTTCCATCCATCAGGGTGAAGTCTGGGTTCGGCAAACACTTCCCCCTTACCCATCTGCTCCATGGACCAGACCCAGCTGGACTCTTCCTCTCCGAGGGGAACAGATGGCGGTGAATTCCTGAGTGACCACAGCTGGGCTGATCACTTCTCTAGGTTCCGAGAGAAAACCGCTACCGCTGTGAAGGTTCCAGCCACACAGGGCTGACTGCAGTCTCCACGAGCATGCTTATTGAGGAGGCGACATGGGCTGTCACAGTGACATTCGGTGTGGGCTATAGCAGGATCCTAAACGCATGCACCTGTCACCTGCTTTCGGACTACCTGCCACCTCACCCCACTCCGCCCCCGTTTCTCCACGCAGGCTTTTGCCACTTGGTAGAAGAATGACACTCAAGACACATGCTCATGTGTTCAGATTCTCCTTACTTCCTCCTCTGTGATTTAGGCTTGTAGCCTCAACGGAGGGAGGCAAGGTCGTCTGAGTAGCAGCTCTGAGTAAAAGTAAATAATCCCTCAGAGGGAAAAGTCAGCACTATTTCTGTTTCTGAAATTCCTTCCTAGACATTTATTTGCCATAAAGAAGTCAACACACTTTATGGCTGGCATCTTACACAGTCTATAGGGACATGCAGGGAGTGGGTCTCAGGCTGGTCCACTGACTGGCACAAGCAAAGCCTGGACCTTCTGGGCCAGGTGGGTTTGCTGAGGGTGATGTTCAGATGTTTCCTTTTTATTAGATATGTGTGTGTAGTTCTCCTTCCCCACTTTGCAACCCAGGCTTCCCCAGCAAACGTGCCACGGAGGGGCCTTCTGACTGGGTGTCTCCCGCCTGATACAGGACAGTTTGTACTGCGATCCAGCCAGGAGGCTTCCCCCGGCCAGCGCCCACCATTCCCAGAGCCTCCTGGACTCGCACACGTTTGTACTGCACATCACGCTGCGAAGGCGGCTTCGCCCTCTGGGTCGCAGGTTCTTCGGCCCAATGTTGACGCAGAGGCCCTGCACCTGCTTTGGCCTAGGTCACAGGCACTAATCTGCTGATGCCTTGCTACGAACTGAATGTGTGTGTCCCCAAAATTGAAGCACTAACCCCTAAAGTGATGGTATTAGGGGGTGGGCCTTCACTCAGTGAGTAGGTCCCGAGGGTGAAGGCCTCTCGAATGGCAGCACTGTTCTGATAACAGAGTCCCCAGTGGCTCCCTCGCCCTCCCGTCCTGGAGGACTCGGGAGAGGAGGGCCACCCACGAACCAGGAAGCAGGCCTCCCAGCAGGAGTCTCGGCACTTTGATCTTGGATGTCCCAGCCTCCAGAGCTGTGAGAAATCCATGTTCAGCCCCCAGTCTGGGTACGTTGTTACAGCAGCCCAGACTGACCAAGACGTGCCTGGTGACCGTGGCCAGCCATGGGAAAGTCCCACACACAGGCGAGGGGCCTTCAGGTAACCGGCTTTGTGAGTCTGAACTGTTCAGTTCCCATTGGGTCAACGTGAGCAGAAGAGAAGCCAATCTGACATCCTCTGCTCCTAATGACATTTCAGCAGAGACTTTCGGCCTGAACTGGCGAAAGCCTGACGTCGTTTGCCAATACTGAACATCGCGCTTCCTCCGCCCCGTCCGCGCTGTCGCGGACGCCGGCCGTTCGGCCAGCTGACGCCAGGATCGCGGACTGGGTCCCGGCTCCTAGCGTGGGAGTGTTGCCCATTATGTAATGTAGATCCGAATATGTAACATTCACGGATGCGTGGGGATAGTCTGGGCGGATGGAGCGAAGGGGCTGTCGTGAGGCGCCACACTGCTCACGGTCTCTGCGTTCCTCGTTCCCCCGCCCTTTGCCCACTGAGCCCTGCCTCCTGCTGGCTCTCCCCACTCGGGCTCCTGCGCCCCACCTTTGCCCACACGCTCGCCCCAACACTGCCCAGACGTCGCTGCTGAGTTTTTAGACCGATGAGAAAAAGGACGAGTTTGCTTAAACTGGCAATAAATGTCAGCGGGAAGCCCATGGACATCTAGTTTTTTTTTTTTAATCCTCACCTGAGGATATTCCTCCATTCATCTTCAGATAGAGAGGGAGGGAGAGGGAGAGAGAGAGAGGGAGAGAGAGAGAGAGAGAGAGAGAGAAACATCGACGTGAGAGGGACACACCGAAGGGTTGCCTCCCGCACGACCCTGACCAGGGCGGGGGACGAACCACAACCGAGGTACATGCCCTTGACCGGAATCGAACCCGCGACTCATTGGTCCGTGGGCCGACACTCTAACCGCTGAGCCAGACAGCCAGGGCCCCCATGGTCATCTGCTTAGACAGAGTTTGGTAAGATCAAACCCACTTTATTGGCTGCATTTTTAGCAGTGCAGTGGTGTTCCTTTTAATAAGAAGGCTGACAAAGCCTACACAGGGAGAAAGATTTGACACAGCAGTTTAAGGAGAAGTCATCAGCAACAACCAAGCCGAGCAGAAGTGGCTTCTTCCTGAAGCAGTGAGACCCCATCTCATCTCTTCACAGCTCATCCGTTCTCTAGGAATCAGAGAAAGGTGTTTCCCAATCCTCCCGCCGAGGAGAAGCTGCTGGTGGATGGGAGCTGAAACCCCCGCAGGACACAGCACGCCCACGGACCCCCTGAAGCGGGGGCGTCCTATTCCCGCTACCCCAGCTCGCCCGAGGCCCACACGTGGGCGTTATGCAGGATGATGGCCCTTCTGTGTTGGTTTGGGAGATGCTTGGCACCTGTCATTATCTGTGTGTCCTTGAGCAAACGAATTAACCTCTCTGAACCTCAGTTGTCTCATTGGTAACGGGTTTCTAAGGGCTTCCTGGCAGTGTTGAGAATTAAATGCAATCACCCAGGTGACGTGCCAAACCCACTGCAGGGCACATAGCAGTGTTCAGTAAGTGGTGTACGTGCAGGGCACGTTCTTAAAGGACAACAGGCCAACGGTTTTTGTTTTGGACAACATCAATACAAAAAATTCAAGTTTCTATGGCTCCTGACTCACAAGAGACACAGGCCTGCTGGAAGGCAGGGCATGGGATAAGTCATGTGAAACACGGTGCCCAGTTGTCACAGATCACGGACAGGGAGGGTTCTCTCCAGACAGACAAGGGCTCTTTCTCCTCCATCAAAGTCAACTGCTGAAGCCATGATCTGAAAGCAGCAGAAGGGAATGACAATAGAGGACTCCGACCGCCCAGCCAGGACGGCGTCTGATCCTGGGCAATGCCCATCCCCCCTGGCCTGTGAGCAGGGTCCTTTGGGTAATGGTGTCAACACCTGTCAGGTGTCAGATTGATGGGAGAAGAGAACTAGGGGGAACTTGCCTTCTTCTGAGTCCCTGGGGCCTTTCCCTTACAGGGGACGCTTGTCGTCAGAGGGGAGGACACGGACCCTAAGGCAGGAGTTGGCTCCCAGTGCTCTCAGGGTCTGACCAGGGAGATGATGTGGAGGCCTGTGGGAGTTACCAGCGGCCCCACCTTGCAGCCCGGCTCAACCCTCTGTGGCCTGTCAGAAGTGATGGGTGGACTGAGCTGCGCAGCTCAGGGCTGTGGCCCACCGTGGCTGGTGTTTTTTGTTTTTGTTTTTTTCCTTTATTGATTTTAGAGAGAGAGGAAGGGAGAGGGAGAGAGAGATCGAAACATCAATGAGAGAGGACATTGATTGGCCGCCTCCTGCATGCCCCCTACTGGGGATCGAACCCACAACCTGGGCATGTGCCCTGACCGGGAATCGGACTGGTGACCTCTTGGTGCATGGCTCAATGCTCAGCCACTTAGCCACACCGGCCGGACATGGCTGGTGTTTTTAAAGTGACTCGCAGTAGCGCTGGCCATCTCCAGACTACATTTAGTACGTCCACGTCTATACAAGAACTTCCATAAAATGATCCGAAGGACTTGTCAAGCTCCAGCGGGATCAGCCCACCACGGGGGAGGATTTCCTGGGGACATGAGGGCAGTCTTGCGTTGTGTTTCCATGAGAGAAAGCAGCTGCCGTGCACCTCGCACTGGTGTGTGCCGACTCCCAGCACACGTGGCTCTGCCTCCCGGGGGCTTTGGGATGGACTGCACTGGCCTCATCCCCTCCTGTAACCTACAGCTTCGTAGCTGGCAGAGATGTGTTCTGGGTTCATGGAGCCACCGCCGAGGCAGAGACCTGGAGAGCGTCTCCTTGGCCAGCCGGAGATGCTCAGAATCCCATGCGGAGGCAGGTGTGAAGCAGGCCCAGGCCCCGGTCCAGCAGAGGCTACTCTCCCTGTGGTTTCCTGTCCTCGCTTAGCCGCCTCACCCGGGGCTGTCACCTGCAGCACTGATGGTGTGACGAAGGCAGGTTGTAGACCTGGGCCGTGGTCCTGCTGTGTGAGCGCTGGGTCTGGCGGGCCTGGGGCAAGGTCTGGCACCCATTTCCAGCTGCAGCTCCTCGCACCCCAAGGCCCCCAATCTCAGGACCGGGCTCCCTGCTTAGATTCCTAACGGCATGCCGTCCCGCCGGGCGAGGAAGGGGCCTGGAACCCGGACTCTGCCCCATGCCCCTGGGGAAGACCCCTCCTTGCTCACTGCTTCCTTGGGCCCACCTCTCAGGATCCAGCCCATGTGCCCACCCACAGGCATCCCCTGCCCTGAGGGTGGCAGCCGAGAGAGGCCGGTCCCGCCTCAGGCTGCCTGCCCCTCTCTCACCTGCCCCTCTCTCACCTGCCCCCTCCCTCACCTGCCCCTCTCTCACCTGCCCCTCCCTCACCTGCCCCTCTCTCACCTGCCCCTCCCTCACCTGCCCCTCTCTCACCTGCCCCTCTCTCACCTGCCCCCCCACCTGCCCCCTCCCTCACCTGCCCCTCTCTCACCTGCCCCCTCCCTCACCTGCCCCTCTCTCACCTGCCCCTCTCTCACCTACCCCCCCTCACCTGCCCCCTCACCTGCCCCTCTCTCACCTGCCCCCTCTCTCACCTGCCCCTCTCTCACCTGCCCCCTCTCTCACCTGCCCCCTCTCTCACCTGCCCCCTCCCTCACCTGCCCCTCTCTCACCTGCCCCCTCTCTCACCTGCCCCCTCTCTCACCTGCCCCTCTCTCACCTGCCCCCTCTCTCACCTGCCCCCTCGCTCACCTGCCCCTCGCTCACCTGCCCCCTCTCTCACCTGCCCCTCTCTCACCTGCCCCCTCACCTGCCCCCTCGCTCACCTGCCCCCTCGCTCACCTGCCCCTCTCTCACCTGCCCCCTGTCTCACCTGCCCCCTGTCTCACCTGCCCCCTGTCTCACCTGCCCTTCTCTCACCTGCCCCCTCTCTCACCTGCCCTTCTCTCACCTGCCCCCTCTCTCACCTGCCCCCTCTCTCACCTGCCCCCTCGCTCACTTGCCCCTCGCTCACCTGCCCCCTGTCTCACCTGCCCCTCGCTCACCTGCCCCCTCTCTCACCTGCCCCCCCCTCACCTGCCCCCTCTCTCACCTGCCCCTCTCTCACCTGCCCCCCCTCACCTGCCCCCCTCTCACCTGCCCCCTCCCTCACCTGCCCCAGGACCAAATGCACTTCTCCTTGCTCGGCCTTCACGCCCCCCCTGCTGCGGCCTCGCTCTCAGTCCTGGGAGGCGCTCCGTCTGGGGCACGAGCAGGCTTCTGTTTCCAAAGGCAGCTGAGAGCTGGGAACATGGTGGGTGCAGCCTCCAGAACCCTGTGGCCGGGGCCCATACGAAATCTCTCTCCAGGTCTAGCTTAGCTAATCAGACGTCTGTCTGCCTCAACATGTAGCAGACATGCTCCATCCATCGACATGACAGACAGTCTGCACTGTCGTCTGTCCCTCCGTCTGGCCTCTGTCGGTGCCTTCGCTGCTGGGGAGGAAAAGCCCCTGCAGCTGTCGGGCTGAAGGCTCTTCTCTGCTCTTCCCTCTCTTATGTTCACCCACTCCTGTTCTCCCGCGGATTCCCTCACCCCATGTTTGCAAGATGGGAGGAGGCAGCCCTCCCCTCCTCCTTCCCTGGCATCATCCCTTTTGGACCCCTGCCCGTGGAGGGCAGGCCCGGGGCTTCTTGGCACCAGCTGAGAGCTGGCCCCGCCTGGGCTTGGAGGGGA
The DNA here is from genome assembly GCA_030848825.1 of Tadarida brasiliensis. Lineage (NCBI taxonomy): Eukaryota > Metazoa > Chordata > Mammalia > Chiroptera > Molossidae > Tadarida > Tadarida brasiliensis. The sequence goes on along the minus strand of CM061277.1, from coordinate 27,598,688 downwards.
AGCTGCCTCTGCAGTCTCCTCACTTCGCCTCCCATCCCGATTTGCTGGCTAACTGCGATGTGTGCGTCCTGAGGTCGGATCCCTTGGCAACCGTGGGTGCTGCTCAGTCCACACTTCTGGCCGCCTGCCGTTCTCTCCGCTGTTCCTGCCCCTCTGCCCACCTGGTTCCACGCTGATCGGCTCACCTTGCTCTCTGACACCCAGCTTTCTTTCTCCCTGGGTCCACCGCAGGCTCTCTGGGACTTTGAAAGACAACCACAGCGAAGGTTAGAAGTACTTCAGGTCCTTGGGCGCCTGCCTGGGCTCTCCCTTTAGCGGGAGGTGCAGGGCACAGTGATCGGGTGGCCTGGAAGTGGCTGGGACACTCTCCAAGGGCGCAGAGGTGCTCTGTGGCCTGGGCCACTTGCTGAGAGTCACTCTGAGATCAGTGATCCCGCAGGCTCCGTTCGACACGTGGAGCTCAGCGGAGGAAGAACACGCACCCTTCGCAGACAACGAAAGACCGTCAAGGCCCCTGCCCTCGGCAGCTCCGGGCGTGGCCCCTGGTCTCAGATCTGAAAGGCGTGCGTGACTTGGATCACCCCAACCCGTGGGGTCTCTGACCTCAGTCTGGGACGGGCGTCTGAGCCTCCAGGAGGGCGGACCCCCTCCTCCTCGAATCTATGTCCAGCCTTAGGCGGTAGGAGTGAGGGGAAGGGGTGACTGCCCTCTTAGGTGTCGGCCCCTCCAGGCGGGCTGCCAGCTGGTCTGTGCGACCGAGGAGGACGTGATTCTGGGCCAGGTGATGGACGAGGTGTGTGAGGACAGAGGCCACGTGATAACGCTCGCTGTGGGAAGTCCTCCTGGCCTGGCCCTTCGGCAGTGCCCACAGAGGCTGGGAGAGAGGCGCGGGCCCAGGCCACAGGCCATCTGTTTGGAGAGGCCCTGAGCTGGGAGGCTCCGGGACTGGATATACTACTGTTCCTCCTCACAGAGCCTTGATGGCTCCTGGGCCCCCCAAAGTCCACACTCAGCGAGTGTACCCCAGCCCACCTCTGGCTCTGCAGCATCTGAGCTCATAGGACCAGTCGAAGGGAGGCTGTGGGGAGAATCCGGCCCTTACACCAAGCCCCTGGTCTCCCGGGACCCTTCCAGGCCCTCGGGCTCACCCTCTCCGTCCTGTTCAGCCTCTGCCTCCCACTCTGCTGTCGCACAGCTTCCCGGCAGGGGGGTGCTGGGGAGGTAGGGGAAGAGCCGGCCTTCCTGCTTCATTTCTGCCAGCTCCTTGGCACAGCAGCTGGGCGTGTTGGTCTCATAGGTATCGTGGAAGGTGTTGTAGTCCACCTCATAGAAGCCTTTTTCCAAGGTGAGGACTGGTGTGAACCGGTGGCCCCAGAGCACCTCTGTGTCCATGTAGGAGCTCCGTGCTTGGCAAGTCATGCCTGGGAGAGCAGAGGGTACACACATGAGAACTGGCCACAGCCCTCCACCCATCCAGCCATCCAATTATCCATCCACCTGTCCATCGACCCATCCATCACCCATCCATTCTTCCAACTCTCCGTCCATCCACCCATCTGATCACTCATCAAGCATTTGCTGAGCATCTACTTTGTGCTGAGCACGACAGGGATGGAAGCTAAGTCAGTCCTTGCCCCGAAGGAGCTCGAGGTGTGGTGGAGGCAGGAAATGGGAAATTAAGTGCAAGGTTCTGGCATAGGTCCCTAGAGACTGGAGTGGCACAGCCAGAGCTAGGGACGTGGTTCCTGAGAACAGCGCTGGGGTCTAGAAGACCGAGACGAGGAAAGAGGCAGGAAGGTTTGAACGAAGATGCATCCAGAGTGCGGGGACGCTGACAGGCATTCAGAGCACGTGGGAGCTGTTCTGAGTAGACACATCCAGGCAGAGGACTCCTCTCTCTTCCCGTCTCTCTTTCACACACACACACACACACACACACACACACACACGCGGCTTGATTTCTTGATTTGAGCATGCTCCAATGCCTCCGTTCCCTGTCCACTCAGCCCTGGCATGCCTGTGTTATTTTTAGGTGTTGCTCTCTCTCCCGAGAGTGGGGGAGCTTTGTTTAGGGACCAGGAAGCCTGAGCTTAGGGTAGTAAGAAAGCAGTTCTGATATTGAACCTTCTGGCCAAGGAAGGGATGAGTAAGGGCTGCTTGGGACCTGAAGGAGAAGCCCGCTGCAGCTCTGGCCGTTCTCTGGAGAGGTCTCCTACAAACCCGCCCCGGTCAAAGGCTGCTTCCCAGCAGCCTGTGCTCCATGCTGGGCAACCTCAGTGCACCCCACACACGGCAGGCTTGTAGCCTGCTCTCTGCTCTGGGGATGGGGGTCAGGCCTTGCCATTTAGTCCTTGCCTCTCATTGCCCAACCACCAGCGTCAGCAGGGTCGTGGGGGCCCAAGCTGGGTACTGACCAGCCTACAAGCAGTCAGGTCAGACGTCTGCAGGTTCTGGGCCTCAGGAGGGGCAGCAGACAGGCCCTCCACGGAGCCTGTGGGCCCAGCTCTGGGGCCTGCCTGCTCTTCTTCTGTGCCCCCTCCTGGGTGGAGGTCCTATCTGTGCCCCTGGTGGTTCTCTTCCAATGCACTGGAAAGGGCAGAAGCCCTCTAGGTGCCAGGCACTATGCTTTAGAAGCTGTTTCATTTAATCATCCCTCAAAGTCCCTCTGAGATTATTATCCTCATTTCTCTGACAGCTCTCAGAGGCATGCTACGGCAGAGCTGTGCTGGTCAGACCTGGGCCTGGATTCCCAGCCACGCTGGGCTCGCAAGCGTGGCGATCAAACCCGTAAAGTCGCTGAGATCAGGACGGGTGTGGGTAGGTGCTTTCCTTCCTTTGTCTCCTGAGTCTCCCTGCAGTCCCAAGGACAGCAGCAAGGTGACCCAGGTCATGGCAGGGGAGAAGGGCCCAGGTAGGGCAAGTCAACTGCAGATGAAGGAAGCGAGCTTGGCGGGCTCAAACCCGGTCCCTCTGCCTGAGTGGCAGAGAGGGTGGCCAGGGGAGTGCTACGGCCACGCCTTCCCATTTGCCCCCACGTGTCTGATCTGACCCTTCATCGGTGGCCTTGGACTTGTGCTCCTCCTCCAGAAACAGCCTGCGTGCTGACCTTGAGCCCAGCACCAAGGGCAGTGTGACCTGTGAGCCACAGCCCTGCTGGCGGAAGCTTCCAGCATCCCGACTGCCCTCAGCCCCAGGGGCTCCCGCGGCCGCCACCATATGCTGCCTGGCCAGGCTCCAGCCCAGCAGATGGCCAAGCAGCCTGGCTGCACCAGCCCCTGGAGCCCGTTTGCATCCCTACCAGGGCCCACGGGCTCCGCACGGGAGGGTCTGTGGCTGCCCCATCTGACTCTCACACCCAGCACCAGCTTTCTGAGCCGCGCGGAAGGCTTGTTGGGCCACCTCTGTGACAGGCCCCTGCTATCTGCGGGGCAGTGTGGTGTGGTAGACAAAGCTTTCGCTCTGTAAGTGGAAGGCCTGGGCATGACCACACTTCCTGTCTGCACGAAGCTGCCCGCTGCAGATTACATCTGGAAAATGGGATTGAAGCCAGCCCTGTGATGTTGTTGCAAAAATTAGAAAAATGTTCCTATGGATGAGTTTTGTACAAGTGCTCAGTCTACTCCGGGAAAAAAGAAAAGGGGCGAGAGGAGGGGTGGGAATAAGAAGCAGGTGCAGGGGCTCCTCCCTCAGGTGGTCCAGCCAGTGGTGGGCGTGGGGACGGACTCCTCGGGCCTGGGGCTCCCCACACAGAGGTCTGCATGACTGAGGAGTGGTGGGCACTCAGCTGCCAGAGGCGATAGCTGAGCAGGGAGGTGCCAGGCTGGCTGTGAAGAGGGCAGGGCTTGGGCATGCATGGATGTGGATGCAGTTCTCTGCACACCAGTGTTCACTGAGCCAGAAGCTGGGTCAGGCTGCTGCGGGGTTGGGGGGTGGGGGGCAGAAGAGCCCCTCCCACAGGTCAGGGGCATAGGTGTCCTTCAAAAACAGGAGTCTGAGACTTTGGGAATCCTTGAGTTAGGGAAATGCCGCTCACTCTGCTCTCCTCACCCAGCAATTCACAACATGGGGAGACACCATCAAGTCTTGCTGTTAAGAACCAGGTCCCCTCTGTTTAACCCCGCATTGCCCAAGGTTGTTTGACCACACAGCTCTCTTGGGGCAGACACCTGCCCCAGCACGGGAGGGGGCAGGCGGTGTAGCCTGTTGGAAACAGCTTCGGGGTCCTGCCTCCGTGTGCGTCCTGGCCCACCACTTCGCAATACTTCTCTTGGACAAGTAACGCGTCTGTCTGTGCCCCTGCTTCTTAATCTGTGACATCCGTAGGTAAGGGACACTACCTCCCAGGGGTGTGGGGGGGCACTGCAAATTGAGAGCTTACGTGTTCAGGTTAGAGCCATGCCTGGAGGTCGGGAGGGTTCAAGGAACAGCAGCTGTTGCTATTACTCTACCTTGAGCAACAGTCCCGCTCAGGTCACCCTTTAGGGACCGGGCTGGCTGGCTGGGCCATCTCAGGGTTCTCTGCGAACTTCCATCCTCTGGAATCCCAGGGCCCAAGCTGCTGGGCTGGTGAGGGCCAAGGAGATGCAGTGTCTTACCTGTTGCCTCCACCATCCCTTCCAGAATGACCACGATCTCGAACTCCTCTTGATCCAGCTGGGCCCGAGACATCTCCCAGAAAGGGCTCTTCTCGTTGATCTCGTGGGAGATGATGAGCGGGGACACCAGGAACAGACGGTCGTCCCCCGTGTCAAAGCCCACGTTAATGTCGATCTGGTTCAGGGGGATGAACTCCCCCTCCTTGGTCTGCCGGGACTTGATGAGCTTGGCGCGGATGGAGGCCTCCACGATGTGGGAGTTCCTAAGGTCCCCCACCCGGAACATGAGGCAGAGCTGCTCGTCCCGCATGGAGATGACCGCGTTGTTGGAGAACATGAGGGTTTCTGCTCTCTTCTTTGGCTGGCTGATCTTGACAAACATGCACCCCACCATGAAGGCGTTGACGATGGAGCCCAGGATGGCCTGGACCATGAGGAGGACGATGCCCTCTGGACACCTCTCCGTGATCACGCGAAAGCCGTACCCGATGGTGGTTTCCGTCTCGATGGAGAACAGGAAGGCAGACACGAAGCCACTGAGGTTCTCGACACAAGGGACCCACTCTTTGTCACCCACGTGGTCCAGATCGCCCCGGATGTAGGCAATGAGCCACCAGAGGAACCCGAAGAAGAGCCAGGTGACGGTGTAGACCAAGGTGAAGACCAGCAGGTTGAAGCGCCACTTGAGGTCCACCAGCGTGGTGAAGAGGTCGCTGAGGTAGCGGTAGGTCTCGCGGACGTTGCCGTGGTGCACGTTGCACTTGCCGCTCTTCTCCATGTAGCGCTGGCGGGGCCGCTTGCCTTCCGCCAGCAGGCGGGTGCGGTCGGTGGCCACGGGCAGGTCATCGCGGGCCTGCTTGGGGATCTTCCTGGGGTCCCGGGGAGCGACTCCGATCTCCATGTTCTGGTTCATAGCGTTCCTGGAATCGCCAGCCATGGCCCGGGCACCTGGGTTAGAGAAGAATCAGCAGTGAGGCGGCCTGTTCTGACCCCCAGAAGGGACACTTCGGGCCGCCTCCACCTCTGCGCCCCCGAAGGCCAGCCGGTGGCGATCTCGGGGAAGGGACCGTGTTTTCGTCTATGACTGGCTTGTATCCTTGGTGACTAGTACAGGGTCTAGCGTATAATAGAGGGACAATGGTTGTTTATTGAATGAATAAAGGGACAGTTGTTAGGTGCAAACTATACATGAAGTGTTTAAAGGAGTTAAGGAAATCTGGAAGAATTTTAAAAATAACAACTGCAACAATTTATTAAATTCTTACCGTAGTCCACGTATTATACATGGACTGTCACTGGTATCCACCACAGCCCGTCGGAGGAAGGTCTCGTGACCTCCATCAGGAGTACTATGTTGTTGCTCACGTGTTTATTTATAGCAGCCCCCCCCCCCCCTTAGAATGTAAGTTCCACAGGGGCACAGTTTGGTGTCTGTTTGTTCCCAGTACTCAGATCATAGCCTGGCATGTTCTGTGTACTCAAAAAGGTCTCACTTAATAAATGGATAAATGAATGAGAAGACGTCCCGACGACGTTAAGTGACACCTGGCCCACCAAACGCGTAAGTGGCAGACCTAACGTTTGGACTTCTGCTCGCCGGGCTCAAAGCCTGAGCTCTCTCCTGTGTCTCCCTCCTTCTATCAGCCGTCCTGGCAGCAGACAGGGAAAGGCATCAGGTGTCTGACTCACCACATGTCCCTCTCGCTGTCCGAGTGGGCCATCTGTGGCCATCTGAGCACTTCCTAATACGACAAATCGCTGCATGGACCCACCATTAAACGTCTGGTACAGAAAGTCCTCGCCCTCCAAGAAGTGGAGGTGGGCAAACTATTAATACCCCAAGATTTTCAAACGGCTATACATTTATACGTGGAACTTAAAAATAAAACCCAACTCACAGACACAGAGAGCAGATGGGTGGTTGCCAGAGGCGGGCGGGTGGGGTGGGGGAGGGAGTGAGTGACAGGGGTGAAGGGTTCGAAGGGCACAGACCTCAGTGATAAGGTAAGCCCCGAGGCTGTGATGTACAGCAGGTGACTCCAGTTAGCAGCGCTGCACTGTATTCCTGCAAGTTGCTCAGAGAGTAGATCTTACAAGTTCTCATCACAAGAAAAAAATGTTGTAACTCTGTGTGGGGAAGGACCTTACCTAGACTTACTGTGATCATTTTGTAATATATTCTATATCAAATCATTATATTGTGTGCCTAAAACGAATGCAATGTTATATGTCAGTTATATCTCAATAAAAAATAAATTAAAAAAAAAGCTGTAAAATGTGTTTGGAGAAAACGCTGCCCTTGAAGGAAAACCCCAGGAACCTGCAGCCTGCGTCTGCTTTCCTGGTATTCTGCTCACACCTGTTCAAGGTGCTTTACGACGTGAACAGAGCTAGGAGAGGGCGCGGGGATCCCTGCGGCTAATCACAGCCTGAAACTTCTGAGCACCCGTCATGGTCTAGGGCTCATGCTTAGACCGACGAGCTGCTCCCTCCAGAAAGTCCAATGAGCCTCTGATCCTGGGAGATGTCACCTCCGAGGATACTATCATTCAGCCCTTCTTTATCTTTATGAACAAGCTTTTCTTGATTTTCCAGGTTCCCGCCTTCCCCGGAAACTGTGTCCTTGATAGAACAACCTGGATGAATGTTCTCTAAACCATCGAGCCAGGTGCATCGCTGACTACACAGGGACGCTCTTGGCCCCTGGGGGAAGTCAGACGATGCTGGCAGACCCTTTCCTCTGCTGCCTGCGTGGTGGCAGCAATTTCAAGATCTCACATCGAGGGTCACAGCAAGGGCTGTTTGTCTCAGACATCCGTTGCCATTTCCCACCTGCTCCCTGACACGACACTTACAAGATAAATGAGGATGCGTTCCGTGCTGCTTTGCAGGATCCCAGCATGATTCTGCTCTGCCCCCAGGTAGGAGACCTTTTACTGAAAACTTGCTGGGAGATGCCCAGAAACAGTGAGACATGCTTCGAATCCCACGGCCCTGTGTGCCCCTGGGGACCTCAGATGTTGGAAGCCAGGTGAGGACCGAGGGGAGTGCGTCTGGGGACTCCCCAAGCCCCTGGTGCTGCGCAGGGCAGCCACAGCGCCCACAAGAAGAGTCCTTGGCCAGGGTGCCTGGGGAGGCACGTTCTCCTGCCCTCAGCCCTTCCGGGAAAACAGCTTTCTGCTGATTTTCTGCACTGTTTCCTTCTTTATTTTTAAACACACTTTCATATATTCTTGTGCTGTCCTGGAAACAGAAAAAGGTTTTCTAGGACACCTCAGCACAGATCGGGAGACTTTCGTGCCCAGCAGACAGGAGAAAGGGCTTCACTCCAATGTGGTCCTGGGATGCCTGCTCCCAGCGGCTGGACTTGTCTGAGAAGCAATTCCTCGCTGGCCCAGGTGAGGTCAGAAGTCGTGCTCAGCTTCCCACAGACTTGCTCTGTGATCCAAGGAAGGAGTCCCTCACTGTCTTTGCCTCAGTCTACTGCTATAAAACTCAAATACTACTTTCTTCCTGTCCAGCCCTGGGGGCCATTATGGGAACCCAGGGGAAGAATGTCTGAATACAAACATAAATATCAGTATACATGTACATATATATTCATCAACTCTCCTTGAATTGAAATTTAATACAATATTCCATTAACCCCACTTAAAAACGAAGAAAGAGCCTAAGCATCTAAGTATGGAAAGTACCCCCCACCACGTGGGCGATTTGCAGGGTCATAGCGGAGCTCAAGGCTTGGAGGCTCCACTACCCAGGTTTCTTCAGGAAAAGAGCAGGTGAAACCCCCATTTTAGAAACCTTAGCCTCCAGTGCAGTGGGCCCAGCAAGTCAAAAAAATATTCAGGGACAATGGAGATCCTGTTGTGAGATTTTCAAGATCCAGTCTATTAATGTATGCATCGATTCAGCAAGCGTTAGGTGAGCAACTACTATAGTCCGCCTCCTGTGCTAAGAGCTGGAGATACAGCAGTGGGTAAGACACCTGCAGACCCAGCTCTGCCTCCTTGAACCCAGGCTCTGTGCAGACTGCCTGTGAAGGGAGAGGCAGGGAGAGGCTTTGGCCCGGCTGGCTGAGTGCCGGCTGGCTGAGTGCCGCGGCTGGTCTCTGCAGGGCCAGGGCGAGGCACCGACTCCAGCAAATCCTGTTCGATGTCATCAAGCCCCTCACGCTCTCGTCTTCAGTCCTTGTGTCGCTGAATGGGAAGCCGTGCCGAGACACGGTTAAAGCTCTCGGGAACGGCAGAGCTTAAGCCCAACAGAGTGGTTTAATCTCTTTGATATAAAAACACAAGTGGAGAAGGAATCAAAGAGGCAAAACCAAAGGAAGTTGTGTTTTAAATGATACATTCATGAATGTCACATCTATTTAAATGGATGTCTGTGTTAAGAATTCCAACCCCTCCCTCCCGGGTGAGGAAAACTCCATCCTGAGCGTGCGCTAGGAAGTCAGGAGTCACGAACGCAGCAGCTGGATAGGAACCGCTCTTGGGCATCTGCAGGATTTCCTGAAAAGAGCACTGGGCTGGGAGTCTTGTCTCAGACTCAGTTTCCCTTAGCAGACATCCTTAACAATCTCCTTCCTTCCTTCCTTCCTTCCTTCCTTCCTTCCTTCCTTCCTTCCTTCCTTCCTTCCTTCCTTCCTTCCTTCCTTCCTTCCTTCCCTCCCTCCCTCCCTCCTTCCTTCCTTCCCTCCTTCCTTCCTTCTTTCCTTTCTCTCTCTCTCTCTCTCTCTCTCTCTCTCTCTCTCTCTCTCTCTCTTTCTTTCTTTCTTCTTTCTTTCTAGAAAAACAAGCTAGAATTTACTGGCTGCAGCAAAAACACGCTCAGGACAGTGAAATGAGGAAGGGCATAGAAGTGGCAGGAGGGCCAGGTGGAGCTGCTCTGGCTCACTGAGAGTCAGAGAAGACGGCCCTGGGACAGTTCCGGGGTTTGCCTGGGACGGGCTGCCACTGCCCACTGCTGCCTTTCGTATATGTGCCGGGGCAAAGTCTGCCCTCCCTGAGACCTGGGCTAGGGGATGAGGTTGGAGGGAGAGTAATGGAGAAGGTACACTCACGGCTCATACCGAGAATTTGTGTACTGTTCTGTATGAATCTAGATCGTTGTGCTGGTTGTTGAGACATGAAAATACTCCAGACGGGCTGGCAAATAGGCTGCCCCAACGCCCTCAGCGACCCTCCAGGTTGGCAGGGAGTATTAGAGGTGTTATTACAAAATAAACTGACGAACAAATAGAACCAGAGACATGGACACATGGAACAGGCTGACAGCGGTCAGAGGGGAGGGGCAGGGCGGCTGGATGAAAGAAGGTGAAAGGATTAGCCAAGGAACATATATGCACACCCCACGGACACAGACAACAGTGTGGTGGTGGCCAGGGGAAAGGAGGGGTCGAGGATCTGGGTGGAGATGGACAAAGGGGGGGAAATGGGGACATCTGCAGTAATGTCAACAATAAAAATACAGTTAAAAGTGTTATCAATGGAGTATGTCCTAGACATAGAAAGGCTGAATTCTAAGATGCTCAGAAGACTCCTGCCTTTGTCCCCAGTGACATTCGCTCTGTATATTCCTCCAGACTTGGGGACAGGACACACACTTTGCATGATTAGATTATGTTATAGTATAGGCGACTTTAAGAAATCCCTTCTGGGGGACCCTGGCGTAATCAGAGGGGCCCTCAAAGGGACAAGGTTCTTCCTGAAGCAGGAGATTAGAGCATGTGAGGAACTAGATGGAAATTCTTCTTTTCTGGCTTTTGAGATGGAGGGGCCACGGAGCGAGAAATATGGGTGACCTCCAGGAGCTCAGAGCAGCCCCTAGTGGGCAGCAGCAAGGACGGGGCCCCCAGTCCCACAAATCACAAAGAACTTGGAGTCCCAGAGGAGGGGGCAGCATGCTGACATCCTGAGCAGAGAGCACAGGTCTATGGGGACTGGACTTCTGACCTACAGCACTGGGCGTCGTTTTAGCCATTATGTCGGTGGCCATTTGTGATGAAAGAAATCAGACACTAATTAGGTCTAGAAGGGAGAATCAGGCGATAGTCAGACAGCTGGACACTGACATGGACTGCCTAGCTCCCTGCCTTACCTCGAGCCCAGCACTTTGGGGAAGTTACTTCTCTAAGATTCGGTTATTTTATCTGTAAAATGGGGATGAGAAGGGTCCAAACAAAGAGGGTCGCTGGGAGGATGGAATGAAGGGGTGCATGGCCGGCCTGGGGGATGGAATGAAGGGGTGCATGGCCGGCCTGGGGGATGGAATGAAGGGGTGCATGGCCGGCCTGGGGGATGGAATGAAGGGGTGCATGGCCGGCCTGGGGGATGGAATGAAGGGGTGCATGGCCGGCCTGGGGGATGGAATGAAGGGGTGCATGGCCAGCCTGGGGGATGGAATGAAGGGGTGCATGGCCGGCCTGGGGGATGGAATGAAGGGGTGCATGGCCGGCCTGGGGGATGGAATGAAGGGGTGCATGGCCAGCCTGGGGGATGGAATGAAGGGGTGCATGGCCGGCCTGCGGGAGCTCTCTCCAGTGGTGGCACTGTTATTATTATTTTCCATCTAGGGGCAGGGTTGGGAGAGGGGAAGTGAGGCCCACCCTGTGCTTCAAGGACTCGAGGATGAGGAAGGAGACCCACGGGACCCCCAGTGCCCACTGCGTGTCGGCGTCGGGCTCCCACGGCGCCCTGTCACCTGCTCCTAGGAGGGAGTGGCTGTCTCCGTGTCACAGAGGGGGAACCTCGCAGAGCTTCAGCAAGGTGCCCACAGGCACACAGCCAATGCCTGGGCGCTGAGATCCAAACACGGTGCCAGCCCTGGGTGGCTTCACGAGGGGAGCACCGTCCCCAAGGCTCCTGCTCCGAGAGGAGGCCTCAGCGCTCCATTTCTTTGGGGTCCTGGTTGGGAACCTTTGCTCCTTCCCCCAAGGAGGTGGGCCTGAAAACCCTTCGGAGAACTTCTGACGCTCCCACACGGAGGCAGGGACAGTCTGCTGCTCGGATGCGGGCGTTTCTCCTGCTCCGTAACCCGCCTCCTCCGTGCCCGACCTTCAGCGGTGGGTCCTCTCCTCTGCTCCTAGCTCTGGGTCCCCGAGGAGCCCCCTCCTGCCAGACCAGGGGAGGTGACCGACAGGGAGCCACAAGCATAGCTCAGACTGGGTTTGCCCCAGAGGGCAGCAGTGACCGGGGGTCCCCAAGCGTCGCAGCAGAGGCTCGGGAGCCCTGAACATGACAGGGACCTGGGAACTCCAATGGAGAGGGGCAGTGGGGAGCCCAGAGCACAGTGGCCTGGAGCGTGGGACCAGGGCCCCCAGGCACCCAGCCATGAGCCAGGCTTTCCTTCCGTGACCCCTTCTCTCAGCAAACTGCTCCTGGACGAACCGAGCTGCTTTTCTGCCTCTAGTTCAGCAGCCCGTTGGGAGGTGGGGGAAGAAGCGCAGGCACGTGGCCTGGCCTCCCCCTTGAGCCCACCCGGACACAGCACTGAGAGGGACCAGGAGGGGCCTGGGAGTGGAGACAGAGGCCCTGTCCCAGGGGACCAAACAGGGGTCAGCCAGCAGCTTCAGCCCCCACAGCCCGCGTGCCCAAACCACCACACTGATGGGCGGGCTCCCCCCAGGGGGCCAGACCTGGTTCCCCACTTTCCGCCTTTAGACAACTACAGCAACCCCTCTTTTTAGTGCGTTCTGAGGTTTAATGGAAAAGAGCTCGGTAGTAATAAATTTTTAAAAACCCATCTGGTATTTTATTTAAAACCCTTATCATTTTTGCTGTTATTTGTTCTTATCAACTTAGTGGGGGAGTCTGTTCTTTAATTCCTGGGTGCTTTATGGTATTACTTTTTGCACTTGAACTAAAAAATATCTAGGTGATAGTACAAGAGATAGTAAGTGTGGAAGTTCATCAGAAACTGACACAGATTCATTCATCAGTCAGTGAGACCCCCACTCAGCAGCCGCGCAGTGGGCACCGTGCGGGGCACTGTGCCCGGCCCCAGGGGCAGGAGGATGTGGACGGAGCAGGACTGCACCAGCCTTCCTCTGCTTTCCCTTCACAGGATCTTGTTAAATGCAAGATCTGATTCGGAGGGGCCGGGGTTCCCAGTGTGGACGAAAACGGGGCCACAGCCAGACCTCAGGGGCGGCCTGCATGGCGGCCTTCCCAAGTGAAAGAACACGCAGGATGGCCTGAACGTAAGAATTCCTAAGCAAAGGCGATCACCGCAGGTAGGCGGTAGTCACGTCCTCCGCCTGTAGCTTCCTTGACAAAAGGTCAATCTTTACCTGAAGTGAGCCTGTCTATTGTCCTTGTGCATCTCAGATAGCAGACCTTTGGAATATCAGAGAAATCCCCTTCCCGGACCCCTCAGGGCACAGCCGCTGGCCCCAGAGCAGACACCACAGCCCCTCCTTGTCACCTTGTTCCCCTGTGCCGTCTCCACGTGCTGTAAATGTTCACCACTGTACCCCCCAGTGTGAAAGAAACATGGCTGTCTCTGCTTTGCCTTTTAATCTGATCCCAGTGAAAGGGTTAGTAATGTTTTAAAGGGTAAAGGTAAAAGTTTGCAAAAGGTGGAAACTGGAAATTGTGTTGCTTGCATGACCTTGGCTCAGCCTTCTGTTGAGTATGGATAAGGTTTATCTGGATTGTCCACAAGGCAATGGATAACCCAGCAGATGCCTGAGGAGGTACCAGACCAGCCCTACTGCAAGGTGGACAATGGGACAGATAAAGTACATCAGCAGAACTGCCAGAAGCTAAAAGGAGGGTATATAACCGACACCCCAACCCTAATTCGAGGCTGAACCTTTCTTGGCTCAGCCCGCTTGCACCCAGGTGTATGCAATAAAGCCATTTGGCTCTACACTGGCCTTGCGTTGTGGATGTGATCTCTCGCTGGCTCAGACCTTTTATTTGGTGCCGAAACCTGGGAGGTCTGTGAGGATCCCGCATAGGGGCAACCGTGGGCCCCTGAAGTCCTCCGGGCCTCCTGTCGGACCGGGATCGATCACATCCTCAGCCGGATATGGGACCTCCAACCTTTCCTGCCGATCCAGCATCAACACCGGACACTAATTCACTGGTGAGTGTTTTTTTTTGCCTACTGGTCTGATTCTCTGGGCTGTCTCATTATCCCCCATCTGGGACATGAGAGCCAGGCTCTTGGTCACTCCTGTGTGATTGTCCCTTCGAAAATCCAGCGCTGGTCAGGACACGCTCCTCAGGAACCAGGTTCCCTCAGCTCACCATATATCTAGGGATGCCTGGTATAGGTGAGTTGCACGTCTCTCTACTCTAGGGGAGAAGAGGGGACGCCTTCTTCTTCCTCTAGTGTATCCCTCGGACTGCTAGGCCGTGAAATCTCACACCACAACATGGGAAACGCTCAATCTGCCATCCCTCATACAACACCCCTAAAATGTCTCCTAAAAAATCTACAGACCCTAGGGTTCCCAAGCGACTCATTTTTTACTGCAACACTGTGTGGCCTCAGTACAAATTAGACAATGGGTCACAGTGGCCTGAGAACGGCACTTTCGATTTCAACATTCTCACCGACCTAGACAATTTCTGTCGAAGACAAGGAAAATGGTCTGAGGTTCCTTACACCCAGGCCCTCTGCACTCAGATCACACCTCTCTTTATTCGACTCTTGCTCCTCCTCCCAAATCTTCCTGCTGCGTTCTAATCCTCCCAAACCTCCCTCTGAAGACAGCGTGCTAACTTCTCCTGTTTCTTCCTTTGACCCAGCCAATCTCGCTCCAACACCTCCTCCCTCAGCCTCTCAGGCAGGGCCTCCTCCTCCAGCCCCCTCTGTGGGCCCCCCACCCTACCCTGAACCTTCTACTCCAGCTCCCACTCTTCTACCCCTGCAAACGACTCCCTCACACACGATCGGGAACCATCTTTGGTCCCTATCCATCCCCTAGCTCAGCCCCCGTTTTAGAATGCCCCCTGAGGGAAGCAGCGGGACCTGAAGGGATTGTCAGAGTTCACGTCCCCTTCTCTCTCTCTCTCTCTCAGATTTGTCCCAAATAAATAAAAGACTGGATCCTTTACTGAGGATCCCACCAATTATACTCAGGAATTCGAGTACCTTACCCAGTCATGTGATCTAACTTGGAATGACATTCATGTTATTCTCTCTTCCACCCTTAATCCAGAAGATAAAACTCAAGTCTGGGTCAATGCCTAGGGCCATGCCGATAATCTGAGGCAACAGGCCCCCACTAACCCGGTAGGGGCCAAAGCAGTCCCTAGCCAGGACCCCAGGTGGAATTATCAGGACAATGGGGTGGGTAGGAAAGCCAGGGACCATATGAGAATATGTTTCACTGAGGGACTTAAAAAAGCCTCACACAAGGCCCTTAACTACGAAAAACTCTCTGAAATAATCCAGGAAAGGAATGAAACCCTGCAATCTTTCTATCCCACCTTATACAGGCTATGAGAAGATACACTAACTTAGATCCCACTAGCCCAGAAGGGACTGTCATTTTAAACCAGAGATTTATCTCTCAGTTGGCCCCAGACATTAGGAGAAAGTTACAAAAACTTGAAGATGGCCCTCAAACCCCTCAACGGGAACTTCTTAATCTAGCCTTTAAGGTTTTTAATAATCGTGATGAAGAGGTTAAACAGCAAAGAATAGCAGAATTCCAAATGCTTGCCTCTGCCATCAGAGCCCCACTAATCAAAGGGGTCAGCAAATCCCCTTCAGGGGACAGAAGAAGGGCACCCACCAGAACCAGCAGAGCAGACCCTCAGGTCTCTGCTTTAAATGCAATGAGACTGGCCATTGGGTGAGACAATGCCTCAATCCTCGACCACCGCCTAAGCCATGTCCTCAATGTGGAGGGCCCCACTGGAAGTCGGACTGCAGACAGACTGCACAGAGTCAGTCCTCATCCCTTCCTCTGGCTAGCAGATCGGGCAATCCAGGCCTTGATCTGATTGGCCTGGCGGCTGAAGACTGAAGGTGCCCAGGAACAGACGCCCTGACCGTCATCTCGAACTCCGAGCCTCGGGTAACTCTGATGGTAGCAGGTAGGCCATTTTCATGTTTAATTGATACCAGGCAACCTACTCTGCCCTCCCCGAGTTCAGGGGACCTCTTCGAAGCTTTGGGGTTTCAGTTGTGGGAATTGATGGCCAAATATCACAACCCAGACATTCACTTGTTCTTTAGGCCCTTATATCTTTCTCCACTCATTTTTAGTGTTACCAGCCTGCCCCACTCCCTTGTTAGGGCAGGACATTCTATCTAAACTCCATGCTACTTTAACCTTTACTCCTATCCTCCCCACCAACTACTCTCATTCTTTACTTTGTCTCCTCCAAGAATCGGCCTCCTCTCCTAACATAACCCCCTACCATTACCTCCAGAACTAGTTAACCCCGTAGTGTGGGACACATCCCTCCCTTCTGTAGCTAAGCACCATATGCCAATCAAGCTATCTCTCAAAGATCCCTAATTTTTCCCATCCCAGAAACAATACCCTATCCCCCCAAAAGCCCAAAAAGGACTGAAACCTGTCTTAACTTGACTCCTAAAGAAAATTTTACTCCGCCCACCAATTCTCCCTATAACACTCCCATTTTGCCTGTACGCAAGCCCGATGGATCTTACCGTCTAGTACAGGATCTCCGCATCATAAATCAAGCCATACAGCCGATACACCCATCACCCAGGTGTTCCTAACCCATACACCCCTCTCTCCCAAATCCTGGCTAACACACAGTTCTTTACAGTCCTACACCTTAAAGATGCCTTTTTTACTGTTCCCTTACATCCAGACTCTCAAAACCTTTTTGCTTTCACCTGGACTGACCCAGACACCAGGCAGTCCCAACAGCTAACCTGGACTGTTCTCCCTCAAGGATTTCGGGACAGTCCCCACCTCTTTGGGTGGGCCATAGCCAGTGACTTGCAGCAATTAGACATAAAAGGGTCACTCTTCTTCAGTATGTAGATGACCTTCTCCTTTGTAGTCCCACCAGAGAGGATTCTGAAAACCATACCGCCTGTTTATTGAATTTCCTTGCAGAAAAAGGCTACCAGGTTTCCCCATAAAAAAGTTCAACTTACAACTCCTCAAGTCACCTACTTAGGGCTCACTCTTACTCCCCATCCCAGAGGGATCCCCGCAGGCTGAATCTCCCTCATGTCTGAAACCCCAGTCCCGGAGACTAAACAAGAGCTTCTTTCATTTTTAGGCTTAGCGGGTTACTTCAGGCTGTGGATTCCTAATTTCACACTTTTAGCTAAACCTGTCTATCAGGCCACCATCTTGATGAACCCTTAAATCTTGTCACTCCCATTAAGGCTCCTTTTCAGAAATTACAGCAAGCCCTCACCCAGGCTCCTGCCCTCACTCTGCCAGACTTAACCAAGCCATTTATTTTATACATAGATGAAGGCAAGGAGTGGCAGTGGGACTCCTGGGGCAGCTGAAGGGGCCCGCCCTCCCGTCTGCAGCATGCCTGTCCGAACAGCTAGATAACACCGTCCTGGGATGGCCACCACGCCCGAGGGCTTTAGCAGCGGCAGCAGTCCTCACCCTAGAGAGCCTCAAAAGTACCTTTCATAGCCCAGTCACTGTCCACTCCTCTCATAATGTAAAGGACATGCTATCTCAGCGACACTTACAACATTTAATGTCACCTTCTCGCATTCAGCAGCTACACACCCTTTTCCTCCAAACGCCTCAGGTCTCAGCAGCATCTACCTCTCCCCTTCATCCAGCGACTTTACTTCCTGTACCATCTGAAGGAGGAGAAGAAGAGGCACACTGCTGTTTAGAAATTCTAGACTCCTGTCTATCTCCCTTCCCCATAGCAAGGCCAGCCCTCTTCCACAGGCAGATCATACCTGGTTCATTGATGGCAGCGCCTACAGCAAGCAGGGGCCTCCTATGCTGGTTATGCAACTGTAACCCTGGAGCCGAAAGAGGTTGTTGAGGCCGGTCCCCTCCCACGAGGCACAACCTCTCAAAAAGCAGAACTAATCACCTTAATCAGAGCTCTAACCCTAGCAAAGGGCCAGAGGGCAAACACCTACACTGACTCTAAATATGCCTCCATATCCTACGTTCACATGCTTCCATCCGGCTGACAGGGGCTTTCTCTCAACCCAGGGGACACCTATAATTAATGATAAATTGATTAAGAGACTCCTCGATGCGGCCCGCTGCCCCCTAGAGGCAGCTACTTTACACTGCAGGGGCCATCAAACCCGTGGAACCTCGACTGCTCTAGGCAACAATTTTGCTGACAGGATCGCCAAACAGGCAGCCAAGGAACCCTTACAGGGCCAATTTCTTTCTCTAGCCTCAACAGAGCCTGTTTACTCTCCCTCCCAAAAAGCAGATTTTCAAGCACAGGGGTACCAAACGGAAGGCCCGTGGTTCCTCCTAAATGCCCGATACATTATATTTTGCCTGAAGGACAGGCCGATTCCATCCTACAGACTTTACACCAGTCCTTCCATGTGGGCCACAGACCCCTGACCCGTTGATTACTCCCTGTACTTGCTTGCTCACGCCTGTCAGACAGATTACAGAGAATAACTAGGAGATGTCAACTTTGCTATACTGTCTCCCACCAAGGGTACCTTAAACCTCCTTCTTATCCCACACACCAGGCAAGGGGTCTGACCCCGGGACAAGATTGGCAAATTGATTTTACACATATGCCCCCAATTAAGAAAATCAAATACCTCTTAGTGTGAGTAGATACCTTTTCAGGATGGGTTGAGGCTTTCCCAACCACCTCCGAAACTGCCGGGACAGTTACACAAGCTCTCTGGGACCATATCGTTCCCAGATCTGGGTTACCAAACAGCATACCCTCTGATAATGGTCCTGCCTTTGTCAGTCGCATCACCCAAGAAGTTTCTGAAACTTTGAACATAAAATGGCACCTCCATATACCTTACCGACCACAATCCTCTGGTAAGGTAGAAAAAATGAATTCAATTCTTAAATCACAATTGACCAAATTGACTGGGGAAATGAGACAGACTTGGGTCGCAGCCTTACCTGTAGCACTCGTGAGGATCAGGTCTACACAAGATCCCCCACTTTTTATAGCCCTTTCGAGCTAATGTATGGCCGGTCGTTTCTACTAGGACCTGCCCCGACCCAGATAATTCACCTCCTGTTGGAGATTATATCCCTGCTCTAAATCTCACCAGAACTCTCCTGCGAGAGGCTGCTAACCGTCTGCTACCTCTTCCAGAGCCTGAGCCTAAGGTAGAGGACAGTCTAGCTGGAAAGGAAGTCCTTGTCCGCCAGTCCTCAGACAAGCTTCAGCCTCAGTGGACCGGACCTCACGTGTCATCTGCAGCACGCCCACAGCTGTGAGGTGCGCGGACTCCCCACTGGATCCATCGGACGAAGGTCAAGGCAGTCCCGTCAGAGCAGCAGGCCGCCTGCAAAGCAGAGGTTACCTCTCCCACCTCTCAGGCTCACTCAAATACCTGAGGGAAACTCTATCTAGCTCTCAGTTTCAAAATTTTCTTTTATTATGAAAATTCTAATTCCTATGTGCCTACTTTCACTCCTATGCCGAATGGCTACTGCAACTATATGGCAAAATAACTCCATTTTCCAAACTGTGAGTGCTGTAGGACGTCAAATCTACAAATCCTCTCATATTCCCCAATGGGTCTGCTACCAACAACCTTCCCTTGGGAAGACTCCTTACCTCATAGGCACCCCAGCCAACCGATCCGACATTACTTACAATCCACCTATTCGGGGGGAAAAATCTGACCCTAATCCCCATCTGGTTATCTCTATTCAAACCAAGACAAATCCCACCACCTGTGTGCATCTCCTCCCGGCCATTCTAGCCACCAATCTTCTATTCCCCATCATAAACCCAGGGGACAGGCATTCTTGCACCCCACCTTATTTGCTAGTGATGGGCAACACCCGAACACCTTTATGTCGCTTCCAATATAATGGCTACATGACAATCTTCAACCCCTCCAACCCTAGACACGTCGTACTCAACCAAACATCCCAGGCAGGCACCACGTATAATATCTCTCACTATAACCTTACGAAGGGTGTCTGTAAACTAACTATTTATAATAGGCCTAGCCACTGTAATGAGAATTTATTTGTGCAAGCTCAGAGGGACTTGATGCAGTACCAAAAAAATCACCCGAGGGAAATTAGCCGCTATCCAGGGTGCAGTTCTGCTGGTGGCACCAGCCCTCTCCTGCCTCTACCATGGTTTAATCATTCGAGCCTTACTGTGGGTCTATCAAACACCTCCCTGGGCCCAAATACGACTGGGCTGCTTTGCCTACCAGCGGGAATGATGTTTTTAGGTGCACTAGACATTTCTGCCCCCAGGAGAGGAATTGCTATTCAATGCCTAAACCCAGAAAAACAGGGTGGCTTATGGGCAGTAGGATATGTCACCCCAGCCAATACCTTAATCCATTCCTTCATCCCTAATTCGACCTCATCAGGCCCTGAGCCCAGAAGCCATCATAGGGCAAAAAGGGGAGTCGGACTCCTCATGGCAGGAGTCATAGCTGCAATCACCACTGTGGGCCTCGTGGGAGGAATTATTTATAATGCCATAACAGCAAAACACATAACCGCCACCATGGCAAATATAGGTAGAGATACAGGTGAAAATTTCAAACTTCTTTCAAAATCCCTCGACTCTCTTGCCTGCATGGTAATAGATAATCGCATTGCACTAGACTATTTACTAGCCAGAGAAGGGGGTGTATGCATGATAGCAAATACATCTTGTTGCTTCTATGTTAACTCAACTGGACAGGTGGAGGAAAGGACACAACGAATTCTAGACAATGCCCAGTGGCTAAAAGAATTCAGTCAGGATCACCTAGCCCAATCTATCTGGACAAGTATAGAAGCAGCCTTGCCTAAACTAACCTGGCTGCTCCCCTTCACAGGGCCCCTAGTATTAGCCTTCTTATTATTGCTTTTTGGACCCTGCCTCTTGCGCCTGATTACTAGGTTTGTACAAAATCGACTGCAAATTCTAGTCAACCAGACAGTTGGATAATTTGTTCTAGCACAGGTAAAAGGACCCTGGGCTAGAACACCCCATTCCCCAAGAAGTTATCTAACAAGTTCTTTTTAGGAGTCCATGACGACCCCACACCTGCAGGAAGCAGACAAAGAGAAACTTCCCCCCTTTTCCCTTTTTTATCATTATTATAAGGTGGGAATGAAAGGGTTAGTAATGTTTTAAAGGGTAAAGGTAAAAGTTTGCAAAAGGTGGAAACTGGAAATTGTGTTGCCTGCATGACCTTGGCTCAGCCTTTTGTTGAGTACGGATAAGGTTTATCTGGATTGTCCACAAGGCAACTGATAACCCAGCAGATGCCTGAGGAGGTACCAGACCAGCCCTACTGCAAGGTGGACAATGGGACAGATAAAGTACATCAGCAGAACTGCCAGAAGCTAAAAGGAGGGTATATAACCGACACCCCAACCCTAATTCAAGGCTGAACTCTTCTCGGCTCAGCCCGCCTGCACCCAGGCGCATGCAATAAAGCCATTTGGCTCTACACTGGCCTTGCGTTGTGGATGTGATCTCCCGCCAGCTCAGACCTCTTACCCAGAGACTTCCCTGCTTTGCTTTCTCCTGCCCCCTTAATCCACCACCAATGGATTCCATGTAACCCTCCTACATCTCCTCCTTTGATTCTAATGTATAAAATAAGCTGCAGAACGGCCCTTCTCCACAGCATGTTTTCAATCCACTGAGATTTTGCTTCCTAGCAACTATCATCACTTTGGGTCAAATAAACTCATAAAAACTCTACAGGTTTGGACATTTCTTATGTCAGCACCCGAGTCTGTGTTTTCAAGGAGCTCCCAGTGATGTAGATGCTGCTGGCCCTCAGGCCCGTCCCCTCCTCGGTGCCTGTCGTAATCAGCTGGGAGCTGGGCACCTGCTGAGGCCTGTGTCCCAGGCCAGGGAACCTGACCCCAGGCAATTCTAACAGGCAGCCGAGACTAAGGACCACGGCTGTATGTTCTGCCTTCAAGGAGCTCATGTTACGGCCGTAACACACAGGCAGCAATCAGTGCAACACAGAGCGACAGAGAGACCAGGGAACAGTTCTCAATTCTGCTTGGCCAGGGCAGTGCGGACAGTCAGGAAAGCCGTGGTGAAGGAGGGTGAGGTGAGTCTTCTGGTCTGAGAAGCTGGGGGCAGCCAGTGCTATCCTCATAGCTCACCAAGGGGACACTCACCGAGGGGACACCCACCGAGGGGACACCCACCAAGGGGACACCCACCGAGGGGACACCCCCCTAGAGAACACTCGCCAAGGAGACATCCACCGAGGGGACACTCACCGAGGGGACACCCACCAAGGGGACACCCGAGGGGACACCCACCTAGAGAACACTCACCAAGGGGACATCCACCAAGGGGACACTCACTGAGGGGACACCCACCGAAGGGACACTCACTGAGGGGACACCCACGGAGGGGACATCCACCAAAGGGATACTCACCGAGGACACCCACCAAGGGGACACTCACCGAGGGGACACCCACCGAGGGGACACCCGAGGGGACACCCACCTAGAGGACACTCACCAAGGGGACACCCACGGAGGGGACACCCACCAAAGGAATACTCACTGAGGGGACACCCACCAAAGGGACACTCACCAAGGGGACACTCACCAAGGGGACACTCACCTAGGGGACACCCACCGAGGGGACACCCGAGGGGACACCCACCTAGAGGACACTCACCAAGGGGACACCCACCAAAGGAATACTCACTGAGGGGACACCCACCAAAGGAATACTCACTGAGGGGACACCCACCAAAGGGACACCCACCAAGGGGACACCCACCGAGGGGACACTCACCGAGGGGACACCCACCGAGGGGACACCCACTGTGCATCATCTCTGTGCTGGGTGCTCTTCATGCACTGTCTCCTGTAACCCTTTAACAACTCTATTCAGTCTGTCTCAGTAGCCTGGTTTACAGATCACAAAGGCAGCGTGATTTCGTAACTTGCTAAAGGCCATCAGGACCTGGTGGGTCTGCCACCGCCTGAGGTTGCTTCTCCTCAACCCTCGGGGTTTAACAAGCTCATCAATGTCTCTGCGCCTCCGTGGGGCTCAGGCCCTGAAATACATGCCCAGGAGGCACCCAGATGGCACAGGCTGATCTGTGCCAGGAACCAATGTACGACTTACTGCTCTGTGCCCGTTGTGCCCAGGCTGCGTAGCAGGGCTGGGGCCATCCCCTTTCGCCTGCTGGGGCTGAATCCTCCACCCACCCTCCGGCTCTCCTCCGGAGCTAACAGCCCCCTCTTCATGCATCCACTGCTCCCTGACTTTTCCTAACTACAGCAACATTTGCTCCCACAGGTCCCTAATTGCTCCAAGGAGACAGGGTATCCACGTGTCCCTGCGACATTCTCTCCCAGGAGTGTCTCTGTCTGAACAATATGGCCCTTGACAAGGACGAGACACTAAGTAGCAGCCACCAATTCCGTTCACAACTCACGGCTGGATTTTACTCGATCTAAGATGCGTTTGCCTCTGCAGGATTGGGGGTGAGCAGGGCCACTCATGAATATTTCAGCTGAGTGGGGTGTGCACTGTGGTCACCGGACGCAGGAGGTTGGTACCGAACTCTGCTGCCCACAGAGGCAGACGACAGGGGTCGTGAACAGTGCGGCTGCTTCTTTCAACACGGACACTGCAGGTGCGCATTGATCAAATGATACGCTTTCCCTATTTTTACTCAAATGTGAGGTCTCAGACTTTCATTTTCACATTTTTGATAGAGGAAAAGATCTTAAAAGGTATAATTCTCTTTATTTTAGGAATAGCAATTATATAAACATATGGTAAATGCAACCAAATCTTGCCCTGGGTTTGGGGGACACGATTGGGAGTGGCGGGGACTGAGGTGAGCCGAACACATGAAATGCAGGTACGGAGGCTCTAGCCAGGCAGGAATTTGGAGCTGGTGCTGCCAGATCTCCCTCCTTCTTTTTCCAGAAAAGCTAGAAAGGAAGACTTTTAAACATGAAATTCCTTTAAAAAGAAATATTGACAACTAATTCATCAGTTTTGGAAACAGTGAGCCTGCCTAAGAAAATACACCTGTGAGTCAGATTCAGTCTGTCAGCTGCCAATGTACACTTCTGGGCTCCCGAGCCAGAGAGAGGCTCTCCTCACAGGCCCACACTGGGTCGTACTTTGAGTTATGCCGAGCGTGGTGTTAAGAGTCGTGGTAACGTCAACAATCCTCCTCAAAGCTTTCCTGTTTGCACTAAGGAGTCTGCCATGAACACAGCCCGTCAGTTCTCAGTACAAAGGAAGCCAGGAGGCCACCCCGGGACTCACCAGCCCCGTCTCTGTGTCTGCAGCCTTGTCCCCCCTCCGTCCCCTCCATCGTGCAGTGGCTGCCATGACCCCCGTTCTCACGGTGCAGCCTCTGCCTGGCTGTCCTCTCTGCAGCTGCATCCCTTGCAGACACACCGCCAGGAGCAGTCTGCGGTGGGCTTTCCAGTCTCCATCTCTCTGCCGGGGAAGAGCCTCCCCGTGCGGTGCGGAGAGAAGGCTGACTAAACACTCCAAAGAAGGTGGCGGGAGCTCCCTCTCGGGGTGCGGGTCAGGTCACCTCCAGAGCGGCTTCTGGCTCAGAGGCAATGCATGCTGAGTGCCGCGATGAGGGCATCCTGGAGAGAGGACTGGGGCTGTGTGAGGGGAGTGGAGGTGGACACGTGTGCTGGGTTTGATGCCCAGGATGCGGCTGGCAGGCACGGGCTCACGAGAGCTCGGAACACATTCTCCAGGCAGCTCTGCTCCAAGCCGAGTGCCCGGGGGGGGGGGGGGGGTTTGGAGGTCTGCCACAGCCAAGGTGCATTTGGGCACCCCTGTCTCTGGAGTGCAAAAGTGTCTCGTGGCCGGGTGAGGGGGTGTGCCAGGGTGAGGGGCTTTCCTGGAACGTGGAGCCAGGGACAAGGTGGACAGACAAACAGGCTGTGTCAGATGGGACACTTCATCACCACGGATGTCCTTGCACACCACGTTCCTCACTGCTGAGGCCTCTGCAAGGGAGCCGCTGGGTAAGGCGGGCAAGAAAGCCTCAGGGGACGAGGGCGCTGATGCTCAGAGTGACCGTCCCTGGGGCCTCACAGGTCATCACCCCTCCTCCGTCCCGGCCTCTGTCCTGGGGCTGCCTCTGTCCCTCCAAGGGCAGCCCTTGAACCTGGTCCTCAGCGTGGGTGGGGTTATTGTTCAGAGCAAAGTCAGGGTGAGGATGTGGAGACAGGCTTGGGTGGCTCCCAGAGTGACTCGGAGGCACCCTGACCAGAGCAAGCTCTTTAGGGACCATCTATCCCCTGTGCGCCCCGTTCCTTATGCCCTTTGCCCTCTGTCTGCTTTTGGTTTAAACACGTGTTCAATGTGTTTGCGGCAGCGGGTGGTGCTGACCTGTGTTGCTTTGCAGTGTCGCCGGACTGACGTCGCTGTGTGAGCTGCTCGCACTAGCTGCCTGACACGTCAGTCACGTAGTCGTCTCAGCTACGCTGTGGGTGAGCACCTGTGCCCACTGCACAGGTGAGGAGACTGAGACTCGGCGAAGGCAGGGACTGGCCCCGGCGCGTGAACCTGGCCTGACAGCAGAGCCCGTGCTCTCCCCGTCCCTCAACACCCTCAAAGTCCAGAGCACCAGCCAGCGTGACCTTGCCCTGAGCTGGAATCCTGCCTCTCCTGGCCCTGAACTACACACTTCTCCATGGGTCCCTACCTTGGGTCTCTATTCCATATAAGAAATGGAAATATCCACAAGAATCACAATATCAGTGAAATACCTGCCATTTTCTCAGGAAGGTCCTACCCTGCCAAATACCAGTACAATGCACTTACCCCCTCACCTGAATTGTTACAGGTCATGAGCGGGTGTGAGGTATGGAATAATACCAGTACTATTGCGTGGGATCATTATGGAATAACAATGGCAATTCCCGTCTCTGTGGGGTCCTTTCCAAACTCTCAGATTGGCTCATGAGAATCCTACATTAGTCCCACTTCACAGCTGGATAGTGTGGCTGGCCCAGGGCACACAGGTGCTGGCTGACTCCCAAGATGATGACATTGTAAACAGTGAAGTTTTATGTAATGCAAACACTGAGAGATTTAACAAGAGGTCTAACAGGTGGCCCTGGCTTCCAGCTGGATAGGGAAGGGGGCCAGTTGGTGCCACAAGGGACATCAGAAGGCGAGCCTGGGGCCTTTGGAGCCTCGGGCAGCCCAGTCAAGGGGAAGGTCACGGGAAGCCCATTAAACTGCCCCCCTGGAGGAGTCTCCACCACACTTCTAAGGGCATACTAAAACCTCGTGCATTGCTTTCTGGTCTCTGCAGAGAAACGTGTACCCTATTAGAAGTTCTGGGGACTAACACCATGTTTACTTTATCATTAAAGAAACAAAAATACTGAGAGTTCACTATAAAGATGAAAAGGAAAAAAGAGGAGGATTAAATGGTGTTTCACTGGAGGGTTTTTAAAGGAAGACAGGATTCCTGTCTGAAATGGGAGCAGGCAGGCCTGACATTTGCTTAAGGAGTTCAAATCTTGGTAGAAAACACGGAGACAAAAAGATCATTTTGATGGCATTTGAAAGATCCATTTGAATATATCTAATATATTCAGCAATTTTTAAAAGGCCAAAATTAGGCCCAATTCAAGGTATGGAGTGTCGTTTTGAAAGGCTTAGTCACATGTGAGTAGCTTTCAAGCAATTTAGCATTTCTATGTAGCTGATTATTGAGCGATGCACCTATGGAACAGTTTGTGCGCTGCGACTAAGGTTCCCACTGGTGTGGCTCTCATCTGCTTGAGGTGGGACATTTCATTTCCCTCCTTGGCAGGCTGCTGGGGGCCGCTCGAGCGGCCTTTACGCCTGCGCATCTCAATATTTACTTAGCCACCATCCAGATTCACCCTCCCGAGCCCCTGAGGAAGATGTCTAAAACATTACGAATATAAGGGCATGAAATCAAATGAATTCATTTTACATTTCCCCCAGGTTTGTGCCTGTTTACCCAGTGCTTTTCCTTTAAGCCTGTATTTCTTCGGAAGTGAGCAGCACAGTTATACTACACTCTCTTCGCTGTAACCCTGCACGGTGAGTGTGTGTTCTGCATTAAATAATAAAGGAGAGTAATAATTGAATCAAAATGAAAAATCACTTGTTTTCTCTCTACATTCCAAAGGACACATTTCTTGGGCTGGTGCCAATTTATCAATAACAATTAGGGAATTAGAGATGGGAGTAGGGCAGAGAAGACAGGGTCAAGAAAGCAGATGGTGTGAATATGAACATGCGTGTATGCAAGGAAAAAGATGGGATGACAGAAGGTCAGTGAGCCAGTGAGAAAGGACCGGAGGCACAGGGCATAGTTGGTAAAATTCTAATAATGATTGCTGAAATCTCCTGGGGGCTACCATATACCAGATTGTCTTTTCTTTCTTTCTTTCTTTCTTTCTTTTCTTTCTTTCTTTCTTTCTTTCTTTCTTTCTTTCTTTCTTTCTTTCTTTCTTTCTTTCTTTCTTTCTTTCTCTCTCTCTCTCTCTCTCTCTCTCTCTCTTTCTTTCTTTCTTTCTTTCTAATATATTTTTATTGATTTTTGAGAGAGAGAGAGAGAGAGAGAGAGAGAAACATCGATCGGCTGCCTCCTGCATGCCCCCTACTGGAGATCGAGCCCCGCAACTCGGGCATGTGTCCTGACCAGGAATCAAACTGGGACCTCTTGGTCCATGGGACGACACTCAATCCACTGAGCCACACCGGCCGGGCTACCAGATTGTATTTTAAATGCTTTACATGTATTAAGTCATTTCATCATTTCAGAAAAGATATGAGATAGGCTCTGTTTTCCTCATTTTATAGATGAAGAAACTGAGGCACAAGATGCGGTGAGCAAACTGCTAGTGCTGTCCATCTGGATTTGAACCCAGGGTGACCAGCCATGGAGTCAAACTCCAAGTTTAAGAAAAACAAGGACAAGAGAATGCCCCAAATGCCCCAATAAACAGGAACGAGACAAATATCATGGAGAACGAATGAACCAGGAAAAGCCAGTAAGATCAGGGAAGAATAACGTGAAGAGAATTAGAATAAGGGGTGGAGAATGAAAGAAGGTTAATACGACCATGAATAAAGAGAAAAGAAAATGGAGAGAAGTCAGCGTGAACATGGGCATCAGAGTGCGCTGGGAAGAAGAAAGAAAGAATAGATGAGAGAATCAGTCAAAGGGAATAAGTCATTGAACACTAACAGCCAGACACGTCTCATTTGCTGTCTTGTTTGACCTTTTCCATGCCATTTCAAGGTGGTATATTATACCCATTTTACAGAAGTAAAATGAAGGTCTGAGAAACTAAATGATATGCCCAAAGGCACATAGTTAGTCATGGCAGATTAAAAACAAGAACAACAAAAACTGCTGTGAACTATAAATGTTGATGAAGGAAATCAAAGAATATCTAAACAAATGGAGGCATAAACTATGTTTATGGATGGGAAGACACAATAAAGATGTCAATTCTCCCTAAATTGATATATAAATTTAATGTAATTCTGATAAAAATCTCACATGATTTTTTGACCTATAGGTAAGATTATTCTAAAATTTATATGAAAGTCAAAGAAACTAAAATAGGTAAAACAATTTTGAAAAATAATAAAGTGGACAAAATCAGTCTATTCAATTTTAGAACTTATTATATAGCTACAGTGATCAGGACTATGTGGTATTGGCAGAGGGACAGACATACTGATCAATGAAACAGAACAGAGAGCCCCGAAATAGACCTCCACAGATATGCCCAACTGATTTTTGACAAAAGTGCAAAAGGAATTCAGTGGAAGAAAGATAGTCTTTTCAACAAACGGTGCCTGAGCAATTGGACATCCATAGGCACAGAAGTGAGCCTTGACCCTTTAAATCTCAGACTTTATATAAAAATGAACTCAGAGTGGATCGTGGACTTAAATGTAAAGAGTACAACTATGAAACTTCTAGAAAAAAATATGGAAGAAACGCTAAGATCAACAGCAGGCAAAGAATTCTTAGACTGAAAGTCTGATTCATAAAAGAAAAACTGATAAGTGTGGACCTCATCAAAATTAAAAACATTTGCTCTGAAAAAGGCCCTGTTAAGAAGAAGAAAAGACAAGCTACAGAGTAGTAGAAAATATTTGCAAACTTCGTGTTTTGACAAGGGTTAGCATCCAGAATATACAAAGAACTCTCAAAATTCAGCAGTGAAACAAACAAACAATCCAGTTAGAAAATGGGAAACAGAGATGGTTAGTTGAAGAAGATCAGTGGAGGACAAATAAGCATATGAAGCGATCATTAGCCATTAGGGAAACGCAAATTAAAACCTCAAAGAGATATCACTGCACATCTATCAGAATGGTTAAAATAAAAAATATCGACACCACCAAATGTTGGCAAGTGTGTGGAAACACTGGGTCACTCACACGCTGTTGGTGGGAATGTAAAGTGGTATAGCCACTATGGAAAGCAATGTGACCATTTATTTTTTAAAAAGAACCTAAACACATAACTACCACATGAACCATCAACTGCACCAGGGCACTTATCCCAGAGAAACAAAAACTTGGGTTCACACAAAAAAACCAGTTCACAAATATCTATAGCAGCTTTATTTGTAAAAGCTCTCAACTAGAAACAATCCAGGAGCCTTTGGGGGGTGAGTGGTGAAACAAACTGGGGTACGTCCAGGCTGTGGAATACTACACAGCAATTCACATGCACCCATACACACCAACCTGGATGACTCTCCAGAGAATTATGCTGAGTGGAAACAGACAATTCCAAAGGTTACAGGCTGTATGATCCTGTTTTATATAACATTCTACAAAGATTACAGTAATGGAGAACAGATTAGTGGTTGCCAGGGATTAAGGAGGGGGTGGGATGGGGGAAAGTAGGTGTAGCTATAAAAAGGGCAACAATGAGAACTTTAGGGTGATGAAAATGTTGTGTGTTTTTCCCCAGTTTCTCCTCCTCCTCATCTCTGGTTACTACAAATCTGATGTCTTTTTCTGAGTTGTCTTTTTTTCCTTTAGATTTTACATATACGTAAGATCATACAGTATTTGTCTTTCTCTGTCTAACTTACTTCACTTAGCATAAAACCCTCTATAGACTAGAGTCTAGTCCATTCATGTTGTTGTAAATGGCAGGATTTCATTCTATTTTATGGTTGAGCAATATTCCATTACATATATCTATATTCTGGTACATATATACGTGTATATGTGAATAATTTAATAGTATACATATGTTTGATGTATATATAATGTATAAGTATATATACACTGGATATATGTCTTGGCTGTTGTAAATAATGCCACTGTGTACATGGGGGTGCAGGTAGCTCTTCGACATAGTTCTGTATCCTTTTGATGTATTCTCAGAATTGGAATCACTGGGTCATATGGTAGTTCTGTTTTTAACTTTTAGGAACCCTCATACTGTTTTCCACAGTGGCTGCACCAATTTACTTTCCCACCAACAGGGCACAAGAGTTCCCTCTACTCCACAGCCTCACAGGCATTTATTTCTTGTCTTCTCCGTAACAGCTATTCTACCAAGTGGGAGGTGGTATCTTGTTGTGGTTTGATTTGCATTTTCCTGGTGATTAGCGATGTTGAAAAAAGTCTATTCAGGTCCTTTACCCATTTTAATTGGATTAATTAAAAAAGTTTTTTTTGCTGTTGAATTGTATGAGTTCTTCATGTATTTTGGATATAAACTCCTTATCAGAGGTGTGGTCTGTAAATATTTTTCCCGCTCTTTATGTTG
The DNA here is from genome assembly GCA_030848825.1 of Tadarida brasiliensis. Lineage (NCBI taxonomy): Eukaryota > Metazoa > Chordata > Mammalia > Chiroptera > Molossidae > Tadarida > Tadarida brasiliensis. The sequence continues at coordinate 27,568,200 of CM061277.1, read as the reverse complement.
TCTTTTCATCTTGTTGATCGTTTCTTTTGCTGTGGGACATGTTTTATTGCCAACTTTTTATGGGTTTTGCTATAAAAACTATAGTTTTGCAAGATGTTACCACTGAGAGAAACTAGGTAGATAATACAAGAGAGCTCTGCATTGTTTCTTACACTACTCGTGAACCTGTAATTCTCAAAAGAAAACGTTTAATAAAAAAATGAGAATGAAGGCAGGAGAAAAGGGGTGGAACTGAAGGATCACTAAAGGACATTTGTGGTGGAGAGCATGAGTGAGAGAGAAAGACGAAAATGAAGTGAAAAAAGGGCCAAACAGAAGAAAAAGGAGGGGAAAATAAAATAAAATGTGACTGAGTGTGAACACTTAAGAGAAGAAACTGGGAAATCCAAACAGGTGAAGGACAGGCTGCGGTCAGCTCCCAGGGTGGCCCAGGGCCCGAAGCTGGGCTTGCCGCACCCCCCACCCCCCCACCCCCGCCCGGGGCTCCAGACTTCCACCACCCCTGCGCGCTCCCTTCCCCAAGCCCCTTGGAAAGCCTTTCCTGGTTCTTTCTGCCCTCCTTTGTCCCTCCCTGCATCTCTCACGGCACTTCCCCTGCTCTGTGACTTACTCATGGCAGCGAAGTCACACCTGCCTTCCAGTCCGCGGTGGGAGGGCTCCCCGGGACAGCCCAGGCTTCCATCACAAGCTCCTACACAACCCCTGGCCTGCGGCGGGCGCTCCATACACGTTTCTGGAGTGTATGAGTGATCTGAAGGGCACTATAAAGGGCACTTTCCAAAGAGACTGAGCAACCTGACTTGGGACTGGGAGACTGCCTACCTTGGCTGTCCCATGGGGTTGCTCTGCCAGAGCCCAGGTTAGCTGGCTGTCATCATCTTTGTAAGGGTCCCTGGGACCCAGGCACCTGTGGGACCTGTTGCCCCCGCTGGGTGGCGAGCTTCCTGGAGCTGAGGTGGCACCTCATCCCTGAGGCTTTGATGACCCCCCTCCTGCAGCCTTTAAGCATCACGTGCTCATCAGCACATCTTGGGAGGGGAGCAGACTAGGGACAAGGACTAGGACACAGGCTTGTCTCCACAAACTCTTCTCCGCTCCTGCTCCCCCCTTTCCTGTGTGAGCAGCGAGAAACAATGTAGGATGATTTTGAGGAAGGAAGCCGGAAGTGGGAGAGAAGACGTAGGGTGGGCAGCACACGCAGCCCCACACAACCAGAGCCCAGGAGATGAGCGTGGGCGACTGGAGCTGGTCATGATCGCTCCTCTCCCTCCCCCTCCATTTCCCATGTCACCCCCACCCCAGACTCTGGCCACCATATGGGTTGACCCTTGGTGACTAGGAAATGCTGTTGCCACCTGCCAAACTGGTCAGATGACCCCTGACCTTTGCCCCTCAACCCACTCTAGTCTGGAATGATAATGGAACTTAACATTTGCATACCAGCCAGGATCTCCAGGGTCATGTGTTGACGATTTGGCTCTGACATTTAACTTAACACGGCTGTTGGCAGGGGCTGCTGCCAGCCTGGGCTCTGGGGACTAGAATAGCTCCCTTATCAGAATGTCAAGGTAGGAGGAACTAGATAAGCTGTGCTGGCAGGGCCACCACTCTGTCCCTCTGCTGCCAGGGTCCCAGGAAGGGGAAGCTGTCCCCTCTGGCTTAAAATAATTCCAGAGAAAGCTTCTCCACAAGTGTCTTAGAGAAAGACATTCAGGTCTGTGTTTTTGAATGTCTCCCTGATTCTTTGCATCTGAACCCACATTCTTCTCATCTTGTCTTTAGAAAAAACAGAAAAATTCCTGCACGGCTGCCGCTGTCTCAATGGACATCTGAGGATGGGCGCTCTCTTAGACGCACGGCAGGACCTCAGTGGCCTGCCTGCAGCTCCCACGGCGCAGGGCTCCTGCCAACTACGGACCAGGCTCCTGGGCGCCTCCCGCCTCTCCATGCGCCCCTCCTGCCCCCCCCCCCCCCCCGGCCTAAACAGTCAATCAGCATGGCCCAGAAAGTGCGAGCTTTGGTAACACTCTCCTGGGTGGAAGGCATAACCCTGCTCGAGCGATCACATTCCAAGGTTTCCAGAAATTTATCATTCCTGGCACATTACAGGTGATTAAATAAATGGCTGTTGAACTGATTTAAAAACACAAACTAGAAGGAGACATGGATTTTAAGTATGTGAACGCTCAGGACGCCCTGTGTGACTTTGACCTCAGAAGGCGTTGAGAACCGGGTCATCCTGAGAGCAAATGGAAAGCGGAGAACGAGCGCTCTAGTTATGGCTGCCGCGGGTTAACTTCATCACAGGTGACTGGAGCCCCTTCGGGACAAGGACCAGGCAGGCGCTTGCAGACGTCCCCAAAGGGGTCTGGCTGTGCAGTCTGCCAGGGGCAGTGAGGCCGAGACCATGCTTGTGGAGAGCTGCTCAATGTCTGTGCTGGACCCACAGAGGAAAGGCCTCTGCGCCTCTCAGGATGCCCCCGCAGACTCAGGGGCACCCATGTTGGGGGGCCACTGGGACCGAACTTCACGCCAGAGAAGGCAGCTTCCTCCTCTTGGCGCTCACGCATTCCGTTTCATGCAGGTGTGCTACCTAATTAGGAGACACCGCCTGTGAGGAGGGCCAGCAGTAAGAGTGGCTTTTGCAGAGGACAGGAGACTGTCTGCGTGACCCCTCTCTGTGGGAGAGCAAGAGTGAGACTGAACACGGCTGGGGAGGAGCGGGAGCTCCGTGCTTTGGCGGCATGTGCAGCCCGGGGCTGTTCTAATAATTGACGCCACTGTAATAATTTATCAACCTCCTAATTAATGAACAGAGTCTGGCAAGTAGCAAACACTTGATAAATGCCCACCTCTCCCAATTCCTTCCAAGGGAAAAGAACGCTTGTCTTTTTTCTAGCCTTAGGTTGTAAGTCTCTGCCCTGTGAACTTAGTTTCAGAGAGTTTGGGTACAGGATGCTGGAGGGGGTCGGGATGAGGCGAGGTAGAGGGAGGAGTAATGGGAAAAGAAAAAAATCCCATCACATACACAAAATGCCTAAGGTCACATAGTAAGCATTCAATAAGTGACGATTCCTCGCTCCAGATTCTCGCTAAGCAGCACACGGCCCCGCGCCCTGGGACCCCACCGAAGGCGCTGCCTTTCGCCTGTAAGCGGTGACCCCACGGCAGCCCAGAGCATTGCTGAATTCCCATCAGCCTGACCAGCTCTCTGCGTCAGAGCCCCACCAAGGCCCTTTCTCTGGAACCCCCCCATCATTGCCTCTGCCTGGTTCTTCCCCAGATTCGAGCAAGCCCCAGGCCCCGTGCAGCCAGCAGCTGGATTACACCTGGGTCTGAGGAAAAGGCGTGGATCTGGGAAGGCCAGAACACCTGCCAGGGTCAGGCTCTGAAAGTGGAAAGACTCCAGGTTTGCAGTCAGAGGACAGGGTTTAGAAGTTAATAGCTCTGCCATTTACTAGTGCTCAGAACTCTCTCAGCTTAGGAGTTATCCAAAAAGCTGCTGAAAGAACCACCTCTACCTCAGGACGGCGTCCAGATTAAGTCACATGAATGTGTCCAGTTCAGTACCCGGTGCTATAAATATTAGCTTCTCCCACCACCTCTGTCCGACAGGGAAAGTGCTTCAGGAACCAGAAGGCCCTGTGATGCTCAGCTTGGTGACGGGAAAACGGTCTGGTGTGGAGTCAGACACTTGTAAGTTGTGTGCATCCAAAAGTTACACAGCCCCGCTCAGCTGCAGTTTCTCCCCTGGGGGCTGGCGGTGATAACATCTGTTCCATTAAAAGGATCAAAAGCGAGCAAAGGACTTGGCAGAGTCCACACAAATCAAACATCCACGTGCCCACCAACCTTCCGGTGTTGCCGGACTGGTCTCACCTGTCCCAAAGTTGGGGGTAGGCCCTGGATCTTTGAGGGTCAGACACAGACTGGGGAGCCCGCACTACAGAAGGCCCGGAGGAGAGCCCTGTTTGAGGGAGGGCACAGACACCTCTCCGGGAGATCCCTGGGTTTGGGAAAACGGGAATAATGGCCGTGCCTTTTCTATTCCCTATCCCTGCACTTGGAGCCTTGAATCCTGGCCTTTCTGAACAATTTGAAAGATATTTAAAAAGCGAGAGGGAGGCATGCAGGAAGTGACCGGGCTGCAAGAAGGCACAAATAGCAAGGCCACACAATCAGTTTGGCCAGACTTAAAAGAAAGCAAGATTAAGCAGATGATCTAAGGCTGATGGAGCTGGCCGCCCCACCCTGCCCTTCTGCACCCCCACCTGAAGGCAGGGCCACTTCCCAGGGGGATGACGCCTCCTCCCCACTGCCCTGGCCTCCCACACCACTGAGGGGGCTTTGGGTGGGTTGGGATAGTGGTGGGGGGACATGAACCCCTGCTCTAGTACCCGAACAGAGAGGTTTACAGCCTCACAGTCCTCTGATGCCGAGCTCCCCAACGGATTTCCTGGCTGAACTTTGGACCCACCCTAAAGCCTTCTCTGTTCCCACCGGCTCCCAAACAGGCTGGTTCCTGGTCAAAGCTAGTTGCTAGGGGCACTAGGCACCCTGGTAGTGGCGTCCTGCCTTCCAGATCTGGTGAGCTGGGGGAGGAATGGAGGAGGAAAAGAAGACAACTTACTTGTTGCGATGGTAGCTTCCAAGTGCCACTGATGCTAACTTCTGGGGTGTCCCTTAGAGGCGGGGCAGGGGGCGCTCAGGGCCCTTGAGGGGACTCTGCAGCCCCAGCCATTACCTCAGCCTCAGACCCTGCCTAGAGCCTCTCCCTGTCGTGGGTCCTGTTGGCAGAGGCTTCCAAGCCATCCTGTCCCTGCCTGGCCAGCCCCTCAGTCACTCCCTTCCAGCGAGAGCGACGGGAGGCTGCTCTCTCTCTCTCTCTCTCTCTCTCTCTCTCTCTCTCTCTCTCTCTCTCTCTCTCTCTCCTCTCCTCCCTCTCTCTCCTCCTCCCTCCCTCCCCTCCGCCCTCTTCTCTCCCCTGTTCTCCTCCCCTTCTGCCCCCAGTACAAACGGTCTCTGAGTAATAATGTGTAATAACCGATTTAAAGGGCCACGGGCAAAGGCGGCGGGGTGGGGAGTGGAGGATGGGGACGGGGTTCCCACGTGATCAGGGGATACCGTCAGTTCGGAATGACTCGGATCCTGCAAGGTGGAGAGAGAGCCCGCGGGGAGGGCGGGCGGATCTGCGCTCCCTCCCCGGGCTCGCGCCACCTCCTGCCACGCTGGGCGGTGGTCCTGGGTGTGCCTCCGGCCCGCAGAGGCAGAGGACGGAGGTCTCCGCGCACGCGGGTGCAGGTGTGAGCGCGTGTGCATGAGTGCGCGCGCGGTTAGGGGTGCGGTGCAGCCGACCAAAGAGGGAAGGAACTAGGAGGGCAGAAATCTCGGGCCGGCCCTGGGAGGGGCTGCTCGGTCACTCCGCGTGCACGGGAAAAGGCTGGCAAAGCTGAGTTGCGTTTCTTTAACTGGAACCGAGCAGGTGGGGGAATTGCCTTGGGGAAGTTGGGGAGCCACAGTCTGGATGCTCTCCCTCCGTGGGCGGAGTGAGGGTCTGGGGCGCCCCGGGCTAGAGGTGGCACGGGTCCAGGGACAGGAAACAGGTCTGCTGCTCCCGGGGCTCGGGCTCTCAACGGACCCCCTGGCCGCTCTCACTAGCGACTTGTGGCCTGTGGCTGGGTTGGAATAGCGGGAAATGCTCCCTCCACTCAAATCTCTGCGCGGCGCAGGGGCAGAGCCCGCGCGGAAGGCACAGCGGCGGGGGTGGGAGCCACTCCCCTCCCCTCCGGATTCCTGCCTGCCCGGAGGAAAGATGATGGCATGCATTTATTCATTAATTCCAGAGACTGGTAGGAAGGGCAGCTGCCGACGTCACAGCCCCAGCAATGGATGGGCTGCTGTCTGTGGGGGGCTGCCAGGCTTCTCTGAGGGTGGTCCATTCACAGTGGCCTTCCTGGCTCATAGTGTTCCCTAGAGACCCTCTCCGTCTGTTGCCCAAACTTCTGGGTTCAACACCCCTGCTCTAGGCCCTGAGTGTGTCTCCCCCTGGGGGGTGGGGGCAGGCACAGCTGATCCAGCCTGTGAGACCAGTGTCCACCAGACTGTAGGCTCCTCCAGGCAGGGACTATGACTGTCTCATTCTCTGCTGTGTCCCCAGAACCTAGCACAGGTGCTCACTGAATATTTATCAAGTGAACACTGTCAACAACATGAGCAAGGTTTATTAAATTACAAGGGGACAATGCTTGTCGCTAGGACTGGGGTGCACCGAGCCTGTCATCTCCTGTAAGCACAGCAGCATGACAGCTACATGGAAACTTAGTCTCATGCAACCTGGGGACCCCTCTGGCTTCGCAGACCAGTGTGGACAAAAGGGGGCCACACACCAAACCTGACAAGCTCAGGGGAGGCCTACAGCGGTGAGCCTACAAACTCAGAGACTGAAAGTAGCCACATAAATGGTCTGAACATAAAACTTCCTAACTGAAATCAGATCATGGCGGGTAGTCGCGTCCTCTGCCTGTAGCTTCCTTGACAAAAGGTCCATCTTTACCTGAAGTGAGCCTGTCTATTGTCCTTGTGCATCTCAGATAACAGACCTTTGGAATGTCAGCGAAATCCCCTTCCCGGACCCCTCAGGGCACAGCCGCTGGCCCCAGAGCAGACACCACAGCCCCTCCTTGTCACCTCGTTCCCCTGTGCCGTCTCCACGTGCTGTAAATGTTCACCACTGTACCCCCCAGTGTGAAAGAAACATGGCTGTCTCTGCTTTGCCTTTTAATCTGATCCAGAGACTTCCCTGCTTTGCTCTCTCCGGCCCACTTAATCCACCAGTGGGTTCCATGTAACCCTCCTACGTCTCCTCCTTTGATTCTAATGTATAAAATAAGCTGCAAAACTGCCCTTCTCCACAGCGTGTTTCTGATCTGTTGAGATTTTGCTTTGTAGCAATTGTCAATTTAGCTCAAATAAACTCACAAAAATTCTCTAAGGGTTTGGACACTTCGTCTGCTGACACCAGCTTGCACACAGCCCACGGCGCCCTCCCCAGGAATAGTGGCAGTGAGGCGTGGCGTTTTGCCTCCTGGACCCCCTCCCCTCTCTCTGTAGAGGGTTTGATTGTTCAGTGTGGCTGCAGTTGGCCCTGACTAACCAGGAAGTCTCTTAGTCCCCTCAGGGGATTTGGCCTGTCTTCTTGCTCACTGATCTTCTGGTTTAACACTCTGAGGAGAAGGTTCTTAGTTTCTTTTCTCCTAGTTCTTGGGAGAGGCTGGGGCTGTGCAGCTCCGTGGTCTGAGAGACACACACGCCACACATTTCTGAGTCTGTGAGGCACTCCCCTGGGGTGACAGTGACTTTGGATTTAGCAAAGACCAGGATTTTTTTTTTGCCCTGATGGGGGCTGACTTTGAAGCAAAGTGTAGGGTGGTCTGTAAATGTCATTTTGTAAGTATTCTCTCAGTGATGGGACCTTGCACTGGGGGACAGAATACCCGGGTCCAGTTCTTGGCCTAGACCTGAAAAATGAGAAATACAGAGGTTCCAGCCCTGACTGGTTTTTGCAAATTTAGATGAGTCTAACTTTTTCATGCTCAAGTTTCCCAAAGAGCACAGGTGACATTTGAGGGTAAGGGACACGGTGCAGAACTACTTGGGGCTTGGAGGACCCTCCTCATCCTTCACTGTCAGAAAGTGGACAGGCAGTGCTGGAACGCAACAGAGAATTTGTGGGTTCTTGTGTCAGTTACAGCGCAGACCCTGGCCTCCGCCCATCTCGTCGGCTTCCCTTACCTTCCTTCATCAAGCACAAGACGAATTCACAATTAAGTTTTCTCTGTAGCAGGACACATAGGAAATTATTTTCTCCTATTTATAGAAATTCCATTTGCATTTATGAGGCTAGTAAGGTCTCATAAATATTTTCAGCCAGATAAAATATTAATTTAAAGAGTTTGTTGAGTTATACTCTGAAGTCCTAACTAAAGCTCTTCTAAGACAAATATTTTAAGTATTTTCTCTCCTGTCAGGAGAATTCCTCATCCATTACTTGTGTATGTTAATAAGTCCAGGTACAAACAGCAGATGTGAGTCAATTAATAAATAGTAATTTGCAACATTTGAGGACACCAAAAGATGTGAGAACAGTATAACAAATAATCGTGAAGCTGTCACTCAGCTTAAAAAACACATCACGCCATTGCCAGCATTGGTGACTCCGCCCCGGATCACCTCCTCTTCTTAAAGAGAAAATCAGTAGGTTACCTGAATTTAGTGTATCTCTTTCTCATGATTTCTTTATGCTAAAACCACACACACACACACACACACACTCCCCCATTCATTCAGTGAAAATTGACCATATATAAGTATTCTTATGTTCACAAACTCTTTTCATTGATGAATGAAGGCCTGCTATATTTGAGACACTTTGATAGGCGCGGTGAGAAAAACTAATGAGTATAACGGGCTTTGATCTCAAACGCCTTGCACCTAGTTGGGAAGGTCAGCCTATGAGCAGGAAGAGTTAGCCGACAAAGTCACAACTTGGGATTTTAATCTGTAGGTGGTAATTGAACGCCTGAACATGGAACAGATAATGATGTCAACAGAGTTTGGCGAGTAGGAGCTGGGGGCTGGCATCCGACTACAGAGAGAAGGGGCATCTGGAGTGAGCCAGGATGTCAGAGGATGTAAGTATGAGGGGTTGGTGTGTGAGAAAGAGCCCGGAGAGGCAAGGCCCAAGTGCATTCAGGAGCTGGAAGTAAAGGGCTTGGCGCTGGGAGCAAGGGCAGGTGAAGTGATGGTAAGCGGCTCTGATGAGCTGAAGGCCTACTGTGTGCTGAGCTCTGCTAAGTGCTTTGCATAAGGGAAAGCTTGTACTCTTCCCAACAGCCTGGCGAGGGTGGTGGTATTATCACCGTGTCTCAGATGAGGAAACTGAGGCTCACACAAGTAATGCATCCTCTCACTAGCACAGTTCTTCATAGTGAATTTCAGAACCCAGTTCTGTTAGATGCCAGTTATATTTCTAATTGTTATAGGCTGAACAGTGTCTCTACCCCACCTCCAGCCACTCCTTAGACTCGCATGTTGGAACCTTAATTGCTGTAGCTGGGACTATAGTTGTATTTAGAGACAGGGCCTTTAAAGAGGCGATTGAGTTAAAACATGGCTGTTATGACAGGCCCTCAACCAATCTGACTGGTGTTTTTTAAGAAAAAGAAATTTGGACACAGAGAGACACGGGGGATGTGTGCACCCAGAGGAAAGACCATGTCAGGACACAGTGGGAAGGTGGCCAAGGAGAGAGGTCTCAGGAGAAACTAGACCTGTCAACACCTTGATCTTAGACTTCCAGCCACCACAACTGCCAGAAATAAACGCCTGCTGTTTACGGCCGCTGGCCTGTGGATTCGGTGAGGGCAGCCTAGCAGACCAGCGCACTGACCGGGACGGACACACCTCTGCCCCCGAAGGACCTTTCGTCCCAGGCCACCGGATGCGGACTTGACTCTGCAAGTGGGAAGTATCTACTGAAGATTTCTGAGTCGGGAGAATTTTGAAAGTCATTTTTGTGACGGTTTCCTTGGAGAAGATTTGTATATTGTTCATTTCCATGAATAATTACTGAGCATCAGTTTTGTGACCTCTGCCGTTGTAGGAGCCATATTTGTGTTGCTCATGTCCGAACACCACTCCCTCGAGCGCAGTTTTGGTACATAGTAGCTGATCAGTATATATTTGACAAACGAAAGAAACCTTGTGGGCTAGGCTCCGGGGTTAGAAACAGTGGCAAGACAGACAGAGGTTGCCTTTAAGGAGCGTACAGTCTAGTGAGGATGGTAGTCAGTGTATAACTAACCCACAGAGTAGTCAGTTTAAGTGGAGTAGAGGTTAAGCAGTGCCATCCGAGAGAATGTTTGCGATGAGGGACGTGTTCTACATCTGTTTTGTGTCGTGTGTCATGTGTAGCTATTGAACATGCAAAATGTGACTACTGAGAATAAAGAAGTGAATTTTAAATCTTATTTCATTTTTTAAATCCTCACCTGATATTTTTAAATTTATGTTAGAGAGAGGAGAAGGGGGAGGAAAAGAGAGAGAGAAACATCGATCAGTTGCCTCCTGTATGCGCCCCAGCCAGGGATTGGAACCTAGGCATGTGTCCTGACGGGGAATTGAACCCAAGACCCTTCAGTGCCAGGGATGATGCTCCAATCAACTGAGTGACAGCAGCCGGGGCTAAATCTGATCTCATTTTAATTTAAATAGGCACTGTGGTTGGTGGCTAGCATATTGCACCGTCCAGGATTAGAGGCCGGGACTGCATCTGTGGGCAATGCACCGTGCTGGCCTGAGCTGATGACTAGGGCAGTAAAGACAGAACCTCACGACTCACAGTGTGGCCACAGGCCAGCAGCATCAGCACCAGCCCCGGGGTTCTTGTAAGAAATAAAGAATCTGAGGCCCTGCCCTAATCCTTGTCAAAGAGAAGCTTCATTTTAACAAGATCCCTAAGTGATTCCCATGCACACTGGGGTTTGAGAGGTAGCACGATGCAGAAGACGCAGCTGAGAAAGACTGAATGGGACCGAGAGGAGGAGAACAGGCCGGCTTGCCGTTGAGCTGCACTGAGCTCCCAGGAATCCCCAGGGATACAGAGTGTCCACGTTGTCCCTTCCACTTCCTTCCAGTCAGCTCTGATCCCTGGGGACTGGGGGTTCCATTACCTGCCTCTCTGCCTGCAACTTACAAGTTCCTTGAGGGTGGAATCCTGTTTTTAAAAATGCTTGAATTCCCAATGTCTGGCTGCATGCATGCCTAATGGCAGAAATAAGAAAATCTGAAGGAGCGGGTAGCTTGGAAAGGAGGGATACAGAATTTGATTTCAGACATGGTGCACCACCTAAAAGGAATTGTCTGAGAAGAGGAGGGAATGGATGTCTGGAGTTGGGGGGGAGCAGGGTAGATTTTGGAATGCCATCTAGTGAGAAGAAAGCCTGAGACTGAGGCTAGTTTAGATTTCTGGAGGGTGGTGGAGAGGGAAAGGAGAGGCCAGAGCTGGGGCCATGCTCACATCTGGGGCACGGCGGGAGGAGGATCCAGACTGGGACGTGGAGCTGTGATCAGAATGGCCGGAGGTTGGCCTGGCCAGAGCGGTGAACGGACAAAAGTGAGAGGAAATCAGAGCAGTCAGCGTACCAGACTCGTTCATTCATAAATATGTATTTAGTAGTACTTATCTAAATGAAGGCTTGGCTCAGTGCAGCAGAGGGTAAGAAATGTGTGCCCACAGTTCCTGCCCGTCACAGATCCAGGAAAGTCAGGGGGAGCAGAGCTAAGGAAAAAACCCAAAGCTCCGATCAGGCCATCCGGGGCCATCAGTAACTGCGAGATGTTTTAAACACGCCTGCGCCTCTGCTTCCCGAGTAGATAAGCATTCCACATGTCGCGTGAGTATCCCCAAACCACTTGTCACTTAATTTCATTGATTTCTGACCTTACCACCAACAAAAGCTTTGGCTTTCCTAAAACATGCTTTCTATTCCTGCGTTTCCTCGATTCGTGACTCCAAGCCCAGGTGCCCAAGAGAGACATTTGCCACGACTGGCTGCACGATTGATTTCATTGAATCAACACCTGCTTCGAGGAGGCGGGCACTGCATTTTTGTCTCAGAGAGTTGAGCGTTCAGTGATCGCACCACTAGGGGCAAATTATTTTTTTAATTCCCACTCCATGAAGAAAGATATTTATTAAAAAGTAAACATCTTTATTCCTTCCTAACTTTATTGATAAAAATCTCATTTTATTCTGTTCCGTAGAACACTCCCTAGAAAGGCTGACCAGCAAGCAGGGGCCCTTCCCTGGCAGTTCCCACAAGTGGCCAATGCCACCATCTAGTGGTTGAGATTTCTCATTAGGTAAATTGCATTACAGGGGTTGGCAAAAGTAGGTTTACACTTGTGATACAAATAAACAATACAGTAATTAATAAATAATAATACAAGAATAAACTCTCCGTTTCTTGTGTTCAAAACTGTAAACCTCCTTTTGCCCACCCTTGTATTTATTCATTCATTTGTTTTTATCTTTAGTTTTGTTTTACTAAAGTAATTTATGTATATATTCAAAGCATCACATTATTCTAACTAGTTTGATAGGAAAACAGGCCTCCTCTTTTCCCCTCTCCCAATCTCCATGGCTACCACTTTCATCTCTTTTGGCTATTTTTTCCCTGTGGTTTTACCATATATCTCTAAATGCCATGCTTGTAGTAATACTTCTAGATGCTTCCGTTTTAGAGACTACTGCTGAAGATGGGAACTGAGCTCTCCTCCCTCCCCCCTCCTGACCACACACGCCCCCTTCCCATTTCTCACTCTCCCAATGGAGTTATGTCATCATTTTATTGGATAAATATTCAGGTTTAATATTATTTTGTCTACAAAATTCTACTCATAGCTGATCCATGTGGTAAACCAGACTACTTTTTCTGTCCTGCACAACTTTGTGTTTTCCCTGGAGTCATTCATTTTCTTTGCTCTCATCACCAATCTCGACAAAAATTTTCTGACCATTTCAGGGTCCTCTCAAGATGTCCACGTATGTCAGGTGTCCTATTCACTTCACGTCTTGGAGGAATTGCCCCTGGAGCCTTCTGCTCCTTTTGGTCTGGAGAGGTGGCCCTCTCTGCTGGGGCACGGCCAGCCTCTCTTTCCCTTCTCCTCTCTCCTGTACTACATCCTGTTTCAGGTGTCTCCCGTGTGTTTCTTTCTTGGTTTACACTCTCCCTTTGGATGAACACATTCTACAATTGTTTCTTGGAAAGGAGAGCATGCAAGGTAAATATTTTGAGACTTTGCATATCTGAAAACATCTCTATTCTACTTGATTGACAGATGGGCTGGGTATAGAATTCTAAATTGGACACCATTTTCCTTCAGAATGTTAAAGGGATGACCTCATTTCCCTCCCCATCTTTTGGAAATGCTGGAGATGCCCAAAAGCCAGTTTCATTCCTCATCATTTTATATGTCCTCTTTTTGCTTTCTGAAAATGAGCAGGATCTCTTTTTTTTTTTTGCCTGCAGTGTCCTGGAATGTCACAGTGATGTGACTTTGTGAGGACTGTGTATGTCCACTGTGCTGGGTTGTAGGTAGACCTTCCCATCATTGCCTTTCATTCTGGAAAATTTTCTCACCATGTTTCTTTGATGATCTCCTTCCTCTTATTTTCTCCCTTTGCTCATTCTGGAATTCCTGTGACTTAGATGTTGAACCTCAGAAACCTCTCATTTCCTTACCTTGTTTCTCCCAGTTTCATCTCTTTTTGTTTTTGCTCTGTGTTCTGGAAGGTTTCCTCAACTTTTCCTTTCATTTCTTCCATTGAAATTTTTGGTTTTCCTATTTATTTTAATTGCCAGAACCCCAATTTTTATTCCCTTAAAGTTCAATTATTATGAGTTTCGGTAACATTTTTTCTATTTGAAGTTTTCATCTCCCTGCATGGCCTGTTTCCTCCAAGACACTTCTTCATGTCTGTTTGTGTTAGCTGCTCAGATATCTGGTAACCTGCAAAGAGAATGCTCTGGGCCAGAGGATGGGGCCTGGCAACTGTCAGGCCCCCTGGAGGATCCTCTGAGCCATTTCATTGCAGTCTCTTCTTTTGGGAGCGATAGTCAGATTCTCAGGAACAAGTCTTTGAACCTCCTGCTTGGAAGGTCAAGTCCTGACTGCCCACCTCTGGAATCAAGTGGAAGAGAATTGGGGGCCTTGACATCTAGCATGGATATGTTTACTTAGTCTTCCATTTGGAGGACTTAAAGGATAAGCTAATCCTTAATTGTGCTGTGTGTCCCTCCGTCCAGAGGTCCTTTGCTTTATTCTTACCAGAGAAAACATTTTCAGTCCTGTGCTATGAAGGGCCAGGAGAAGTGTCTTGCCTGGGCTGAATCGGGAAGGGGATCTGGAAATCTAACTACTGTCTTTCCTAAACAGACTCACCTAACCCGCCTTCTTTCAGCTGCTCCATTCAGCCCCACTCACAGAGGCACACAGTCTGCAGACAGCCAAGACCTTGGGGATTCCGAGGTGTAAACTTTGCTGGTTCCGGTTTCATTTTTTTCTGTGCAAACGTAGACTGTATCTTCTGATTTTAAAAAACATTATTGTCTTGCCCGACCGGTGTGGCTCAGTGGTTGAGCATTGACCCATGCACCAAGAGGTCGCCCGTTCAGTTCCCGGTGAGGGCACATGCCCAGGTTGTGGGCCAAATCCCCAGTGGGGGTCATGCAGGAAGCGGCCAGTCAATGTTCTCTCTCATCAATGTGTCTATCTCTCTCTCCCTCTACCTTCCTCTCTCTCTAGAAATCACTAAAGAAACACACACACACACACACACACATTATTGTCTCCTGTCCAGTTCTTCTTACCCTGGAGGGTTAATGCCTTTTTAAAAATGGTTATTTTACTGGGATTTCAGATGAGAGCAAAAGTAGAAGCATTTCTTTAATATGTCCTCTTTCTACTCAAGTCATTCATTTTTAATCACCCATCTGCAGACGCGTGTCGACCCCTTGTTATGAGTAAGCTCTGTGCCAGATTCTAGATGTGCAGTGATGAATAAAACTGTGATCTCAGCCTGCAAGGACGCCTACCTTTGTGGTAGTGGTTAAATAAACACTTATGCAAGCTTATATAGAAGGGGCACGTAGCTAATGGTGATGCAAGGGTGTCTCCATTGAGGTCAAATCAGCTGTCTTTCAAGAGACCCCACAAGGTGACACAGCCTAGAACATTTGCCAAGGTCCCCTTTGCAAATTCAGTCACCTGATTTCAAGCACTAATTCCCAAGAGCATGCATTAAAGACTAGCTTCCTAACATCTAGAGGAAGCTGCTAACTCATTAACTTACAGTGAGCCCTGTGACTGAGCTGGGAACTAGAATTCCCATCATGGCATGGTCGACATATTTCTCCCCACAAGGAGGGAGCTGGATGGGAAGTCACATCATGATTAGAACATGGCTAGGTAAACCTGGAATCCAGCAAAAGGCATTAATCGTAGGTTGACTGGGTGGTTATTGGTCTTGGCTATTGAACAGAAGGAAGGTCATGTTCAATGGACTGAAATATTAGTCTGTTGAATGAGGCTTGCCTTTCCCTAGAAAGTGCCTGATTCACAGTGCGCCCGGGGCCATGTTTTTCTTCGGGTACATCAGTTCAGTCTTTGAGTGGGGACTCAGAGGGGTTGGGTTTTGTCTAGAGAGAGTTCAGACTCTCTCCTCCCTGCCCACAGCCACTCAATCCCTCTCCTGACACTTTGGCAAAATGAGATTTCACCAGGGCAGGGGATGGTGGGTTCTGAATGAGATGCCTCCAATTTGTCTGATGGTGAGCACACCTGCTGGGGGATTGGATTATCTGTGGTCTGTGGAGCTCTAGAGGGTCACAGGAAAAGACCACCTGCCTCCTGTGGTAGGAACATTAGAAAACACTCACTGGGCTGTTGTCCGCAGAGAATAACCTTCCCCTGTCTCCAGAGACCTGACAGTCACTTGCCCCAATGTCCTTTTGCAAAGGAAGAAATCCAGCCCCAGAGCTGTTGGTGAGAGTGGCTGGCTGGGAGTTTTCTCCTCTGCTGAGGACGTGTGGGCCAAGACTGGAGTGGACGCACGCAGGGACAGGCACTCACGGCTCCTGCTGAGTGAGCCAGGGAGGACGGGCAAGGTCAGGGGGGCAGGGAAGGTTGCACAAATAGGGGTGGGAAGCAGGAATAGCCCATGCCCGTACCACTTCTGTTTTGATCACAGGGCAGCTGGGGTAATGTGGACAAGAATGAAAACCTGACCCAGAGTCACGAGGCCAGGGCCACCACTAGCCCTTCTCTGCAGCTACTTTCTCTTGTTTAAATGAACTCGTAAGAAAATGTTCATAAACGTGTTTTGCAAAGGATGAGGCAGGTAAAGGGAGCTGTGATGGTTGTTTTATAAGCAACGCCAAGACCCCTTTGAAAGGGAGCATTCGCTATCGGGATTCTCTTGCCTGAGGGTGGGCACAGCTCTGCCTCATAGTACCCAAACCTCCCTCAGGCCCCGTTTGTGCTCTCCAGTCTCCAAAGAGCACCCCAGCCACCCAACACCTCCGTATTCACATCCCCTGCGGTCCACTGGAGACAGCTGTGTCTATTATGCCCCATGTCACAGTGAGGAGAGCATGGCATGGCCTCTGCTGGTTATATCTGACCTTAGTATTACAATCATCACCATCATCACCATCATCCTCATCCTCATCACCATCAGCAGCAGCAGCAGTGTGGTGTGGGCAACAAGGCGATTCACACAGCATTGTATAAGGCGAATCTGATGGGTCCTTTCTCGGACGAGGAAGCTGAAGCTCAGAGATGTTGTGTAACCACCCCAGCTATGAAGTGGCAAAGGTGATCTCAAACCTAGATTTTCTGATTCCAAGTTCCGTGTTTCTCCTACTACCCAAGGCTGTCACCTTCAAATTTGGGGCTCTTATTCAGAATCAGTTTTCCTCCTTCAAATGAAATCCTCATTACCTAGCACCCAAAGTCACAGTAGGGCACAAGAGACAAGTGAGGATGTTGGCTGGGAGGCCAGTGAACCCTGCTCTTGGGAACCCCCATTTTAGATGTTCTGGGAGGGCCTGGGACTCATGGTTTATGCTCTAGGGACTATGGATCCTGCAGACTGTCCCACAGCACTAGGTTGGGGGATCTTTGGGCTATGTGCTGAGATGCGGGGCTGGTCACCGTGAAGGGAAGACTGTCCACATCAGTCAATGTGGCTGAAAAGGCATCAAGTCCAAGGTCACTGGCCTGGCCCAGGGTACTGAGCTTTGTCATTGCAGAAGCTGGCAATTTCCAGAGCTGGGGTTTGGGTGCCCGAGTTGAGAAGTTGACCCTTATAAATATGTGAGCCTGGGCCAAAGTCCCTGCCAAGTACTGGCACGGGGGGAATTTGCTACCTGCCACCTCCCCCCTCGTCCCCTGAGTATTCAATGAGCACAGAGGGTGACCAGGTAGGAACGTGGGAACATATTTGTCTTGACTTCTGATGTTGTGGGGACATGTGCAAGCAACACAAATCTAGAACAAAGTGTGTGAGGCACTGATGTGAGAAACGCTGGAAACCGGCCGGCCAGGTGCTGCAAGGTAGAACGGGAGTCCCAACGCTCCCAGCATGACTCTGGGCCTCCGCCCTGCCATGTCCCCACACGCTCCCCAACAGACCAGTATGAAGAGCAGTGCCACTGACCATCCTTACCTTCTCCGCTCAGCTGTCCTGTCTTGAACTGTATGCTCTGTGGGGTTCTGGCGAGTCTGAGCATGACCGAGAGTGTGAGTCCCTGTTGCCCCAAGGGAAGAAGGGCGTCCGGACTCTGACCAGGAGCCACCCTTGGTCTTCAGAGCGGAGGCATGGTTACGAGCGCCCTGTCGTGGGGGCCGCTCAGCACTGACCTTAGCCCAGGGCTCCACGGTGTGTGCGCTGGACCTGGCAAGGCTGTCCGGGTAACTTTCCGGCAAACAGAACCCCCTAAAGGAAAGCGCTTTGCAGGGCCACAGGCACCCGTATGAGCAGGTTGTGCGAGGCAAAGGAAAGGGGAAACTTCCTTTCAGTCATTTACTCCTTGGACAAGGAATCAGCTTTGTAGCTTGAGAGCTCGAGGAATTCTGGAGGAAGCAAGGAAGACCTGGAGGAGGAACTTATCTCCCGGAACCTGGAGTCAGCGAGGACGAAGGCAATGCTCACGGGTACAGTTGGCAACAACGTGCCAACCAGGACTGCCAGAGTTAGGGGGCAAAGACGAGGCTGCTGGCTCAGGGGTCGGGGGTTCCTGGGGGGCAGCCCAGGCAGACAGCCTCCTGCAGGCAGCTCCCGGTCTCCCCTCTTGCTCACTGAGACAGGTCAGGGAAGCAGTGACTTGGGAGCTGAAGCCGCCCTGGGCTCTGTCTGCCCCCCCGTGTGTAGTCCTCACTTCAGTCTACGGCAGCCTCAGTCCGAAGTGCTAAGGTGACCTACATATATTTTATCCTTTTCCAAAGATTTATTTTTATATAGTTATATATTTTAAATTTATAGTAAATTACCCACGTTTGCTTTTTTCAAGTTATAAAAAAAAGCAAACATTTCTCCCTGGCCGGTTTGGCTCAGCGGTTAGAGCGTCGGCCCGAAAACCAATGACTCGCGGGTTCAATTCCGGCCAAGGGCAAGTGCCTCGGGTGAGGTTCCTCCTCTGCCCTGGTTGGGGTGGGGCGGGAGGCAACCAGTCCATGTGTCCCTCTCATGTCGATCTTTCTCTCTCTCTCCTACTCTCTCCCTCCCTCCCACTCTAACTAAAGATAAATAGAAAAATATCCTCAGGTGATGACTTAAAAATTTTTTTAAAAAGCAAACATTTCAAGGAGAGGAGAAATGCAAAAAAATTTTTAAAGAAAGATGGGGTCTTCTATGACCTATATTTGTAATTTCCCTGCCATGCCCCGAGCACTCACCCCCAGCACTGTGGGGAGGAGACCTTGGGTCCTCCTTGAGGTTTACCAAGTTCCCTGCCCCGTTCCTGGATGCTCACAGACCAGAAAGGGTATTAGAGGCGTATTTTGTCTTTGAGATTTGCTTAATTGTTTACCCCTGCGTAGCAAAGTGGAGTCGAGTCTCGGATCTGAGTTCTGGGTCCTCTACTTACCATCTACGTGGCCTTGGGCAGGTCAGCTGAAAACAAGTCCTTTGCAGTGCAGACTGGGAGACATATGGATTGTTTCACACTTGTAAACAAAACAAAAGTCACCTCCAGCTCCCTAAGAGTTCGAAGGGGGCATTAATAAAAGCATTATGTCTAGAATGAAGGAGGTGATGGTCCTGTTTCACTTTGGCTGGTTGGACTGCTGGGCTCCGAAGGCCAGGTTTCTAAGAAGACTGGAGGCAGTCTGGAGCGTTTGGGTGATGCCATCGAAGGGGGGAAAGCACAGGAAATGTGGGCAGGGGTTTTGTGAATCTCTCTTTCCGTTCCAAGAAGGCAACTACCTGGGGAGATGGGAGTACAGTGCTCTTCAGATTCCTGGTTTGGTATTTAGGGATCAGATATACTGGTACAGCCAAGTCCACAGAGTCCTGAGCCCAGTCTCAGCCCAGGCCTCACTGCCAACACCAGGGTTCCTATGGAAGGGCGTCCAGGCCCTGCAGGAATAGATCTGGCCCGGTCTCTGTTTCCTCATCTCTACACTGAAACCACACCTGTGCCCTTGTCCTTCACAGAGACACAGACAACACAGAACAGCCAAGTGCCCGTGAGCTGCAGAGCTGAGAGGAGATGATGGGTTCTGCCTCGGGCCTCGCCTCCGCGTCTCCCTGCTCTGCTCTTCGTGAGTGAGCCCTGTCCAAGAGCAGCCCCCGCAGCACAGGAGAGACCCGGGAGTCGGGATCCAGTCTCTTCTGAAAGGGCACGTTCTTGCTGACAGCAGACATCGGAGAACCCCCAGGGTTAAAAGTCCACAGGACATGGGAGGTTTTGTTCTCGGGGGAGACACATCAAACCCAGTCACGCTCTGTACACAGTCCCCCCGAGGGAAGCAGCCCGCGGCAGCTCTGTGGGTCTCTCAGGCAGGATGGGGGAAGCTGCGGCTTAGCATTGAGGTGGCTTTTGCTTCGGGGAACTGGCTGACATCTATTTAGCCTTCCAGGCATTTCTGAGCATCAAGAAGGCCTCGGGCACTGCTGCAGGGCGGTGTCTCTTTCTAGGAAAGCCGGCAGGAAGAGGAATGGGCCCAGGTCTGCAGCCTCCGGGCACCTCGTCTCGTTTAACGGCTCTCCTGACTGGCATGAGTACCAGGGCTCCAAGGGAATGCACGTGTGCCTCTGCATGTGAGATCTGGGTTCAAGGACCTGCCCCCACGGGGTCAGAAACATACCAGCGATGTCAAAGTATGCAATAATATATGCAAATATGAAAAT
This sequence comes from Tadarida brasiliensis, assembly GCA_030848825.1. Lineage (NCBI taxonomy): Eukaryota > Metazoa > Chordata > Mammalia > Chiroptera > Molossidae > Tadarida > Tadarida brasiliensis. The sequence goes on along the minus strand of CM061277.1, from coordinate 27,548,225 downwards.
TTGGGTTAAACCTGGCAAAATTCCTCAATATAGAAAATGCAAAAGAAAAACTGTCAGCATCATTCCAAGCGTCCGTCCCCTCCCCCAGAAACATGTTAGTCCCACAGCTGGAGCGGATTAAAGGGCAGAATCCCAAGTTCAGCACTGCCTTCTGTGGTGCTGCTCCCAGCTCCCCTCTCCTGCCTCCTCCGCCAACATGTCTTCTCTCAAACCAATGTGTTTTCCCTGGAGTGTTTGCCATATCCCAAAGCTCTCCGGCCTTCAAGCCATTTCTCTCCTTCATCCACTCCCCACCTTCCAAAGCTGCCCTGTGAAATTCTGCCCTGCTAGGGCGTGGTCTAACTAGCACCATCTCCAGGAAGCTTCCCAATTCTCCAGTTAGAAATAGCCTTTTCTGCAATGAAGTCTTGCCTTTGGAGACAATATGGATGGACCTAGAGGATATCAAGCTAAGTGAAATAAGTCAGACAAAGACAAATTCCATACGATGTCACTTATATGTGGATTCTAAAGAACAGCATAAACAAGGTAGAAACAGACTCATAGGTACAGAGAACAGACTGTTGGTTGCCAGAGGGCAGGGGTTGGGGGCTGGTGGAACAGGTGAAAGGATTAAGGAGCACAAATTGGTCTCTGCAAAATGGTCACAGAGCTGTGAATCACAGCGTAGGGGATAGAGCCAATAATATTGTGATGACTGTGTCTGGGGCCAGGTGGTACTTGATATATTGTACTCTGTAAAGTACACGATTGTCTAACCACTATGCTGTGCACCTGAAACTAATACAGAATAATGCTGAATGCAAACTGTAATCGAAAAAAAAGGAAATAACCTCTTCTTCTATTTATAACACTTCCCAAACATGTATGCCTCATTGTATTTGTGATGGTCTTTTCCTGTACAAAATGTTAAACTCGGAGGGAGGGGCAAGGGCCGTGTTCTATTCCTCTCCGTAATTGCCCAAACGCCTGGCACGGTGCCTTTTATTTAGGAAGGCCCTCAACAAGCTTTCAACGAATTACATGGAATTATCAAAATCTTCCCTTCGTCCATTTCTATTTCTTTTCTCATAAAGCACCTTGACCTGGTGTCTCTCGCAGGGCGATCTGTTTCTCCGTCGGAGCATGGCAGCGAAGGTTCCAGAGGAACAGCACTGCACCTCTCGCGCGTGGACGGCTGGCTCGCAGCCTTTCCCGTGGGGAAGCCGTGCGACACCCCTCTTTCCTTTCGGGCACCCAGTGCGACTGTCCAGTTCTCCTGTGGAAAGCAGCCAGGCTTACTGTTCCCGGCCAGATGACGAGACCTCGGTTCTTGTCTTCTTGAAGGGAAGATTTCACTCAAGAGACAAAGTGGAGCAAAGCGGGCAAGAATTTACTGGCCGCAGCACAAACGCACTCAGGACAGTGAAACAAGGAAGGGCATAGGAGCAGCAGCAGGAGAGCCTGGGACGAGCTGCCACTGCCCATTGCTCCCCTGGTTGCAAGTCCCACGGGGTCCTTTAGAGAGAAGAAGGGGGAAAGGACGGCAGGGGTGTGCTCCCCTGGGGGCGAGTGCGCCCTGGGTCCTTTGTGTGGAGGGTATTTCTCTCTCTTGCAGGTGGGAATCTTAGGGGAGGTCCCAGGAGAGGGTCTTAAGAGAATATTCATCAGCTTTGCAGGTGTGCTCGTTCAGGGCCGTGGTCTCCCCTGATGGGTCAGAGCCAGGGCCGAGGTCATTGGTCAGTGCAGCTGGTCCACAGGCAGCCACAGCTTCACTTGTCTGGTTTTGCTGCTTTTCTGGGCCTGGAGCTGAAATATTATACAACTGAGGCCTAGATGTTATCCGTAGGGAGGAAAAGGTCAGGGGCTCTAAGTCACATGCCCAGCGACATGCTAGGGGAGGAAAGGTTACCCTGGGGGTGATGTTCTTGTTTTCCCAGTTTTGCCCCTTGCTAGGCATCCCGGGCTTTCTGCCCTGGTGAGTTCCTGCGCCTGGCCCATCGCCCTTGCTCTGCCCGTGTCTGTCCAACTGCCTGTAACGTTACTGCCACTCTTTCCCCAGACACGGCGTCTCAAGAAAATCAAGGCCCAGAGATGAAAGGACATATTCCAGCCAAGAGCCCCTCTGTCCTGTCTCCCTCAGGAGCTGAGGGGTGGTGCGCTTTGCTTGCGGAAGAACGACCATTGCTGCCCTTCCCAAATGAAAGGGGGGCTCTCCTGGGAGTCACCATGGGAGGAGGGCGGTGGCCAGGGACACAGGAAACCTCTGCCCTTCCCGACAGAGGGGAGACAGCCTGTGGGTTTGTGGCTAGAGAAGTAAAAATTCCAGCTCCGTCTTACTGCGTTTGAAGAACACGCAGAGGTGTTTGTTTGGCAAAGAGCATTCGATTTCGGTGGTGACGTCGTGTATCAGTAGGTCTCGAAGCGGACACTGCTCGGCCCTTCCTGTCTGGGTGGGACACACAGGACCGCCAAGAGTGTTGTCCATGCGGCACAAGAACCCCAGTCAGAGCCAGAGTCAAGGAGGGGCAGTGTGGCCCAGCAGGAAGGAATCCCAGCCTCGTGGCCGGATCTTGGAGAGAAGGCCCCACCCTCAGGCAGCGTTGAGAGGCGCTGTGACGAGAAGAGGCCATGAGACCTCCAGGCCCGTGGTGCTGAGACAGTCCATGGAAGGTTCGTCCTCCTTTCCTTCCGCCCGAAAGATGCAAACACACCCAAGTTACAGGAACCGCTTTCAGACCCTGCAGCTTTGATGAAAGGTGTTCTTCTCACATTTGCCTCCTTCTTTCCCAGGGAAGGGCTTATACTGTTGACTGCCGTCCTCATCTGGAAGTGAGGAGTTAGCTCTCCCACACCCTGCTCCCCCTGCACTCCCCTCCTCTGCACCCTCTCCGTGAAGTTATATCAAAATGTTGTCACCCCAAACGCCACACGCATGTCATACAACTCTCTCTGTATTGCTCACAGCTGAGCCAAGTGGTGTGTTGTACATACATCTTCTCTTCTTTAGAAATGTTTGCAGTGGAGTTAACAATTTTCTCATTTACCTGGTTCTCTATGTACCTATCACTGAACTCATTTGGAAAATCTCCTTCTGAACCGTAAACCATATGCTTCTCAGCAGACAGCGGGTGACTCCCATCCTCTCTGAGTGGCAGCCCCCGGCCTGGCTGTGCTGGGGGCTGCAGGGCAGGTGTCCCACGGGCTGCCGTCACCCAGGCATCCTCACGACTGCCCGTGCTCAGGCTCCGTGTCCGTGATTTCTTGTATCCCTCTCTCTGGGTTTCCTTCCTCTCTTCTGGCAAATGCATCTTTGAGAGTGGTCCATGGGAGGGAGTGTTTGAACCTTGCCTATCTGAAACTGTCGTTATCCCACCTGCACGCTTTGCTGCAGATCAGACGAGGCCTAGCATCGTTTTCCCGACAGTTTCAGGGGGAGTTGCTCCACTGTTTTGTAGCATCCTGTGTTGCTATTAGGCAACCTGGTGCCATTTTGGTTCAAAAACATTCAGAATCATTTATATGTAATATATATTTCTTTATCTCTGATATTTTGAAATTCCATTAAATTGCGTTGGTGTGAGTGTTTTTAAATTTTTTGCTCTGGGTTCTTAATGGACCCTTCCAACTTGGCCTTTAATTCTGAGAATTTAATAAAATATATTTTTATTTTATAATTTCTCCCCTCCTTTTTTTTTTTTTCCAGGTCTTTCTTTCTAGAATGTTTATGTGCTAGTCCGAGTTCCAAGAAGCAGATGCCAGGACAGGATTAAACACGTTAGGATTTTGTTAAGGAAGATGCCCTTGAGAAACGGGAGGGACAGGGAGAGAAGGCTGTGAGGCAAAGCTGAGCCCTGGTGCAGGCGCCAGGGAGGGGAGGTCGGAGGGCCACGGCCTAGACGGCTGTCCTGGAGCTGAAGCCCCCGAACCGCATCAGAGGAGCCCCACCTCTTCCAGGGACGACCTCCTTGATGCCCAGCCTCACTCAGTCATTGGTGGAGCAGGCTGGGAGCAAAGCCTGAGGCAGAGACCCTGATGGGTTCCTGCAGGCGCAGGCCTGTGCCCCAGACTGGAGCCGGAGGGGCTGGGTCGTCCTCAGGGCTGCCGCACCCTCGCTCGGGATGCTAACTGCTCTGACCCTCTACTTTTCTTATCTTTTCTCTCCTATCCTTAACCCTTAAAAAGAATCCTGGGAGGTTTTCTGAACTTTGTTTTCCAATTATTTTATCTGCTCTAGTATTTTCAATTTCTAAGTGCTTTTTCTTGTTCTTCGAACCTTTTCTTCTAGCTTCCTGTTCTTTTTTAACATCTGCAATATCGACTTTTCCCTCTGGAGATAAGTGTGGCTTTTCCGATGTATTCTGCTCCCTACTTTGTCTCAGTGACTCCAGATTCCCTTTATGTTTTGTCTCGATCGGTCCCTTTGTGTTAGAGCCCTTCCTTACTGTCTGATGGCCCGAGGCTGCCTGTGGGCCCCAGGCTCTGAAGGCGCTGGCAAGGTCCTAGGAGCTGTGAGGGGGAGGCTGCGTCTGCAGGAGAGGTGACACCCAGGTGCAGTGCTGGGAGGCCTTTCCTCTCAGCCCTTTGGGTTCCTCGAGAGAACCCCACCCTTCTCCTGCGTGGCTGCTCTCAGGCACCTGGCTGCTGTGGAGGAGGGGTCTGGGTCTCCCATTTGGGGTGCAGATTTGCATACACCCCCCTTCTGCGTCCAGCACAGAGCTTCACCCTGCCCTCAGCTTCGTCCGAAGAACCCGAAGCCACACTCTCTTCTCCAGAGTAAACCCCAAACCCCAGGCTGGAGGATCTGTTTCCGACAAGGGCTTTCGACCAGTTTCCCTTGTTCTGGCCCCACACGTCAGTCCTGCCTTCGAAGGTACCTGGGCTCCCAGCCCGCCTCTGAGAGCTTGCAGCTGGCTTCTGGCTGACTCCTCCCGGGCAGGCGCTTGGGCTCAGCGCTCGGCTCTGCCCCGTGCCCCGCTGCCCAGGCTGTGTGAGAACCCCTTGGCCGCTCCTGTCTCCTTTCCTGGGCCACCAAGTCCAATGCCTTCACTTGCGCATTAAAAATGAGATCATGCAACTAGAAGGAAGAACGCATCAGCCCTGCCCACCCGTTGCTTAGCAACGGCCTCTTTCTCTTTCCCGGCAGGTACCAAGGGGCTGTTGGAGGGTGGGGGCAAAGGGCGGGGGCTGAGGTAAGGTAACTACCTGGTCTGCATAATAAGTGGATGCTTGGCCCTGTTGTGCCGCAGGTCCTTGCCTGGCAAATGAATGAGACACTTAGGAAAACATTAATTTTCCTCATTTGAGGTTTATTCTGTACATCTCGGAGAATTAATGTTTACCTATGAGAGGCGTGCTTTCAGTCCCCTGGAGGATAACTGGGAGGATGAAAGGCATACCCTCAATTCAAACGCAGAAGTCGGCCTTCTTGGGTCCCCTCTCTGGAAATTGTCCTGTGTGACCCCAGTGTCTCTCCTGCTGAAGCCCTCTGACAGCCCCCACCCATTCGGAACTGCCCGGGTGCCAGTCCAGGGCCTCGGGGAAGCAGACGCCAAGATGGGTTTGACAGTGTGTGGACGGGTGAGAGGAAGGAGGGCAGGAGCGAGGAGGGGAAGGGGGGACGGTTGGCACATCCTGGCCTTCCCTGGTGTTCGGGGGGGGGGGTCCCACAGTGCCACGCAGAGCTCTCCAGCCACAGACGCTCTCCGAGGAGCTCCCTCCCCCAGCAGTGGCCTCTGCGTGCCGGTGCCTTGCCCAGCCACGTCAGAGCAGCAGCCGGGGCCTGATATCCATGCTCAGGCACGGCAGGACTCGTTCCCATGGCCCCGCACCCAGCTCTGGGAGATGCGCACAGCTGGGGAGGGGGAACTCGGGGCTGGGAGGCCATCCTGCGGGGTGAGGTGGAATACCTGGAAAGGTGGTAGTGGACCACACAGTGGACCACGGGAGAGGTACTTTGGAGACGGGGTGAGTCTAGGGACAGGGGAGCAAGGGCGGAGACCGTCTGTGAAGGGGAGAAGTCATGGTTAGCACAAGCTTGAATCTCTCCTCTCGTTTTCTTTCCCCTGTGGGCCTGCTGCCCCCTGGATTAGCTCTCTCATAGTCTACTATGAGCTCTTTTACTTACAAGTGCTTTATTCTTTTTCCTTTACTATAACAACTGATTATACTTATGAGTGTTTGAAAACAAAATTTCCTGCATCATGATTACCAGAGGGAAAGGGGGTGGGGGAGGTAGGAGAGGGTAACGGGGGAGTAGATGGTGATGGAAGGAGAGTGACTTGGGTTGTGAACACAATGCACGGATATGTATCATAGAATTGTATGCCTGAAACCTATATAAAATTATTAGCCAAGGTCACCCCAATAAATTCAATAAAAAAACAGAACACACTTCTATTCACAATAACATCAAAAAGAACAGAATGCTCAGGAATAACTAACAAAGTTAGTGCAAGATTTGTATACTGAAAAAAAATTTTAAACAGTTTTTTTATTTAAAAAAATAATTTCATTGAGTTTTTGAGAGAGAGACAGAAACATCAATGAGAGAGAAACATCGATTGGCCGCCTCCTGCACGCCCCCTACCAGGGATCGAGCCTGCAATCCAGGCATGTGCACTGACCGGGAATCCAACCAGCGACCTTTTGGTGCATGGGCCGACACTCAACTACTGAGCCACGCCGGCCAGGCTCTACACTGAAAACTTAAAAAAAAAATTCTTTTCCCAGGCAATTAAGCATCTGTTTCCGTTTTCTCCTCTCTCTGGAATCCTGATGCATTCATTCTGTGCAACTGAGTGATGTCAGAGTCACTGGCATACGGCCACCCAGCTCCGGTGCCACGTTCAGCTTCTGCTCACGTAGGCTCGGGTACAGTGTGATGCCTAATACCGGCTTGCGTCATGTTCAGTGGAGAAGGAGACAGTGAAGAGATGTGTGGTCTCTTCGTATTCACCCCCTGCTGCTCCATGAAAACAGTACGACAGCTAACTAAGGAGACTGTTTCTGATGCCCTGGTGGTAACCGGTGGTGGCCGGCGGAGAACACCATCACAGCGAAAGACACCGAAAAGACAGCAACTTCAGAGGGTGTGAAATAAGACCTCCTCTCCCTCAACGGGAACGAGAGAGAGAGAACACCAGGGGATTGGGGTGGGAGGGAGGAAAGAAAGCTGATACTTGGGGTATGTTGATTTTCACGGGTGTTTACTCAATGCTAAGTGTGTGCCAAGTGCATTACCTACATTATCTCGCTCCCCACCACAGTCCTCTGAGGGTGAGAAGCTGGGAACTTGCCCTCAGGTGATACCATTGGTGTCGCTTTGCTATACAGTTGCTGCTACACAGCCCTACAATGTGCTGGGAGTAGGGAGACAGATGAATAGCCAAGGGACTGTCCGGTCAGCCTGAGCCATGGCCACTGAATGAGTCACTGAGCAGGAGAAACTCTGGAGGGGCTCCTCGCAGACCCCCAATGTCCCCACCTGGGAGCATCTAGCCTAGATGCACATGTGCTCAGCCTCATGCATTTGTCAGGGTCACTGTCAGCTTGAGCAAACTGGCCTTCCGGTTCCAAGTCATGACTCCATAAACAATATTCCTCATTAGCCCCGGCAGCTCAGCACCTCTGGTGCCTCCAGCCCATTTTACTGCCACGCCTACTCTTGTTGGATCCGGTTCTAAAGTAAACTATGCTCTTTGAGAGAGAGCTGTTGCATACAGATGAGTAGGCGGCCAGTCTGAGCTGACCCACAGACTCATAAAAACCAACGGGGCCTCGGGCACCCTCACCCAGGACACCCAATCTCTTGGATCAAGGACTCACTCCCATCAAGGATCCAGTTGCTTTCTTGGGGACCAAGAAATTGAGTGTTTGTCTCAATATTCACTCTAGCAGTCCGTGAGGTAAGGAGGAGAAGTGCTTCAATGCGCCTTTGTAGAAGAAAAGGAGTTAATGCTGGTGGAAATAGAGCCCTCTTTTCCCACCTCAAATCTAAGCAGAGTGTCCATCACTCCCCGGGGGTTCAAAGTATGGTTTTAATCGCTCACTTGGTGCTCTTGATGTTTGGGTCACATGTGGATGCTGAGCTGTGGGCTTCATCCTGCCCTCCCTCGGCCATTTCACAGCTCTGAGCTGAAGGGCATTAAAGGCTCTGGTCGCCTCATGCCCAGTGCCAGGCTCTTCTCTTCTGGGTGGTAGACAGGTGTGTAGAGCTTCTGTCTCTGATGGCATGTTCCATTGCTGCAAGACATTGTATACCAGCAGAACCTCTCTCAGGCCTCTTCCATCGTTAAGGTAGAAGATACAGGTGCTAGTGAGGTCTAGTATGGAAAAGCCTTAAGACGCACCTGGGCGGAAGGTGTCAGTAAGACATTTAACTCGCTGTCATCGAAATGCCTTTTCTTCATTTTATGTGATGTTGCGTGGTTCCCAGCGAGTGCATTTGGGTTTGTCAACATTTCTTCAGCTCCTGAATCCCTCTGGGACAAGTGTTCATGACAGAGAATGCTCCTGTGCTCTGGTGCTCTGCTTTGTGTGTCAAGAAGGAGCAGGCACGGAGCCCAGTTCTCCAAACATTGCTGTCTTGTAGATTCTGGTACAGTCATTCGAAAGAAGTTTGTCTATTGCAATTGGCGAGCTTAAGGGGAAAATGTGAAGTTTTTTTGTTTTGTGTTTTCCTTTAGTGGGGCATATAAAATGGAGTGAAACATAGTGACTGTGATAAGGAGGCCGTGGTAGATGAGAAATTAGCCAGCCTGGCAGTGGGTGCCCTTCAGTCATGAGCCCGCTTGGGTTGTCTTATGCTGCCTTCTTCTGTGAAAATGCAGTCGCACTAAATCAACTCAGTTTTCCCAAGAATGATGGGGTAGGGGTATCTGGGAAGGGATGAGCTATCAGCAGAGCTTTTATTTGGGGGGGGTGAGGGGGTGCAGGGTTGAACTTGCAAAGAAGCACAGTGAGTGGATCACCAGTGAATGGTTCTCGGAGCTTTTGCTGGTGGCATCTGGTTTTCTCTCGTTTTTGAAAATGTATGATGCACTGTAACTACCAAGCATGCTTTGCTCTGCAGAGCTGAGACTCAGAGTTTCTCATGCACGCCCCTCTCCTTGTCTCAGCAATTCATTCTTCTTTGCTGTTACAAATCTACCCTGAACCTTTTCGCAGCTCAGTGGTTTCCCAAGGGTTCCGCTCTGACTCCAGTGCTTTGCCTTTTTCCTGTCCCGTGGCCTCCGTGGATCACAGCCTTCCTAACTCCTCGGAGTTCTCTCGGGACTGCTCATGTGTCTCAGCAGCTTGATTCTGACTTTGACCCAACTTTCACTCCTCTTGGTTCTACCATTTACGATGCTAATGATGACTATTGTCTTTCTTCTCTTCATTAGTGCCCTTCTCATTAATGCTCTTATTATATATACAGGTTTTTTTCCTTTCGACAAACTTATAACGTGCACCCACTATGTTTTGGGACCTGTGCTAGGTCTTGGGCAGTTATGGAACAGCCCCTGTTCTCCTGGCGCTTGGAGTTGAGGGGGTGAGTCCATGGAGGCAGGCTCTGAGACCGTGATGAGTAGGACAGCAGTAGGACTGCAGTGCGGCCATGATATCATCGTAGACGTCCGACTCGGCCTACAGAACGGCTCATGGAAGTGTCATCCTAAGCTCTTGAGATAGGCAGGATGGGGCCTGGCAGGGGCAGGAGGAAGGGCATTCCAGAACAAGCAAAGGGCATTTACAAAAATATGAAGACATGAGAGAGTGACGTGTACAAGGAACACTAAGCTGCATGGCTAGGGGTGGGTAGCATGGGGAGGGGCGAAGAAAGATGAGACAGGAGAAGCCGCAGCGCGAGGCCACATGACGAAGGACCTTTGTGACAATGCCAAGGAGCTTGGGCAGTGTCTTGATGGTAGTGGGAAACCATATAAGGTCATATTTTTAAAAGGTAGTTTTGTGTGCAAATGACAAGGTAGACCATTGCTGGGGAAGCCAACTAGGAGATTGGCAAGAGGCAGAACACGCAGGATCTAGTGGCAGACTGGCTGCTGGGACAAAGTGTGGTTCTGAAATAAGAACCCAAGAGTTGACTGATCTCATTCAGGAAACTTCTCCGAAGTCCAAGTGATGAACACATTTTGAACGGAAAAGAGTGTTTTCTTTACATTAACTCCCACCCCCATATCCACCAGGGCCTCTTGGCCCCAGCAAGACGAGTTGATGGCCCCCAGATGTTGCGGGGAGTCGGGAACTGTGCGGGGCAGCGGGCTGCTTTCCAGCTGCACGTGTCCCGGGGGAGCACTTTCAGCACAGTGCGCATGCGTCCCTTCCTCCCCCGAGAGCCTGAGGGTCAGATGAGGCCGAGGGGGCAGAAAGCGGCAGAGCTGGGGCAGACTTGCCTCTGTCGGACTCCCGTGTCCTCCACGCATCCCTCCTCCTTCCCCTTGGCAGCTGTGGTAAGGCATCCTAAGATAGGAAGTGGGGTCACGCGGTTCGGAATCTCTGGAGAAATCGGCACTTTGGGCTTTGGTTCCCGAATGACCCCAGACAGCCTGGGCAGCGACTGACCCCAGACAGCCCGGCAGCGACTGACCCCAGACAGCCCGGGCAGCGACTCCCGCCGGGGCACGCTGTGCTCAGCTCCAGGCCCACTCGCGCACTTACTGGCACAAAAAGCAGTTCGTCCAGTAACTCCCCGAGGAGAGGTGACCACAGTGATCCGTTTGAACGGCTTCTGTTTGCCACCTTCTCTTTCCCCACTTCAGTCGGGCGTTTTCGACAGTGGAGGTGATGGCCAGCTTGAGAAGGGGTGAGGGAAAGCCCAGGTCACCATCTACACACGCTCTGGGGTCACGAAGACCCTCCTGATTTTACGGGTTGAGAAGGGAAAGTGCAGAACTGTGATGACTGAGTGCGGAGACCAAAGGGAGAAGGCCGAGGCTTTCCCAGGCTGCTGTCTCCTGGAATATTCACGACTCATGAATAACCTTAACTCTGCTCTGGCCGGCAAGGGGTGGGCTCCATTACGTAGTTCATAAATCCTCCCGAGCAAGCAGGGAGTGTGTGGAAATTGGGGAAACAAAACAGAATACAAACACACACCTTTTTTAAAAAAGGATGAAGGGAAAATTCGAGTGGAGATATATAGGAGGGAGATGCTTAGGAAAATCAGCCATAAACAGAATATAACCTTAAGGTCAAAGGGGTCACTGGAGCTCGTTCTCTGCGTGGATGGAACGGTCCTAAGCCGCCCTCGCTGGGTTTGTTAGGGAGGATGAATGTCGCCGTCCTGGCCATTGCCTGTGGGAATCCGTGAGCAAACACAGGGAGTGATGTCCAGACACATGACGCTCCCTGGTTCTGTCTGAAGAAGAGGAGAAAGACACCGAGAATAATGCAGACAGTGGGCCACCTCAAGACTCCTGGGAATGCAAAGATGCTACACCTCCAGCAGTCGCTTCTCGAAAACTTACAAAGGGCTCTAGCTGTTAACATAAAACCCAATTCAGCGTCATCCCATTACAAAACGGAGCACTGAAATTTGTTTTAAGCAATCATTCCAAGGGCTTATCAAATCCAGCTCACCCATTGCTCAGGTGGAGAAACTGAGGCCCAGACGAGTGCAATGACTTGCTCAAAGTCCCCAGGAAAAGTATAAACCTGAATTCACCCAGCATCACTTAGGATCAATAATTTCCTCTCTCAGAAAAGCCTGTTATTTTCCTAAATCCGTTCCCCAGTGTGCAGCAGACTGTGTGTGTGTGTGTGTGTGTGTGTGTGTGTGTGTGTGCCCCATGCTGCACCCTGCAGTTATCAAGCCTTGTAAACTTTGCATTCTAGTTGGATGCATGTCACCCACCTCTGCTTCTAAAAGAAGATGCTTTTTGAATACTCTGTGAAAGCACAAGCCTCAAACTTCCATTCTTTTCGATTTCCCCAATGTCCTTGACGTTCCCTCTCTTCCAATTGCACAAACACCAGTATTTCTTGGCGCGGATTCAGGAATTGTGTCTACCAGGGTGTATCAACATGCCACATGTCCCCAGGGAGCAGATTTAAATGTGCAACACAACACAGTTGAAAGCAACAGGTTAATGCGGCCTCTGCAGTTAGAACAACCACCGCTCTCTCAGGTGACTGCCCCTAGGGGAAGACTCATGCTTCCCTGCCCTTGATTAAATTCTTGGGAGCTTTCTGGCTCTATCCAGATCTGCCATTTGTCCTTGAAGAGTTCAACAGAACTGGGGAACTATGAATAACTGTTGTTAGCTTCTTACAGGAAAAGACTCCGTGAAACTTGGCCCCTTGGAGTCCAAGCCCAGTGTCCCCGTCTTGGGCCAGCAGGTGCGTCGGGCCATCGCAGGGCCCGGGTGTTCCGATGCTGCAGGAAGGTGGGCCGCTGATGCATATACATGGAGTACAGAGGGCTTGACTGGGATTCAGAGATAAATCACAGGCAAGGTCAGAGGGCCACTCAGAAAGCCTGCAGGGAAGGCCAGGCTGTGCTCAAGTGTGAAGACAGTTTCCACCCCACAGCAGTTTCCATCTCACTGAGAGGACAGGCGTGAGCGACAGGTACATCTTACCTGATGGGTCTCTCTGACCCAGCCTGATTCTCGGGAGCCCCAGTGGGATGGGGTGGTTGAGGAGAGAAGGCTCATCCCTTTAGATGGACAGGACAAGGGGATCTGAGAGATCGAAGGCTTACCTAGGACCAGGTCTGCGAACCTTGGTCCAAATGCCGTGTGTGAGACCTCCAGGTCTCCTTCGCAGCCAGCGCAGACACTCACCACCACCAAGACCCCGGTGGACGGCAGAGCCTGCTGGGGAGGGGAGCGGAGAAGGGGGCAGAACTGTTGGCAGGATTTGGACTTTATTCCCCTTCCTGCTAATACCCCTGTTCCTTTGGCTGGTGTTTTACAGCCTATGGTGGCTTTTCACAGACCAAGATGCTTCTTTAAGTGTCTTGTGGCCCTGAGGGAAGGGGGGACAGAGGGCAAGGGAAGTGGCCCAGCCCAGGCTGGCCTTGGAGCAACCTGACTGGGGAGATCGAGAAGTGGGCCAGTTCCTCCCACGGTCTGACTGCAGGGACAGCGAAGTGAATCGGGAAACAGGTCATTTGAGGAGATCGGCTGAGGGTTGTGAGCCAAAATTGCTTTCTAACGTCGGAAGGGACTGGCTTTCTCATAGCTACTGAAGACAGAGGACAGTAGAATCTAATCTGAGAGTAAGGATCTGGGCTGGACATCAGGGAGAAGCTGGGTCTGCAGGGGTGCTGAGAGGCAGGGGAATGTCAGAGCTGCTGGGCCACATTCTCCGTAGAGACAGGGAACCTGTGTCCATCTCTCTGGAAGACATTGAGGGCCACTGGCCTGCAGGCAGGGCATGGCGTGGTGCCCTCGGAAGTTTTTCCCCACCCAGGGCCCTGGAAGGGCTTAGCCTGAGCCCCTCACTCCTGGTCTTGTGTTCTTGTGCCACGGGGGGAGGGAGAGGAGTTCCCAGTGACCCCACTCTCTCTAAAGCTCGAAGGAGCAGAGATGTTAAAGACACTCAGTTTAAGCTCGGACCCAGGACAGCCACTGCTGGCTAGCTGTCCCGGCTAAGCCTTTCTCCAGGCTGCCAGCATCTGCCCGGAAAATGAGCCTTGCAGGTTCCTTTCCGTCTGAGGCCCAGAGACCCCAGGGCACTGTGAACCCCAGGCAGCCAACAGGCAAGGCTTTCCCTCCTCCTCCCCCCTGCCCTGCCCCCTGTTTGCCCTGGGGCTCTAAGCTCTTGCCTCCTCACTCTTGCAGGTCTCCCGTTCTCTTCTAAAGGCTCCAGCCCACTTCTCTACAGGTGCCATCGGACCAACCCCACCCCCACCCCTTCCGGCCACCTAGCATCCATCCTTGTCCCCAGGAACAATCTGAGCGAGCCTGCCTCAGGAACAGTCCTCTGCAGTCCCCTCGTGGCACTCCACAGCCAGAATGGGGCCGTGGGAGGCTCCTGTCTTTGCCTGTTGGCCATGTGGGCGAGGGCCCCCAGGGACTCCATCAGCCACGCATTCTCTGCGGCGACCAGAGGCCAGATGCGGAGGCTTTGCTGGGCCTTGCCTGTGACTGGCGATAAGGAGCAGGCAGGACAGCGACCAAGGAGGCTGGTTTCATCTCGCACGGTTGAGTCTCCCTGCCTCAGCGTTAGCAGAAACAACCCCAGACCTTGTGCATAGCATGCTTTTGCTTTTCAAACGATTCTAGGCAGGCCCCACGCCCCAGAGAGGGATATGACTGCACCAGGGGAGGGGCTGTGACAGGCTCGGGCCATGAACTGGTCAGTGGAAAACGGCCAGCAGGCTGTTAGACTGGAGGCAGAGTCTGAACTTGTCCCCAGCCGGCCTGAGAACCTGTCCTCTCTCATCTTGGCATTGCTACCCACACCATCTTTGGCACCCAGTGCCCTTCTCCCTACTGATACTTTTCAAGGTCACCCTAGTTACTGTGGCTTTCTTAGCCCTTATCACAATCTATAATTACCATGTTTATTTGGTCCCTTTTTATCATCTATCTAGCTCTGTCCATTTCCCTGAATATCAATCTTGTTAATGCTGTATCCCCAGCTCCTAGCTCAGAGCCCAGCATGCGACAGACTCTCAATAAATACTTATTGACAGAAAGACAACAAGGAAGGAAAGAAAGAAAGAAAGAAGCAGAACTGGGGCCTGTCCTTCCCCTCAGCCTTACTGCTTCTCCTTCCCTCCCCTAGATCGGAATTCACCCATCGACAGGCCCAAATCCTTAGAGCCTCGCGGATGAAGGACCAGGATCGCTTGGGTTCCGTCCCCGCTGTGCCTCACGGAAGCTTTTTCATCTCTCTAAGCCTCAGTTCCCTCCCTTGTAAACAGAGATTGTTATATTTACTTCATGGAATGGCCGTGAGGATTAAATGAAATACTTTCAGCAAAGCCCTTAGCAGAGTATCTGGCACAGGGCAGACATTCAGTAAGTGTCTGTTCCTTTTCCCCTGCAGTTAATTCAACCCTTCCGCCCCAACCCTGTAAAGCAAAATCTCAAACCCTGCCGCGTGCCTGCGACCACTCGAGACAGGCGGCCGTGGCGGGTGTCCGCACCTTCAGAGGCCACACGCCAGCCTCCGCCTGTGCCAGAGCAAGTCACCTGGGGAGGGCTTCGTTTTCATGAGTTCCTCCAGCAATGAAACCGAGGTGGACACCCATCGGACCAGATGTGTGCATTCTCATTCCCCAGCTCTGTGAACTGGGATCAGTAACTCGGCTGCGCTGACCTGCGCTTTCCTCCTCTATACACTGCGAGTAACAGTGAGTTGTCTCCTTCAGAGAGCGCCCGAAACACAAGATTCACAAATGTTGTTGCTGAGCCACGGGTTAGGAAAAAGCACTCCCAGGCTAACTTCCCTCGAGAGGATTCTGTGGAACGTTCATGAACGGCCAGTTAATTTCTACACCTTGTCTCTTTTCATCTTCAGATAACGTTGACAGGTACACGCCCCTCCCGCTCTTCACTCATTCATCAGTTCACTCGTTCAACCCGGGGAGACTGCGGCGGGGTCAGCCACATGCCATCTTAGCCCAGCTAACCGTCAATAAAATAAGGCGGCGTGCGTTCCCTGCCTCTTCCACTCAGGCCCACCACTGTTCTGCGCGCTTCCAGGCAGAGTGGGGTTCTCTGGGTCCTTCCTCTTGGTCGTAGTGGTTGTGGGTCCTTCCTCGTCTCCAGCTGCTCTCTGGGGGCCCCCACCCCGGCACGGGGCCTCACTCGGTCTCACGCTCCACGCGCTCTTGCTAGGAGTCTATTTCATTCTCCGAGCTTTGGCACACGGTTTGCCCACTTTTGCACTTTGAAACCCTCTAGTAATTATTATTTATTTATTTTTCTTTATTGATTTGAGAGAGAGAGGGAGAGAGATAGAAACATCGATGAGAGACAACATCGACTGGCTGCCTCCTGCATGCCCCTCACTGGGGACCGGGCCCACAACCTGGGCATGTGCTCTAACTGGGAAGTGAACTGGCAACCTCTGGGTGCACGGGTCCACGCTCAACCACTGAGCCACACTGGCCAGGCCCCTTTACTAATTATTGAGTAAAGGCTGAAAATGGGTAGTTTTTTGATCATGTGAACAAATGGTCAGAAGCACATACATTTATTAGATAGATTTGCAAACACCACATCGAAATATAAGGTGTCCCCCCCAAATGTTGAATAATTATAAATTCCAATGGGTTAAATCTGGAAACAGCAACAGAGCTATCAGCGTTAAGGTGTGTATACATTCTTGTGGACACCCTGTGTCTGAGGTGTCCGTGCCACCACGAACTGTAGAGAGCCCGAGCTTCACAAGAGGAGGCAAAACGCCCACAGACGCACGCGAGGCTTACAAGCCCGACGCGGGATGTTGGTGGCTCCCAGGAACTTACCCGGTCCAGTTCTCAGACCATCACTGGGTGCATATTCGGTTGTTCGTTGGGAAAGCAAATAATAAACATATTCAGCTGCAACTTAAAGAGAAATAGCATCCCTCTGTCCTCCCTCCCTCTTTAGAGAGACTGACAGAGGCCTGCCGGGTGGTGTTTGTTGGGAAGCGGCGGACAGATCAGACCCAGTCCGCACGCTCGTGAAACCTGCAGCCAGAGGGAGGCCGTGCAGTTTTACTGAATCAAATGCTACTTGTCGGATTTCTGCGGGGGATGCAGAGGAAGCCAGCAGGGCGGCTGAGCTGGAGTGTACAGTCTAGCTGCAGGAAGACGTGAACACAGTAAATAGGGGAACGGACCCAAGATGACCTCGGATACGAGTCGGGCAGGAGCTAAAACTGAACGGAGTGGCAGGGCTGACAGAGGCGGTGGCACCACTCAGACTGGATGCTGAAAGCCCTGAGAGGAGGTGGGGGGAGCCGGGCACAGGGAGACGGGAGCAGGGCAGTCCCAGCGGGGAACAGGAAGTGTCCAGGGCAGAAACAGTGGGGCACAGTGGAGCTGCAGAGCTGGTGGAAACACAGTGAAATGGGGGGAGGGGGCCTGGCGGTGTGGCTCAGTGGTTGAGCGTCGACCCATGCCCCAAGAGGTCGCTGGTGCGATTCCCTATCAGGGCACATGCCCAGGCTGTGGGCCAGGTCCCCAGTGGGGAGGCATGCAGGAGGCGGCCAATCAATGTTCTCTCTCATCGATGTTTCTATCTCTCCCTCTCCCTTCCTCTCTCTCTAAAAATCAATAAAGAAAAAAAAATTTTTTAAAAGAGAAATGGGGGAGGGGGTCTGGGACTGTGGCAGAGCCCAGGTTATATAGGGCCTCGAGGTCACAGGGCAAGTGGGAAGCCAAGGCAGGCTTTTCAGGTTGGAACCGACTGACGGTGGGCAGTGTTTCGTAGGGAGGAGAGGGACAGCACAGAGGTCAATAAGCAGGTGGTTTCTGTCACCAAAGCAACAATCCCTATGTTATGGGCACAGGTGGCAGAGTGGAGATGAAGCAAAGAGGGCAGATGGGCTCTGAATCTATTTATAGAAAGAGCAGACAAGATTTACTGATGGTTGGATGTGGGGGTGAGAGAAAGAAAAGACTCAGGATTGAATCAAGGTTTTACTTGAAGTAGTGGGTGGTTGTGGTCCTTACAGAGCTGAGGACAGCCTGAATTCAACACAGTAAAGATACAATAGTTGCATTAAGTGCTAAGAAGGAAAAGAAGAGGGTGCTATGAAAAAATTTTTAGAGAAGAAATTTCAACCCAAGATGTGCTTCCCCGGTATGCCAGGGGTGGGGGTGCACCTCTCACACCTGCGAAGAGATCATGGGACCTGAACACCGGCTAGCAGCTCTTAGAGTAAGGATGGTGCCAGCGTCAATCACCAACCCTGTGCTCCAGCTGCCCCTGGAACTAGCAGGCAGGTCACGCTAACCTCAGAGGAAATTCAATTGGTCTGGCACAATTGGATCTTTGTGGTATAATCTAATCTCATCATTTTATGAGCAATCTTTTTCTCTCTGATCCTTGTTAATTTCTCCCTGCAGCAGATAAACAAAGATTTCTCTCTCGGCTTCATGTATACCAAAAATAATCCTTCCACTTTAGCACTGCCCAGAGCCCTCTGCCTCCCACATCCAAGAGGTTCTGGTGGGAGAGCCTTCCTGATGAGCCAGGGGGGACAGGGGTAAGGAGGCAGATGATGCTTTGCAAGGCCTGGCATCTGCCCAGGCAGGACTATACGCCCTTCCCTGCATTTCCTCTGCCACTCATGAGGGCACTTCCGAGGTTGTCCTTGGGTCTGGTGGGAAAGCCAGCTGCCTGCTCAAATCCAGACCCGAGAGTTAAAATTATTCCCCAAATGCCAACTCATCCTTTGGCTGTCTCTCCATCTGGGCTCCTCGGCCCTGCTAAGCAAGGAAGGACGCTGGCCACTTGAGGTTTCCCTGTGCTGGAGCCTCTGCTGGGTGTTCTCACACTGGACCCGGCCTCAGGGCCGTGAAGCAGGTATTCTGATCTCGTTTTCCATCGTGATGGACAACAGTCAGGTTCAGAGAAACGAAGTTGACACGTGGAAGGAGCTGAGTGTAAAGCCAGGTCTCTAGCACTTTGTGGCCTATCCCTTCTCGACCTTCAGGACACCCGTGAAGCCCCTGCCAACCCCACCGCTGGCCTTTGCTGGTGATGTTCTCTGGCCAGTGCTGTCCACAGCGCGGACCTCACCCTCTCAGAGCTCGGAGCCCGCATTGTGGTCGGTGCTCAGGCCAACTGTCGAGGTCTTCACAATTCCTGGGGGTCTTCCTTCTCTCCTCTCTTCTTCATAAGGCCACATGCAGCCCAAGAGGGGCCATGCCTCAGGGATGGGGGGCAAACCCACCGCTGAAAATGGGTACAGTTATCGGGAGTATGGAAAGACAAGAAAAACGAAAATGTAGGTCTGGGCAGAGCAGCGAGTCAGACACATCCCCCCTCCACCCCATTCCCCACCCCCACCCCCCAAAAGCAAACAAACAACTTACAATGCACTCCAGGGTCTTTATTGCTTCATTAGCTTTTCCTTGTGACTTTTATTTTATTCTGTTTACCAGGTTCATTGATTACATTGGGAAACTGGCTCCGTAGAGACGCAGGCGGTCGGCTCGGACGCGCACCAGCCAGCGGCAGAGCTGGGACCTCGCGCTGACGGCGGGCACCGGGGCGCCTGCGCGCACTCCCCAGGTAGATGGGCCCCTTCCTTCCCGAGGAACTCGTGCTCACAGTGGGACAGGGCTACGCTTTCCTTTCTGCCCCCCAACCATTCGCTATTTGTGATACTCAGTAAGATCCTGGTCCGGTCCCGATGGTGTGTCATCACACAGTCGTTATAATTTATATTAATCCAGGTGAGGCTTTTTTTTTTAAAGGCAGGCAACTGCACACAGAGATGGGGTGGCTTGCTCTAGACGGGGACCCTTGTTCAGGACGCCCCCAAGACCTGCCTGTGAGAAAGGACCAGCCTCTGGAGCACACAGTGGGTGCTTGTCTTGTCTTTGATGACTTGAATGTGGACTCCACACAGCTCCCTGGCCAGCAGTCACCTGCGGAAGCAGCAAAGACCTGCCTGGCCCATGCCAGTCATGCTTCCTGTCCCCTTATTGCTCCTTTTTGTGTGGGGCAGAGGGGGGCATGACTGGGGGAAAGCGGGCATGGGGCTGTCTGACACGGTCCTAGGGATTCTGGCTTTTCTTCAGGTACTGCGGAGACTCCAGAGAGGTCTGTTTTAATAAGAATTGGACGATTAATGTCACTGGCTCCAGGAATAGAACAAGGGCTATGGGCAAGGAACAAAATGCTAGAAGAAATAAAAATTAAAAACTGTGCTGAGGGGAGGAGAGAGAGAGAGAGTGAAATTGAGCTCCCAGGAGAGGATGAGCGAGGATGGGAGGTCTCGGGAGGCTGGGGCTGGGGTGCAGCAGGGTGGGTCCAAGGCCAGGTGAACTCCCTCCTGCCCCACCTCCAGGGCATCTCATCAGATAGTCCCTGAGCCTACGGGCCTGCCATGCTTTGGGGAACTGCTGACTTGGCTCCCAAGCACATGACTTTAGCCTGACCTCTGGCCCTGGGACGTGTGAGAGGTGAGTGGGCAGAGTGGAGATGGGGCTTCACCCCAGAGCTGCCAGCTCACGGCATGGAGTGCACAGTTCTCACTCCGGTGGCGCTCTGTGAGGGTGGATGGGTGGGACGTGTCCACACTCTGCTCACTGGCTCCACCCCAGCACCACCTGGACAGGTGGGGAAGAATTTCTCCCATGGATGCTGAGACGAGAGATATTTTTCCATATGCTAGCAAAGCTTCTGTTTAAGAGTGAGGATAAGAAAAGAAGAAAAAAAAATGCTTTCTGTACACCCCAGGCTTTTGTCACCAAGGAAACGATTTTGATGGTGGTACCTCTAGACTCACAGTGGCCACTTGGTACAGGAGGGAGGTGCCCAGTTCAGCTGAGGCCCCAACGAGGGCCTTGGGGTGTGCTTCTGGCTGGTGCTGGAGGAAGAAGTAGAAAGAGAGGAGGAGGAAATGAGGACTAAGAAATGAAGAGGGATGAGGCTGCGAGGGGGAGCTAGCTGACTCCCTTCTATGCAACAGACAACTTTCCGCATGTATTTTTTCCCTACCAGCTTTATTGAGATATAATTCCCATGCCATACAATCTACAGATGTAAATGCACAATACTGATTTTTTAATATATTCACAAAGTTGCACAATCATCATCACAATCAATATTAGAATATTTGCATCACCTCAAAAAGAAACATCTATACCCATTAGCAGTCATTCTGCATGTGGCTTCTTCCCCCACACTTTGGCAACTACCAATCTACCTTTCTTTCTCTGTAGATTTGCCTATTACAGACATTTGTACTGAAGGAATACTACAATATCTGGCTTCTTGCACTTAGCACAATGTTTTCAAGGTCTTCCATGTTGAGCATGTCTCAGTACTCCCCTTTTACGGCCAAATAATATTCCATTGTATCTACATGCCACATTTTATTTCTTGGCTTATCAGTTGATTGACATTGGGGTTGTTTCCACTTTTTTGGCTATCACTGTATGAATGAATGCTGCTGCTGTAAACATTTGTGTCTAAGTTTTTGCGTGACCATGTGCATTTTCCATGTAATCCTCATCACAAAAAGGCATTATAATCACCAATTTATTATGAAAAATGGCAGCTCAGAGAGGCTAGGTCACGTTTTTGAGACAGAAAAGCTTCTTTTGATTTGACGGTGACAGAAGGACGAACGAGGGGAAATGAAGCGGAATGTAACTGCGCCTGTTCCAGGTCATTATGCACAGCACTGAGTAAAAAGAAACGAAAGGAATGGGAGAACGTGCGTCAGCGGGTCTGCGGTCGGCTCCACTGCCCTCCTCTCGGGAGCCGGGTCTCAGCGAGGGCCCGCGTGGGCCCTGCACTGGTGTGGCTCTGAGGTCTGGGGGTGCCCCTTGTCCGGCTCCTCTCTTTGTTTCAGTGGCAGACAAGAGAATTGGTAAAGAGCAGCTAAGACAGTTGCTGGAGTAGCTTGCCAGCCTTGCGAGGAGCCCAGCGGGAAGTCTCTGCAGCTGTGCCCCATTCTGAGAGGGCGTCCTGGGTGAGCTCTGCCCGGTGACAAGAAGTGCCCCTTATAAGAGGAATCCAGCTGGGGCCCAAGGGTGGCTCTGTGGCATGGAACAACAGGGTCACCGAGACTCCTGGCTCTGCTTCCCTCTGCCTCCAGGGCTTTCTCAGAAAGCCGTTGGACATGGGAGAGTGGGTGACGTGCCGCCCCATTAATGCAACTGTGACGGCTCTGCAGAACCCAAGCCAAAGCTGGTAATCATTGACCCTCAGAAGCTCCCCAGGGCAGAGCAAGAGAACCAGCAGGAACACGGGCTCTCCAGCTGACCCACCGCCCGTGCTTTATGCTGGAGACTTGCCCTTCTCGGGTCTTTCTGGGGAGCATGATCCTACTGCAGCCCAGACACAGAGCAGCCCAGAATTCCAGGCACTGCAGAGAGTGACATGGTTGGATCTGTCGTTCAGGGCACGGCTGGAACTTGAAGGAGAAATTAGAGCTGGAGGTGGTATTACTGAAGGTGTTGCTTGATCACTCTCCATGTCGAAGCATTGTCCAAACCTTTTCTGTCCATCTGTTAGATGTGAATGTTCCCATCTTTCAGATAAACAAATGGGCACAGTGAGAGGTTATATAGCACCTAATTAGAGCTAGTGAGTGGCTGACTCCAGATTCAACCCCCACGTACCCACTTCTTCAGTCCTGCCTGGTAGGCCACCCGAAGGGGTTGTGACAAGGACACTTCAGACATAAGGTAGAATGTGGGACTGACCAGAGGGCATCAGAACCCCTCCAAATGCAAGAATCTGGTGTTCTGTGCATATACTTTGCACGTCTATCAAAGCTGGGCTACCCTGTCACAGCTGTGGGCACAACATCGTGAACCCGAGTTCCTCAATGCCTACACAACATCGTGAACCCGAGTTCCTCAATGCCTACACAACGTCGTGAACCCAAGTTCCTCAATGTCTACACAACATCGTGAACCCGGGTTCCTCAATGCCTACACAACATCGTGAACCCGGCCGGGTTCCTCAATGCCTACACAACATCGTGAACCCGGCCGGGTTCCTCAATGCCTACACAACATCGCGAACCCGAGTTCCTCAATGCCTACACAACATCGTGAACCCGAGTTCCTCAATGCCTACACAACATCGTGAACCCGGGTTCCTCAATGCCTACACAACATCGTGAACCCGGGTTCCTCAATGCCTACACAACATCGTGAACCCGGGTTCCTCAATGCCTACACAACATCGTGAACCCGGGTTCCTCAATGCCTACACAACATCGTGAACCCGAGTTCCTCAATGCCTGCACAACGTCGTGAACTTGAGTTCCTCAATGCCTACGTTGAAGGCATTAGCTCAGTTATTCCCTGATTTTGTAAGTAGCCAAGGTTTAAGATTCTATATGCTTTCTTAAAAACAAAGTGTACTTATTGCAGATACACAGGAAAAAGTATACTCAGGGTCTTCAGTCCACATGGAATTCATTCATTTCTGGGCTGAAAAAACTGAGTTGATATAATAACAACCCAAATCACAGGGAACTAGAAGGGTCAGACTAATACCAGGATCTCTTCACACATAATAAATACAACTTCCTGTAAACATTTAAATTCTTAAACTCCAGTGCCATTTGAGATGGGTGGCTCAATAGATGAGATCTCAGAATCGTTTCATTACAGATGTGTCCAGTTTTCAGAAAAAACAAACCCTTTCCCCAACACACATACTTTAAGCAACTGAGAAGATAATGATTTTATTTGCAAAAATTATTCTTCACTTTATAAAATAATTCAGTAAAGGATTCCATTAACTATCTAACATCCTAATGTAATATGACTTCCTGTGCACAAGCAATTTCTGTTGACATGCCAATATATGAGAACACTATATACTGTTTGCAGTATAAGATTATATATCTAGACACATGCAATGATATTTTCAATGTAATGGAGTTGTTTTTAAATATTAATGAGAACAAAGGCCATGAGACTAGAAGAGCTTTTGGATCATTGTGTTAAATTAATTTGCAGTCATAGTTCATCAGAAACTAGAACTCACCAGTTAAGATAGTGGCCCTCAGGAGGTCTGGCCCGAGTGAACATAAAGGTCCGGGAACTTGAGTTAAAGTCAGAATCCACTGAAGACAGAACTCACCTTTTTAAGAATGATTCCTACATGGACGGGTCCATTTGTTCCTGGGACAGACTGACTGAAATATCACCCAGGATTCTGTAGGGACCTGTCTCTCTCTCCAGACAGTAACCACATTTGTTGTGTCACACAATCTGAGTCCTGACAAAGGCAACTTGGCA
The DNA here is from genome assembly GCA_030848825.1 of Tadarida brasiliensis. Classification (NCBI taxonomy): domain Eukaryota; kingdom Metazoa; phylum Chordata; class Mammalia; order Chiroptera; family Molossidae; genus Tadarida; species Tadarida brasiliensis. The sequence goes on along the minus strand of CM061277.1, from coordinate 27,524,356 downwards.
AATTCCAAGCCCAAGAAGGGGAATTCCAAACCCAGCATCTCCTGTTGGCCACCTCAAGTTCCACGCATACACGAAGCTTTGAACATCATCTCCTGCGCCTCTCCAGACAAAGGCAAGTCGCTTGATGTTCACAATGATTTCCCAGTAAACAAGTCAGTGACCTACGGAGGCTACAAGGAAGCCAGATAAAGGTTAGGTTATGAGGAGCCCAAGGCCACAAGGCCAGTTAGGCACTTTTCCGCCCTCTGCGAGTGCTCAGAGACCAAGTCCCACCATTGGAGAGTGGTGGCAGGCTCCTTACCCTCTCCACAGCCCCTTCTGCAAATCAAGCACGTTGAGGCATTCACATCTTACTGCTTTTACTTCTTTCTTTGACAAATATTTATTGAGCATTTACTCTGTGCCTGGCGCTGAGCGAGGTGGGCACTGGAGATAGAGCAGTGGAGGAGATGGGTGGGGCCACTTCTCCAGACCAGCACAAAAGTAAGTTTATACGTTACAAATCACTGTGAATACTACAAAGAAAAAGTAAATAGTACGATACAATATTGTAGGAGGGGATGAAACTTGACTTAAATGGGGAAGGGAGTGGTCAGGAACTCCTTTCTCTTTGAGAAACTGACATTTAAGTTTCTTTCTGAGAAATGACATTTAAGTTGAAACCAAGAAGTCAGCCTGGAGGAGAGAGTCGAGGGCCAGGAGTTTGCAGCAGGGGAAATAGCATGTGAGGCTGGCTCAGAAAGGTTGAACCACTTGCCCAAGTTTCTGTTGTTGATATGAAGCAGGGCTGGGCCAATGAGCATCTTCTCATCTCTGTAGCCCCACTCTGTGGCCTAGGCTTGACCTTGGCTCTCAATGAATATTGCTGAGCGGACTGACTCCAGGCCAGGGTGCTTTGCCCTCCGCTAGAGCAGCAAGTCCACAGGGTTCAGCAGATGCACCTCATCCACTGTGGGGAAGCTCCCAATCCTCCCACACTAGCCATCACCATCGCAACAAAATTAGGACTGTGGAAGATGCAGTAACTGCACCGTACATATCTATAGATGCCTCCAAATGGAGGATGGCATTTCCACAACTTCAGGCCATTGCCTACAATGAGCTCAAGCCAGGACGATCTCTAGAAGCTTCCAAAGCAAGCACAGTGCTCAACAGAACAACATCCTCATCTGCCCCCTCAGTTGCTTCCCAGTTACTTGAGCATCACCATCATTTATGAACTCTGCCTGGAATTGGTAGGCCCTTCTCATGCCATCAGGGCCTGTGACCTTCTCCTCCAACGTGCACCCTTGGATCTAATCCAGTTGATTCTGTGTGCTCTCCATGGGGACACATTCTGTGCCCTCACCCTTCCGTATACTAGGCTTCTCTCTCTCTCTCTCTCTCTCTCTCTCTCTCTCTCTCTCTCTCTCTCTCTCTCTCTTTGGTGCTTTTGCTCATGCTCTTCATTTTCTGTGGAAACCTGTCCCCTCTCTGCCAAGCTAGACCCTCTCTCTCCTTTCAGGTTCAGCATCTAAAAGAGGTCTGGTCTTTTGCTGGCTCTTGCCCTCTATGTGATCTCTCTGTTGAGGAAGGAAATATATGGAAAGTCACCATTCCTGGTGCATAGTAAGTAGGTTCTGAGTAAATGTTTGCCTTCCCTCTCTATTGTTTGTTAACTATTTTGAGTATGCCATAGGGCTTAAAAGCAAGAGCTTCTCAGGATGATTTTGTTTTTTCTAGATCTTTTGCTCTTTTGGCTTCCTCCTTTGTGACCTTCTGCAAATTGCTTAACTTCTCTGAATTTCAGTTCCCCACCTCCTAGGGTTACTGTGAGAATTAAATATGTTAATGCATGTAAGAGATTTTGCACTTGTGTCTGGCCTGCACTGAAGGGTTTCGAGGCTGGGTAATTTCACAGCTCCAGGGGATACCATTTGCACTGTGCTCTAGGGGGCGCTGTTCACAAAGAATGGACCGGTCTCCTGTTGCTGGGAGCACGGCACTGAAGCCCTCTGTGGCTGCTTTCATGGCCTCTCTTCACACACTCCAAAGATGTTTTTCAGCCACGGTCTTTCTCTTCATTCACATTGAGCTGTGTGTCTTCACTTCTGCCTTCTCTTACCCTAACTCGAGCTCAGCCTGATGCAGAGCTCCTGAAGAATTTAGAAGAGAAGAGAAGAGTTCTTAGGAAGTCTCTAGAATAGAAGCCAAGCAGATCCAACTCTGTGAGTTTCTCTGGGCTTCTAGGGCTTTCTCACTTTGCTGTCCCACCCCAGGGATGTTTTGCTCTCTCTCTTTAAAACTCTGAATTGGGCAGAAATGAAGTACCCCTTTTTGGTCCTTGTTTGCATAGCTGAGACACAATAGCATTTCCAAAATATTTTTAGAAACAATTATAAAGAGCAATAAGAAAACAATAAGTGTCAGCTTGTAAGGCATCGGTTTCTGACTCCACAGCAAATGTGTGCTGCCTTCAAAGGCTGGTAAGACCCTGCAGACACCTAGCTTAGGTCCAGCATCACTAGCTCCCAGGCTGGCTGGACCGGTGGGGACATCATACCTCCTGATACTGCCTGTTGGGATCCAGTACAGGTGCCACGAAGAGATACAGGGCTCTGTGGTGAGAGTATACTTATCTCAGGATGACCAAGGACCCTGGTAACAAGTTAGCTAGATAGAATTTAAGACCTGAACTTGAAAATTTTAACTCACTTTAATGACTTTTTGTATTTAAATTTGGTTGTTTCCTTGATTCTTTGCATCCTGATACAAAAGCAAATGTATGTACAAAGTGTGTGTGTGTGTGTGTGTGTGTGTGTGTGTGTGTGACTTCTGGAAATAATGGAATGAAATTGGTTTTCACCAATTGGCTTTTAAAATGGCTTGAGGAACCATGGGGAACCTCACTGAGACAGTGTTAGAAAACACTGAGATAGGCTTTGGGCTGGTTTTAGGTGACTTGGGGAATATTTAAGGAAGCAATACTTTGCTTGGGTTAGATGTCAGGAAGTAGGGGTAATTCCATGATTGTGTTAATACATCTCATCATCTAAGAGGAGAGAAGACTGGTGTGAAGCCGTAGCCATTAATGTTAAAGACACGCCGGTCCACTCATTACAGCCAGGATGGGGAATACGGGTTTGTTTTTGTGGTTTGGACAATGTTCATGTTTGTCTGTGTTCAGACATGATTGCGGAGTGGCCCTGTCTGATGTTGATGTTGTAAAACTGTGTTCAACAGGAGAACACCAAGACCTAGCTGTGGGTGCCAGGTCAGCTCCCTGATGCCAGGGCTGCTTTTCTTCTTTTCAGTGGGCATATGTATATTATCAGTGATGACACCAAGTTCTAGTTAGTGTCTATGTAAGGGAACAACAGCTTTGCCCCTGGGTGCCATGCCTCTGTTCAGCCTTGCCAACAACAATTCTCTCCCTCTCTCCTTACCTCTCCAAGGTAAGGCTACTGCCATGATTAGAGACAAATCATTTATAAAAACACCTTTGCCATTCCCAGGTCTTCTGTTCCACATTGGGAAGATGGGCTCCGATGCCAGTGTGGTTCATAGACGTCGATGTGTGGGCAGAACCTTGGTCACTCCCTCTTAGAAGCCTTTCCTTCACTGGGCTGTCTGTCGTCTCCAACACAGCCCACTTGACTGCATACGGGATGCTAAACGGCCTGGGCCTGTGACTCCTGGTTAAACTGCTCCCCAAGCTTCAGTTTCTGAATTAATAATAACAGTTGCTACTATTTTTGCATAATTACTGTGTTTGAGGAATGTTATGCATGGAATTGCATTTAAAACATACTGCAACCTTTGAAAATATTATAGCCACTTCTCAGGTGAGGACATTAAAGCTCAGTAAGGCGAAATGGCTTGATCAGTTCACCTGGTCGTTACGGGACAGAGCTGGGGTTCAAATCCATGCCTGTGCTTCCGTAAGCTGGAGTGCCTTCCACTCTGCCACGCTGTGTTTGGTTATGGCCTGTGCTGTGACCATCCCAGACCAGGCCTCCCTGTAATGCACACCTCTGCATTTATTCAGACAATGCTGCTGAACACAGCGTGCCTTGGGAGAGCACCGACACCCATACTCCTTGCGATTCCCTGGCTCGTGTTTCCAAGCTCGCTTCTCTGGACGGAGCCAGGTGCCCAGGAAGGCCTGTGTGGCATTCCCACCCTGGACACAGAAGACTTGAGGCTTCATAGTGGAGAAGGCCTGTGTAGACACTCACCTCAAGGTTGGGATATTCCTAAAGTGATTCCCCAATCTAGCCTGGCAGAGTCCTGAGGTTCAGATGCCCCTTTACATGCCCATGAGGCCAGGAAAAATTGTTTCCACTGGCCTTGCCAAGTTCTATTTAAGAACCCATGCTGACCCCAAGTGAGCTGCCTGACAGTACTAAAGACATCAGAAATAACTTCTCTTGGAATTACCGAACAAAAGGGAAACGATGCTTTCTGTCCAATAGGTTCCAGATATGAAAAGGTGCTTGGGGAGCTAGATGACTTGAAGCTTCTTGGGGCTTTGAGGGTTTGCAAATCCAGCTGGGTGGCTATCATCCTCCAACAGCTTGAGACCATTTTCATAGAAAACAGGAAGTCCTCTTAGTCAGGTGCATTTGTTTGAGCTACTAGCAAAGTTGGGTTGAAGAGTATCAGCTTGACACCTGGCCTGTTGGGTGTCCTCTTTGGTGGTGCTTTAAAACCCTGTTCTCAACTCTTGCAGGGCGGCAAAACTGCTGTCCTGCAGCTACTGAATCACTTAATGTGGGAGCAGCTTGAGATCAGGGACTGTTACCTCTTGGTTTCCTAGCCTAGCACCAGGTACGTGCTAGAGATGTTGAATAAATAGAGTGTTTGTTCAATTATATTGGTGAAGAAGGCAGAGACCATGTGCCATACATAGTCCCACCCCATGCCTTGCGGTAGTTAGGTCCTCAAGAAATGTTTGTTGATTCAATTGACTTCTGAAACAGAGCAGTCGATTTTCATGGCAACTTGAATTTCTTCTCCACTACCAAGGCAAAGGGACGACAGAAGATCATTTGGCTTCTGCTCTCAGGCCCCATACTCGTATTTCTACCTCCAACCTACAGTCTTGATTCTCAGAAATGTCCTGAAGGGCACGAAGGCTATGTATGAGCTGTGAGAAGTTTGACTAAAAGGCAGATCACAGCAAGTGTGTGTCCATCTGTATGGAGAAATGATAGCCTTTAGAATGCTAAAGAAGAGACAGTAGAAGCAACGTGTCTTTGCCTTCCTCTCTGTCTGTGTGGCAGCTGAGCATGCTGGGGTCGGAAGGAAGCAGTGTGGTAAGTACTATAGGAAACCCCAACTCACCGTGGCACACGGAAGCCTGCAAAAGCACGGCATCTGTACTGGGTTTTCTTTTTATCCTCACCCGAAGACATTTTTATTTTTATTTTTATTTTTTGCACTTATCTTCAGATAGAGCAGGAGGGAAAGAGGGAGGAAGAGAGAGAGAGAAACATTGATGTGAGAGAGACACATCGACTGGCTGCCACCCACACGACCCCAACCGGGGCTGGGGACAAACTGCAATCGAGGTAGGTGCCCTTAGCGGCAACCGAACCCGGTACTCTCCGGTCTGCAGGCCGCCGCTCTAAATGCCGAGTCAAACCAGCCGGGGCAAGAGTGTGTTTTTATGGAGAAAAGGAGATTCAGGAGGAAAATATGTTTGTTTTTAACCATCTGAAGGGCTGTTAAATGGAAGAGACTTCAGACCTATTTAGAACGTCAACGAGACCTCTCTGAAGCAGAAGTAGACCAGTGTTCTCTACCAGTTTCTCGTCTAGGTCTACCACAGAGTGACCCCCGAGGCGAGCCAGGTGCTGAGCGCCTGGCCCTTGCTTGCCGAGGCCCCAGCGCTGTGGTCTGTCCCCCACACTTCTTTCTGCTCCTCCACGCTGTCTTCTCCTTTGCCCAGGTCCCAAGCACAGCAATGCGGTGTGCTCAGTACTACATGCGCAGGACAGTCTTCTAAAATAGCTCCATGGGGGAGTCGTGGAGGGACAGCAAACTCATGCATTTATGCAGACATTGATTAACTTATTTATGTTCAGTCAACACATATTTAGAGTTCCTATTAAGTGTGTCTGTAATGCCATCTCAGGCCTTGGCCTGGAAGGCACTTCTCTGCCCCTCGGATGCGGTGCTCCCCAGAGCACCCCCACTGTTTCCTATCCTGGCTGGCATTACACAGACGGGTTTTCAGCTCATTTCCATCTCCCACCCCCACACGAGAGTGGAAGCTTCCTCTCGGTGACAAGGACTGTGTCCATCGGTGTCTCGCATGGCGCCTGGCACGCATATTCCAGTACCAACATATGTGTTGGATAATAACAGACACATACGTTAATGTACACACAAAGGCAATGGGATTTTCGCCAGGGGAAGTGCTTCGCAGGGAATGGATGCCCATCTAACAGAGATCTTTTAGAAAAGATCTTCCTTGGGTCATTATACAAACCAACCTCATTGTAATTGCCGACTTTCGGAGCTCACTACCCTATTTGACTGTGAGCCCCCTGAGAACAGGAACGAAGTCCTATTTGTCTTTGAAACCCTACATAATAAGCATACACTCAGTGTTTGGAAAGCTTACAAAACGTTCATTTTCTGAGAACGGACTGTTTACAGAACGATAATGCTGAATTGTTGAATCATTCACTTGCTTTGCCGGGCCACTCCGAATACCTTGGTAAATATTAGCTAATATACAGCCCTTTGCTTGCCATTAAGATTTACTGATTTCAATAGAAAGTAACCTAAAAACTATGTGTGTTACATAACCTAGACACCAGGGCCAATCTCGAATCACCCAGTTTAAAACATGCAGATTGGCTCTGTTGTCTGTGGTTGGGTTAAATGCCACTGTCCCAGCAAGGCCGGACACATTGGACACGTGCTGTGTGGAACGGATCTGCCGGTGAATGATGGGTTTGGTCAGAGAGTGAATCTATCCTGTAGTCTTGCTTTCTCTGGATAGAATTCTTCGCACTCTTTGGATAAATCAATCAACAGTACATGTGAAAAGTACCTTCTGTAAATACCAGATTTTATCAAATAAATCCAACAACAATGAAGGTTGCTTTTAAATCTCCGTTTCTTACATCACAGGGACTGTTGTACAGAGATTAATATGGTATCTTGTTTCTTCCTGGTGTGGCCTTACTTTCATCTTACAAATATGTACTTATCTATGTCTGTGTTTCCACCTGTGTCTTTGTGCACACTCGAAATCTCCGTATCTCAGTGCGTTTCAGAGCATATGCCGGGACACCGATGAGAACTAATTGTTTCTGGTGAAAGCCATTAGGCAGGGCCCAGGCGAAACATCAGGAGAGCCACAGAGCGTGGCAAGGAGAGGAGAGAAATTCTGGAACACAGGCCTGCTGCCCAGGGACCTCGGCCGGTGGTTTGTCATGTCTTAGCATGACGGTATTCAAGCCATGCGAGGTTTCAAAAGATAAAATACATACCCTGGCTGGGGCTCGGTCTGAGAACAAACAATTGCCTTGGTTTAAACCACACAACTCCACTATCCAATGAAGTGTTTTCAAGCTAATACAAATTAGCATCAGTCCACTGACCAAAGTCTAAAATATATTAAGCTGAGAGAAATCAGCTTGCACACGGAGGCCAACTCACAACACCACCTCCTTGCTTTTCCCTGCCATGGATGCTTCAGGTTGGAATGTATTTAGCAGGTTGGTAAGTGCAGACTTTCTGGGGAAAGCATTGCAAGCTGGTTGCTTTTGTCTCAGCTCTTGGCAAGGCCAGGAAGATCCTATTTTACTAGTAGTATAGGCATGGGGTACTTATTCAGAAATAGTCTTTATCTTCAAAAGTGAAATGAATTTAAGAGAGACTGGTGGAGAAGCGCAGTAGGAAAAAAACAACAACTCAGAAGTTGGTGTGTGAGGAGCCATTTCTGGAATGAGGATGTGTGGCAAAGAGAATGTGGATTCAGTGGGTAAGTGTTGCCTTTAGAATGTATTATTTCATGTGAGGGCCACTCTATCAACAGCTTTTTAAACAGTGTGAGCGTCCACGAACCTGGGGAAGGTAGAGAGTCCCCGCGAATGTAAGCAAGGTGAAAGGATGTGTGTGCAGAGAAAGGGGAGACATTGGGGAAAAGGAGCCGATTTCTCCCTCCGTGAGTCTAACATGGGACCACCACCTAATACCCTTTGGGGACTTGAGGCCAGTGAGGGCTGGGTGGGATGAGGGCGGGCGCGGCTGCTTGCTTCCCAGCAGCACTTCTGTTTTAACGTATTTGGAGCCTGTCTTCAAGATCTCAAATCCCCACAGCGGTGTTTTTCTCTGCACCACTTCTACTAGGTGTTGCCTTCTTGTGTTTTCACCTGGTTTAAGACCATGAGCAAGAAACTGTGGATTATCAATTTTGTTTAAAATTTATCACTAAGTGGGTTTCGCTTCCTAGTTTGTATGAATAAACACATTTTTGAAGGGGGATTTTGAAATCTATTTTTGAAATGTATTTGCATTTAATTCAAAATACCACAAAGCCATTGCTAACCATGGTGAGCAACCTTAGAGTGGGGGTGGGCACACCTAAAGCAGGGGGTAGTCTCGTGTTTATGACCCCTGGGTTTCATTGTTAGCTGTTTAAGGGAAAATCCTTCACTTTTTTGCTGTAGAATGGAAGTCAAAATAATGTCATCAATAAGAAACCATTGGTCAGATAGCATTTGAAGAGCTTAATTCATTCACTGGACTATTTCATTTATGTTTTTTAAATAGATACTGTTCCATAGTCTGTGCTAGGAGCTGGGACAGAGGAGTGAGTAAGCACGGTCCTGCCCTCACAGAGCTCCCAGTCCTTCAGCTTGGGAGCGGAAGGGAGTGTGAGACATCGAGGTGACCATCCTTCTGCTTTGGGGGTCATGGCATACTGTGAAGGGAGAGTACAGACAGGCTTGTAGACGCACTGGGAAGACTTCTGAGATCACATGGTGGGACCTGGCTAACTGTATTGAGGAACTTTGTCCTAAACAGTGCTGAGCATTAAGGCAAAGAGGAAGTTGATTAATACCTGTCTTAAAACGCTTCCGGGAAATTTAGCTTTAGAAAAGAAAATTTCTGAGATGCAGTGGGGTAGAGATTCCTCTGGACGGACAGCAGGGAACCTCATGGTCTCCTTGTCATCCTGCCACCCATTAGGTACCTGACTTTGGATGTGTCATTGAAATGTTCTGAGTATCAGTTCCTTCATTTAATAAATGAGAGAACTGAACTGAATCATGATTTTTCTTCATATGTAAGTACTGATAGCAGAACACAAGATGGTTTAGGTAGTATATTTGATGAGCTGTTTGTTTTAATCCTCACCTGAGGATATTTTTTCTATTTATCTTCAGATAGAGTGGGAGAGAGGGAGGGAGAGAGAGAAACATCAATGTGAGAAACACACACTGAGTGATTGCCTCCCACACGACCCCAATCAGGTTCGGGGACAAACCACAACTGAGGTACATGCCCTTGACTGGAATCAAACCTGTGACTCATTGGTCCGCAGACCAACGCTCTAACCACTGAGCCAAACCTGCCAGGGCGATGAGCTGTTTTTTTTAGTTATTTAATTTTATATTTACAAAAAATGTAAATAGTGCACCAAGCTTCTGTTTTCATAATATTTTTGCTTAACATAAGGCTAAATTAATTTTTTAAAGGAGAACTTCTTTAAAGAATAATATCAAAAAATCATTGTACAGGTCATGATGGTTATCATAAACATTTTTAAGGTGGTGTGCGATCAAGGTCAGGAACCCTCTTAGGTTTCTTCCATTTCTACCTCATTGGAATTATTTTTCCTCTTATATTTAAGCAATATGGCCTTCTGGTGGAAAGTTGCTATTGAAAATAGGACTGTGGTATCCAGAATAAATGTGTCAGCTTGCCTAAATGGTCAGCAACCCGGATTGTTTGGAATGTCTTTTCATACATAAGTAACTCTATATGCGTCACCTACATCACTGCTGCTATAAATACAATTTTGTTTTTTGTTTTTCTCTGATGTGTTTTCAGATCAAGGTGTTGACAGAAAGAATGTTCAAACATCTTCGGAAATGGTTTGTCACTCGCTTTTTTGGGCATCCTCGGCGAAGAGCGAGGCTGGTTTCCAAAGATGGGAGGTGCAACATCGAATTTGGCAATGTGGAGGCACAGACAAGGTTTATCTTCTTTGTGGACATCTGGACAACTGTACTTGACCTCAAATGGAGATACAAGATGACCATCTTCATCACAGCATTCTTGGGGAGTTGGTTCCTCTTTGGTCTCCTGTGGTACGCTGTAGCTTATATTCACAAAGATCTCCCTGAGTTCCATCCATCTGTCAACCACACCCCTTGTGTGGATAATATTAATGGTTTGACCTCAGCTTTTCTGTTTTCTCTGGAAACGCAAGTGACAATTGGATATGGATTCAGGTGTGTGACAGAACAATGTGGCACTGCCATCTTTCTGCTTATCTTCCAGTCTATACTTGGAGTCATCATCAATTCTTTCATGTGTGGTGCCATTTTGGCCAAGATCTCCAGACCCAAAAAACGTGCGAAAACCATTACATTCAGCAAGAATGCAGTGATCAGTAAGCGGGGTGGAAAGCTTTGTCTCCTAATCCGAGTGGCTAATCTTAGGAAGAGTCTCCTTATTGGCAGTCACATATATGGAAAGCTTCTAAAGACCACAGTCACTCCTGAAGGAGAGACCATTATTTTGGACCAGACCAATATCAACTTTGTAGTTGATGCTGGAAATGAAAATTTATTCTTCATCTCCCCACTGACAATTTACCATATCATTGACCACAACAGCCCTTTCTTTGACATGGCAGCAGAAACCCTTCCCCAGCAGGACTTTGAATTAGTGGTGTTTTTAGATGGCACAGTGGAATCAACCAGTGCTACCTGCCAAGTCCGGACATCCTATGTCCCAGAAGAGGTGCTTTGGGGCTACCGTTTTGCTCCCATCGTATCCAAGACCAAGGAAGGGAAATACAGAGTGGATTTCCATAACTTTAGCAAGACAGTGGCAGTGGATACCCCTCACTGTGCCATGTGCCTTTACAATGAGAGAGATGCTAGAGCCAAGATGAAGAGAGGCTATGACAACCCCAACTTCATTTTGTCAGAAGTCAATGAGACAGACGACACTAAAATGTAGCAGTAGCTTTTCAACACAAGTAAAGCAAAATTTTGAACATATGTAGTGACTAGAAGCATTATGGAGCAATCAACAATTTGGAGCTATGAAAATAGACAAAAGCCTTCCTAGTCCACCAGCACAATGCCCCAGAACTCCATAACTGTGATTCTACAAGACACTTGGCTCTGCAAAGCTAGTGCATTAGAACATGCATTGTATTTGTAGGAATATAGAAGTTATGGGGACTCATTTGGAATCTTGAATATGATTATTTAAAATCATGTAATGTTGATAGGAAAAGACAGAATTGTCAAAAGTCTCATGAGATCAAATGAGATCTTTTAAAAATCTCCTTGAAGAAATGAGCTTTACATAGGATCAGGGGGAAAACATTCTCATTTTGATTCTACTGATAAGAAATAAGTCACTTGTATTTATTGTTTTTTTATTAATTGTAATTTTTATTGAATTTTGGGGGTGACATTGGTTAATAAAATTATATAGGTTTTGGGTGTACAATTCTATGATATATCATCTATATATTGTATTGTGTGTTCACCACCCCAAGTCAAGTTTCCTTCCATCACCATTTATCTCCACTTTACCCTTTTCTACCTATCCTTACCCCCATTTCCTTCTGGTAATGACCATATTGTTGTCTGTGTCTACGAGTTTGTTTGTTTTTTGCTTAATCTTTTCACCTTTTCACCCAGACCCCCAAACCCGCTCCTCTCTGACAGCTGTCAGTCTGTTCTCTGTATCTGAGTCTGTTTATATTTGGTTTGTTAGTTTATTTTGCTCATTAAATTCCACATATAAGTGAAATCATATGGTACTTGTCTTTCTCTGACTGGCTTATTTTCCTTAGCATAATAATCTCCAGGTCCATCCATGTGTCACAAAAGTTAAGACTTCCTTTGTTTTTATGGCTGAGGAGTATTTCATTGTGTGAATGTACCACAGCATTTTTATCCACTCATCTACTGATGGGCACTGGGCTGCTTCCAGATCTTGGAATTGTAAATAATGCTGCAATGAACATAGGGGTGCATATATTCTTTTGAATTAGTGTTTTGGGTTTCTTTGGATATTCCCAGAAGTGGAATTGCTGGGTCATAAGACAGTGTTATTTTAAATTTTTCAAGGTAACTCCATACTGCTTTCCACAGTGGCTGCACCAGTCTGCATTTCCACCAACAGTGCACGAAGGTTTCCTTTTCTTCACATCCTCACCAACACTTTTTGTTTGTTGATTTGTTGATAATATCCATTCTGACAGGTGTGAGGTGATATCTTATTGTGGTTTTAATTTGCATTTCTCTGATAATTAGTGATGTTGAGCATCTTTTCATATGGCTATTGGCCATCTGTATGTCCTCTTTGAAAAAGTGTTGAGTTTTATAAGCTTTTTATAAATTTTGGATATTAACTCCTTACCAGATGTATCATTGATGAATATGTTCTCCCATTCAGTTGTTTGTCTTTTTATTTTGTTGATGGTTTCCTTTGCTGTGCAAAAACATTTTAGTTTGATGTAGTCCCATTTGTTTTTTTTTTTTCTTTAAAATATGTTTTTATTGCTTTTTAGATAGAGGGGAAGGGAGAGGGAGAGAGAGATAGAAACATCAATAAGAGAGAAACATTGATCAGCTGCATCCTGCATGCCCTCTATTGGGGATTAAGCCTGCAACCCAGGCATGTGCCCTGACTGGGAATCAAACCAGCAACCTCCATGGGACGATGCTCAGTCCACTGAGCCACACTGGCTGGGCTATTTTTTCTTGTGTTTCCCTTGCCCAAGGAGATATATCAGAAAAAGTATTGCTGCAAGTAATGTCCGAGATTTTATTGCCTGTGTTTTCTTCTAGAATTTTTATGGTTTTGAGTCTAACATTTGAGCCTTTAATCCATTTTGAGTTTATTCTTGTGTATGGTGTAAGAAGGTGGTCTAGTTTCATTTTCTTGCATGTATCTGTCCAATTTTCCCAACATTATTTATTGAATACTCTACCTTCACCCATTGTTCTTGCTGCCTTTGTCAAATATTAATTGAATATAAAGGAGTGGGTTTATTTCTGGGCTCTCTATTCTGTTCCATTGATCTGTATGTCTGTTTTTATGCCAATACCATGCTATTTTTATTACTATGGCCATGTATAGTACAGTTTGATATCGGGTAGCGTGATTCTTATAATTTTGTTCTTCTTTTTCAAGATTGCTGTGGCTATTCTGGGTCTTTTGTGGTTCCATATAAATTTTTGGAATATTTGTTCTAGTTCTGTGAAATATACCATTGGTATCTTGATAAGAATTGTGTTGAATCTATAGATTGCTTTGGGTAGTATAGACATTTTAATGATGTGAATTCTTCCTATCCATGAACACGGCATATGCTTTCACTTATTTGAATTTTCCTCAGTTTCCTTCTTCAGTGTCTCATAATTTTCTGAGTACAGTTTTTTTACATCCTTGGTTAAATTTATTTCTAGGTAATTTATTATTATTTTTTGATGCAATTGTAAATGTGATTGTTTTCTTAGTTTCCCTTTCTGATAGTTCATTATTGGTGTATAGAAATGCAACTGATTTCTGGATATTTATTCTGTATCCTGCTACTTTACTAAATTTATTTATCATCTCTAGTAGTTTTTTGGTGGAATCTTTAAGGTTCTCTATATACAGTATCATGTCACCTGCAAGTCGCTTTCATTTTAACATTGGCTTTTATCAAAGGAAAATTGTCTCCTGAGTTGGGATAACTGAATTAATCAAAGACAATAAGAAAAGACTGTTACACAAAGAACACCTATGAGGCTCTGACCTTTTGAACCCTGGTTGTTGGAGCTCCCATCTCAATCTGGGTCACACTGTGTTTCTGGAGGAGGAAGGGGCGGCTTAGTCCATGGACTCTGTGTCTCTCTGCAGCCAACGTGGAGAGGAGCACCAAGCCCAACCTGCTTGGTGGTGTATCCACACACTGCTGCCCAAGTTGGGTTTGGCCCAAATGATCTCTTGTGGTATATTTAGACAGAAGCTAGATCACCACTCCAGAATATCAATGAACACTTTCCTGCAAGAAAGAATGCTTGGTTTGAAAATTGTGGTCATATTTCTTTCAATCTGTATTAGTGGGATAAAGGGCTACAAATACATTAAAAGGGTATCTTCTGACCTCCCAAGGAGGCAATGAGGGGTTTGAAGGGGTCAAGTCAGTTCAGAAGGACAGGTACCTCTAACACGTCTGAGAAAAACTGAATTTGTGTTTTTCTGCCTGGGATTTGTACTGAAAGGCTGTTTCTAAAGGAGAAGTGTGAAAGGGAAAGGCTGTGGGCCCAGTGAGGAAAGTGCTAGGTCTTCCTTTCTCTAAGGGCCAATCCGCATCTTCCTAAAGGACCAATGTAATGTAAGGGTTGCTCTTCAGGGGAAGGTTTTACTGTGAATGTCTTATTTAATTCCCTACCTATGTATTTTGAATGTATTTTAGAAAGGATGGTACTCCAAGCTGCTTAGGAATCAAAATATTTTCAGTGTGTTGATTAATATATTAAACCTCTGAAACTGCACATTCTTTCTCAAAGTGTCAGTTATTGCGGATCAGTGTCACAGTCCAACTTATGGAAGTCCTTTTGAAGAGGGTGGACTTCCTCCTGGGAGCAGCGGGAGGGGTGGGGGGATGGTACGTAGGATGCAAATATAGTCCGGGATCCAGCTTCCCCAGGAGGAAGTGACCTCAGCCGCAGACGCCCCTGTGTGTGCAGCTCCAGCACGTCCCTCCAGTGTGAGTCTTGGCACAGAGAGTGGCAGCTGCCAGCGTTGCGGGTAGGGATGGCTTTGTTGGCCCGGGCCTGGGGTTGCATTTGTACCGATCCATCCGCACAGCCGGACCCTTCCGACCAGACCAGTGGGGCATCTGATGCGTCCAGGGTTGCACAATGAGTGGCTGTAAAAGTGGACGCAGCTGGCCCACGAGGGACATTACTCTGCGCCTGTGTGTTGGCATCGCAGTTTAATCTACTGATAAAACGAAAGGAAACCAGGGATCTCAAGCCTGAGGGAGCTGGAATTCCCTGCTGGCCGCTGTAATGAGGCTTTAGGACTCCGCTCCCTTTGTAAACTGGGGAGAAAACGTGTGGACTCGGGTCCTTCACATCAGAACACATTCCTTCTGGTCTGTTCTCGGTAACAGCGTGCTTGGGGCTGCTGGAAGTAAAATGATCCGAAACAAGCTGTTTCTTTTGATTGTTAAGAATGCTGAATGACAACTGGAAGCTTTGTGATCGGCATTTGTTTCTGGGTCATTTGACGGAAGCACCTCTGCTTCCAAATACCCCTTTATTGGAATTCAGGCAGTTCTGCCACTTGGAGTCTCCTTTTTAATGTAAATTTCCATTGACCCTCCGGCAACCCCTAATAGACATCCAAGAACCGCCCCGGGGAATTGCCCTCCCCCAGGTACTGTTGACAGTCCTAAGGGGTGGCTGGAACCCAAAGCAGCCTAAAAACTCTGGACCTTTGGAGAGAGGGTTACCCAGGGCCTAGAGGCGCAGTGAGTGAAGAAAATAGGGGAAACAGAAGGTTCCAGAAGGCCAACTTGACAGTGCGAAAGACAGGCTTTTTATCCTAATGTGGCCCCATCGTTCCCAGTAGGACCTGACTACATCAGCATTGCTATTGCTACAGGTGTGCCATATTATTACATTGACCGATTGATCAATTTTACAAGGAATTCAGCATTTCTTATTCCTTAAAAGACACAACAGCTGCATCCCATGAAGCATGATGGTAGTCAGAGTTTTCCCTGGTGCCGATTCCACTTCACTCGCCCAATCCTTTATCTGTGTTGCTATGGGGATTTTGACTTGGAGAGTTTGGTCCTGGTTGATCTTCCTGGATTTAGATTGGCTCAATATTTAGAGTTAAGATTTGGGAGACTGTCTACCAGTTGATTCCTCAAGAGACAAAGGGTAGAGAAGAGATTTCTGCCTGTTGCCAGAACTAAAAAGATGGTCGTGTCTGTTTCCATGGCCAATGGGCGTGTACCAGGCCAGCCAAGAGCCTGGGGGATTGTGTGGACAGGTGAGGGCGCGCCTTCCTTGGGGACTTTTCACAGAATGGGAGCTGGGTCCTAAACAAGGTGATTCTGTGAATCGCTTGGAGACTCTTCCCTTCGATTTGGAACAAACAAGCTGAAAACCTCTGAAGCCAAGAATGCAAATGACCCCCGGCCCCGCCCCTGGGCCGTTGTCGTCTGCCATTACAGGAAGTGTGTGTCAATCAAAGCTTGACAGGGGAGATAGAGCGTTTTATTTTGGAAGCCAGAAGTTTGAGAACAATGACTGGAATTTCCTCTTTCTGTCCAGCAAGGGCTGTTTGTCACTGGGGAGATAAAAGTCCAGGGGTAGGGAATAAAGGTTATCGGGAACTGCGCAACACAGAGCCTTGGGGAGGGGGGCGCCGGGGAGGAGGGGTTATGGAGGAAATCTATTTCAATGCCTGTCATTAAGTTTCCATTAAAAGAACATTCAGTTAGGAATTCAAAAATAATTTAATCTCCCCAGCCAGATGCACCCAGCTGGACTCCTTGGAGCGGAGCCCTGCAGAGGGAGCTGCGAGCTGGGCCCGGTGGGGACCGGGTGGGGACCGGGTGGGGACCGGGTGGGCCCCTTCGGCTTCTCCACCCAGGGCACCCTTGCCTGCATTGGGTGTTCCAGATGTACGCGTCTTTCAGGTGAGGGAGGAAACCCAAGGCTTGTGATAGCAGGAGAAACTTGCTCTAGGGGCTACTCACTGAGTTCCTACTAGGTGTTAGGTTCTGTTTTAAGCACTTTGTATACATGAGCTCATTTAAATTTTCCCAGAAATCCTATGAGGTGGTAATATTACACTTATTTTTGACTTGGGGCAGCTCAGGTAAGGAACTTGTCCAGAGTCACTAGCTAGCAAGTGGCAGGGCGGACTCAAACCGAGATCTATCTGTCTTGAAAGCCCATGAGTTGTCCTGGACGGTTTGGCTCAGCGGTTAGAGCGTGGGCCTGCCGGGACAGTCCCTGTTCGGTTCCGCTAACAGCAGGTTTGTTGCAGTTTGTCCCCGCCCGGTTGGGGGCGTGTGGATGGCAACCACTCCATGTGTCTCTCTCATCGATGTTTCTCTTTCTCTCTTCCCCCCTCTCTCCCTCCTGCTCTATCTGAAGAAACCCAAGATAAAAGAAAAAAAGAAAGCCCAAAATGCAGACTGGTGCAGCCACTCTGGAAAACACTATGGTGTTTCCTCAAAAAATTAAAAATTGAATTGCCTTTTGACCCAGTGATCCCACTTCTAGGAATATAGCCTAGAAGCCTGAAACACCAATCAGAAAGAATACATGTACCCCCATGTTCATAGCAGCGCTATTTACAATCGCTAAGATCTGTAAACAGCCCAAGTGTCCATCAGTAGACGAATGGATAAAAAAGCTGTGGTACATATACACAATGGAGTACTATGCAGGTGTAAGAAAGAAAGATCTCTTATCCTTTGAGACAACATGGAGGGACCTGGAGAATATTATCAGAAGCGAAACAAGCCAGGCAGAGAAAGACAAATATCACATGATCTCACTTATTTGTGGAATATAATGAACATAACAGTCTGAGGAACAGGGTAGACCCAGAGACGTGGAAGTAGGGTACATACTGACAACCCTCAGAAGAGGAGATGGGGGGGGGAGAGATAAACCACAGAACTTATATGCATGTATGCATAACTGATGGACATGGACAACAAAGCTGGGGACAGGGTAGGGGGATGGGGAGGAGGGTGTCAATGGGGAAAAAAGGAGAAACATCTGTAACAAAAATAAACTAATAAAAAAAATCACTCAAGTCTACATTCTAATGTGGCCCACCACGAACCCATGAGAGCACAGAGCACTCTGGAGTTGTCAGACATTTAGCTGGGGCCCACGGCTAGTTAGCGCTGCTCCTGGTTCTGTCTTACATGGGGGAGAAACCCCTCATCGCAGAGCAAGGGGAAGCCGGGGCCAGTGCTTAGCAAACACCTCTGGACCTACATGTTCTCGGAAGAGGCCGTGTTGGGCCAGGGCCTCTGGACAATCTGCCCTTTGGCATCTGGAAGGATCGTGGGTTTCCTAAAGATTTGCCAGCCTGTTGGAATAAGCTACCCTCCTGTCTCTACATATAAGCTAAATATATATTCTAATTGTAGGTGTTTTATTTCAATCTCTGAGTAATCCTTCGAACTAGAGGCATATTGGTCCCCTCGTGACCGATGGGGAAACGGAGCCTCAGTGTCTATACTGAACAATGTCTATACTCTTTATTCACTTCTGCGCTCTTAGCGCCGACACAGTGCCTCACAGTCAATACATGGGTTCTGAGTCAGCGAATGAAAGAATTAATAAATGACTTGCTCAAGCCAACATGGTTAGTAATGAATTTGAATCCGTATCTGTCCCGAGAACTTTTCCCTGAGCCACATCATTCACTAGCGGCGGGGCCTTAACAAGCAACTTCATCATTTCTCAGTTTGTTTATTGGTAAAACAGAGCCTTAAAATAGGGTTAAGGGGAGGAGTAAGTGAAATAATCGATGTGAACATCCCTTTGTAAAATGTAAATGACTAGCTCTGGCTGGTAGCTCAGTTGGTTAGAACATCGTCCCCATACGCCAAGGTTGCAGGTTCGATCTCTGGTCAGGGCACATACAAGAAGCAACCAATGAATGCATGAATAAGTGGAACAACAAATCCATGTTTCTCTCTCTCTCTCTCTCTCTCTCTTCCTCTCTCTCTCTCTTCCCTTGCCTCCCCCCCCCCCCCAAATCAATTGTTAAAAAAGCAAATGACTAACATGGCAAAAAGGGGTAGGAGCATGGGTTTGAAGCTGAGGGCAGAGGGGAGAGCTCTGGTCCGCAGGGTAGACAGAGGCCCAGAAAGCAGATCCTGGGAGGCACTGTGACCAAGATCAAGGAGGCCACCTAAGAAGCAGCAGGCCTCAGAGGCCTACTGGACGTCGGACAGGCTAGCTGGGGGATTTGAGTGACTCCTGGTGCCTCGAACTTCATTTCAACCCAACAGGTGCTCATTGAGGGCCTACTATGAACCTGGAGACACAAGGATGGGGAAGCCAAACGGGTTCCTGCCACTGTGATAAAGATCCTGGGGGCTTAAACCAGGCTGAAGGACCAGAGCTCAACTGGAAAACTGCTGACTGTGGAGGAATTAAAAAAAAAAAAAGATATTGACATTACTGCTAACAATAAACTATTGAGGATAGTTTCAAAATTACTTAGGATTTTAAAAAGTCTTTGCAGTATATCCTACTAGGGACATGCAGTGAGCCACATGTCCGAAGGTCACCCACAGCAGTTCTTTGCTCTGTGTGATTGTGATTACGCACTGACGTGACACAGAGTTAGGTTCATTTGTTTCAGTTTATTTCCAGTTACTAGAGCTTGTTCATTGTTTTCCTGCTTTTATTAATTATGCAAAGAATTTATATGGTTTCAAAATCATAGAACAGAGTTTAGAAAACTCATTTCTATTCCCATGCCCCCTCTATCCCCTCCCTCTTATATAAACGTAACCATTCTTACTGGTTTTGTCATGCTGCTGTTTCTTTTTGAAAAATATAAGTAATCCATATTTAGTTATATCCCCTCATTTTTTTGCAAAAGGTAGCTTTCCAGAAACACAGATCTGCAGGGTTTTGAGCACCTCAGCATATATCCTGCAGATAGATCACTACACAGTGAGTGTTGACAATCCCGACATCTGATGTACCAAGGATTCCCCCTCCCAGACCCCTCCACTTTCCGTCGCGGACGCTTTTGCAGTGGTTGCTGCGACCTTGCTCCAGAGGCCCCGCCCTGCTGCTCGAGCAGGAGAGATGGTGGAGGCACCTGCTCTGCCTTCCCGAAGGCCACCTCCCTTCACAGAGCGCCTGCCCCACCTGCCGGGCAGGCTCACTCTGCCTCTGAGCTTGGGAAGGAGCTGGGTTCTCACAAGCAGCGTTCTCCGTGGGAGACTATCCGCCAGGGACTAGCAGCTCTTTAAGGATCAAACCTCAGGCAATTGGAGTCAAAACAAGTGTCCTCCAGAGAACCACCCTCACTCTAGTACATGGTCTGGGATCTCTGCAAGGGAGAGGAGGATTCAATTCTCAGGGCATCTGGATAACCACCTTTTGATTAGTGTCCAGAACCCACCATTGCATGCAAAATTTTGTGCACAGGTATTAAAATGAAAAGTAATTAAATAGATCAATAAAGTGCTACAATTGAAGTAAGATAAAAGCAGTGAGGGAGATAGAGATAAGGGCAAGCTTCTTGGAGGAGATGGCAGCTAACAGGCTTAATGGATTGCAAACATTTGGAAGATGGGAAGGGAAAGGGTAGAGAAGTAAGTGACCAGGGGCGCACATGTCCCAGACTAACAGAAGAACAGGCTGTGCATATGCATGGGGCTGCTGGGAGGGGGTGTGCTGGGAGGTGATGGGCTGGGAGGTGATGGGCTGGGAGTTGATGGGTTGGGAGGTGATGGGCTGGGAGGCGATAGGCTGGGAGGCGGTGTGCTGGGAGGCGGTGTGCTGGGAGGCGGTGTGCTGGGAGGTGATGGGCTGGGAGTTGATGGGTTGGGAGGTGATGGGCTGGGAGATGATGGGCTGGGAGGTGATGGGCTGGGAGTTGATGGGTTGGGAGGTGATGGGTTGGGAGGTGATGGGCTGGGAGGTGATGGGCTGGGAGGCGGTGTGCTGGGAGGCGGTGTGCTGGGAGGTGATGGGCTGGGAGGCGATGGGCTGGGAGGCGATGGGCTGGGAGGCGGTGTGCTGGGAGGCGGTGTGCTGGGAGGTGATGGGCTGGGAGTTGATGGGTTGGGAGGTGATGGGCTGGGAGATGATGGGCTGGGAGGCGGTGTGCTGGGAGGCGATGGGCATTAACACACAGGGGGAAGTAGCACTATGTGGTCAGAGGAGTAGCACTATGTGGTTTGATGTCAGACCTGAGGGGATCCTGGCTCTATCAGTAACCCCCAGAGTCTTGGAGGGGCAATGACATGATCAAGCAAGTATTTTACGGATATATCTCTGGTGTTGGTGTGTAGGATGGATTGGAGAAGCAATTAGAGGTGCAAACAAGCTCTCTGGGGAGGGAGAGAAAGTGTTACCACTCCCATTTTCAGAGGAGGAACAGGCTCAGAGACCATGACCTGCCCAGGTCACCGAGCTATGAGTGTGTCAGCAGGGGCCAGAACCCCTTGTTAGTTCAGTGCTCTTTCCTGGGGCCACCCACAAACCTCATGCCTGGGGTCACTGTTCCGAAGGAAAGCTCCCAGGAGGGTGGCAGCCAAGGCCAGGGACTTGCTTGACAGGACCAGAGGGCTGGAGTCTAGGGAATGAAGAAGGCACCACAACCCCAAACTGTCTCCTCGGGGGACCCAGAGGCCATGTGTGTCTACCTTTGCACCTGGCATCCCAGGAGCCTGGGAAGAAGGTGACAGGCTGGTCTCCAGGGTCACAGAGGTGACTTCATCTACACCCATGAAGTGAAAAGTAAGTGATTCTCTAAGTAGCGGGCTGTTTGGATCACTGGCAAGTTGGTTTCAGTTAAACTAAAAGTGGTGGTTAAAGACCATAATTATCCTGATGGCTCTCTCAGTTCCCCTCATCCTGGCGGTGGCCGGATGCAGACTGAACCTGGCACTGCCTCTGAGGGGCACCCCCTGTTGAAAGCACAGATCACGAAGGAGGAGAGTGGGGGGCAGGAGTACAGTGCTAAGGGCTTTGATGTCAGACTTGGTCAAACTCAGCTTCCCATTGACGAGCTGTGTTATCTAAAACTAGTTCTTAACCTTCCCGAATGGGTCCCCCCACCCCCGAGTTGTAAATAACACAATGCCTATCTTAAAGGGGTAGTGTAAGGACAATGAAATGATATGTACTGAAATAATCCCATGATACCGATCTTAAAGGGGTAGTGTAAGGACAATGAAATGATATGTACTGAAATAATCCCATGAAGCACCCAGCGTGGTGCCTGACACGGCACGGTAGTTTGAGGGATGATGACGTTGAAATGACGATTCTGATGGTGATGGGCGAAGGCAGAGTGGGGCTGAGCCTGACGCATGCGGCTTGATCCACACGGTGCCTGAGTCCCTCCTCCCGAACATCACCATTTCCCTCTCTCTAGACCCTGCCGTTGCTGTCCATTCCCAGCCTTGACCTTAACCTGAGACAAAATATCTCACCTTCCTCTCACCCCTGCTTCTGCTTCCACTGCGGACGCACAGACTCCCGCTGTTATTGTCCAAGTGGAGAAACTGAGGGCCCACAAGGAAATGGCTGGTCCAGCGTGTCTTAGTGGACCTCAGAAAGCGTCGACGGCAGACCCAGCCTTGCTTCAGACGTTCCACCAGGTGCCCAGGAGAGTGGAAACAGGTAACAGGCACTGAGCCGACTGGAGAGGAAGGTGAGAGGGAGGGAACCTCCCAAAGTCATCGGTATCAGAAGCAAGTAGTCTCTGTCCATTAGTGCATTGTGCCTCTGGCCAGCAGGTGGCGCCATACACTTCCAGATCACAAAAGTGAAAGTTCTGATTGGAAAGGAGCCGGCCTCCCACCTCCAACAGTTAGGTGCTCCAGAGAGGGCTCTGGCATTCCCAGAAAGCTCTGTAATAGCCATTAGGATGGTTAGAACGTTTAACAGAGAGACATACAATGCCTGGGTCACCTAGTCATTGCTGGGCTGATAAAATAACTGTGAAGGACTGAAAAGTTAAATTGATTTAAATGCAGAGGTTTGTAACACTAGAGAGATTAGAGTGGCAGAAGAGAGAGTTGTTACAATTTATTGAGTCTACTAGAGTCCAGGTGCTTTACATTTTCTCTACAGAAAAGCTGAAATAATACAATTATCCCCCTCTTACAGATGAGAAGACTGAGACTCAGAAAGGTTAAGATACTTGCCCAAGGTCCCTATGTGGTTAGCGAGGGCAGAGCTGGTTATACATCTGTGTATTAAACATTTATCTACATTTGCTTATTTAATCCTCATAACAACCTTAGGAACAGGAACAAACCACCCCTACAAGCACCGTATCAAAGTTCACGGGCTTTCCTCAGTAACAGGCCAACTCCTATCTCTTGGAGGCCTGGGTTCCAATCGTGACTCTTCCTTTCTTACTGTTGGCCAGCACTTAACGTCTCTGAGTTTTAGCTTTCTCATCTGGAAGATGAGATAATAACCGGACAAGGTTGTGGGGAAGGTCAATTGGGAAGCCGTGTCAATTATGAAGCGAGATTCCATTTTACGGAGTTATTTTTACTGCAGACACCTAATAGCTTAATTCACACAAAGGCGCACACAGAGCTGTTTGCCACAGGATTATTTGTAGCGATGGAAAACTAAGTGAGCCGCAGTAGGGAAATGGGTGAATGCAGTCTGGACCATAATAAGGCAAGTGCTGTGCTACTGTCAACAAGTATTTGGACACTCAGCAAAGTCCTGGGACACGCTGGCAAAGAACGCACCGGGGCTCCGCGGGGCTCATGTCCCAGAGGCAGCTGACAGGAAACACAGCTGTCAAAGGGGAGCCGGGTGCAGGGGTCCTAACCTAGTCTGGGCACCACGGAGAGCCTGCCTGAGGAACAGATGGCAAGGGCGTAAGAAAGATTTAGCCAAATGATGGGGGCACGGAAGGTGAGGACCAGGAGAAGGAGGTGCTCCAGGGAGAGGAAACATATGTCCAAAGGCCAAGATATGAGAGCACAACACATTGCAAATCACATTTAAAAAACAGGTAATGGGCCCTGCTGGTGTGGCTCAGTGGTTGAGCATCAATCCAAGCACCAAGAGGTCACTGGTTCGATTCCCGGTCAGGGCACATGGCCAGGCTGTGGGCCTGATCTCCAATAGGGGGCGCGCAGGAGGCAGCTTATCAATGTTTCTCACATCGATATTTCTATCTCTTTCTCTAAAAAATCAATAAAAACATATTTCAAAAAATATTAAACACTGTTTAGGAACCAAACACTGCTGTTTTCTGTGGGTACGAGGCATCTTTTGCTATGCGATTACTTTCTTTCTTTCTTTTTTTTTTATCCTCACCTGAGGACATTTTTCCATTTTTTGTTCAGATAGAGTGGGAGGGAGAGAGAGGAGGAGAGAGAGAGAGACAGAAACATCAACGTGAAAGGGACACATCCAGTGGCTGCCTCCCGCACGACCAACCAGGGCCGGGGACGAACTGCAACCGAGGTACGTGCCCCTAGCAGGAACCGAACCCGGGTCTCTCTGGACTGCAGGCCGACACTCTAACCGCTGAGCCAAACCGGCCAGGGCGTGATTACTTTCTTCAAATGCATTGGCAGGTTCAGGAGGTTGTGGCATCGTAGAAAGAAAAAAGTCAAAGAGACTTTGGTTTTCTGTTTTTCCTCAAACTCTCTTTAGCATCTCAGGCATAGTGCCTAGCCTTTCTGATCTCCATGCTTCTTACATATATATTTTTTTAACCCACAAAAATGAGATGATCTTTAAATATCTTGTAGACTGTGAACTTTTATGACAGTACAAGATTCAGAAAATAGTAATATAGTAATAGTAAGCCTCTGGATTAATTTAAGATTAAAATGACACATTCTAAATGTTTCCTTAAATTGTGCATAATCGGGTTTTGTCAAAACTACTTTACTGAAATTCTATTTTTTTTTTTTATCCTCACCCGAGGACATTTTTTCATTTTTTGTTCAGATAGAGTGGGAGGGAGAGAGAGGAAGAGAGAGAGAGAAACATCGACGTGAAAGGGACACATTGAGTGGCTGCCACCCGCACGACCAACCAGGGCTGGGGACAAACTGCAACCGAAGTACATGCCCTTAGCGGGAACCGAACCCCGGTCTCTCCGGACCGCAGGCCGACGCTCCAACCGCTGAGCCAAACCGGCCAGGGCTGAAATTCTATTTTTTAAAAATAAGGTGTAGAGAAAATAAATGTATTTCAGCAGTGTGGAATGTATGACTTTAGAAATATTCTCCAAAATAAATAAGTCTAACCGGAAAAAAACTTCAAGAACATTATCAGCATTACTGTCTTTGGAAGTAATCATTAAGAGAAAATCCAGAAAATAGCAAAGGATTTTAATTTTTGATAAATTCTAAGTCATAATGCATTAAAGATCCAATCAAGTCCAGACAAGCAAATACTGAAAAGCACTATAAGAGTGAGATAAGCCGCTGTCCTACAGGTTACATGAGTAAAACCCCTTTTACCGTTGCCCAGGCTACACCGAATTCTGTACTTCAGTGAATGAATATCCAGAAGCAATAATCATGAATGCACTTTGTGAACAGATAAACACATTTTGTTGCCCTTTCAAATAATCCATATTATTGTAATAAAAGAGGAAACCACTCAAAAATATTAAACACTACTTTTAATGAAAAATTCTTTAAAATTAAAATTTGAAGTATTTTTTGAAACATATAATTTTGTTGCATGCATATGTTTATATACACATGAAGAAGGACAAAGAAGTAACCAAAATCTATTCATTCATTCATTCATTCATCAATGTGTTTTGAGGGCCTGTGGGTCTGGGAACTGTTAAGGGTAGTAGGGATATAGCTACTAGAAAGATAGTGAAGGGCCCCACCTGTATGAACTTACTTTTTAATGGAGGGAGATGGAAAATAAACAAATAGGTGCATACAATTAAGACAATTTTGAATAATGAGACCACACGGAACATTAGAAAGGGAGGGATAGAGAAGGATGGATGGAGGGAGCTGCTTTGGAGAAGGTGGTGAGGAAAGGCTGCCTGGGGAGCTAACTCTGAGAACTGACCAATGGGAGGAGCCAGCTCTGCAACGTTATGGGAGCAGAATATTCTAGGACGGTGGTCCTCAACCTTGGGCATACTTTGGCATCATCTGGGGGCCCCATAAAATGCTGATGCTTGCTGTCTCCAACCCCAAAATTCTCATTTAATTCCTTGGAGTGGGGTTACAACCTGGGCACTGGAATTTCTCCATCCTTCATAGGGACTTTGACAGCTTTCCTGGTGGCACTGACATACAGTGAGTCTGAGAACCACGGGTCAAGGTGGAAGCATGTATAAATGATACAGGTGTTCACAGTGACTATCCCATCATCTCTGAGTTGTGGCATTATGATCATTTTCATTGTCAGTTTTTAAACAGTCTGTATTTTATTTATAGATTTTCTTTTATAGTCACACATTTCTTTTTTTTTTCTTTTTGTTGATAATCCTCACCTGTGCATATTTTTACATTGATTTTTTTTTTTTTTTTTTTTTTAGATAGAGTGGCAGGGAGGGAGGGGGGACTGGGAGAGAGATTTGTGCCTTTGGAAATCGAACCCTTGACGCTTCAGTCTGAGGGCCCATGCTCTAACGGCTGAGCCGAACCAGCCAGGGCTCTGAGTGAGGAAAGAGCCCGCAGAGGCCTGAACAATTAGAGATCTGATTCCAGGCAAGGAAGATCTGCTGCGAACAGCAGCCTTCTCTAAACTTCAGGGTTTGGGAAGATCTTATCAGATGCTTCTTTTGTTATTTAATGTAGTTTTCCTGTGAACTTAATTTCTGTTGTTTTCTTACTTGGGGCTCTGAATGAAACACAGAAAGATGAATCAGGCCCTTCTCCTTAGTCCCATTTCTCCCAGCATGATCTCACTCTGCTGTCCACCCCATCACGAAGCTGCCCTGGTGTCTCTGAGGCCCTGGTTAGAACTGTCCAAGGCCAGATGGCAAAATGCCTTCTATTTGGTCTCTGGAATTTGCCAAGATTCTACTCACATTTCCCAGTGTCATTCTCTTGCCGCTTACACTTTCCGCACAAAGAACACAGCCCCAGGAGTTGGGCACTCTGGTCCTTCCCAGTCACACCACATTCTTAAGAACTCCAGCGCAAAGTGAAGAGGAAGGACAGACAGACGCAAGTTTTTCTCTTGTTCTGCTTCCTGATTGCATCCTGGCCCCGGACAAAGGCTCCAGTGTGTGGGCCCCACCCCTGGACTCTGAGCTCATGATTTCTGCTGCTAAGAGGACAGTGAGGTGTGGTGTGGTGCGTGGGTCACAGCCCCGAGACCAGGTTCCTCTCCGGGCTCAGCCTCCAAGGAGCTGTGTCACTTCGTTGTTATGGGCCTTTCAGGAGGGTCCAAGTGACAGGACCCCACTGAGTGCATCTCTTCCCAGCTCTGAGCTCAGTGTCTTTACATTAGTCATCTGAAACTAGAGGTGGTGGAAGTATTTATACCCTGAAAATCAGCAAATACTACAAATCAGGCCCTTCGCTCCCACCTGCCCCCTCAAGAGCCTGCTGTTAGCATTTACCAACACACCACGGCGGGTACAGGCCAGGCTGTGTCCACAACCACCCAAGAGCGCCTGCTACCGGTGCAGACCCCTGGAACCAGGGCCTGCAGATGCCCTCGGTGGTTCCAAAGATCCGGGTACCAGACACTGGTTTTCTAAGGAGCGGCGGAATCAATGCACGACATGTTCTGAAAAGTCATCTTCAGCTCTAAAAGAACCTGCTTCTGTTTGCCACCTGATGTGCTCACAGGTTGGTGACTGTGGCTACGAACAGGAATCATCTACCACTGATCTATCTTTTTCTTACACATCTGGGGGCTGCTTTGCTCTTAAGGGGGGTGGGTGGGAGCGGAGGGCCTGATTTGCAGTATTTGCTGGATTCTGGGGTATAAATTTCTACCACGGCCAATTTCAGGCGACTAATGTAGACACTGAACTCGAAGCTGGGAAGAGATGCACCCAATGGGGTCCTTCACTTGGACCCTCCGGAGAGGCCCACAACAATGAAGTGACACAACTCCTTGGGGGCTGAGCCCCGAGAGGAATCTGGACTGGGGGCTGTGCCCCACACTGAGCCTGCTGACCTGTTTCCACCTTGACAAGGTAATTCCTGGTCCCAAGGTTTAAGCCAACTTGATCCTGGGGTCCCTGTAACCAGCCCATCCTCACTAGCGATGCTGGGGCCTGGAGGGAACACGGCACAGGCAAGACAACCAAAGTTTCCTTTCAGAAGTGACTTCTCAGGGGGAAACGGAGGCACACAGGAGTAATGAGGGTGTCCTTACATGCCCTGGGTCCCCAGGGACTGGCCTGCTGCGTACTGCCTATGCCACGTGGGACTTAATGGTAGCTCTTGCTATGATCTGGGGAGGAGAGGACATTGCTGCAGAGAGAGACAGAGGCAGAGATGTTTTTGAGCAGACATCACTGTCCTGAATTCGGCTTTGCTGCACTTGGCTCACTGCCAGCAAATAGAGCTGCTAGCTCAACCTCTGCCACCAGGAATGTCTTCAGTGAGGAGAGGATGGTGGGCCCAGGAGCAGTCCGTCATCTGTCCCTGAGAGGGGAAAGCTCCAGGTCTGCAATACCAGGTCTTAACAGCTGCGGGATTCTTTCCCGGTCCCTCTCCTGCCTCTATCAGCCAGCCACTCTGCCCCCTGCGATGGGACCTTGACTTTCCATCTTCTTAGGTTCGTTCCACATCCCTTCTTTCTGAGCCTTCCACAAGGGCTCCGAGTAAGGCCTTTCCGGCTTCCGGTGTTTCACGGCTTGCGCGGCCTCCAGATCCGCACCCTTGGCATTGCACAGCCCCCTCTGGCTGCGGGGGTGGGGGTGGGGGACCCTGCCCAAAGCCTCTTTAGATATGGATTATGGCCTCAGGCTTGCTCCGGCCCCACTGCAAGGACAGAGGAGAAGGGCTCCCCCACCCCCATCGCCGTTTGTCTCCACAGAGTCCCCTGGGCCCACTGGGCCACCACTGGCTCTGGGAGGCCGGGTTGCAATCTGGAAAGGCAAGCAAGCAAGGACTTCCCCGAGCCTCCGGCAGGAGGGCGACGCCTTGGGGCCGGGGTCTCGGCTGACCCTGGACGGGAGGCAGGGGCGGTTGGCACAGAGATCCAGACAGGGGATCTGAGGGGAGTTTCAGCTTCCTCTTGAACTGATCCCCCAATCTCACCCCGAATTACTTTAATCTTTTCCAAAAAAGCCACATTATAACTGCCAGACCACTTGAACTCTGGAGTAGGGTGGAACCCCCGTCAGCTGAATTGGTGCTGCCCCAGCCAGGCAGGGGCGCAGCCTGGCACAAGCTGCATCCCGCGCTGCCCCCGCCCCCACCCAGCGCCCCCTGCACCGCCGCAGCGCCCTCCCCACCCAGCCCTGCCCCGCGCCCGGCGGGCCCTCCCCGGGAGCCGGCGGCGGCCGGGCGGGCGGTGGGGCTGAGCCTGAGCCGGCTCCGGCCGTCTGCGCGCCGCGCTCCAAGGCAGCGGGGTGAATGGACGGCATCCAGTCCTGCCGGCAACTTGAAAATAAAAATAAAACAGAGGGAAAAGAAATAAATAATAAGGAGCGCGCCAGAAAGCCAAAGAAAATACAATTGCAAGGCCCGAGCAGGCTTCGAGCCCGCAGTCGGCCTGGGCGGCGAGCCCTTGGCGTTGGAACCCGCCGGGCCTTTGTGCGCCCCCCTTCCCCACGCCACCCCCTGCGCGGCCTGTCCCCATTGAGGAAACACAATCCGGGCTGTGCTGCGACGAGCCCGCGCCCGGGGCCAGAAGAGGCCTCGAGCACGCCCCAGCCCCGCCACAGGGACCGCCTTGTTCTTTGTGCGGGCAAATATTTATTTTGGTTCAAGTGGACCCCTTTCCATAAAGACCACCTGGTTGTAATCAATAACACCTATTTTCAGATAATCTGCCGCTCTCTAGGCAGAGCCCACGGAACTCACCCAAACAGAGACCTTTTCAAAGGGAATTGTAAATGGGCTGGATTCACAGAGGGCTGGGGGAGGGACGGGATGGGGGTGCAGGGAGGAGGGGAAGGGGGCCCACGGAGCTGGGTGGTCAGGACAGAACTGAGCCAGGTAACTGTCTTTCCTCAGACTTGCCCCCTCCCCCCACGTGCTGGGTGGGGGTGGAGTGAGGGAGGGCCTCCAGGAACCTTTCTCAAAACAAAACAAAAACCTTTCTGTGATGGACCAAATGTTGCTGCTGAGGGAGACTGCTAGAAACAAGGGCGGCTTCCTCTTCTGTCCAGGAGAGCATCTACCTTGTCAAATCAGGATTCGGTAAAAAAGCGGAACCAAATGCACCCAGGGGGGAGATCCCCAGAGGGGCTTCCCACACCCTGCCTGCGCAGTGGACGTGGCAGGACACTGTCCCAGCGAGAGCTATGCTGAGCACCTACCCTGGCTGGCATGGTTCTCGGTGGTGCAGCAGGGACAGAACGGAAAATTCATGCCCACGTGCAACTTACACTCAGGTGGGGAGACACAGACAATGAACAAGTGCAGAGGTGACACCGGATGTGAGGTACAGGAGAAAGGAAGTGCTTCGTGAAGATGCTCTGAAGAGTGTAAAGGGCTTTGTGCTTCAGCCCTGAGGTAGAAACAGCTGTCCCTCTGGGCCAGTTGGTCTCCTTGTGGCAGGTGTCAAGAAGAGTCAGAGGTGCTGATAGCTTATCAGGTCCATGTCCACCTCCTGACATAATTTCAGAGCCTCAGAATCTTCAACTATGCACTGGGCTTGATAATGCCCACCTTACTGGCTTGTTGTAAGGGTCAAAAAGCATGGATAGCACACTTCACTCAATGTTAGTTCCTTCCCCTCCAAATGCCATATCTTCATCTAGGTCCAGTGGAGAAGTAGTATCTTGTTGTTGTAATATGACATTTATTAAACTTTCCATAACATAAGATTTCTAGGCAAAGCGTGAAGACCACGTAAGTTCTGGAAGCTGGGGCCTGGGATTCCTTTGATAGGGATGCCGTGCTCCATCTTCCCGCACTGGGTGCTATCTGGCAGTAGGCATGGCCTACGCCAGCCAGTCCGGGTGCCTGCCATGCCCTCAGCCCCACTAGGGAAGAAGCCTGTTTAGTACCATGTGTCCCTCCCTGGCCACTGCCACTGGGCCCTGACCCGAGGACAGGCAATCCATAGACTGCAGGTGATCAGAGTGAGAAGACAGTAATTGGCTTAGCAAGCACTTGGCTAGGCATACTGACTGGGAAATCCGAGACTGAGGCCATGGTAGTGGGAGAACAGTATGAATGTGTGAAGAGGGTATTTTAGTCACGGGAATTTAGGAGCACCCCCACTTGAATTCCTTGGAGTCTAGTACCTGTTTGGTTTCAGGTTCCATGAGGCTGTCTGCCCATTTTTACAAGGTTCCTGTCCCCCTCAACCCCTTGAGTGTTTTATAATAAATTCGCAGTACTTGAAGAAGCCTGGGGGAGTGCCTGTCCCTTACCACCCAAAGACCCCCTGGCCCATGAAGTCTGTCTAAATAACATAGGGGTTCTCTTGAACCATATGTGGCCGGGGAAGGCGGGAGGAGGCCACTCCGAGAATAAGCATGTCATGTGCACAGTGGCGTTAAAACCTCAGCAGATAAAACTGTTTCAAGAATTTTCCTTCTTTATCTGTTAGTAAGGCCCTCTGTGGTGTCAGAGATCCACTGTAAAGTCCTGACAAATAACTTCTCGGATCCCAACGCTGTTTTCTCTGTCCTTGGAGATGGCTGGAGAGAGGAGACGGAACTGATTTACTTGGTCTTTGTGTTGGTTGGGCCAAGCTGGGGCTGAATGGACGTCGTTGATCTTCAATGAGAATGTGGCGTTCTCCCTCTGGTCAGAGATGTCCTCAGCACTGATTCTTAGCTCTGAGCTTGCCAAGAGATTAAACTTGGGCTCAGGCACTCTGGTGGGGGTTGATGGCCCAGGAAAGATTATGATGAGAAAGGGTCGGGGACAGGAAGAAGGGTGGTGTGTTGGAATTTGGGATAATTGAATCTGCTGTGCAGCCAGCACTTATGACCTGGGTCATCCGCGGCTGGATCTTGGATCATAAATCCACTAAGACCAGGAAATTCCATGTTTGTTCTCAGAGACCAGTATGGCTGAAGATTTAGTGAGGGTGGTTTTCCCCTTCTGAAGATGCTGTAACCCTGAGTAAATGAATATTTTTGCATAAGATTGTTATACTTACGTCCTGAAAACCTAATACCAATCCCTCTGTATAAAGGACATTTATGCATGCACTGTGATTACCCAGAACGTTGGAGGTGGAATCGACTCCCTGCAGGGACCTACTACGTGTGAGTTACAAGGCCACGTTTCGACTCTGGCTTTCCCTCCGTTGTCTGTTGGGCATTCATCAGTGCGAAGCTGGGGATCGTTTGTAATCAACTCTCAACAAATTGAATAACTGTTCTCCTGAAAACTAGATTATTCCTCCAAAGTGAGATTTAACATAAGTGCACATAGTATGCGAATGTGATTTTTATGGTACTTCCAGAGTTTTCTGGAAACCTTACTCAGGAATTCTCTCTTGGAATTAGCCAAACCTCCCCATGAGTAAGGGGCTGGCATCGTCCAGGAATGCAAGTCTCCCAAGGGTGCAGGGCAGCTTAGAGATGACTGTGTCCATGGCCACGCAGTTCATATGTGTATGGAAACCCTCACTGCTCCCCTCACTCCCATGTGCCCAAGCCCTCCTCGAGGGCTGGCTGTGAGCGTGCACGGCAATCCTAGGATTTGATTGCTACACTGAAGCCACTTGAAAAACTACATCCTTTGGAATTTTGTGTCTTGGCTTCTGATCAGGTTATCACTGATGTTTGGAAAGATTCAGTGTGAAAGGAAAAGCCTGAGAATCATCAGGAATACTCCTTTCACGGCAGGTTTAAACCACAATCCAACTAACTGTGCTTTTCAGAAATGAGTGGCAAGTTCATATTTCTTCCTCACAGACCAAGTACCTCTGGATAGAGTTTGCATCCTCCACATTTTAAAGTTCTCAGATGGATGTTTGATGAAAATAGGTTCCTGGTGGTTATATGTTCCATTATGATATTTTTAAATGAAGATAAATGCTAGATGAAGAGAAGTTCCTATAAGACAGGAAGAGCAAGGGAAGAGAAAGTTGTCAGGAAAAGCTGGAGTGTCTGGAAAGTGTTGCTAGAATACATGTGATGCCTGATTAAACTTTTTGGACAGCCAGAGCCTCAGGGCAATATCACAATCCGTGGAGAAAGCCATCTTCTGGGGAAACCAATTAGCACCAAACCCTGACTCAGCAAAAATCTCCAGGCAAATTATAACAGTACTCTGGGCTTACACTTTAACTGTCTCACCCATGTGTTTTATTTGCTCTATGTATCTCTGGAGTTAACTGTGATGGAGCAGAGCAGGACCCCTCACCCTGCCTCTCAGGACTGCTAGGCAGCTGGGCTTTGGACATTTCTGCCCAGTGGGTGCAGTTTGACAAACAACAGACATGGATTGGACCCTTCTCTAAAGCTAGGCACTTGCTAGGTGCTAGGAATTCAAAAGAAGAAATCAGATACAGTTCCTGTCCTTCGTGTCCTTATAGTCTAATGGAGGACACAGAGATTCAAACATGAATAGATCCGGGGTCTCTAATTGCTGTATGTGAGCACCACCCAACATCCAATGGTAATGGAAGTCATGCCATTGTCTACCCTAGCCTCTTCAAAAAACACTGGTGGTGTATTCCAGAGCATGGCTTTTCCACTTGCACCAGCTTTACCCCAGTCTCTGCCTCCTTCCAATCTCTCCCCTGATACAAGGCTTTTATTTCATTTTCTCCTCCTAGACCTCATTCCCAACTAGCTCCTAGTTCATTAGCCTCCCTGGTTAACTCCCATCCACTTCTCCCCTTTCTCTGACTATTCTCCAGATTCTGTAGCTTGAAAGGTACAGAGGTGTGTGTGTGTATGTATGTGTGTGTGTGTGTGTGTGCCCTTGTGTGTGTGCATGAACACACATACATTTGGATGAGGGAATGTAGAAGCAGGCAAAACCCACAAGTTAATGAATCTTGAGGCCCCTCGTCTCCATTCACAGCCAACACATACACACGGAGATAGGTGCAGTCTTAAATGTATATTCATGGATCTTCCTTTTTCCCTTCTTTCTCCTCTTTCCTTTCCCTTTCTTCCCTTCTGCTTCCCATGCTGGAGGATTTGTTCTGGAAGCCATAGATGGACCAGAGCAAGGTGAGTATCACAGTGCAGAGGTATCAGGGCTTGCACAGGCTGAGCAGGGCATCCATGTAGAGCATTCTGGAGTGTGGTGATAGTGCCCCAGGGGAGTGAAGAGAGCACTCCTGGGAGGCCGGTGCAGTAGCCTGTCCTGGGAGTCAGGGCTTCAGCAGGGTGAGCAGGGTTCCCTGCAGTGGGGTGGCCTGGCTTGGGGTATCAGAGCTGGACAGGGTGAGGAGGACACCCATGTGGAGGCACAGCCTCGTTTAGGGTAAGGAGGATGCCCACGCAGTGGAGGTGGCAGGATGGGAATGGAGAGCCACAGGGAGAGACACAGGGAACATGTCACATGGGCATGGGGATACAGCAGAGATGGGATCGATAAGTACATAATTACACTTAATGGAAACCATATTTCTCATTGTCAAATAAAAGAATCACAAATAGGGAAAGAGAAGAACAAGGATGAACTCCATGGTGTTAAACCGGAAATGGGTGCATCAGAGTGAAGTCCAGGTTTTCACTACATGTAGATATTAGAGCAATTAATATAGATATGGATATCTATGCATATGTGGTGGTTAATTTTACGTGCCAAGCTGGTTGGGCTCAGGGATGCCCAGATAGCTGGTAAAACATGATTTCCTTGTGTGTCTGTGATTTCCTTGGGTGTTTCCAGGAGAGATGAGCGTTTGAAACAATAGACTGAATAAAGCTGATCACCCTCACCAGGTGGGACGTGGGCAGGCACCATGGGATCCACGGGCCTTGAACAGAACAGAAAGGGGAGGAAGGGTGAGCTCTCTTTCGCTGCTTGAGCTGAGACATCCACTTCCTTCTGCCTTTGGACATCGGCACTCCTGGTTCTTGGGTTTTGAGAATCACACTGGGATTTACACCACGGGCCTCCCATTCTCAGGCCTTCAGACTCACTTGGACTGAATTACAGAACTTGCTCTCCTGGTTCTTTAGCTTGTAGATGGCAGATTGTGGGACTTCTCAGCCTCCATAATTACATGAGCCAATACCCATAATAAATCTCCTCTCTCCCTCTCTCTCTCTCTCTCTCTATATATATATATATATATATACACACACACACACACACACACACACACACACACGGTTGGGTAAAAGTAGATTTACAATTGTGAGTACCTGAAACAGTTTATTCTTGTATTATTATTTATTATTATAATATCTTCCATTCAAACAACTGTTTGTATGGAAATAGGATATAGGTATATGCATATGTATCCTATTGGTTCTGTTTCTTTGGAAACCTGGACTAATATAGCATATGCATGTCTGTAAGTGTCTGTGTGTCTGTGGGACTGTGTGTGTGTGAGTGTGTACGAATACATATGTGTTGCCTCGCTCTGCCCCCTGAGAAGGTCTGGAATAGCAACACTATAATAGAAACGAGCACACCTACCACCCAGATATTGGCTTATAAATATCATTTTTCACTAAAGTGCACCAGTAACCCTTGGAGAAACGAACGACTCCGGGCTGGGTCAGGGAGCCCCAACTATGTTGTTGAGGAAGTGCTCAAAGACTTCTGGGGGCACATCAAGGGTCACAGAAACCAGCTTGAATGGTCTTCCACTGGGACAGTGTAATCATCAAAATGAATAATGATAAGAACATATCATATTCACTGAATAAGATAGAAAACCATGAGTCTTTAGAGACATAAATACTATAAGTGAATGAATACATTGAAATTTGAGATGAATGAGATATTTACATAATTTCATAGTACTTTCCCACAAAATACTTATTAATTGCAAAGGGGAACAGAGTAGCTTTACAGTGGAGAAGCCTGGCAGATACCACCATAATCAGATCATCAAAATAAACAAAATCAATGATGGAATAAGTTGAATTATGTGCCACATCCAGGCTACGATGAGAAGGAAGCTAGTAACTCCTGATACCTGTCAGAGACGCTTAACCTGAATCTCATCATGAAGAAATACCAGACCACCCCAAGTTGAGGGCCATTCTACCAAATACCTATACTATTCAAAGTTGTCAAAGTCTCCCAGGTCAAGGGAAGGCCTTGAGAGTGTTCCAGACTAAAGATACATAATAATTAAATGCAATGTATATTTCCCAATGGGGTCCTTTTGCAAAAGACAATAGTTGGGCAATTAGTGAAGAATGAATGGTGCTTGAGGATTCTGTGGTTATAATCTGTCCACATTAAATTTCTGATTTTCATGATTATACTGGATTATGTGGGAGAACATCATTGTGGGAAGTACATACTGAAGTATTTGGTTGGGATGAAGTATCAGGTTGACAATTTATTCTCAAATGGTTCAATAATATATGTTCTTTGCTTCTTGTTCTTTATTTTTATTTTTGTGTGTGTGTGTGGTGATGGTACAATAATATATGTTCTTTCTACTGTTCCAACTTTTCTGTAAGTTTGTGACTGTATCAAGCTTTTACAAATTGTTGAAGTTAAAACATATATTCCTAACATGCAATAAAACAGAGAAGTATGGTTTAACTCTATCTTATGATATCAGGGGAGAACAGAGACCTGCATGGAGTTTTGAATGGTGAGGAGGACCTGCCTCCCAACCGACACTATGTTGCATTTTCATAGTTCTTTTCAGCATATAGAATATCTTTACTTACAGTATCTTACGTAACTCCCATGATAACCTTATATGCTTATGACTATAATCCTCATTTGAGAGGTGGGGGGGACTCAAACTCTGAGATAGTGAGCTGTAATTAGGGCAATGGAAATGCTGTGCTCCAGAGCCAGGTCTCCCTGACTCCATCCCTGCTCTTTATGTATTCACTTAGCATTTATTTACTGATCAGCTACTGTGTGCTGCCTCCTATGCAGCACACAGACTAGACAGACGTCTTCTCTCATGGAGTTTACCAGCTGCTCTGGGGGCACAGACCACCTGGGTCCACGCTTCCAGAGCATAAGACCCCAGCTCCGACCTCTGTTTCTCAGCCGACTGAAAGATCCAGCCCAGCATTTGTGACCAAGTGTATTTGTGGCCTTCCCTCGTCACAGTCCTGTTTTACGAGCAGCATCCTGAGCTCGGCAGCACACTCTGCTCCGCGACTTTAGGTGGCACGGTGGGCTGGGCATGGGGAAAACGCAGTGGTTCTCAGGAAAATCCAATTACTCCCACTTTTCACTCGTTTGGAAAATGCCTTCCTGACCGCAAAACAAAATCAACACTGTACTCAACTCCCCACTCAGAGTGCTCACCAGTTAACAAGGACTTAATAAAAGTTCTTGGAAAAAAACTAGCAAATACCGGCAGATAACAGTGATTATAAACCTACTTCCTGTGCAGTCATTCATAAAGGGTTTTCCACGTGTCATCTCATACCTCACGGGAACCCTTGTGGGAGATATTTGTTGGTCAGCTCCCCCATTCGTAGGTGCAGATAGTTGCCCAGTAGGTGGAAAGGTCAGCATTCGAACCCAGGTCCTCTGGCATTACATCCTTGCTCGTTTATCTACCTAAATGTCCTCGTTGCCTCTCTTCCCACTGAGAAAACACATGAGGTAACTGACTTAAAATCTGAAGTTTAGTTTAGCAATTGTAGGGAAGTGAGTGGTCTCACTGGAAACTTTTTCTGTTTCCCCCTAGAGCTTTTAAGCTAAGTGTAAATTGACTATGTGCTTAGGAATTTACCAGCTCAGACAGACTGAAACAATTAGACAGGAGGCCAAGTGAGAGTGAGAGGGAGACAGACCCCAGGCATGGGAGCCGACATTCCTTTTAAAAGCTTCCCTTCATATCCTTTCTCAATTGGCTGAAACCCTAGAGGTTTGACTGGCGAAACCACTTCCTCTCAGAAGTGTCCGTTCCCCAAGGGAGCCTGGGATTTGTAGTCTTGGAACCGGCTGCCCTTTCGCAGTCCTCGAGCTGGCTCCCTGGCTGCAGGACTGCAGTGTCAGCTTCAGTAGCTTTCTTGATGATGAAGTGCCCAGCGTGCTTTTTGCAATACACAGAGTTCTTCCTGGATACGAGTTGAAGCCTCTGTTTATTCACCAGAACCCAATCCCCTGGTCCCCCATTCAGGTTCTTTATGACCTCCCCTCTCTCTCACATTGATACTAAGCACCGTTTTACGGCCTCCTCTGGAGGGAGAGCTGGACACAAGCCCAGCACTACGCGCATGGCAGAGGAACCTCCGAGGCGGATCCCCAGCGGGGTGGGAGCAGGGCAGCCAGGCTCAAAGGTTGCTTCCCAAAGAGGTGTCTGTTGCTAGTTTTTAAGGTGATATGTTTACATGATGGCTGTTAATGAACAGATATTAGAGGAAGTAGGGTGTGAAACCAGGTCCACAGGCGACTCACAGAAAACACCACATTTTGTTTCATTTTGCTTTGAGTTTTATTTCCTCCCCGACCATTGCCTTGGCCTGGCAGCACCTTGGCTTAGAATAGACAGATGTTCTTTTCTGCCCTGGTGTTCATTTGGTCTGAACTAGTCACACCCACTCTGACCGCCCACACTTTACGAATTACCCATGAACTAAATAAACATCGTACATTCCTTGTTCAATTGCATGGAGATATTATTGGTTAAATAAAATAAAGATCATTTTAGGTGTGATTAATTTCTGGTGGTCGTTGACCAACAAATATGTTGCAAAGCAGCAGATACGGAAAACAGAGCGTCCTTTGCATAGAAGTCAACAATATTTTTTGACACTAAGAATATATGACCTCTTGCTCAAAAGGGCTGTTGGCCAGTGTCCTAAACTGTGGGGAAGACTGATTTCCAGCAGAACTGCCCCATGCTTCTCTCTTCTTGGCTTGCACTGTTTGTTAGAACAAATAAACGTCAGGGCATAGGTGCAGACTGGTGGGGTGGAGAAATGACTGAACCAGAAGTGAGGAGGGCACAGATCCTGTTTGTCCTCTCCAACTAGCCAGCTGGATGCCCTTGAGTAAGCTAGTAAATCTTAAATATGGCCATTACAGGGGAATAAATGCCAGCCATTCCTCCACACAGATGATTTAAGGAGGCTATAGTGTCCTGGTCCTGTTAGCGAGCGGAATAGCTTTGTAAGTGTGGAATAGATCACTGGCAAACAAGTTCAAGGCGCAAGGTCTGGCCACAGTCCTACTTTATGGGGGTGATGAACATGTCAGTGTTCGAATAGGGTGTAAACGGTAACATAAACAGAGCCACTTTAAATGGAGCCAGGGCTGCCATGCCAGGGGAGCTGCCTTGCACGTCATATGTCTCAAATCTTTGAAATGTTAAAACAGGGCAAAATCATCTTCGGACTGGGCCTACGCAATGTTGTTTCCCAGGAAACTGTTTGCAAAGATGGCAAAAAAGCAGTTATTATGACTCCTGGGCCGATGGATACTGGATCAACAATTTAAAACATTGGTTAGAATGAGCATCACTATGGTATGTTATCTGAACCAATAGAAACACCTTCCATCTATTGACGTAGTTGTTCCCTTTCCCTTTCTCATCAATACTCACTGTTTTTGTCTCCTAACTGGAACATTGTTTGGGCTTCTGCCTGAATCAGTGCTTCCAGGATAGCTATTCTTACGGGTTTCAAGAAAAGCTGTTGCCTCTCACTTTGAAGGGCCTTTTTGTTTTTCGGTTGAAAAGAGCATATAAAAAACCCTCTTCACAGGGTGAAGCCCCAGGGGTCTGAACATCCTTTATGTGCTTCCATTTCCCCTAATGAATACTCTGTAGATTTCAAGATTGATGGCAAACTTGCCTGACTGAGGTAGAGATTTTCAAAAGATTACAGCCAAACTATTCCCAAACATACCTGGTCTTCATCATCTCCCTTTCTATGCTCGGGCCGCTAATACCAAGTTTTATTTTCCCTTTTCTCAGAAGTCACAGGCAGACTCATACAGATGTATACGTACACACTTATTCAGACTGAATTTCTTGTGGAGCGTTGGCAGCAGGAGAGACACCACACAAAGACAATGGAGGAAAACATTAACATTTCAGTTTCAATTTATTTTTAAAATTTTCTATTTTGTGTTAGTTTTATAATAGAAATAATAATGTAACAGTTTATGTATATGGTTTATAAACCAATGGGCATATATTGAGACTATTTGCTTAACACACTTTTCAATGGTAGGGTGCAAGTTAAGAAACATTGGAGACCGATGTTCTGGAGCACATCTCATTGCATCTGGGAAGACATGTTGTCTAGAAGATACTGTGTTACTAAGGGAAGGTTATAGGGTCACCGATGCTGTGAGTCTAATTCCTCACAACATTTAGAACTTGCCGAGCCTCATTTTTTTTTTTTTTTCATTATAAAATAGACAAAATTGAAAACAGCTAACTAACAGTGAAGCACTTTGCAGAAAGTTTCTTCCTTGGGAAGAAAAACACCTTAAACATCCGCATGGACCATAAAATGCTGGCATTTATGGGAACAGTGAAAGCTGGGTCATCTTATTCTGTGCTGGGTTATCAGGAGGATGGCCACTTGGGTTTGAGGAGCTTTGGGGATGAAACAGAATGAAGTTTAATGGACAAGGTCCATCCTTGACCAGCCTGTTTGCTCTGGTCTGGTTCCTGAACACAGATTGTCTGTGGTCTTGGCTGTCATCCTAGAAATCTCTTATAGAAAGATTTAAATAACATTAAAAAGAAATCTCTGCAGACTTCACCAACTGAAGGTTAGTTTTAATGTCCAGATTAAACATTCTTTCTGGATCTGCATGTGCGGGTGTTTCTGGATGAGTCAACATTTGGATTGGTAGATTTAGTGAAGTAGATTGCCTTCCTCAATGCATCAACCCATCTATTGGGTAGAATGGGACAAAAAGGCAGAAGAAGGAGGAATTCACCTTATGCTTCCTGCCTGCCTGCTTGAGCCTCAGCTTCTGTTGTGCTGTCCTTGGATTGGGATTTACACCATCAGCTCTCCTGGTCTTCAGGCTTGTAGGTTTGAACTGGAACTCCATGCCTGGCTTTCCTGAGTCTCCAGCTGGTACACAGTAGACCGAGGGACTTCTCAGCCTCCAAAATCACATGGGGTCAATTCCTCACAATCAATTTCTTTTTCTCTTTCTTTCTATGTGTGTGTGTGTGTATCTATATATAGACATCTATCTATATCTATATCTATATCTATCTATTTATATTCATATTTATATTATCTCCTACTGGTCCTGTTTCTCTGGAGAACCCTTTCTAATACAAGCAACAATCAAAACCATATTGATTTTTGTACTTTCTACTGTAATGCAGTTTGTACATCTGAAAAATGCTTCATGGTACAAGAGGTAAATAGGAAACATCTCCTGGGAAAACCCTTCGGCCTACTGGAGGGGTAAATAAGAAAATGATGTCCTCAGTTCTGAGTGGAGAAGGCACAATTTATTTACTCAAATTATTTTACAACGTAGTCTTCATGGATCGTCGTCAGCTTAACACTTAAAATAGCTGCAAAAGGTCAATGATTACCTGCAAAATTATATATATTTTATTATCTAAAAAATATATTGCATATACAGGGCAGGAAAATCCCTTGTACTCACAAAGAAAAGTTTACTTCTTCTTTGCAAAGTTGTGAGGATTGCAGAATGGTTATTTACAAACAATTCCAAAGCATGAAAATTTCAACGAATGGCCTCTGAACACCTGTTAAATAACTACACCAGAACTTCCCTTTCTAGTAAGTCAGTGACTTAAATGTCTGTTTTCTTTTCAGCAATAGTCACATTATGCTTTTTTTAAAAAAACAGCTATAAAAACGTACAAATAGCCCACATGTACAGATTGACAAAAGATGTACAAATTCTATTTAAAAAAATAACAATGACTGATTTGATAGTAAAATTGCATTTGTGACCGAGGTCAACTCGTTTATTTATTCTTTTTAATTTTTTAGTTATTTATTTTTAATGTTTTTTTAATTGACTTTAGAGAGAGAAAGGGAGAGGGGGGGAGAGAGAGAGAGAGAGAAACATGGATGTGAGAGAGACACATCGATTGGTTGCCTCCTGCACGAGCCCGACCTGGGCTAGGGAACCCAGGTACGTGCCCTTGACCGGGAATCGAACCCGCGACCCTTCGGTGCATGGGCCGATGCTCTAACCACTGAGCCACACTGGCCAGGGCTTAGTTATTTATTTTTAATACTGTGAGATATAGGAAAATAACTCTGCATAATTTATACAGTAAGTTGCCTTCTGACTCGGTGACCCTGATCTATGGTCTGACAGGCGCACAGCACCTGAGGATCTGTTTATTTTTAGGAATCCCTAAGACTTTTCAAAGTTCTGGGACCCACTGTCATTATTTTTTTAAAAAGTTACTTAGTTTTCTGTCTTTCAGGAATGTCTGCACTTGCATTAACATTTTTTAGTTCATATCCTAACTATTTCCAGAAAGAATGATCAGCCTAGTACATATTGCCCATTGAGAGGAGTTTTGCAATGCCCACTGGCTTCTTAAATACACACTCGTTCTTTCTTTTAAATTCCAGTTGGGTGAAAACTTCACTGGCCTTGCAACCAGTGTTCCAGTTGCCATCCACTGACTTAGATCCTCCTAAAATAAGATTATAAGCTTCCTGCCTCTATTTTCACTAAGTCTCAAACCAGACCTTAACTGGTTAAGTACATGATTCTTTGTCACACTGAACCCTACGAGGTCCGTGACAAGACCCATGTGTGCATAAGAAACTGCTTTGGTCACAAAAATATAAAGAAAATTTACAGTTTCTTTCATAGGACCATGATGCAACTATTCCAGTAATCTAAATATTCCATTCATAAACTGATAGGAGATTGAGAATCCAGACTGGCCCACTGGCCCACGGAATTATCCATCTCTTTGTTCAAGGCAGAGGAAGCAAAAGTTACCAACGTTAAAAAACTGTGTTTTTAAAGAACAAATACAAAGGTTCTATGCAACAAGAAAGAACATCCAGTTATGTTTTCTCTTCAAGGCCACATATGTCCTTTAGAGTCCAAAGTATTCCAGGAAGTGTGAGGGATGGGGCTTCAGTAAGAAGGCCACCGATGATTAAGCTTCTAGTAGTAGCTGCCTAAGTGTGAGGGCACGTGGGTGTTAGGATGGCGGGGGACATTGGGGTTGGGGTAGATTCCGCCCGTAGGGGAGGTCCAGTATTGTGAGGCTGCTCCAAAGAAGCTGGAGGAAGTGACGGGCATGGAGGATGGGTGGGGAGGGACGAAGTTCACCTTCTGTTGATGGGCGTGGTAGGAAGGCATGTAGGAGATATCAGAAGGGTACTTGTACATGGACGACTCGGTTGGATGTGGTTGCAGAGCCTGGGCAATGCCATGGAAGTCAAATTTGTAGGCATACCTTTTGCCATGCACTTTGGTCATAATGTTTTTATCATAGTAGTATCGGAGGGCCCGGCTCAGCTTGTCATAATTCATGTTGGGCTTGCTTTTCCGCTCCCCCCAGCGCCTGGCCACCTCATCGGGGTCCGTCATTTTGAACTCCCCGTTGGTCCCCTCCCAGGTGATGCAGCTGGCGTTGGCACTGTCGGAGAGTAGCTCGAGGAGGAACTGCCACAGCTGAATCTGCCCGCTTCCTGCAGGTGGTGAGATGAACAGGGAAAGACAGAATATTTCAGCCCGGGGAAGTCAGAATCCAAACCCCTAAATGCAAGGATCCTCTCACCCTTTGTAAAAAAACAAAACCTCTGTATTTCCTTTTCTATTCAGAATCTACTTGGCAGCCCCTTCTTTTCATTTTGACTTGCTCTTCTGTTTGCCACTGAGATTGGCATTATAAGCAGAGTTAGACCTTAAAACAATTTGCCCCAAGGCCTGTGAAATGCACTGTGGGTCATGAAGTGCTGGGTTGCCCAGAATTAGCTTTGCGATTTGGGGCAAGCCACAGACACTCATTTTGGCAAGATTTTTGAATGTCTTCTTCTCCAAAGGCCTGAATCACTGACCACCTCTGATTAGTGATGGCGTCCCCCAAGTATTTCATGTCAGTGTGAAGTCTGGGCCAGGAGGCTGCTGTCAGTCACAGGAAGAAGACGTGGCACAGGCCCTGGGCTGGCAGGACCTGGGATGCTCCTTAGCAGAGTCCTAGTGCTCAGATCCCAGCTCTAAGTTCTCCAGAGAACTTGGGCCGAGAGAAAAGTAACAGGAAAGGCTTCTTTTGCCTCCGGGAGAAATGGCCAGGCACTAAACAATGAGCCTGGAGACACTGGCAGCACCGGCTCCCTGGGTCCGGGCCTCACTCCCGCACGGGGCCTGTTAGCTCACACGCTCAGGGGTGTGGGTTTAGAACTCACCTCGGAGTTACTTTTGATAATAATCCTTAAAATACATGGTCAAATTTATTTTATCTGCAACTTTTCAGGGACACACCTGTTTCATAAGGCCAGATAGCTTGGCAGTGCTTTCTAAAATCAAGAATAAAATGCCTTAGGAGTATTTCTTCACCTGTGCCTTGCAGAAGGCAGATAACTGAGGGCCCACTGGAACTGTTTTCTCCCTCCCCAGCCTCCATCTTTCCCTCCTGGAACTTCCCCCTGTGCCATTTATGACTAACCTAAAGCTCAGTGCAGATGCACAGTGCTAATACATTTGCTTTCCAGAAACGTCCTCAGCC
This sequence comes from Tadarida brasiliensis, assembly GCA_030848825.1. Classification (NCBI taxonomy): domain Eukaryota; kingdom Metazoa; phylum Chordata; class Mammalia; order Chiroptera; family Molossidae; genus Tadarida; species Tadarida brasiliensis. The sequence continues at coordinate 27,479,525 of CM061277.1, read as the reverse complement.
GATGGACATGACTGCCACCGAAGAAACTGCCCTGGCCTCTCATTTGTACACGAGAGAAACAGGGGTTGAATATTTCCAGGAAAGAAGTACATATTACTCCCTAGTCAGGTGTCTGAACTTTGGACAGAGGTCTCTGTGACCTCACAAAGCTACGGAACATTCTGGAAAGAAAACCCTGCAAGCCAAAGTCAACTCACCGGGGTTGGCTAAGCGACTGCTGGTTGGGCCCAGGATCTGATATGGATCTAAGGAGACAAAAAAGGAAATATGCCTCACTGTTATTAAAAATATAAAACCAACAGCATTAACCATGAGAATGCCACAAAGATTTATGCTTTTATTGTAATATCATAGGAAAGCCTGATTTCAGAAAACTTGACTGCTTTTATTTGCAGACCCCAAAGATCTTGACCACAGTTGTGGTTCATCCCAGTATTTATAGAAACAACGTGGAATAGTAACAGCATTACTTTTTTTCGTATTTGGTGTCTAAAATTTGTAGATAATGCTGTTATTATCTAAAACAGAGTAACGAAACCATTTGGAAAGGAGCTGGCTAATGTTCCATCATTATAAGGTGAACGTGGTTTATTAAATGAGCTTAAAGAAGGTCTAATGATCACTGGTCTTTAAGAGCTCTCTGCCTATGACGAACAACTTTCACAGCTCTGCTTTTCTGAGGCAGCATAAAATATACATGCTTGGATATCACGCATACTGGTTTTTAGCCCCAGCTATTAAAATTTTTTTTTTCTTTATTGATTTTTAGAGAGAGTGGAAGGGAGAGGGAGAGAGAGATAGAAACATCGATGAGAGAGAACATCAACTGGCCGCCTCCTGCATGCCCCCCACTGAGGATCGGGCCCACAACCAGGATGTGCCCTGACCGGGAACAGAACCAGTGACCTCTTGGTGCATGGGTCAATGCTCAACCTCTGAGCCACACCGGCCGGGCAAGCCCCAGCTATTTTATAAACTAAACCCACTGGACCATCTCTGGGTATTAGTTTTCTCATCTGCAAAATGAGTGGGTTGGGTTACTGGATTCCTCATTTCTCTTCTAGTACCACATTCTGTGATTCTAAGCCTGGAAATGTCAACACTAACCAGAATTTGAATTTTAACTATAAAGTGACTGTTCTTGTATCTCAGTTTACTTAAAATGCATGTGATTACTGAGCTATAAAAACTCTTTGTAATATTGGTTTTATGTGAGATTCGTCTCCTTCTTTTCCAGGTGAGGAAATCATGACAGAGAGCTGGGTCACAACTCCGCCACGCTGTTAAATGTTCGGTGCAATTTTACTATTTTTATAGTTATAATCGCCAGTTTTAAAAATCAACATGACTTTTGGATTTCTGCTTAGACCTGTGAATTAACTTGAAGAGTCCGTAAGGCCATTTAGTCTACACTTTTCCATCCACACAGTATGACGACAAACATTTTTCTGGCAGGTCACATCTGATTTTGTTGTTGTTGGAGATTCTTTAAATCCTTCATGTCCAATCATCTGTCTGTCTTGTGTGTCTAAACTTTCCTGATGAATTGCAAGTCAACTTTCTATTGCTCTGTCTTCAGCGGGAATGGAACAGTGTTTATCCGATCCAATGCAAATGGCTTCTTCAGAACTTAATCTCAACTGTGCCACATAAAGAAGATGCAGCTGGCCTTGGGAGTGGGCACAGGGGCCGCCTTCAGTTAAATGAGGGACCTTCATATAGAACGGGAGAAAGATTTCTCCAGAGGGTAAACTGGAAAGCTTGAATGGAGGCTATAGGAAAGGTACTTTGGCTTAAATAGTGGAATTGAGCCCAGCTAGGTAGTGAACTCCCTGTTGTTATAAGTATCCAAGTAGAGATGGGTTAATCATAAGACTGAGATGTTACAGAAGAATTTAGAGACCTAGCTCTCTCTAAATTCCTTTATAATACTAAAAGTCTCCAATTCCTTGGTGTTAAAACTTCCCCTGCCGACACCGTTAAGTAGACCCATCACAGGGTGAAGGAATTTTTTCAGGTAAGGTTGGTGAAACATAAAAGGCTGGGACAGCACTTGGAGTGGGGGCTGGTGACATAACCCTCATCAAGGAGCTATGTGGCTTTTAGCAAATCACTTTGCCCCTCCGGGCCTCAGTTTCTTTATTTTACAAAGTGAGGCCCTGGAACATTTCATCTTTAATATTCCTTTCACCTCTGAAATGTACCAACCCGATTCCAGTGCCTGTTTCTTGATCCACAGATCTATCACAGAGGGTCAAACATAGACCCTCTATGGGAAAGTGATGACACATGTGGCCTGTTGGCCACAAGGGATCTATGGCTGCATAAGAGGCAGAGGAGGGATTACGCATCGTGGACAGGTACCTGGTTGGGGCCGTTGTTCAGTATTCTTACTCATTGTTTGTGCTCCTGCAAGGGGAGGACCTGTGGCAAGAGAAAAAGAAACCTGGTCAGTGGGGCCGCGCTCCCGAAGGGGAGGGAAGCATCTTGTCAAACGCCCTCCAGAAGGAGGAGAAAGGTGTCTTCTCATTCATTCAGTAACTCGGTTACTCACTTTATAAGTATTTATCTAGACTCTACTATGTACTGGCGCTGTTCTTGATGCTAGAGAGTCAGCAATGAACCAGCAGCTCCTGGTAGAACTTACATGTTCACGGTGCAGACAATGATAACGAATGGTACAGCACATCTCATGGTTTTGGGGCCGTGGATTTCATTGTTAAATAGAAAATTTAGAGAAATCCTTAAAGGGAAGGTCCCCCACTTCAGATCTGCATTGCTTTTTGCACGGTCTAAGGCTTAGTCTGACTGGTCTATCCATTCACCACTCCCCTCTCTTCCCACTGACCCATCGTATGCTATTTAAACCACTGCACTCCACTGTCCAAAAACCTTAGTGACTTCTCAATGGCTGTAGAATTAAGGTCTATCTTCATGGTGTCCTTCGTGCCCCCCCCCCCATACCTTTCCAGACTTCTTTCCCTTCACACATGCTAAAGTCCAGGGACCTGGAGTCCTCACGGAATGTCAGACCTATCAACCTTGATGTTTTTCCCTGGCCCCCACTTCTGGGAGGGTCTGTCTTCCCCAATTCCGCAGGTCCAAATCCTGCTTCTCTTTCTAGAGCCAACTCAAATGGCCCCAGGTCCACAGGGCCCTCCTCGATACCACCCAGATAAAGAGTGATGTATGGAGAGTGATGACCCCTCTCCCCTGCTGGTCTGTGCCTGACTCATCTTTGTGAACCCAGGTGTTGGGCATAGAGTAAACAAATAATTTACACATATTATTGAAAGGGATCTTGGCTATTGCTGGGGCATCAATTTGTAACCCCAACCTCTTTCTTGAAAGAATTCCCTTCAACATCCATTCATATGCTTGGTATGTTACTTCCTAGAGACAGCAAGATGGACACATTGCGGTTCAAGAGTTTGAGTCATTCTCTCTCCCCTCTCCCATAATGGGAGACTTTGGGTCAGACTTCAACACAAATTGATGTCTCAGACCCCTTCCATCTCATCGGGCTGTCCTCCATCTCAGCCTTTCCCAAAGTGGGACAGTGACATGTCACTGACCAAGCTTCCACAGTTTCAGTAGCAAAGTCATTATCATCACTCAAATGATAGAATCCAAATCCAGTGGTCTTTTGTTCACACAGAACCTTGTCCTGAGAAACCCTCTGCCTTCAACAATTCTAACACCAAAGGCAATGAAGCCGATCTCAAAGGTCTGAACAAAAGCCCAGTATCACTGACAAGCCCTAAACCAGCAATCCATTTTGACGTCCACTCAGAAAACAGGACGCCTATCCTTTTTTATCTCATGACTCTGTTCTCCACCATGTCCTTGGAAAAAGGTTTTCCTCCCAAAGACAGAGGGACATTTACTTACTTTTGTTGAGTCCAGAATTCATGTTATTGCTCCATCCTCCTCTCCTGACTGAGTCGTAAGCAGGGTCTAATGGAAAACAACAAATAATCGTACATCAGCATCTCTTGCTTTGCAGAAAGATTGCATGAAGATGGTCTTTTAGTAATCAGGGGAAAATAAATTTAATTCAGCAACCACTCTTTAGGCAACACTAAATTCCAGGTGTGCTCTTGCCCTGGGGTAAAGGTGTGGTGAGTGGAAGGATCACAAACATTCCGGTTGGGAGCCGAAGTAACAGAAGAAGCCTGGATTTGAAGTCAGAGGATTGGTCCCAGAAAACAGGACCCCTATCCTGGCCCCAGCACAACATATTGTGTGACCTTGGAATCATAAGATATTCCTGTATTCAACCTTCTTTAATATGCAAATAAAAATTTCCATGATTTATCTACCTCATAACGCTGTGCTAATGTGATGAACTGAATGTTTGTGCTCCTCCCAAATCCCTACGTTGATACCTAGTCCCCAGTGTGATGGTATCAGGGGTGGGGGTCTTGGGGAGGTAATTAGGTCGTGGGGGTGGTGCCCTGAGTGGGATTAGTGGCCTCCTAAGAAGAGGCTACAGAACTAGCCCTCTTCCTGCCAGGCGAGGATACACTAGGAAGCCAGCAGTCTGCAACCCCGAAGACAGCCCTCAGCGGAGTCTGATCGTGTTGGCACTCTAACCTCAGACTTCCAGCCTCCAGACGTGGGAAATAAATGTCTGTTGTTCCTAGATCACGCAGTCTATGGTACTTTGCTAGAGCAGTCCCAACGGACTACGACAGGTGATGATCAAATGCTACAGCATATGTGAGACAAATTACAAAGCTTTCTGCAAATATAAACAGAAAGGAAAAATGTCTACAGCAGCTCTGAAGAGATGGGCAGTGTCCAGGCTCAAGATTCCATGAGAAAAATGTCTCAAAGCGCCGGCCCATGGCTTTTCAGGTGGCCAACTCCAGCCCCTTGCTCAGCACACTGACGGTGTGGGTGACATCTCAGAGGGGTGACACTTGCCAGGCTCTCCGAGGCCCTCATGTTCTCCTATTGAGCATGGAGAGGGCTGGGCCTGATGACCACAGAGAAAGGAAAAAGGCCAGAGGTGTGGCTGGAAACAGGGCTGGAACAAGGAAAGAGGGGATGGAGAGATGCCTCCTGCCTGAAAATGACTACAGCCTTGCTTCCAAATTGCCATGGAAACTACTCGATTGAACCCGCACACTGGTGATCCCAACCTCTTTCCTGAAAACAACCCACACGCCTCCACAGCTGTGCTCAGCAATGGCTGCACTGACTGGCTGGAAACGGCCCTTCTCCCTTCTCGTGGTGTAAGCCCCCCGGTGACACTGAGCAGGCATCGCAGAAGAGCTCAAGGATACAGAGTTATGACTTTCAAAGTCTTTCCATGAACAACAAAGAAACCGTGAAAACCATCCGAACAAATGGAGCACAAACCTCATCAAATAGCAGCCCGACAGTGAAACACAAACCGTCCCTCCCACCCCTGCGGAGCCTCTAACAAATGAGAACAGAACTGCAGAGACGGATGGGCTCAGCTGATTGTCTGTTCTCATCGGTTCTGGCTAAGAAGAACCAAAAGACAGGGACCATTTTCTTGTGGAAAAATCCACGTGTGAATGCACATTCCTCCTGGCTCTGGAAAAGCCAGTGCAGTCTTAAAATTACAGTATTTAGTAACTGGCATGAAAAGCAAAACAGAAAGTGAGGGGGATGGGGATGGGGAGAAGAGCAGAGAAGGGGACAAAGGGAGGCAAACTCATTTCAGTGGTCTGTTTTTATTTTTACTCGACTTTTTTTTTTTCACAATTCCTCCTGCAAATAGATTCCTCTGCTTGCTTAAAGACAAAATAAAACAAACATGAAACAAAAAAACAGAACCATGAAAAACCTAACTTGTTTATAAGCTTGGAATGAGGTTGAAGGCTTCCGTGGGCATTTTCTGGACTGTCGTGCAGGGCTCTGCACAGTGTGTGAATGCTGGCAGGAGCCAAAGGAAAGGTGAGTTTCTTCCAAGATTTTTCTGTGTGTGGGACACTGACTAGGTCTCCAATAACTCATTTCAGAGTGACTCCTGCAATGTATTGTGTGTTTGGCCACAAAGTAGATAATAAAGTCATACGAAATATGTTCTCTGTCCTTGCATTTAAATATCCAACGATTGCCCAGCCAGTGCGGCTCAGTGGATCAAGCGTCGTCACATGGACTAAGAGGTACCGGTTCGATTCCTGGTTCAATTCCCAATCAGGGCACAGGCCCGGGTTGTGGGCTCGATCCCCAATAGGGAGCGTGCAGGAGGCAGCCGATGATTGTTTCTCTCTCACATCAATGTTTCTCTCTCTCTCCCGTCCTTTCTCTCTAAAAATTAAATAAAATAATGAATACATAAACAAGCGACAATTACTAAGATTGTGAGGAAATGTGGGTGATGGGGTGGTGGAGACGTGAGGCTGCTGGAGGTTCAGAAGGGAAAGGTGAGCGTAACGGGGTCACGTGAACTAAGTGAGGCCTCCTCGGAGAGAAGAGAGGGAGCCACGCACACAGGCACAGGGCAGAGTGGGTGATGAGCTGTCCAAGTGATGTCTGGTGGACAGCCACAGAGGCGGCTGCATGACCCAAGTGGAGGAACGGGGAGGAAGGGAGGGCTAGAGGAGAGGGCCAAGGGCACGTTCGAGGCCATGCTGATGGCTGCTAGGCAACGTCAGTGACCTCGGGTGGCAGGCCGTGGAAGCCCGGATCACTGGGCAGGCAGCTGTGCCCTGAGAGCAGGGCGTGGTGAAGAAGGAAGTCTGTGCTGGTGCAGGGTGGAGGAGTGCCTGGGGGCAGGAGGTGAACCTAGTAGGTACAGAACAGAAAGTGGAATAGAAAGTGACAAATTCATGCAATAAGAAAAAAAAATCTCTAAGTTCCAGGAATTGGTGTGTGTTTTCTGAAGTCCTGACTCGCCTTCTGACTTATTGCCCTGATAAAATTAGTCTCAACGTTTTCTGATCAGTTTTTCTGCTCAGTCATTCATTTACTGAAGGCATCCTCTATGAAAGCTGTGTTATATTCAGAACCATTTTCTTTTTAGCCCAACTTCTGGCTTTGGCTATCATTAGCATTAACTTCTTATCAACGTTCCCTCCTATTCTTTTATTCTTGCTCCAGGGATGGAGCAGTCATGCAGAAGTTACGGAATGCGAGGATGAATTTTCTGTAGCTCTAAGTGCCCAATCTTGGTTGATGTTGGCACCTTATCAGGAAGCGTTTGGCAGCCCCACTCTGGCTGCGATGCCCCGGGGACTTAGGGCTGCAGAACTGTAGCATCTGATTGTCCCACAGGGCCACCTGGGGTGGGGGTCGGGGTAGGGATTGGGGAAAGCCTGGCTGAGAGGACCACGGAGGTCCCAGCCAACCCCAAGGTCTTCTAGTGGGTAAAAAAGGAAGAGACCAAAACAAAGAGGCCACCAGCAATCAGCCTGCACTGTGTCCTCACCGCACAGTTAATGGAGCAGTCAAGAGCAACGGGCGTGCCTGGGAGGCTGGAGTCTTTAGCTAAGGTGGATGAAATCCACGCAACAAATACCACCAGTCTCCCCCACCCATTGCTCTGTGCATGGAAAGCCTTGCTACCGGCACCTGACTCTACAAAAGACACCCAGCTTCATCACTGAGGCGTCTAACAAATGCACTCTGTGGGCACTGGGCTTTGTGGGGACATCCACTGCTTGTAAGATTGAGATGAACGCCAGTATTTCTGGAGCAAGTCCTACTGCAAAGACACAGCCTGAAGACGGAGGAGGCCAACGCAAGCACCGAGGTCTGGCATTCTTCCTTGGAGGTTTGAAGAACCCAGGCAGCTTTGCAGATTAAATGAGACATCCAAGTAAATACCTGGCCCGGTGCCTAGCACCAAGTCAGACGTGGAAAATGTTAGCGATTCATATCATTATTTGCATCATTATTATATACTTAAAGAATGTTCAGACCCAGAAACATGGTCTCCAGCCCTACCAAATACACATGAATTTCCCCCTCCCCTTGCTCACCCCCTTATGATGCTCTATTTCTTATTTTTCCACTGACCTTCTAATTTAATCGAAAATTAATTTATGTTTGTTGTTTATTGTCTGCATCTCCCACCTGAATCTTTCTTCTGGTCTCTGATATAATCAAGCACCGAGAACAGTGCCCAGTGCAGAGCGAGCTCACAATAAATACTTGTTAAATGAATCAATAGAAGGGCCAATATTTTCTCTTTCTTGCTAAATACACACATTTCTCGTTGTTCGCCATTTCACTGGCTGAAGAGAACTCAAGGTGCCTACTCTTGCTTGTCCCCGCTGAGCTGTCTCCAGGTGGCTGTTTTGGTGCCCTGTGAGTGGACGGGCAACAGCCCACCTGTTCCAGGCACAGGAGAGTATCTGTCCCCACAGGGAAATCAAGGACTAGATGCCACTTATTGAAATGGCCTGCATTTTATTTCGCAGACTTCCAATGTCACTGTTGACACGAGGGTTGGTTTTTTTCCTGCTAACTGTCAGGCAAGTGAAAACTGAGCAGTGCGGTCAGCTCTGGTCCCAGACACACACGCAGAAATGTGTCTAGAACTGAAATTAAAAGCCCGGACCAGGCGCGAAGCCAGCCCCTCGCGTTTCTGCACAGAACCGCCCGCGGCAGGGTGAGGGCTCTGTGACCCGGCCCTCGGCACATGGGGAGGGCTCTGGTGGGTGTGCTGATCCACGAAGCCACCCGAGTGTGGACGAGCTCCATCTGCGAAGAGGCGCCTGCTGCTGCTGCCCAGACCTGGTTTCCGAGAACAGCCCAGGGAGCAGCAGGGCCCAGGGCAGCGGTTGGCGACCAGCAGATGAGATGACACTCAGAACGTGGTGGCAGACTGCTTGGTCAGCATCTGGCCTTACAGATGACAAATCTTATTGTGATTCTGTTCCAGATGAGTCACCAAAAGGGTTTCACCTGGAGTTGGTGGTTTTAGGCAGTCCTGAGGTCAACGTTAGCTCAGGAGTGAGAGACCTGAGCCTTGCTGTGGAGAACCTGGGCAGTGCCAGGCACCGCGAGGACCTCCGCCTCTGTGTACCCTGCACTGCCAGGCACCGCGAGGACCTCCGCCTCTGTGTACCCTGCACTGCCGGGCACGGCGGGGAACTCCGCCTCACGTGTACCCTGCACTGCCGGGCACCGCGGGGAACTCCGCCTCACGTGCACATGGCACTGCCGGGCACCGCGGGGAACTCCGCCTCACGTGCACACGGCACTGCCGGGCACCGCGGGGAGCTCCGCCTCACGTGTACACGGCACTGCCGGGCACCGTGGGGAACTCCGCCTCACGTGCACACGGCACTGCCAGGCACGGCGGGGAACTCCGCCTCACGTGTACCCTGCACTGCCGGGCACCGCGGGGAACTCCGCCTCACGTGCACATGGCACTGCCGGGCACCGCGGGGAACTCCGCCTCACGTGTACACGGCACTGCTAGGCACGGCGGGGAACTCCGCCTCACGTGCACACGGCACTGCCAGGCACGGCGGGGAACTCCGCCTCACGTGCACACGGCACTGCCAGGCACGGCGGGGAACTCCGCCTCACGTGCACACGGCACTGCCAGGCACGGCGGGGAACTCCGCCTCACGTGCACACGGCACTGCCAGGCACGGCGGGGAACTCCGCCTCACGTGTACCCTGCACTGCCGGCACGGCGGGGAACTCCGCCTCACGTGTACACGGCACTGCCAGGCACCGCGGGGAACTCCGCCTCACGTGTACAAGGCACTGCCGGGCACCGCGGGGAACTCCGCCTCACGTGTACACGGCACTGCACTCACATATACAAGGCCCGAACAGTATCTCCATCATGTGATGCTCGATGTGGCTGAATTTGACACTAAATAGCCTCTTATATTGCGGGGGGCGCTTTCTGGGGGGCAGACAAATATGAGCATGGAGGTGTTCTTCTGAAAGGTCCCAGCTGGAAGGGGGAAGATTTTTCTGGATACGAACATCTCATAGACATCCCAGTGTTAACTCCGTTTCTGTGTGAAGCTTTTAAACGGGTCTCGGAAGTCTGGCCAACGTGTCAGGAAAGACATTTTTCTGCTCTGATGCCCAGAGTTCACTGTCTGAAGGCCCAATGTCCCCAGCAACACGCAGCGCTCCACTTTGTCATGACCTCACCCAGAGGCCCGTGATGCAGTGGCTCCCGGACACAAGGGCCTCTGTCTTCCCTCCTTACGCCATAAGGGCACACTCAGTTACTTGATGGAAAAAGATGCATTTTCCCTGAAACTTCTCATCGAATTTCTGGTTGCGGCTGTGAAGGCTGGCGGCACCTCGCCCTGTTTGTCCTTGGAACCCCAGCTTCTGAATGCGGGCCTTTCAGGGGAGGCTCGGACAAGGCTGCTCGTGCTCAGAGCAGAAGCTTCTCTGGGTCAGGTCCAGACCTCCCTTCTTGGAAGGCTGAGATGAGCATGGAGAAAAGCGCTAATAAAGAGGGCTCTGAAACCCACAGCCTTGACCTTCCTAAGAAAGAGCCAGGGCCAGTAGGAGCGAGAGGTATCACCCAGACTCACGGGAGAACTGGGTATGGGAGCACGACCCTTGCTGTTGGTAGAGGAGTGGGTTAGGTGATCCCCAAACCCCTCTTCCTCTGAGGTCCTGGCTTCCAGTGGCCCTGCTGTTGAGGCAAAGCTTACTGGCCACCAGTTTGACTCGGGTTGCTCTCCCCTGGGCTCTCCTCTGATGCTGCACCCCACATGGGAAAACCTGCTCTGCTTCTGGAAGCTTCTCAACCTACAACTCAGGACAGCTTCTTGTTAGCTACTGTCTCCGCTATAACCCCGGCCGGTGACCACACCAGGTGTCTGGTCTACAGGCCTGGCCTCCCTCTTAGAGCCAGCGCAAAGGCAACTAGTGCATAAGCAAGGAACATTTCTGAAGGCTAGGACTCCCTCGCGGAGGTGTCCTTTCTCTCTGGTGGGCCTTCCTTCTGCGGTCACGGCGTGGCATTCAGAATCGGGTCGCCCAGGGCTCAGATCCCAGCTCTACCATTTGCTCTGTCGAGCGATCTCGGTCAAAGGTTACTCTACCCTTTTGAACCTCAGGCTCCGCTTCTCCAAAATGGATGAATAACAAATACTTTATAGGGTTCCTAGGAAGATTAAACAAGCACTTGATAAATGACAATTTTAAAATATACACAATATACAGGTAGTCTAGACAATCTTACTTGCACCTCTAAAAGTTTATCTTGATGAACTGAGGTTAAAAATCTCAGCAAGGGAGGCCTTGGAAAGGCTAAGAAGCCATAACGGAGGAAGGCAGTTCCATTCCTGGGCACCTAGATCAGCTTCCTAATTGGAGTAAAGGGTGGCTCTTTTATTTTTTTGTTACTCCTCAACTGAGGATGTTTTTCCATTGATTTTTAGATAGAGTGGAAGGGAGGGAGGGAGAGAGAGAGAGAGAGACAGAGAGAGAGAGAGAGAGACAGACATCGATTGATTGCCTCCCTCACAATCCTGACCCGGGCGAGGGATTGAATCTGCAACCCAGGTACGGGCCCTTGACTAGGAATCGACCTGACCGACACTCTAACTGCTGAGCCACACCGGCCAGGGCAAGGGGGCTCTCTTTTTTTTTTTTTTCATTTTTTGTTCAGATAGAGTGGGAGGGAGAGAGAGGAAGAGAAAGAGAAACATCAATGTGAAAGGGACACATCGAGTGGCTGCCACCCGCACAACCAACCAGGGCTGGGGACAAACTGCAACCAAGGTACATGCCCTTAGCGGGAACCGAACCCGGGTCTCTCTGGACCTCAGGCCGACGCTCTAACCGCGGAGCCAAACCGGCCAGGGCGGGGCTCTCTTTTATTTATTTATTTATTTATTCATTTATTTTTGAATATGTTTTGTATTGATTTTTTTTACAGAGAAAAGAAGGGAGAGAGAGAGAGAAACATCGATGTGAGATAGAAACATCCATTGGCTGCCTCCTGCACGCCCCCTACTGGGGATCCAGCCTACAACCCAGGCATGTGCCCTGACCGGGAATCGAACCAGGACCTCTCAGTCCATGGGACAATGCTCAGTACACTGAGCCACAGCGGCCAGGGGAGGAGGCTCTCTTCTAAAAGGAAAAATGGGCCCTGTCCGGTTTGGCTCAGCGGTTAGAGCGTCGGCCGCAGACCAGAGAGTCCCGGGTTCGGTTCTCGCTAAGGGCACGTACCTGGGTTGCAGTTTGTCCCTGGCCCTGGTTGGGGTCGTGTGGGTGGCAACCACTTGATGTGTCTCTCTCACATCTATGTTTCTCTCTCTCTCTTCCTCCCTCTCTCCCTCCCGCTCTATCTGAAGATAAATGCAAAAATGTCCTTGGGTGAGGATAAAAAAGAAACAATAATAAAAAAAATAAAAAAATGAAATAAAAGGAGAAATGGGTTATCCTGGGGCCCAGTTTGAGGACTATTGCCCTAAAAGACAGTGAGGGGCGGGGCTATGTGCTGCCCGCTGGTATATTACATCAGGCTTAGGTTTTATCCAGCATCCTTCTTGCTCCCCCGACTGTCAGCTCCCCCAAGTCCCTGCACAGCTGGCTCCGAAGCTGGGTCCTCACCTCATTTCAACCCGTTCGATAGGGGCAGCCCAGCCTTCGCCTCAGTGGCATCTAATTTTCCAAAGAGCAACAGAGGATCTTGGCTTCCACTGAGACCTCAGGAGGAGGGAACTATCTAGGGAAGACTTTCTTCAAACTTGGAACTCATAGAAAAAAAAACATCCTGGATCAGATTTCCTTTGCTCAAGGACCCTGTCCTGGAATCCAAACAGCGCCTCGGCTCAGCGCTGACCTGCTGCGTGGAGAATAATGGAGGTACTGTTTAAGATATTCTATGTGCAGAGGACAAAAAGACATATGAGAAAAACGCTTGAAAAAATGGATGGCTTTTAAATATGAGAAGTTTGGAGCGGCAAGTGGCACACGGGCCAGGCACAGCCCTGCCACGGTCACGCAAGGCTTATGCTGAACCGGGACCGCTCTTTTATTTTGTTTCTCTTGTGGCCTCTGTGTCTAAGTGACACAGAAGTCTAAATGACCTCTTTATTTTGATAAAGCCTCAAAGTGGGATTTCTGAGCCAGCCTTATGTAGAAAAGCAATTCATACTGACTCGATTAATTGGATGTTTGCCCAAACTCTCCTCCCCATCAGGCCATGTAGACACAACGAAACTGCCTACTTCTTCGGTCAGGTCTGCCTCACGTTTAAAAGGATTCCAGGCAGGGAAAAAAGAAAACCTAACAGTTCACTTAGGAAACAGGGCTTGAGGTTAAATGAGAGGTGGTCGGTGTCCAAGCCCTCCCCTCTGCTCAGGGCCCCGAGCTGAACCTCCGACGCTGACATTTCAGCGTGAGGTTGTTCTCACGCTCTCTGGCAACACGGGATGGAATCTTGTGTCTGCTCCACAATTTAACTTTTGCATTTTTTTCTTCCCAACTTCTACAGGTCAAGGGTCACTTGTGAGAGTCTGATGTTTATTGCCTCGTTCAGCATTCTAGTGTAATTCTCTGTGCACTCACCTCCCTTGATGGCGATCATCTTCTGGAAGAGAGGGACTGTGTCCGAATCACTTTGTTTCCCTCTCCCATTCCAAGATTCTTCCCCTCCCCCAACACTCGCTTATTGGATTTAACTGATATCTCATATCCCACAACACATTCACTCACTTAGCACAATTTGCTGAATGTCTGCGATTGTGCCAGACATTGTTCTATGGGCTGCGAGTACAGCAACCCCCTTGATCCATGGTTTCACTTTCTGTAGTTCCAGTTACCCATGGTTAACCACGGTCCAAAAATATTAAATGGAAAATAAACACTTCATAAGTTTTAAATTGTGTGCTGTTCTGAGTAGCGTGATGAAATCTCACACTGTCTTGCTCTGTCCTGCCCAGCAGGTGAATCATTCTGAGTCCAGTGTCTCCACCTTGTGTCTTCTCCCCGCCCCTTAGTCACTCAGGAGCCCTCTGGGTTATCAGATCGACTGTCCCGGTATCACAGTGCTTGTGTTCAAGTCACCTTTATTTTACTTAGTGATGGTCCCAGAGCTAGGAGTACTCAGATGTGCCAAAGAGAAGCCGTGAAGTGCTTTCTTTAAGTGAGAAGGTAAATGTTCTCAACTTAATAAGGAGAGAAAAAAGGATATGCTGAGGTTGCTAAGATCAACATTAAGAACAAATCTTCGACCCATGGAATTATGAAGAAGGGAAAAGAAAGTCTTGCTAGCTTTGCTGTCGCGCCTCAAACTGCCAAAGTTACAGCCACAGTGCACGCGCGGCACTCAGCTAAAGCGGGAAAGGCACTACATCTGTGGGTGGAAGACACGAACATAAAATATGTTTTCATTGACGGCAGTGTGTTGCGCCAGAAACCATTGAGCCTACACGGCGACTTCAGCAAGGGGTCCCATGAAATGAGTGACACCAAGCCATTTACTGCAAGTAAGGGAGGGTCACAATCAGCTATTTTGAAAGAGAGAGAGAGACCACATTCACATAACTTTTATTACAGTATGTTATTATAATTGTCCTATTTTATCATTAGTTATTGTTGTTAATCTCTTACTGTGCTTAATTTATAAATTAAACTTTATCATAGATACTATGTGTAGGAAAAAAACATAGTGTATGTAGGATTTGGAACGATCTGGGATTTCAGGCATCCACTGGAGATCTTTGAATGCATCCCCCATGGGTAAGTGGGGACTACTGTACAATGGTGGGCAGGCAAACACCCTTGCTCTGTGGGACTTACAAACAAGTAGTAAATTACACTGTGTATTAGAAGGTGATGCGTGCTATGAAAAAAGGAAAACACGGGCAGGGGAGTAAGCAGTACTCGGTTAGGGAGGGTCTCACTGAAAATAAATAATTTGAGCAAAGACTTGACCCATCCAACGTTACGGAAATAGGTATCTCCATAGCGCTACAATTTCCTTATGAAAAGTGACTGGGCCGCCCTACATTAATCTCAATGCCCTTCTGGAAAGTCAACTCTTTATCTAGTGAGAATTACTTTATGTTGGAAGACAACAAAATTAGCTTAAAAACGTGACAGCATCTTTTCGATGTTTGGGTGAGGGACCATAAAAGGTGCGATCAGCCTAGTCTATGAAAGAGTTCAGCGATTTTTGGAATCAGGGTAATTGCCAGTCTATGGCCTTAGCTGCACACCGACGTAGGGTTGCCATTTCAATCAAGAAACTTAAAATGCCAACACTTCCCGTGACTTGCCTTTTGATCTGAAGTGGTTTTCGGGAAAGGGCAATTCTTTGGGGTCAGTGTGGGAAAAGTGGACAGGTGGATTCATCCTGAAGGAACATGCCATCTTTGTGGCCTGGTCGGTGAGCATGAAATGCTTCTGTCCCTGAACCCGCATCCACACAGAGCCCAGCAGTTGAAGATAAAGAAGATCAATTCTTGTACGTAGAACATGGTCTCACACAACAGAATCAGAGGCTTCTTTTCAGACTAGAAGCTCCCTCAGACATTATCTAAACCAGACATGCAAATTAGCACCGGCCTGGAGGCCCGAAGCATGAGAGAAATCATATGTGGCCATATAAGAATTTTAATAGAAATTGAAAGTATGACTCACAGCACGAAAACTTCCTTTCTCTAAACTCCTCTAGGATATTGGGCAGGACTGATAATTCTTTTACAGGCAGGCCAAAAACTGTTTAAGTGCAAAGATTTTTTTTTTTTTTTTCAAAATAATACCAAGAACAATTTTCATCTTTGGAAGAGTGGTACCTAAATCTTATCAAGCATAAGGCTGCTTGTGGTTTTATTAAAGGCTCTAAAGATTTTCATGGGAAAGAATTCCATAATATCTCTTTAACCCATTCCAAACAGGGAAACAGCTCATTGCAGTAGAAAGAATGCTGGATTGGGGTTCAGAACTCCTTGGTTTGTCTCCCATCTCTGCCAGCTACAAGCTGTGTGAACTTAGGCAAGTGACCGATGTCTCTGAATCTCAGTTAACCCATATATAAAAGGGAGATACTTGGGGGAGAATAATTCCTCTAAAACTTAAGAGTTTGGAAAAGCAAATGGCCTATTTAATCCTCACAGGGTTCTGTTGAGAATAAATGAGCTCATGCATGAGAAAATGTTTCATATACTCCAAAGTTTCTATAGAAGTATACCTGCTATTCTTTCCCAGAGTTTATTTCATTGGAGATGAGAAGTTAATCTTTCTGTGTCAACCAAAGCTAATTTCCTATGGTTCTTTCTTTAGTAAAGCAGAAAAATTGAGTAAATATTAAATTAAATTGTCAAAGACTAGATTTTCCTTCCCCAGTGAATCCATTACTGTCAGTAGGACTTACTGAATAGCTGCAGGGCTGGACAAAGGATACAGAAAAACTTACAGTTAAAGACTCTAAGATAATCTTATAGTAATTAGGTCCATAGATAGCTTGTGAATGTGGTAGGGTTCTGAGAAGAGATTGCAGTGTTTGGGAGTAAGGGAAATATATCTTGAAGAGGGTGGAACTTGAATTGGGTTTTGAAGCATGTGTTGGATTTTGATAAAGTAATAACCTCACATAATTACCACTTTCTCTTTAGAGTATGCTTGACACAAGGACCTGAACTTCATCACAGAGGCATGTTAAACTTTTCATTGACCCTCAGCTTACACATCTCTGAGACTTGAGAGAAAAGGCCCGTATTTGCCCTGGTTAGTGTTTCTAGCCATAGTATTTATCTTCTCCTAAAAGAAATAAGTTCTTTTTTATGTTAGATAGGGGAGTCTCTGAAGAGAGGAAGTTGTTACATCTATCAGAAAACAAACAAACTTGGGAAACATTTTTATATTAAATTAGCAAATGATGCTATCGCTGACTTGACTTTTCACTAGAAAATCCCCAAACTCCTACACCTCTGTCTGGCAGGAGAGAAGCTTCTTCCTCTTTCTCCAGATAGATAGATGAATGGATGGGTTGACAGAATTTGGTTTATGAGCATGAGACTAAACTATCTTCTTTAAAAGACTGCCCTTGCCCTGGCCAGTTTGGCTCGGTGGTTAGAGCATCGGCCCGCGGACCAGAGAGTCCCAGGTTTGGTTCCTGCTCAGGGCACGTACCTTGGTTGCAGTTTGTCCCCGGCCCCGGTTGGGGTCCTGTGGGTGGCAACCACTCTATGTGTCTTTCTCACGCTGATGTTTCTCTTGCTCTCCCTCCTGCTCTATCTGAAGATAAATGCAAAAATGTCCTCGGGTGAGGATAAAAAATAAAAAATAAAAATAAAATACTACCCAGCTACTACTGCCCCTAAACAACCTCCCTGTAGAATTTCTAACTAAATCAGTGTGTTTAGCAAAACAAATACATTTAGAATACTCTGTGCTGAGGTGGCCACCAGGGGGCTATCTGGAGCACTTGTAGACCCAGCCTCCTCTCTCCAAAGTACTTTGAGACCCCACTCCTCAAAAAAGTCAACAGGGGTTACTTCTAGTTTCTATTACAAACCAAGACCACACAGTAGTGGAAATGGAGTTACATCAACCAAGGGCAATTTCATTTTGAGTCTCAGCTTTGCTGTCTGGAATGGGATGAAATATCTGAGTCAATGTGAAACTTGGTAGAGATGGGAAGTCTAAAATGGTAATAGTTAAGAATCTGGAGATGAACTGGAAATGCAAAACCCCAACGGCCCACTTCGTAAGTGTGAAATGCCACTGAGATATGATGGAGCTCCAGCCCACTGAGCACTCACGGCCTTGGGAGGCCCCTCCCTGGCACCGGTGGGAGGAGCCCTTGTCTTGCTGCGCTGAATTGGAAGGGTGCTCTGGAGGTCAAGTTGCTCCCAAGTACCTTTCCCACAGCCTATCATGTTCCTGATTTCTCCAGGGAGCATCTGAGAGCAGCTTTAATAAACACAAAGACGAAAGACATGCCCAAGGAGGGCAGGAAGGTCAATGTGGCAACTTCTAAGGATCCAGGAACAGGACCAGGGGCCTGGGTGCCTTTTAGCACAGGAATGAGAAGAGCTACACTATAGTGGCAGCAAGGGTGCCAACGGAGAGCAACAAAGGCACATTGCTTTCCTGTTAAGTGTTCAAATAAAGCAGTCAGTGGTGGGGGTGGTGCAGGGGGAAAATACTTCAGAAGCAATGGAAGGAGCTTATTTTAAGAACAGAGATGCTCAGCTCCATCTTCCTCCTTGCTCCTTCACCTACCAAGGGGGCACATATGAATGAGAAGGGGTAGCGGAACGGGGTGGCTGGAGCATCCTGGCATGTGTTTTTAAAATGGCCCCAGGTGTTCTGATACTTTTCTTTCTCTTCCTTGAGAAGCATGGGCCCATAAAGCGTACAGAGGCCATGGATTGCTCACCTGTTGTCATTTGAGGGAAATTTCACAACTAGGCTTATTGGACTAATATCCATCGCCTCCTCATTTTAAAAGTTAAGTTTACTGCAATCCTTTTTGATAGAGCATTACTCAACATATCAATTCCTTTTCTAAATCTCTTTTTTCCTTTATTCTTTTAAGTGTGATATTACATTCATAAGGATGAATAATGCTATGTAAATTATAAAGCATAATAACAAAAATAACATCTGGGAAACAACCTAATATGCTTTGTGAAGTGTAAGAACTGAGTAGATTGAGTCAGGTTCCTGACTTTTTGGACCATAGCAGGCATCTATTAATCTAATCATATCATTGTAGCAACTAGATGACATCAGCTTCCTGGAAGAAACGGGCCTTTCCATAGGGTGGTGGAAAGAACAGGAAGAGGCAACTGTGGAGCCTGGTCCCTGCCGGGGGGTGGGGTGGGGGGTGGGTGCAGTAACAGAGTCTGTTCTGCTTCACACTAGCTTTGTGATTTGAGCTTAAGCTATCTGTGCCCCAGTTTTCACATGTGGGAAATAGGAATAGTCACAGGAATAGTCAACTAACTAAGGTTGTTACGAAGTATAAACGCGAAGTGAATAGCAACATTCTTGGCACGTAGTAAGCACTTAATAAGTGTTGGCTGTTATTGTTGCCGGGAAGGGCGAGAAGAAAGGTAAGTAAAGGAAGGCTGAAGTGAGCAGAAGTTAAATTTTCCCTGTGGTATCCCTCTTCCTAGGCTTGGTGCTGTCCCCGGCCTCCTTTTCACATTGGCACACATAGCAGGGGGACCCAGATCTGAAGGGCCTCCAAGGGCCGTTTAAGCTGATAAAAAAATGGGCCAAAGGGCCCTGGCCTGTGTGGCTCAGTTGGTTGGAGCACTGTCTGGTGCACCAAAGGGTCTCGGGTTTGATTCCTGGTCAGGGCATATGCCCAGATTGCAGGTTCCATCCCTGGTTGGGGCAATTGCGGGAGGCAACCGATCGATGTTTCTCTCCCACATCGATGTTTCTCTCTCTCTCTTCCCCTCTCCTCTTCCTTGTTCTCTAAAATCAGTGAAAACATGTCCTCTGTGAGGATTTTTTAAAAACAGGCCAAAGGGTGAAGTGGCACTAGCGTCCTGCGACCGAAACCTGTCCTTGGCGGGCTCTTCGCTCTGCTCATGATGGGACTGATCAGAGGAAGCACCGGGGAGGCACATGAAGGGAGATTTCAGGCAAGGTGGAGAAAAAGGCAAGCACCATCCGCAGTGGACAAAACCGAACTGTCACTCCCATCTTTAGAAACACCACAAAGGGTTAGTTTTATAGAAAACTCTTGGGGAATAGTTCAAGGCATTTCACCTATAATTTTCATCCATCCATCCAATGGCCTTGTCTAAGTTCCTACCTCCGAGATACTTCTCATCTTGGAAGACAAAAGGTCATTATGATAGGATCCGCTGAAGGCAAAATTGTGAACTAGTAAGTCCAAGCAAGGCGAGTGGGGAAGGGGCGGATGAGACCCTACCGAGGAGAGGTCATCTGAACTGGCCTGAGAGGGGGCGTGTGGCTTCCTGGGATGCGGATGAGGTGGGAGGTGAGACAGGGGCGGAGGGGATATTCAGGCAAAGAGAGAACAGGGAAGCATTCGATATTCTGTTTGAAAACACACTAGACAGGAATCAAGTCACAAGTGAAGGATGCATTTTTCTGTCCGATCCTCAATGGGCAAAACTGTCCCACTGGGCAAAGCTGTCACATCTCCGACCCCGAAGTGACCCAGACCGCTATGTGTCACTGGCGATGCCACAGAGCTGACTCTGGGCAGCCCCCAAAGTCGCACACCGCACCCCAAAAGGTTGGTGTTGCCTCACCATCCCTCACTCTGTGGGGCAAACCAGCCGGTCTGAGTAGCCAGAGAAGACAGGAGAGAGGTGCCCGCTTTGAAGGCTAGGTGGTCACCCTGGTGGTGCCCGTCAGTGCCCACCTCCGCGAGGGCCTCACGGTTGACATGCACGTCCCTCTGAGTTCCCTTGCAGGGAGATGTCTGGTAGTAGGTTCTTTAAAATAACAAATTAATCAAACACAGAAGCCGAGGAGAATGATCACCAGAAGGTATTTTTGTACATATATATTTTTAAATCCTCAAAGGAATAAAACACACACAATTTGAATTATTCTTGAGACGGAAGAGCTCCTTCGAATAAGGGAATCCAGGCCTGAGCTGGGACCAAAGAAGGAAAGAGATGTCCCAACAAAATTCCTCTGCAGCTCTGACAGCGGGGTACCAAAGCTGCTCGCCCCCTGTCCTGGAGCAAGTCTGCCCCTGCCTTAGGGAAGGGGAGCGTTTGCAATAATCGGAGAGCGCGCTCCCTCCTCGCCACGTGACACACACACGTGTGATAACAGCACACGCAGCGCACCCACAGAAAAAAAGAACAGTTCTTTTACTTAGAGAAAGGAAGGATAATGGTTACTTAGAAAGTGTCCCAGACAAGCTGTCAAATTGAATTCAGAGGGCTGGAGTCTGACTCCGGGACAGGGCTGGCTGGCTGAATTCCCTGGGGACTGGGGTTTCCTGCCTGCTACAGTTCAGAGACAACGAGCCTTTGTTTCCAGCTCTCGCTCTCTCTGTCTCTCTCTCTCTGTGTCTCTCTCTCTCTGTGTCTCTCTCTCTGTCTCTCTCTCTCCCTCTCTCTTTATCTCTCTCTGTTGAAAAAAAAGGAAAGCACACACAAAAGCATGCTGCTCTCCAAAGAGGGTCAGATCGAAAGCAGACAAAACATTAACTCTGGAATTTCAAAGGAAAACAATTTTTTTAAAAAAAAACCAAGAGAACAAGCTACTGTCTATTCTACAATAATAAATCTTGCCTTTGGACCACAGAAACAGTGCACACACACACACACACACACACACACATTCAGCAATCATCCCTACTTTTGCTAAAAATGGATTAGAGGTATTTCATCATAAAGGAAAAACATATAATGACAAAGTCCTTAACAGGCCCTCCTGTGAGTCCTCGTACCCTCAAGTGTAAGTGCACGTTAGTGGACACAGAGCCGGTGGAGCCCACAAGCTGCCGCCTGAGAGATGTTATTTACTCCCTAAAAATAACAGGAGATTACCTCACAGCATTACAGGCCTTTTCCTACGGCACACGTGTTCCAGACCACCCCCCACACGCTACCCCAGCCAGGGCAACAGCCCACGCCCACGCCGAACACCTGAACACTCTCTCACCCTCCCTCCCACTCAGGATGCTGCCCAAGCCCACCGTCCCCCGAGAGCTGGACATGAAAACACACGGCCCTCCTTCCCTGCACGACACATGCGGTACTTTCGCTCTTGGTACACGTATTCTGCACTTGTGCACATTTTCTCCTATTCAAACAAAACTTCTTGGGGCATCTTTTCAATTGTAGAGAATTTCAAAGACAGAGAAAAGCAGAGAGCAAACTGCTGGACCCCGCAGGGCCCTTCCTCCTGCCAACCTTATTTCAGCTCTATGCCTGCGCACTCCCCTCCCGCCCTGGTTATTCCGAAGCAGATTTCTGGCTCCGGCTCCTTTGCTGAGTTTCCTATCTCACAGTGACTTGGTCTTTCACTTTGGCGTGGTCATGTCACACGGAGGCCTTGGTGCCCCTGCAGGGCACACTCACAACCTCCCCCCCTCCCGGAACTCCCCCGGGTGCCTTCCCCCACGCCCAGCAGAACACAGCCGCTCCTGCCCCACAGCCCCCATGTGCACGACAGCCCAGGCACGCTGACGGGAGTCTTCTGTGTCTACCGTCATCCCTTCCTTTCAATACCCAGTCCCGGCACTACCAGGCTGCGTATTTCTAGAAGGCCCCCATCAACTTCTAAAATTACATCAGAAAGGACAGCCACAGAGGACGTCAATGAGGGGCAACTGGCAAGGTCTGCTGAGATGTCACCCCTACTCCAATGCACCGTACGTCTGTGTCTTTGACTAAGAGCCCCTAAGGGTGGGTGCTGGCTGAGCACCCTATTTCCTGGGCTGGGCTTGTGTCCCATACACAGTAGGTTCTTCATCAATGAAGAGATGATGAGTGGGGTGGAGGAGGGCACGGATCTCAGACTTTGGGTCCGCTCCTGACTATGGTACGAGGTGACCTCAAGCTCTGCCCCCTGCTGTCCGCTCCCTGTGTGGCCTCGGCTGGACCCACACCTTCTCTGGCCTCACTCCTCTGCCACGTGAACGGTTGGAGTGGAAGTTCAACTTCAGCACTTAATGATTTTTTCATCCCTTCATTACTCTGAGAACTTCTTGCATGTAGTGTGTTTTTGTTTGATGATATGTAGATTTGTAGCATTCCTTAAGAGTTCTAGAAAATCTCCTTAATAAGATTTTAAGCATCTTGGTGGTCTCACCGATGGTATTACCACCTGAGGTATTACCATATGACATGGTGTGGTATCCTTTGCAATCCTTGGCACAGTACCGGCATATAGTAAACCCTCGAAAATATTCTAATTATTTCACAATAGTAATAGAATTGCTGTTATAATTCATGGAGCTAACACTGAGCACTTAATGGTGTGTCAGACGTGATGCTGAGCTATTTATGGGCACAGTGTCATCTCAGAAGGGCCACTAAAATTATCCTCACTTTATACCTGAGGAAACTGAGGCAGAAAAAAAGAGTGAGTGACTTGTCCAAGGTCACACAGTCTGCTTGCGTTCAAAGCCTGAGATTTTCATCAATATGTACTAATGCTGAAATAGGAGATCAATACCTGTCCTAGGTAAATCGAGAGCATGACGTAAAGAATGTTTCAGATGCTGTCAGATGCTTGGATTAAATATACTGAGATGTGAGAAGCAGCCTGGAGGGAGGAAAGAATACCAGAGACCTCCATTTGAACCCTGCCCTGCTCCAAGACCTGGGGGACTTCAAACGAACCCTGTCATCAGTCTGTGTCTCGTTTGCTTTATCGACAGAATGGGAGCATGATGATGCCGGTCCGGCCATCTCATGGGGATGCTGGAGGCAAAGATGAGGTCATGGGCATGCCAGCGCTTGGCAAACAGTGAAGGGTTGCTGTGTGCACAGGCCCCTGCCATCTGGAAACTTCCTCAAGAGAAGCAGGGCTCTCGAGAGCTCGATCCTCTGCGCCTGTTAGGCATTCGACCATAAAGGACGCAGAAAGGAGTCTCTCCCGCTCTCTTTCCCATACTTGGCATGTCGGCAGACAGACTTTTTCTCCATTAGCCACGTGGGGTGGCTGTTCCGCAGGCAGGAACCGTCCCGTGGCGGAGAAGCGGTTTCGCACTCGGCAGCAGGTCCTGAATGGCTTCCCAGGCTGGGGCTGGGAGCTCAGGGCTCCACGGGCCACGGTGGGTTTATGAGTTCCAGGAGTTAATAAACAAGGAGCTCAATATCCTCTGACTTTTGGAGAGTCGGAGGCATTTAAACAAATCCAGCATGACCCCGAGGAAATGACGGTTTGCGCAGGCAAAGCCGCTCGGAGGAGAGACCTCTTGGTTCTTGCCTGCTGGCTGCCCGGCGGAGGGCACGGGGAGGCCCTAGGGCAGGCTCACCCCGAAAACCAGCTGGAGCTCGGATCCACGCCCAGGGCAGGCGCACCCAGCGTGAGGGCGCAGAGAACGCAGTCTGGAGAGTCAGTGGTCCTGCTCCAGGACTCGCATGTACTTGGAAAGGCCACTTACGTTCTAGAACCCCAGTGTCCCCCCTGTAAATTCAGGTTACCACATATCTACTTTTTAGATGCATATAATGAGGACACAGAAGGACGACATTTCTGAGATATGAACTGATGCACTAATGTAAAGTTGTCAAATCAGTGATCATTACAACACCATCAATGACAAGTCACGAGCAGGTGGTCCCTTCACTCAGCCTGCGGACGGGTCCTGCTCTCGCCACTCTGGGGCCACGAAAGGTCAAGATCAACTGCCCTGTGGGGCTCTGAGACGGGTCCCGTTTTCCTCTTTCTAGTCAGTGTCTGCACTGGACAACAGGGCTTCTCATGGTGGCTGCGAGCTAGCAGAGTCACCTGGAGAGCTTTAAAAAAATGTTCAGTGCCCACACGTCCTTCCTCGAGATTCTGAATTAATCGGTCATGTCTGGGATCTGAGCGTAAGTATTTTATTTTATTTATTTAAATATGTTTGTATTGATTTTTTAGAGAGAGAGGAAGGGAGAGAGACAGAAACATCGATGTGAGAGAGAAACATTGATCGGCTGCTTCCTGCACGCCCCCTACTGGGGCTCGAGCCTGCAACCTGGGCGTGTGCCCTGACAGGGAAACGAACTGGGACCTCTCAGTCCATGGGATGATGCTCAATCCACTGAGCCACACTGGCCAGGCTGTATTTTAAAATGGTTTTTCTATTTAGTTTTGCATTTTTATTGTTGTAAAAATGCACAGAATTGACCATTTTGACCGTTTTCAGTGTATATTTCAGTGGCAATAAGTGCAGTCCCCTTGTGCAACCATAACAGTCAGAACTGTTCATCTTTCCAAACTGAAACTCTGTCCCATTGAACAAGAACTCCCCATTCCTCCCCAGACCTTGGGAACCACCATTCTGCTTTCTGTGTGCCTAGTCAAGGCACCTCACCGAAGGCGCTCACGCACTGTTGGTCCTACAGCGGCGTATCTGCCAAGAGCTCACCACGTGGTCTCTGCATAGTTAGGACGAGGGGAAAGAGAACAGCGTAGGGTGTAGGTGGGGGTGATGGTGGGAAACTAGGGACAGAGCAAAATAGTGGGGAAAATTCAAATCTCTGCCCCAACTGCACTTAGGCAGGTATTGTTTCCATGGAAAACCAGCCGGAGGGGAAAGGCTGTGTTTGTCAGGGAGACCACCAGCACCACGGGACTCTGAACCCCACAGCCTGGGTTGGAGTCCTGGCTCTGCTGCTGAATCGCTATGTGCCCTCCAGTGAGCCGTGGGACATCGCCTGGCCTCACTTTGTCTGTCTGCAACTTGGAGATGATCATATCTGCCTCTAGGGGTGTCGCCAGGCTGGAGGCGGAGGCACAGCAGGTGGGTGTGAATGAAACACTGCAGACTTCTACACCGAGGACAGTGTGGCTACTAGTGCAGGTGGGCAATAGATGCTTCTGTCCCATGTTGCTGAAGTGCACTGGCCTTGATAACTGAAGGTGGAGAGAGCACCCTGTTCCGGGTGGGTCCAATCTATGGCCATAGAATATTTCATAAAGGGGCTGAAAGACTGTTATACATTAATTTTTGAAAACTAGTCTTACTTCCTGGGCACAAATAACCTTTAGAGAGTACAATGATTTTTAAGAGACAAGCTGGAGGGGTGATTATGCCATGTTAAAGTCAAAGGCATTCTACTTTGATAAGCGCATTGAAGAAGCATTAATAGACATCATCTGCTCAACTTGTTTCCTTTGTGCTTGATGCCAGCACCTGCCCTGTGTGAAGCGCACGCGCGCGCGCGCGCACACACACACACACACACACACAGCGCTCTGGTGCTTTAGATGAACTCTGGGTTTGTTTGGGGCTCTGTGTGTGTCTTAATTTGAACGAGATGGAGCCAAGGTTGCAGGATGTGTTCTCTTTATTTTTCCATTTAATATTTTAAGAAATAAAGGTAGGGATTAGAGAAAGGCAGAGGAGAGCGAGGTGGGGAGGAGAGTGGAATGGAGGGACAGAGAGCCTGATTAGCTTTGTCTTGCTAATGCACTTTGTTTTGTGGCTGATGGCCGTCCAGACAGATTCAGACCACCTCACAAGGGGGAGGCGACAGAACAGCAAGACAGCTCAAGTGGAAAGCGTTATTGGGGACAAAAGACGCACCTGCAAAGCGCAGCCTTAATCGTCTCTAGAGGCCAGGGCCAATGTTGGGAGATAAATGCCCGGCACCACCTGAATGAGGTTCTGGCAGCATGCATTTGCCTGGATGCTACAGTTAATTCATTTCAGAAGAGGGTTGCTACCCAGCCAGAGCGAGCTGCTCCTGCGATGCCTGAATAAGCCCGGCGGCCTTACAAATGTACTCACTGTACACAAAAAGACCAAGGGAAGGAGGACGCGAAGTGCGGCAGGTAGAGGAGAGGGCTGAAAGCGCAGACCCCTGGAGTTCAACTCAGGCAAACTAGCTTCTGCACTACAATCTGTATTTTAAACCCAATATCAAAAATTCTCTCATTGGCTCTGCCGCAGTGTCTTATTAGTTAATACTGACATTGTCGGCCAGCCTTAGCCTGTGGAGCTGGAGGAACTTTTAAGGATCTCCTTCCTCCCTCCCTCCCTCCCTCCCTCCCTCCCTCCCTCCCTCCCTCCCTCCCTCCCTCCCTCCCTCCTTCCCTCCTTATCTCCCTCCTCCTTCCCTTCCCTCCTTCCCTCTCCCTCCAAGCCTTCCTTCCTCTCTTTTCTGTTCTTTTCTTCCCTCTTTCCAAGAAGTGGGTCCCTATGTGCAGATGAAATGAAGTTCCATAATAGAAACAGTGGAAGCAAAGTGGTTCTGAATGAAGGCAGAGCCCTCACTCCGTGGCATAGAAGTCAAAGCTCCAGACTGGACTTGACTCCAGCTGGCTTGGTCCAGCCCCTACATTTGACAGGAAACTAAGGTTTGGGGGATGAAGTGATTTCCCCTAAGTAAGCCAAAAGCGCCCTGACCTCCATCCAATCAAGTGTGTTACTCTAATCCATTTTCTCTCTCTCTTTTTTTTTTATCCTCACCCGAGGACATTTTTGCATTTATTTTCAGATAGAGTGGGAGGGAGAGAGGGAGGAAGAGAGAGAGAGAAACATCGATATGAAAGACACACACCGACTGGTTGCCACCCGCACGACCCCAACTGGGGCTGGGACGAACTGCAACCGAGGTACATGCCCTTAGCGGGAACCGAACCTGGGACTCTCTGGTCCGCGGGCCAATGCTCTAACCACTGAGCCAAACTGGCCAGGGCCCATTTTCTTTCTTATAGACATTTGCAACGTGATGTTAAATAGGCCATCAAGTAAAACGTGGCTTGGACTGTAGAATGAATCAATACAATTTCGTTTGCATGGCAACATTCAATAAATCTGATTTGGAAAGGAAAACAGTAGCATAAACAGGACTGGCTCAGGGTGGGGGAGGGGAGGAGGCAAATGAAAACCACACAAGTTTACAATCAGATTCATCATGTTGTGTATTTTCTCCACTAAATTTTTGTCATCATTTGATTCTAAATGATTCACAGGAAACACAAAGTCCTATATGATCAAAGGCATGACCTTGACCAAGACACCCAGGCTGTTGGGGTCTTTGTTTCCTCCATAACCCATGAGGATTTTGAACCAAATGATTTCAAAGTTTCTTCCATTAGAAGAACCTTGTGTTCGTCTGAAATATTTTGTTGTATGACTCTAAATGCAACTGATCCTAAAGCCCTCTGCCTTCATAAAGAAGATGTCGTGAAGGAGAAGGGGCCAAGGCAGAGAGAATGCCTGGCATACTCCTATTCATTCTTCAAGTCCACACACAAAAGCCCCTCCTCCAAGGAATTTTTCTTTTGCCTTGGGTAGACTTTTCTCATTTACATTTTTTTCTCCCTCAAACCATTCTATTCAGTTGTTTAAACGCCTAAAATCTAACACAATATCGGGAGCAATAAACCTTTACAATATTGCTTCATAAATAAAGATGCTGAGAAATGCTATTGAAATGTTTGCAAAAATGATCACTGACAAAAATTGTTTGCCGAGACTGTTTTCTTTCTCTCTCAACCAAACCAAACCAACTAGACCAAACCCTCAAATCACCACGTTGGAACTACTAAAATTTGTTTTAAAAAGTTTTAAATGTAACATTGCAAGAATCCCTAAAATCTTTATTTCATTATCTTCAACAGAGAAAACCCAATTTTCAGCTTTGAAAGTGAGCAATATCTATTTCATTCTATGACCAAAACATTTCCTTTCATGGAGTAACAACTTCAAGTCCTATCTTTATGATGTCATTACACGGTATTTTGAAACCTTGTCATATTTTTTCACCAAGTGGCGCAAGCGGGATAAACACTGGGGTCTTGTCTCGTCTGCTAGAGAAAGCTGTGTAGGACCAGAGAGCTGGTGCACAGCAAGGCCCTGTGCCACGCCAGGAAGAGAGGAAAATGCCAAGTGCACGAGAGAACAGACTCACCTTCTTTGACGCTCAGTCGCGGGGATTGGTCTGTGTGGGAGGTTGCATTATAGGCCAGCAGTGAACCTGAAAGGCAAAGGAAAAGCAGGTTATCACCAGGACATTCTCCTGAGATGAAGACCAGGAGGTGACGTGGGAAGGGAGTGGGAGGGGAAGAGGGACAGCTGAGTCCTTGAGGGAAAGAAAAAAGTGTAATCCATTCTGAGCACTGTCATAGCTTCCTGGAGTTAGACGCAGAGTAAGTTAGGACAGAACGCTTGTGGGTGGGACACCCCCACGCTCTCCCCAGCAGCCGGTCCTGCTCAGAGGTCTCGGGCTCCACACCACGTCATGGCAGGAACATGGGACGGGGAATCCGAACACCAGGGCCTGTCCCAGTTCTGCCCTTCACACCCCGTAAGCAGCTTTATATGTCTAGACCTTGATTTCTTCATCAGAAAAATGCAGGGGCTGAACTGCAGCAGGGCTGGCAGACTCAGAGGCCAGAGAGTAAATATTTCAGGCTCTGCAGGCCTGAAACACAGTCTCGGTCGCACATTCTTCTCTGTTTTTGTTTTGTTTTGTACACGGGCCAGAGTTGGCCAGAGTTGGCCAGAGTTGGCCTGCAGCTTGCGGTCTGCCAGGCCCTGGAGGAGACGGCCCAGCCTCCCGCTCTGATGGCCTCTGGGTGTGTGTGCGGGGCTTTTCACGGGTGGGCCAGGCGCTTGGACAGCCACTGTGCTGGAGGGGTGCTGGGGGCTGGGAGCGGGGTGGGGCGGCCGTTCTCCCAGTAGCAACTTTGTCTCCTTTCGCATCTGTCTAAGAAAAGACAACTAAACGGGAGGCACAACACACTGAATTTTCTGTCATCCCCGAGCGCTGCCGCAGTCTTTTAAAATGAAACCTGACTGCGTACCTAGTCTGTATCGGGCACTAGTGTCGGCATTTTAAAGGCATGGTAGTTTCTGCTCCAGCCGGGTGGCTCAGTTGGTGGCGCATCGTCCTGTACACCAAAAAGGTTGTGGGTTCAATCCCTAGTTCTTTTCACTTCAATGTTTCTCTGTCTCTCAAATCAATAAGCATGTCCTCGGGTGAGAATTAAAAACATAAAACAAAATAAAAAAATAAGAATAAAGGCCTGATAGGTGTTTTTTGTTGCTGTTGTTGTTGCATATGAAAAACATCCTCCCTGCTTTCCTAAAACTAGTCTTGTTCCTTAGATTCACGCAAATCCAAGAGTTTTATTTTGCCAAATGTAGTTTTGTTTGTTTGTTTGTTTTGCGATTCTCCTTGAGATTCTTCTGGGGAAACTCTAAAGTGCTATCTCAATGGGGCTGGAATCTGCTTTTACAAAGGACACGAGGGGCTTGCCTAGGGGCTTGAGGCTAAAGAAGTGTTTCACAGCAACTCTTGCTCCCTGGGGAGACTGGACTGACTTGGGTGCCAGGGCTTGGAACAGGGAATGGGCTGGCAGACACTCCTATTTTTAGTTTCGAGTCATGGCAGGGACGCAGGAGTGGAGCTGTAGCCTCACCCACTGTGGGCGTTTGGTTGTGTGCCCCAGAGAAAATGCGTGCCCTTCCCAGCCAGACGACAAGGGGGAGAATTTTCTAAAAATCATCCAACTGCCTAGAACCTATGACTTCTGGCTTGGACGACTTATTTCTAGCCCTGAAATAGTTCCAGACAAATCAGAGGAGGGTGGTGGTGGGATTGGGCCTGCCCGATGCCACGGCTACGTGGATGCCGTCTTAGAAATGAGCCGATATACATGGAACAGCCAGGAACCCGGTGCATTTGGTTACTCTGTCCTCAAAACTATTAAGGACAAAGGGAGGCTGGGACAACCTCATCTTAATATAGTTGTTCTGCAAATCAGAGTTTAAAATTAGGCCAGCCTCTTACCACTTAGTAGCCTAGTGACATCCATCAGTTGACCTAATCTCTCTAAGCCATAGGCTTCTCATATAAAAAATGAGCTAATAATAACACCTAATGTGGCGTTGTGAGGATTGAATAAAATAATACACATAAATTGTTCAGAAAGACCTTGGCTCATAATAAGTGTTCAATAAATGCTAGCTATTATCCTCACTATTTTTATATCCCTTCTCCCACAGATGCCACAATTACATACAATAAACCCGTTATAAAGAGCTTGCTGAGTATTAGTCTTGTCCTCTGGAATTAGTTATGAGTGGGATCTCCTGCAATCAGAAATAGTCCTCCGTAACTGGAAGGAGGCGGAGAAACGGACCCGAACGTTCGAAGGGACTAGGAAAAGTCTCGGGAGTAACCAAGAATGTCTGCCTCTCTGTCCCCGACATTCTCTCCCTCAGGCTGAAACCTCACGGCTGGAGCAAATAAAGAAAAATGATGGTCTCGGAGGAGCAAGCTGCCTGAGTCATTAGTGCAGATTTAGCTAAGAGCACGAAGCTTAGATAAACCACATTTATTAAATTTCCCCCGTGGTGAAAGTTCTTGTTTGGGCACACGTGAATTCCACAGGAAACTCCCAGAAAGCCAAGAGAAAGGGTCATTTGACCTCTGCAAAGCTCGCATGAAATACATATTTCATGGTCACCTAGGAAGGGGTTTTTCCCTGAAGACTGTTCTTGGCTCAAGTTTCACTCCCAGGAGGAGACTCCGGCTGCCTTCCCTGAGGAGGGGCTGCTCGCGGGCATCCGACCCTCCCCAGGGATTCCCTTCCTGCTGGGACCCTGATTTAGACCCTCAGGCTACCGAGGGTGGCACTGGGCACTCTTTTCTGAAGGGAACTTGTTCTGATGCGAGAAGGTCCTCCCTGGAGCCTGGCCTCCCCCTCTGTGGCTTTGGATTTCTTTGCCCGGCTTTGAGGCTCCTTCTGCGTGAGGCTAATGTGCCACCGAGCGCCCCGTCTCTGCCGAGGCCACCTCCTCCGAGTAAACAGGCTGAGCTCGGAGGAAGGCGGCCAACACCGGACCGCTCACTACGGCAAACGCTTTGTATCTGTTCTCTCACTTAACCTCACACGAGCTGTGTGAAACCAGTATCCCGTGATTCCTCTTTCACAGCTGAGGACATCAACATTCAGAGAAGTCAAGTGATTTGCCCAGGATCACACAGCCAGGAGGCAGGACGCCCATGCCGGTCCCGCAGACCCTGCAGCCTGCAGGCTCGATCTCAGAACAGAAACACTCCCTGGCGGTGTTAGAAGTCAGCACAGTGGTTACCTTTGGGGAGAATGGGTGATGACGGAGGGAGGGCACAGGGGGCTTCTAGACTATTCCTTGCCCTGGGGGTATTTAAACAAATGAGTGGATCTACTTTGTGATAATTCCTTGAGTTGCGCATTTATGATTTTTGCATTTCTCTGTACGTTCCAGTTCAGTAAAACATCCGTCTACGTGCTTCTTTGTTTTGCACTAGTGTGTGTCTACAGGCATAGGTGTGTGTCTCTCTCTGGGGTCCTGAGAGGCATGAAGCGTCTGCTGTTGGGAACGGAAGGGCCTCCCCATGTGGAAACAGGACACTATCACTCTCCACGCTGGAGACAGTATTTGGGGTCTGAAAGAAGATGAAAATGAGCAGAGTGGAGCTTTGCAGGTGTGGGGCCGAGCCCAGCAACTGGGCTTTCTTCAGCTCTGCATTGCCCCCACCTCTTCATCGGGACACCTGGAGCAGGAGCGACAACGGCCCCAGTGCCAAAGCCTTTGTCTCCTGTCTCATGGAGCGTTCTCCAGCCCCCCGCCCCCAGCTAGCCTATTGAATCGGGGTCTCCCTTTTCTCTGCACTGTGCTAATGGCTTGGGTGGGGAGGGCAGAGGGAGGGAAGTAGGGCCTGGCTGACTACTGAGTCCGGGGAAACCTGGCCTTTTGTTCTGCTGGGGTCCTGTTCTCCTTTCCTGGTCAGACCCGGGCCTGGAAGGGGTAATACTTCACCAGCTTAATGGCCTTGCCCTGTCACCTTTGCCCGGCCATCCGAGGCTCTGTGGCAATGCCATAAGATGCAAAATGTGTTTTCCATTAAGTTTAAATTAAAAATGAGAATCAAGATAGATACCTTCTCGGTGGCCTCCCTGTCACACAACATATTTCATCCTCTTGTGCCCCCACTGTTTCAAAACACGGTTCCTTAGTCTTTTTCACAGGCCAGACCCAGTTATACATACAAAACCCAACTTGTTGCAAAATGAAAAGAGACCTTTTCTTTCTCCTGCCTCTGGCCGCCCCGCCCAGGACCTTCTGGGCTCCCAGAAACCCCAAACTCCCCCCAGTGGCCCTGAGTTTGAACTGCCAGTTGGGGACAGCTTTCGCCCAATCTCATTTCCCCCAGCCCACGACTGTAAATACGGCCTCTGCCAGGCGGGCTGTGCCTGACAGAGATACTGTGGGGTCAGGTCCAGAGTGGGGCGCGGCGGACAAGGGAGAAGGACATGGTTAGTGTGGTGATAGGTTTGGCTTAATCTGCCTCATTCCAGGAGGCCACAGGAAAGTTTTCGGAAAGCATTTATCTCTTGGGACAAATAAAAACAGAAAAGGCTGTGGGGAAAGTGGTCTGGCCCTCGGCACGGAAGGCCCAGGGGACTGAGGCTAATTCCGAAGCGGAGGAGGGAAGACGAGTGTGGGCAGGTTAGCTCCAGCGCTGTCCGGTCATCTCGACTCCGGGGTGAGGCTGTGGGCCCGGCTTCCGCCTGGGACTGGAGAGGCCTGGGCCTCAGATGCCAGGCTGCTCTCCACTGGCTGTATGTCTTACAGCCCATTTCTGCCGCACTCCAGGCCTCGGTTGCTTTAGCTTTAAAATGGGGGTTATAAATGGTCCCCGTGGTGTCCACAAGGGGGCATCCTGTTCATGTAAAGTGAGTGACCCCCAGGGAGATGCCCACCGGGGCCCCAGTGTGTCCCCGAGGCTCCAGAATGATGCTAAGGACTCTGTGCACCCTCCCCAGCCCACCGTCCTCCTCCTGCTCAAGTGTGGGCAGTGTCACGGAGGGACCAGGGTACAGCCACTCTGTCGGAACAGCTGACAAGCCTCGGCCTGGACAACAGGCACCTCCAGACAGGCTGCCTCAATGCTGATAGGCCAGGCGATCAGAGTGTAGAGGGGCTTAGGACATTGCTATTTATTCTCCACCCTGGAAAATTAATTGAAAATGTGGCATCTAACATTTAAAGTTTAGCTTCCCTCCCAGACAACCAGAATGCATACTCAAGCACCTTTGTGAACGTGTAAACGGGATGCCAGAGCTTCTTATCCTATAAGGTCCCTTTTCACTGCCAAAGTCCGGAGAGACCAGACAGCACAGCTGCCGCGGAGCCTCGGCCGTGCAGGGGCCTCTGAGGTCTCCAGCGGCCCACGGCTGACTGTCCTTAGCCCACAGAACTTCCTCCTTCTGTGTGGAGGAGCTCAGCTATTTTCCTTCCACTTCTTGCCAAAGTGGAAATGTTTGAACCCTGTGCTCTCCTCGACAAAAGGACAAGTAGGTGACAAAGCACAGGCATTTGTGTCCCTTCCTCCTGCCTCAACCCAGCTGCCCGGCCTCTGCCCCAAAGCGCCGGCCTCCCTGCCTGAGCACAAAACATCCGCTGGAAGTCCGTCTGGAAAAACAATGAAGTGTTTGAAGACACCCTGGTGGACACCAGGGAGTTCCCAGCAATCCAGGCAGCAGACGGACACCGGGCATGTGACCTCCTGCAGCGGTTTAGCGGGACAACCACCACCCAAAGCCACAGGGTCCCAGGGGCTGGAACCTGATGGTAGACACCAATGAGAAAGAGGCATAAACCAAAACTGTTCTCCAGGACAGCAGGTCATTTTAAGTCTAGGTTCCTCAAAAGGCCTCTAGACTACTACAGCACTGTGCGGGGCAAGTTTGCTTGTGTAGGCAGATGGGTCTTTATATCAATGCACAGACCACTTCCCTCAGGCTATCTCCGCATCTTATCACATACGGACTTTGCTGCATCTCAAGTCTGGAAATTTGTTCCACTAATAATCTCCTTTCTGGAAATGTCATTCTTTTTTGTTACTTTGGGGTATCTCCCTTAATGCCCACAAATATTCTTGACAAACACAGAAGGAAAAAGAAGGCACCCACACTTTTCCTTGTCCTGCTACCAATACCCCCCAAACACCAGTCTCCCTTGCTCTCCCCTCCGCTCCCATCCACAGAGAGCCTCTTCAATGGTTGCCAGTGACCAGCTCACCAAATTCCTGGGCCTTTGAGCAAATGCTGGTCTTACTTCAGGATCAGTGGCTTGGGTTCCACTGTGATAGGAAGTCCTCGTGGGGACCGGGGTTGTTTACTGACCTGCCAGAAAGTGGGGCCTGGGGAGCACATGGCACAACTGGGCTTTCTCCACATCAAGTCAGAATGAGCTCGAACACTTCCCCAACAAGGGCATCTGTCCTGGAGCCCGGAATTACTGGGCCCACGCTGCTGCTGCCCATCTCTTCTTCCACGAAGGAAGAGAAGGGGCCAGTGAGTCCTGGACCTCCCGCCATCTGACGCGGGGAGACGCAGGAAGGCGGACTTGGCCAGTGTTTTCGCTTTCCTGTTCTCCCTGTCTCATGCCCTCTCTCACCCCCGCCCTGCCCAGCCAAGCATCATCACAGCATTCTGTGCAAAGATGCTATTTTTTAAAAAGTCTACAAACACTTAAAGGCTGAGAAATACAGATTGTTAGAAAATGCCAGTTCTCCACAGCTCAGGAAAATCTGGGTGGAACATTGCCCCCTTTTTTTGAAATGGTTGTGTCTTGGGCTGACCTCATGTTGCAGCAAGACTCAGACATGAGGTCATTGCTCTGGTGTTAACATATACGGCGTCATCCACACTCTCCCACTGGATGCCAGACGCCTCGGAGAGGTGGCCGCAGAGCCGGAGGCACCGGTGGAAACTTCCGAAGGCATGTTTAAAATTTAAAACTTTTAAAGCCAGTGTGTGTTGTCTCCACCCCACACAACGCACTGTTGCAGAACAAGACAAACAATGACCGGGATGGTGAGCTGAAGACCCACGAACAATGGAGAGCAAATGGAGATCTAGCTATCCCAGAGCCCAGGAGACCAGAAAAAGCTGCCCGTAGGCACTGTCCAGAGATCTCAGCTTTGAAGGGCTTTAATTTTTTTTTTTTTCTCTTTACTGATTTTAGAGAGAGAGGAAGGGAGAAGGAGAGAGAGATAGAAACATCGATGAGAGAGAACATGGATTGGCCGCCTCCTGCATGCCCCCCACTGGGGATTTGGCCCACAACCTGGGCATGTGCCCTGACCGGGAATCGAACCAGCGACCTCCTGGCGCATGGGTCGATGCTCAACCACTGAGCCACACCGGCCGGGCTGAAGGGGTTTTAGAATCATCAAAGTCCTTCCCTCCGAACCTTAACACCATCAGGACTCCCAGCAGTCTCGGCCACTGACAGCAACTGCTGTAGCTGAGGCTGCCAGTCCATCTTTGGACTGGTGGACTCCTCATGGAAGGAGTCCACGTCTGTTTACCTGTAGCTTCAACTCCTCTACCTTAGTACCATCTTTTCTGGCCAGAGAACAATCCTTTAACACTTGGGTCATCGGTATGCCACCTGGCCCGGATTTCTGGTGAAGAGTTAAGGCCAAGGTTATCAGGCCTAAAAGTATTCTCTTCCTATGTTGGTGTATGTTTCGTATCAAATGACAGTAATATCAAGTTGTTGGTGCTAGAGAAGCCCCCTCGTGGAGAAATCTTTGCACAACTGTGCCCTCTCTTTCGTAAACTCTCTCTTTCCAAAGCTCTTTTCCTCCTGACTGTCAGGAGAAAGCTTCCCACAGATCCTAACCCACTCGTGACTTCTGCTTTCCCTGCTCAGCTCAGAAGGGGGTGTAGGTGGCAGCCACAAAGGTGGGGTTAGGAGGTGCTAGAGTGACCCCAAGGATAAAAGGAACTTAATGTGCACGCATTCAAATCCTTAAATCCTAGACCCATGATTCTGGGTTTACTGTAGGGACCCTAAATCATAGCTCAGAAAAATCCCAGGCGGGGCACCCACGTATTCAGTTACAGGGCGAAGGAGTTTCTGGGAGGGGTTCTCAGAGGAAGTGTGTGGCCAGCGGCGGGCAGACCCTCTGGGCCTTAGCTCCCTGCTTGGCCTCCATTCCTCATTTTACTTCCCTTGACACCAGGGCTGTGTCAGCCCTCTGGCAGGGTCTGCAGGAGCCCATGTGACCTCGGTCACTTCAGGGCCCAAACCCGCAGCTCCTGCAGCTTCTGCCCAACTTAGGCCGAGGGCAGGTGCCAGCTGCCTTCCCTGCGCTGGCTCCGAGGACGCCAGGTGGGTGGGCGTGCCTGGCAGAGCTCTCCCCGACCTGGGGCCGGCTCCACCCTCCGGGGTGTCTCCCTGCCCGGGGAGGAGACAGGGCACTTACTTTCCCTGAGGTAACTGAGGTGTGACAACAGCACTTCCGTGTTGTAGAGGGAGGTGGCGCGGAGGAAGTCCTCCTTGTTCATTTTACACAGTTCCTTGCCGTCCATGTTCTGGAAGAAGGCTGTGTCGATCTCCATCAGGCCGTACTCCTTGATCGCCCACTCCAGCCACTGCCGCACGTGCTCCTGTGTCCACAGCGTGGGGTCTGCAGGGGACAAGAGCGTTCAGGGGGCTGCAGGCGGGCTCCCAACGCGTCCCTTCCCCCCTTCTGTGTGTCCGTCCTCTCTTCTGTCCCTTTCCCTCCCCTCCATCCCCCCCTCCCTCTCCCCCATCCTCACTGGGAGAGTGGGCTCCCCCCAGAACTGCCATCTGGCTCTGTGGCATCCGGGCTGCCCGAACCACTGGGCGCTCTGGGGAGGCTCTCGGATGCCTCTCTGCACATCCTGACAGAACACCCTGGAAAGCTCCGGGACGTCCATCCAAACCTCTGCTGGGAAATGGTGGCATCGGAATGAAAATAAACACAGTTCCAGAGATCGGGGGCCGGGTCTGCAAGGGGAAACCATCTGCATCCGAGAGCAGGGTCTGGTGGAAGAACACGAGCCCGCAGACGGGCGGAGAGAACACGTCTGTGCACACTCTCCCGCAAGCCCGTCCGCGCAATGGCAGACCCGGGGTGTCCGCCCTTAGCATCCAGCCTGCGTCTTCCTTTCGGAGACAGCTGGGCTGACATTTCTACCAGGTCAGCCCCAAAATGTTTCTAGGCGATTCAAGTCCGCAATGAGGAGAAATGGTGTCGGAGAGAAAACCTTTAGCCCTTAAGTGAACATACAGAATGTAAGGACTGAAGCGACCCCACTCCTGAGCCAGGGGTGTGGGATGTGTCACTCTGAGCGCTGGGAGGAGCCCAGCAGGCTCCACGGCTGGCAGAGGCCCTTGTCTCTTATCCCTTAGCACAGTCTGGAAGCCATCTTTTTTCTTGGCGACCATTTATTAGTGAATCCAATAAACACTTTAAATACGTTCATCACAGGAGAAAACGACAAGCTCTTGGCCTCATGACAGACCTATCCATGGGAAGCATTCAGGTAGCAGAGCACATAATTAAGCATCAGATTTTTTGGTGGTAGTTGAAGCAATCAGAAGTGGAGGAAAATAGTGTGAATGTGGAGAGTCAAGGAAGGCTTCCTGGAGGAGGAGGAGAGACTGGGCATTGTGTGTCAGCTGTCAGCCGCAGCTTCTATTGGGCCTCTTTTATTAGCAGGTTTATCTGGTAGGAAGATCTGTGCTGCCGCTCAATCCCGCCACCCTCTCCCAATGAGCCTCCGCGAAGACTGGGCAGACGGGGAAATCAGAGCTCCTGCCGGTGGCCCTTGGCTGGCACCGGCTCTCTGTTTCTGCTTGGTTATTACATGTGAGAACTGGAGTGGAAGTAGCTGCGTCTACTTTGGAAAGTGCCAGCAGCGGCCCATGGGTGGAGTGGTTGTTGTGTTTGTGCTAAAGGTGGAGGGGCTGGCGAAGGAGGAGAATGGGGAGAGGAAATCCGGAGTCACAGGTCACAGGCTTCGGCTGTCACCCCACCACCCAGCACCTGGCAGCCCCAGATCTGGGGTGCCTACTGTGGACTAGCTGCTCCACACATGCTATTTTTCACTTAGTAAGAAAAGCCTACAAAATGGCTTTATCTTCATTTTACAGATGGAAAGTGGAGTCTTGAAAGGTTAACCTAAGTCCCGTCTGAGCTGGGGTTCCAATCCAAGTCTTCCCAAGATTCCATTTAGTTGAGGTGGGTAGGCACCCCCGACCCAAAGCCTGCTCTCTTTTCTTCTCAGAATCCTACCTGAACTCACCTGTGAGTTTGTCTGCTATTAAGCAAAAACAAAAACAAAACAAACAAACAAACAAATAAAAAAAAACAAAGCCCTTCTAATATAGTTTCATTATATAGCCCTTCTTATAACTCAGAAACAGTTAGGCACAGACCACTGGTAACTGAAATAATTTTGCACCATTTCAGAATTCTAAAGAAAAATGGAAGAGGCCGCAGCATTATCATTTCATCCGATCTCCTTTGCTTCTCCTAATTGCTCACTTTTAGTATCCAAGGCCTCAGATTCGATTTTATACCATATATTTAATTTACTTTATTATTTCCTCCCTTGCTTGGAGCTCTATCACAATATTATTTCTCTCCCTTCGCAGCACAATGAATTATAAATCTTCCACTCTGGATCATGCTAACCTCTTCCAAATGTACTTCCTGGATGATTTAGTCCTAGTTTCTTCCTATCTGAACTTGGACCTGGTGATTAACTAGGGTCCTCATTTATACTTGTCTTAAAATCCCACCATAAATTCAATCGGTTCCTTCACCGATGTTTTATTGCCTTGGTCTGCGGACTTGCCCCAATGAAACCTCTCCTCACATCCAGGAGGCTGACCTGGAGGAAGCCACAGTGAGAACAATGCTAAAGACTGAGCCAGAGGTAAAATGGGGAAGCAAATCCAGAGCTAGTGAACTCAGTATACAACGTGCTTTAAAAACCCCTTGATATGAATTTACACTACTTTCCTTATTCTTGGCCCGCTGAAGACTGACATTTTGATTTTTGATTTTTGGAAAATGTTTCAACACCAATTTAGAGTTGAAGGGCCAACCAAGCAGTCTGGCCATCTTGGAGCCTTTTCCTATCCCCTCCCCAAAGTGTCTACAGAAATGCAGACGTTTGGCTTAGACGATCTCTGATCTCCTAACCCTTCCGTCCTCCAGCTCTCCTTCCCATGCTGGCCACTGTTTGGCGAGGCCGGGGAGTTCAATACCAAATGACCAAAGGCCTGGTGAGGCTCGGCTTGGCTTTGGGGAGTCTGGAGAGGGTCCACCGTGTCCACTTCAGTGTGGTTTCATTGTCTGCCTTCTGATGTGAAGGGAGAAGACAAATGCACCTGAGCTGAACATTCCTCGCTGGGGTCCTGGAGGAGACCGAGCATTAAGTGATACAGGTATGTGATGTGGATAAAGCCGTTTACACAGTGCCTGGCACCTGGAAAGTGCTGTTAGTGGGAGCTATTCTTTCTCTTCCTTTGTGAGCTCACGTGCTCGTGGGAGAAGGAGACTAAAAATGCTTCCTGAACAGCTTTCAAGTCCTATAGGGCACAGGAACATTCCCATTAGCCCACCCCTCTCCTGCCTCACACCTCCTCACACCTCCCATCCCTGCCACCTTGAACTTGGCCCAGAACACATGGGTGTAGCCCTAGTCCCAGGAGATGGTGAGACACAGCTTTCCAAGGAAAATAAATCCAAAGGACCAGGGAAGAGAGCCCACACCAAGCCACACCTTCTAGACCAAGAAGCAAATGCCTTTGGGTTCCCTCAAAGCGATGTCGAGTCCTCGCCCTCAAACACAACTGCATTTATACTTTTCCAAATGGAGGGGGCTTTGCCTTTTTGGTAGAGTTATTTTGGTAAAGCGAGTTTTAATCTCTGCCCTATAATTCACTTTGCTTAAGGTTTGGACGTTCTAGCTCCTTCCACCTGGCACTGACCCCACACATTTCCGTTTTCAAACTCCCTGTTGGACCAGGCGGCTGAGCTCACTGGTCTCGCCGAGGCCAAGTGTCCGGCCAATACACTGAAGGCTTGAACAATGATTTTATTTTCTGTAACCAACAGCCCTAATACCTAGGAAAAATAGGCTATTTTTACATAATGACATACTTGCCGCACGCATGTTAAGGCACTCCATTTGTTAAATATAGTTATTTCTATTTTGAAACTGAAAGAGCTGGCCATAATTTTGGAAAGGTGGAACCCTGCAGACGCCGGAAGCACGTGCTTGATGGGCACGGCAGGACTCTGTAGCCACTCTGGTCCTTAAGGGCGAGGGTGGGCACATCTAGGGGTCCCCGGGCTCCCGCCGGGTTCAGAGGCCTGGCCTCTGCTCTCTTTGCGGGCCTCATCCAAGGGACCAGGCACGGACATAGAGTCTGTGACGTGACCTGCTTGAGGGCAGGCTGCAGGAACCTGGGCTCAGGGTGCTGGCGACATCGGGGGACGCTGTCTTGGAAGGCGGCGAGGGAGGAAGGCGAGAAGTGCAACTTGCCCAAGTCTGCGTGTCCACAGAGGCCAGAGCACCAGGTAAATAAATGTTCAGATGCCCCAGGACAGGCTGCCCTGTGACCACTGGCCCAGAGAGTGCAGACACGGATGCCCCAGCTGCGGGGCTCCCAAGCTACCTGCAGGGACGATGACCCTCCTCTCGTTGGTGGTCATGTTGGGAGGAGGGGGGCCGTTCTTCTCGTCCATGTAGCTGTTGTAGTTCATGGCGTTGGACTCGCCTCCACCGACCAGCTTGCTGCATTTGCTGACGCTGCAGTCCACCGGAGACTCCCTAGATGGAGAGGAGACAAAGCCGGGAAGAAGTCATCACTGCCACTGCGGTCTGCACAGCAGCGGAGCTCGCCCGGCCCATCGCGCAGATGGGGGGAGCCATTTCCCAGCCCGCCTGGTGCAAGGTTGAGGATGACGATGCTGCCTCATTTCTATTCTGCAAGCTGCCCCCAGAGTTTTCTTCAAGTCCCAGCCTTATCCTATAATTACGGTACTCAAAAACTTTGGGCAGCTCCTGCTGCCCTCAGCCTAGAGTCTGGGCTTCTCAGGGCAGGACTGCAGCTCCCACCTGCCTGCAGCTGACACTTTCTCCTTGTTGCCGGGCACACAGCGCCTGGCTCCCCATCGTGTTTCTGTGCTGGGCCTAGGACTGCCACGCCACCTGTTAGCTCGGTGGGCGCCCTATCCCCTTGCTGGATGAGGGGGTTTCCTGAGATGGCGACATTACTGTTTTATAACCTTGGTGTAGATTATAGCCAGATCTATACAGAACCTTATACAGGAGATAAGCAACAGAGGTTTCCTGAGATAATTATTTCTATTGCATGTATGTAATTTCAACACATTTTCCATACACTGTTCTATTTGAACTTCCCAATAACCCTCCAAGACAGGTCTGGCAAGGGTTCATAGCTCCTTTTTATGGTTAAGGAAGCTGAGAGGTGAGGTCACCGCGCTAGGGTCACACAGCTAGTAGAGGTGACAGCAGCGCTGGGGTCTTTAATGTTAAGCTTCCCCATCAAAACACACACGCAGAAAGAAGAGCTGTTTGCTGTATGAAGGAGGACTAGGACCCAAGAACTTCTACCTGATAGAGAAGGCTGTGGTCCTCGTGGCGTTTTCCCGCCCTGGCCGCCAGGCTCACAGGGGAAGTGTAGAGAGGTATACAAGGGACCGAGCAAATCACCCAGCCTGGGCTCAAAGGACGTAGGCCAGTTAGCACCTGGGATTTTGCAAGAGGGTGTGGAGAGGCTGCTCACTGGTTTCAACTCAGCAATCTGCAGCCACCTGGAGAGCTGAGCTGATACCAACTTGTGGCCACCTGGTGCCCGGAGTGGGTTGGCAGGACACGCCGCATACCCCCAGCGCAACATCATGGACCCCTCAGCGTGCCCAGGGAAAGTGCCATCCTACCCTGCCCTGGCTTCCATGCAGCTACTCAGTGCCGCAGGACCACAGGAGGTGACCAGAAGGCCAAGGAGAGGCTGCAGCTGAGGTTCTCCGAGCGGGAAGCTGCGGTTCTGGCCACCTGGGAGACAAACCAGTTCTCTCAAGAGCTCCAAACGCAGCCTTCAAACCAAGGAGTTCAGATAAGGTTCAGGTTACAGCGGTCCAACTCCGGGCCACACAGCCTCTCCGGCCTTTCCGAAGGCCTGGCCGCTGCCCTCCCGCACGCTGCTGTGGTCAGGGACAGGCCATCA
Organism: Tadarida brasiliensis; assembly: GCA_030848825.1. Classification (NCBI taxonomy): domain Eukaryota; kingdom Metazoa; phylum Chordata; class Mammalia; order Chiroptera; family Molossidae; genus Tadarida; species Tadarida brasiliensis. The sequence goes on along the minus strand of CM061277.1, from coordinate 27,436,897 downwards.
CGGGTGCCAAGCACAGGGTTATGCCAGATGGGCCGGTGGCTATACGTGCCGGGGAGCAGCCGCTGGCGCAGAAGGAGGAGTGACAGCCCCACTGCAGGACTCGGGCAGGGCGGGGGGCTGAGCACATTCAATAAAGAAAATTAAATGAATTTGTTTCCTAATCTGAAAGGAAAAAAATATTGAAGATCACTTATCATAGCTGGGAGATAAATGCTCCACTGAGATATTAGAAGTCAGACGGTAATTTTTTCCTGATGTCTTACAGAGGGGAACATGGGCTGAAAATGAAAATAAGATGTATAACTTACACATGTTAGAATTTAAGGTTTTACTATTCGCCTACTGTTTTTCCAGGCAGAGAACCAAGAACCAGCCGTCAGAGCCCCAGATTGTTGAAGGTTTAATGTCCCCATGGCAGTGCGAGGGAGGCAGTAGCTCATCAGGACTTTTCACCAGGGTTTGGCCTTTGGCTTCTGCTGTTTAAGGACTTGGCCTGAGATGAAGCCGTCCCTGAAAGACCCTGGTCCTGGGTCTGGGCTGGGCTATGGCTGAGCTCACACTGGGCTCCTCATGGCCAACCGCAGCGGGCGTGTGCGCGCACATACACATACACCCCCCCAACACACATGCCTGCACACATGTACACCCCAATGCACACACACGCACACATATGCATGCATGCAACCCACACATGTGCACACCCGGCACACACGTGTGCATGTGCACACATGCATGCCCCCATGCACATACACACACCCCGACACACACATGCACATGTGTACACCCAGTGCACACATACATGCATGCATGCACACACACACATGCACCACACACAAAGCCACCAGGGTCTGGCAGCCTTTCTCAGCAGATCTGTCCATTGTGAAATCACTCAAGTGCAGCAGAAGTGGGAGGATTAAGTTGGCCTTCAGCGTTTTCGTTGCCTGGGAACTCCGTGGCCAAGGGTGGGGCTGCCGGAGTGCACACTTCCCCTGGAGGAAGCCGGAGCCCAAGGGCCAGGGCTGGGCGAGCGACCTCTCGGCCCGACAGCACTGTCTGTCCAGGGGCGGCGTGGCACAGGAAGAGGGGCTCCTCTCCCTTCAGGAACATGGGGCAGACGAGCTTCAAACAGTTCTTTTCCACATCAGCCAGGCCTCTGGGGATTTCTGAGCCGAAACTGACCCTTGCCACCCAGAGGTGAGAAGACAGAACCTCAGAAATGATAACCCTTTAGGCACCTGTGGCAGGGCCGGTCCCTGGGGCCAGGAGCCGAGAAAAATAAGTTTGAGAAAAGGAAACATTTGGTAGAAGTTACCAGCATGTCGCCTGGTAGACCTGGAGCTGTGAGCCCCATGGGAGCACCGCTGGGGAGCCGGGCAGGGAGGAGGCAGGCGCGCGGCTCCCGAGGACATCGGAACCATGGCCGGGACCGGGCTCGCTTGCTGGGGTGACGACTGGGAGCTGTGCCCTGGTGGAACCTCCTCATTGCCTGTCCCATGGAAACTCTCATCTTTCTGTCCTTCTCTCTCCTTCCTTCCGCCCCTGTGTGCACACCTGCTCCCCAGCTGGGCAGGTCGGGCTTCTCCTCTGGAAAAGGCCCTGTCGTCAGTCCCAGACCCTCAGCTAGGGTCTGCACAGGGGTGCCCTCCGGGAGAAGCCTGGCCCCAGCCTGGACGGCTGCACTTGCCCGGGCCAGCCCTGCTCTGCTGGCTCAGGGAGAGAAGGAAGGGAAGAGGTGCCGTTGCCCCCCCATTCCCAGCTCTCGGCCACTCTGCCTCCTCCAGACAGCACCGCCTCGCGTGCGGCCCCTGGGCTCCACGGCCACTGCTGGGGGCGGGGGCGCCCAGGTGAAGCGCAGCGTGAAGCTGCTCTTTGATGAGGCAGCTGGCGCCCTGAAGGGGCCCGATGAACACAAGCAGGGAGGGAGGGCCGCACAGATGGAGGGGAAAGGTCTGGCCATTCAGCGTGTCTACACTACCGCTGATTTGTATTGAGACCTGCACTTACGGCTAGCATGGGGCTGGGGCCCGCGGGCAGCTGAGAGCACTGGGACAGGTGACAAGAGGGTCTGGGGCTGCCACAATAGAGCAGGGAGGAGGTGGCTCCGGGAGGCTCCCTCAGCCTGTCCATCTCAGCCACGGCTCAGAGAGCCACGGCAGGGGCGGCCACAGCGAAGGGAGCGTGGACCTTTCAGCCTGGTCCTTTACTTCCAGCTCTGGACATAAGCTCTCTACTCCCTTGGTTCTGTTTCTGTGTGTTCAGTGAACGTTCTTTACAAAGACGACTACTGGTGTCCAAAAGTGCCTTGCAAACTGCTAAACAAACATTTTCTCTATCTTTCCACTGCACTCGGGGCAATTTCACTCAGGGTATGTCACCCCGCTCCACAGAGCCACAGCCCAGGCTCACCATCACTGGGTGCCCATACTCACACAGACGGCGTGAGGTCTCAAGCCCACGCAGGCCACACGATGCATTAGGACCTGTCATGTGTGTCTCCCATGTAACGTGTGTACACTGTACAAAATTAAGCAAATCTGTGTTGTCCTTAGGATTTCTGTAGGATGCATGCACAGACGTCTGCACGTGATTTTTTTGGTTTTGAAAAGAAGATGTAATAAGTTAAAAGAAAATTTCAAGAAAAGAAAGGAAATCACCCATAATAAAGTCATCACCCTGACCCAACTGTTGTTTGATTCCCATACATAGTAGATGCTCACAGCGTCTCCGGAATCCGCAGACAGCTTCCCACCCAGGTTAGGTGTGACAGCTTCCCACTGCAAGGTTCAGACCTTCGGAAGCCCCGAGGAAGGGGCTTTGCAGCCAGAGAGCAGAGTCACATGGTGTGTGGGGCTGATCTTCCCGTCTCTGAAATGTGAAGTGTCTAGGTGTCTAACAAAGGCCTCCAGATCCTGGTGGGCAGTCCAGGGAGTGTGGGGCAGAGTGACACTGAGCTCACGTCCTGCACGCCAGCGCACAAGGCAAGCGTCTGCTCTCCATAAACTGATATTCTTTCCCTCACGAATGTTTCCTCCAAGCCCCATGGTTGAGACAGGATGACTTATTTGCAGACCACAGCTTGGATCAAGTTGCTGAGGTCTACATCCAACACAGAACCTAGGGCCATGCTGTTTCAAGACAACTCGCCCTAACAGACTCAACCACAACAGGAAGAGATGGAGAAAGCGCCAACCTCCCACGGCGTGCGCAAGCTAGACTTTCTCTGGCTCCTCGGCCCTCAGTCTCTCCACTGGTCCTTGTTCAAAGGACTTGCTACTTGGATACAAAGGAGGAAGGGCACTGTAGCTTTAGGCCCACGGAACACCTTCTCCAGAGACAGAAACGTCTGTGGGGGCTCAGTAAGCCTGAAGAAGTAACTCAGAAACCCAGGTCATCAACAAACGTGGAGAGAAGTCACTCTGAATCACAGGATGGTCCAAAATACTCCAGCCCAGGGCTGTCCACTCGAGGTAGAGTGTGAGCCACTATATAAAGACTTTTAATTTCTCTAGTAGCCACATGTTTAAGATAAAATAAACCAGGTGAAATGAATTTTAAGAATATATTAAGATATATTAACCCAATATAGCCAAAGGTTTTTTTTCAACATAATCAATATAAAAATAATTAATGAACTGGTTTACTATTTCCCCACGTAAGTCTTCTAAATCCAGCGTGCATTTGTACGTGTGAAGCACATGTCGCTGCCGAATTCGCCACGTTTCAAGTGCTCAAAAGCAGCATGTGGCTAGTGGCTTTTGCATGGATAGCACAAATCTAGTCCTCGAGCCGAGAGATCCCACATCGATTCCTCCCTGCTTGGGTTTTTCTCGTCTAAAGTGAGGATGGTCTTTTGCATTAGAAGTGCCATTATCAATAATACTCAGGGGACAGGAGAAGCCACAGTGTCTCGAGGATGAGAGATTTCAAGAGCCTGGCATCTACTGGATCGTGTTATTGCTTTTTGCACGATCCAGTAATAGCCTCCAACATGGTTCCATCCCGAGCAAAGACATTTTTCTGAAAATCCTCGCTTCCTGCTGCCCAGCTTACATGTGAGCACTTACTGAATATTTATGAGGTGCTGGCAATGGCTGTGCCTAACCTGCTCGGCTCTGAGAGTCCACTGTATCTTCTTTGTTTCTCTGGGGGGCTGAGAATACATCAGTCATCAGTCTTTCTGAGCCTACGTTGTCACCTGCTGATGGTCTGGGTTAAGACAAGCAAATCAAAGGCAGGGGCTGCCTGGTGCAGCCAGAGCCGGAATCTGCTCTCGGCGGGCTCGCACACTCCCCTGCAGCTGGCTCCCGGTGTGACTGCAGCCGAGAGCGCGCTGGCAAGTGGTTTTGAAAATGGAGTTCCTTGGGGACCCTCTCTGCCTGGGATCAGTATCTTGGAGTGCCTGAGGCTTCCCTGAGCAGCTGGGTCACAAATGCAGCCTGGTTGAGCACAAACATAGGCTCCGTCTAGGGCACAGACCGAGGCAGACCTGGGTCTCTGTCCTGTTGGCTCATAACACCGATGCCCAAACGACTTTGAGTCGGCGTCTCCCCTTGAGCCCACTTGGCCGCACATCCACTCTCTCATTCACGCAGCAGCCATTCATCGAGCATCTATCATGTGCTCAGTAAGAAACCCGAAGCCCGGCCCACTTTTAATGGGGGATGTGATAAGAGCCAGGAGGAGCTAAGAAGAATCAAGGCAGGCTGGAGTGACAGGTGCTGTTTTAGATCAGGTGGTCCAGGAAGACCCCTGAGAGGGTGACATTCAGGTGGAGACCCGAAACAAGTGAAGGAGAAAGTCACCTGACAAGATGAAGTAGGAATGTTCCAGAAAGAAGGAACACCGGGGGAGGGACCCTGAGGCAGGTGTGTGCTCGGGGTCCAGGAGCGGCTGGTGTGGAGGAAAGAGGTGGGGCGGGGGTGGCAAAGAGGGTGTCAGAGGGGTGGGGGGGTGAGGGACTTCAGCTTCTGTCACAGGCCGGAAAATATTTTGAGCAAGACAGTTAAACATGTTGAAAGGATGACTCTAGCTGCTCTGAAGAACACACTCCAAGAAGCAAGAGGAAGCGGGGGGCGCAGGATGCCACTGGGGTCGCCCAGGACAGGCTGCTGGCTTGGCTCGAGGTGGGGGTGGAGGTGAGCAGAGGTCGGACTCAGGCTCCAGCAGACCAAAGGCTCTCCCAGGATGGAGCGTGGACTTTCAACACGCGTGGGGAGCTGCACGGCTGGGCGGCGTGGGAGGCTTTGCTGGGGCACCCTGCTTGCTGCCAGGGGCGTGTCGGGAGAAAGGAGGTGACACAGAAGACAGGCAGAGGGGGGCAGGGGGTGGTCCGGGGGCCAGGGATCAGGAACCCGGCTCTGGTGCCCACTCCGCCTCCTCTACATCCTTAGACAAGTCACTCACCCCTCCAAGCCCACTTTGCCTTTCTTTCTATGTCCAATGTAATGACAATATCTGCCTCACAGGAGAGGGGTGGGGACGGATGATAAGATAATACGGAAAAATGTTCGACAGGCTGCATCCTACCTCTATAGCGAGGGACTCATTATCCTCATCATCCGTGTGGAGAGACCCTCATGGAAGGGGCTTCCGGCCCAGACCTCTGAGCCTCCCTGAAATCCGAGACCGGGGATGCTGGCTGGGATCCCAGGGACTGAGACGCGGTGGCTCTGGGTGTCCCCACAGCAGGTTGAGACCAGGGGCTGTCAGGAGGAGGGCTCCCTCCTGGCCGCATGGCCTTTCCCACTCTCCTCTCTCCCGGCTGACGTCCTCCCTGACTCCATCCACTTCCCGGTTAAATGCTTTAGAAATGATGCTGAACCTTGAGTTCCAGCCCCCCAGTATCATCTGAGCTTTCGTTCCCAAAGCCCAGTAGACATTTTCATCTGGAACCTCACTGGGAACGGGGACATCTCTCCTCACAGCCTTTCCGCTCCCCCCTCCTGGCTGCTCACAGCAGCGTCTTTCTTGGAAACATCTAGGCTTCAGTCATCTTCGAGTCTTTCCTCTCACACGTGCCCCCACGCCACGCGTCCATGTTTGCTGGCCTGAGCCCCGGCAAGAACCCCTCTGACAAGCCCCTCACGTCTCTTGCCCTCCGTTTCCATCATCAGCACCACCACCCTGGTTCAGAACATTATCATTGCTTCGTTGGGATGTTTCAATGACTTCTTCACTCATCCTGACTCTCCCTCCCCGCCCTCTGCATACAATGCTCGGCAGCTCACTAGTCTGAAACCGCAGCTCTGATGGCATCCATGCCGTGGCTGTGCTAAAAGTCCATCTTTGCGAGTGGAATAAGCTCCAGGGTTTCTGAGGCTGCCACTGGGGTCCACTCTTATTCTCACGTTTCTCTCCCTGCGCTCCAGGCCCCTTGGACCACCGGACAGTTCATGAATGGGGCCGAGGTTTTCCCTTTCACACCTCTGCTTGAGATGCGCACCGAGTCACTGCCCAGCACGTCCGAGTGCCCGGCGCTGTCCTGGCTCTTCCCCTCCAGCGTCGCAGTAAACCTTGGGACAAGTCTAGGAAGAAATAAACCCTCCAGCCCTGTTTTAGGAAGGAGGAAGCTGGGGCTCAGAGACAGGCTGCGCCCCAGGGCAGAGCCAGGACCGGAACCTGGGCTACCTGTCCACCAGCCCTGCCCCTCCTTGACTGTTCCTCCTTGGACTCCCCTTGCACTTCTACACGTGCAGCCTTACGCGAGCCCCTGGACGTGTTCTCCTGCGTCAGCAGTTCGGACTTTCTCTCGAAGAATGGTTTGGTCATCTTTGCTCTGGTGAGACCCACCCACAGAGGTCAAGTGTCTTCAACAGGACAGGGAGGGGCATCTTAACCGCTAAGACGCACGCATCCTGGACAGCCCTGGATGCTCCCAGAGGGCTGTACCTGGGCCTCACACGGAATGGGTGTTCCGTGGTGTCTGCGGAGGCGCCCACGGGCCTCACCCAGGGAGCCAGCTGGGCGGGCTGGCCCTGCTCCGCCCACAGTCCTCGCTTTGGTATCTCTCTCTGTCTCTGTTTCTCTCTGTCTCTGATCTCAGCTCCAGGAACTGACCAGAGCCTCATCTGCTGCAGAACCCTAAGTGCCAAAAGCCACTCAGGCCAGACCTGCCCACTCAGACACCTGGCAGCAGGCTTGCCCCAGCCTCCCAGCCCCGCCCTGCCTTGGAGTGGCGCAGCCCCGCCGGCTTACCTGGATCCATTCATGTGGTCATACTCCCGCTTGACATTGACCCTCACGGGCTGATTAATCCACTCCTGCTGTGGTGGGAGGGGATTGATTTTGTGGGGCTGGCCATAGTCAGGACTCCCTGAGGCGGTCATGTCGGCCTTGGGGAGATGGGCCGCTCCGTACGTGGAGTCGAAGAGGGACTGGTCGTCACTCACCACCGAGAGAGCCTCCTGGAGAGCCAGAGAAAGAGAGAGAGAGCCCCACGTCATTCCCGGCCCAGAGTCACCCTTCGTCTGCTCTTCCTCTGAGCTGGCAGGGTGGCCCGGGGCTGCCGAGGCCACTTCTCCGGATGCTCACACTCGGGGCACATTTACCCGCATGCAAACGTCTGGTTTCACTACCAGCTGGTTACCCTGGTGAGGGGGAGTTCAGCACTGAAATGGGGATGGGGGATCCCTAGGCGTGTGCTCATTTGCCGAGCCTGTAGCTGGGACCCCTGGACACAGCGAGTGCGGGTAGCATGTGGTGGGGCAGGGACCCTGGGCTCCCCAGGCATTCATTCTACAGGTGAGGCCGGTGAGACCCACCCAGAGAGGTCAAGTATTTAGCTCAAGGTCACGCAGGGGAAGGGTGGGGCCCAGGGTGGTGGCCCAGCTTATTTCAGTTTCTTTATCTATAAACAGGAATCAGAATAGCTTTTTCAGAGTTGATGAGTGGATTAAATGAGAAGATCTAGGGGACAGGTGTCCAGCTTGTAAGAACCGCTCAGCGATGTGCATAAGGGCTGTCCAGGATGCGTGCGTCTCACGCGGCCACCAGCGGATGGACACTGCCCGCCTCCCCAGGCCGAGGGCTCCATCAGGATTTCTTGCCTTGAGATGACAGCTTCCTGCCTTTATCCTGTCCAAGCATGAGGGTGGAGCCTCAGCTACGTGGACGGGAGAACCCATCGGGGAAGACCTTCTGAAAGAAGTTGCTGTTTTCCCACTCGGGCTGTCCCATCACCGGACACAGGTGTGTGATCACGCACTGAGAAGGAAGCCTTGCACTTCCAGAAGTCTTTACCAACAGAAGCATGACCATAAGCTTCTCCCATGACTCCAAGTCACATCAAATCACAGGGACCCCAGGGCACGGACTGGGGTGTGGTGCTTACCATATCACAAAATGACACCAAGGGAAATTGACCGCTTTTCAGAAAACGAATTAATTATAACCTATAACTGTACAATCTACAGCTGCGAAGATGAGATGGACTCATACATGAAAAATACTTAACAACAGTCTCTGGCACATACTAACAGGTATTTTGTTATGGCAGCTCTAATACACCACCTTGACTGAAACCCTCCCTGTTCCTGTAAAATTATAATCTGCTCCAGCAGCTAACTGACCCCTCATCTGTCTCCCAGGCAATTCTCCACCCCTGCAGGACAGCCAGGTTTCAAAGAAGAAGGTCCCTCCAGGTCTGCTCCCGGCTGGGATCAGGGAAGCATTACCGGCACATTCTCCAGGAAGTCTCTCCTGCACCCCACGGTCTGCAGAGTGTGGCACAGACACGGCCACGGGCGGCAGTTTCCGAGCTGAGTTTCCTGCACCGTAGTAGTAAGAGGCTCACATCCTCCCCAAGGGGGTGTCCCTTGACTCAGACACAAAACCTGTTAGGCTCCTTCCTCATTTCCTCCTGGTGCCCTTGCGGTATGCTCAGAGAAAAACTATGCTTCTTGGGGCCATTTGTCTTCTGGTTATTATACCCATTATCTGTATGTCATTATCTCCATATAATAACCTGATTATTATATCCATGCTACATTTCAGTTAGGGGTCAGCCCTGATTACATACCCCAAACCAGGGTTTTTAAAATGTTAATTAAATAATTTATTTTTTAATCCTCACTCGAGGATATTTTTTCCATTGATTTTTAGATTGAGTGGAAGAGAGGGAGGGGGAGAAAGAGAGAGAGAGAGAAACGTCGATGTGATAGAGACACATCGATTGATTGCCTCCCACACATGCACCCCAACCAGGGCTGGGGATGGAACCTGCAACCAAGGTATGTGCTCTTGACCGGGAGTCGAACCTGAGACTCTTTGGTGCTCCAGCCAACGCTCTAACCACTGAACCACACCAGCTAGAGCTAAAACCAGTTTTGAACTGTCATCCAGGCACACAGTGATCACCCAGAGGGCTGAGCCTGAGTTCATGAATTCCTGGGGTTCTACAGCAGGACGAGGGCCTGATTCCCAACTAGGATTCATAAACACCCTTCCAGGGGTCACAGTGAAGAACCGTACCCAGTTTGCTACCAAAGAGACCGCCTTTACAGAATCGGGTGTCATCTGCTGCTCTGGAGATGGCGTACATGCTTGGTATGTCATGCGTGGATTTGGGAGTTTCCAACTAAAGAATTTCTTCCATCTCCCTTCCCGTAACTTGGGGGAGAAGATGATGGAATGACTGAGGCAAGGAGGTCTGGGAGGCAGGATTGGGCACAGAGATGTTCCAATGAAAGGCAAAGGATCCCCACCGCCATCATCCCCACAGAGGATGGGACAGGAAGTAAGAAAAGGCAGGGTGACCAGCACAACGGGCCAGGCAGAGGGCAGAGCCAGCATTCACAGCTTCAACAGAGGGCAGGTGAGACCAAGCTGGGGCCATGGAGGCAGAGCATGGAGAACAGTACCCTGTGAGAAGAAAGAATTTCCCAGGCAAAGTGCAGGAGAGGTAAAGAATACAAAACCAGTTTGAACTCGTTCTGGATAGAAGTTCCCTTGGGAATACAGGTGACAGTGAAAGGAAATGTCAGTCAAGGGGCAACACCTCGGGAGGAGAAAGCCCAGGTTTATTGCAGAAGCCCTCACGCTTCTCTGCTCTGTCTGGCTGTGACCAGGGGTCCCACCCGTGCACTTCCTCCTGCTTTTCCCTTTCCTCGGTGACGACACATTTCCCACTCTTGCCTTTCCCGTCCTTGCATCCCCTGGTCAGATCGCACTCTCTTGGAAGTTGTCAACACTACTGCCATCCCGCCACAACCCCTGCTCCAGCACCCCCGGGAGCTCGCTTGCCCTTGACCACAGCAAATCTATTCTCATCTGCTTGTTTCCCAGAACTCAGCTCTGCCCCAGCTGGCCACTCGCATGTGCGACCCCACGATGACTCTCCTCACTGCTCACTAAGCAAGCCTGCTCGCATACACCTGTGTGTCAGTCCACTAGTCCCCCTTTGCGCTGAGAGTGTCCTTTCACCTGGACGCCCGCCAGCCCTTCCCATGTTGTGGGGTGAATGAGATCTTCCTCACTCCATGAAACCTTTCTGACAATGCAGTGATTCATTTGAGCCGAAAGCCCACTGAGAAGACTGCTTGGGTGCGCACACACACGTACAAGCACGCGCACACACACACCTGTTCACAATCATAATAGACAAAGGGCCTTTTCTTTTTCTTTTTTTCCATAACGGTGTGGAGAAAAGAACGGTGGATGCAGGAGGCTGGGACGAGAGAGAAGAGAGAAGATGAAGGAAGGGTTCCCCGTTTGGCCTGCTGGGCCGAATTAGAAAACCCAATATGGGCAGGAGGAGGGCAGAGAAGACGACCAAGTAGGAATAACAGATTTGGGGAGACTAGGCCCCAAACAGTTGATTTGGGAGCCTGGTAGAAATTACAATTGAGGAGAACGTGCTCGCTGCCTTTGCAAAAATATAGCACCCCTTTGGCCACTCAGGGCCGAAAGCTTTGGGAACATCCCAAGACCACATTATTATTGGAACCTTGGCAAGGACATGGCCATCTTTATGATGGACAGGGGGACCTTCTCCAAACCGCTTTGGGGGCAAGGGGACACAATCAGGGGAGACAGGTGTAGAGGAGGAAGAAGCAGACATGGAGCATTGTGCTGGGTGACTGCAGCTGACAGACTTGTGTGAGCACCCGTGTCACTGCGGGGGACTCGCAGGAGTCACTGAGGGTGACCTGGTGTGGACGTGGGCACCAGCTGCTTTGGTCAGGCGAGGAGCTGCTGGGCAGGCGGACTTTTCAATTACATGCTTGTAGCTCACTCCACGGGTGTAGCCGCTGCTTTTTCTGTCTTATAAAACTGTTTACTTTTACTTAAACTCGCACAACTTTTAAAGATTGACTATAAAACTCTTCCGTGAACGTAAAACTCTTTACGGAATAGTTGGAGCTCAAGAACTTTTCATTGAGGAATTGTTAAGTATTAAATTTTGGGATGATAGACTGAATATAAAAAAAAAAAAATGAGCCTAAAAAGTCACACACTCTTCTCAGAGTGACCAAGTTCCTTGTTTTTAATGACTTCTCTTCTCTGATTGACTTTGGATTCTATGCTCATCCTTTCATTCCGAGGAAGACAGTTGTTCTTTTAAAGACTTGTCGAGTCCAGGTTGCTTCAGAGCATGTCACATAAACACTGACTTTCAAGCGGGAAGCACAGAAGTGTGGGCTCCCTGATCCCCTGTGGCGTCCAACTCTGGGGTTGCTCTTGCTCCAGGAGCTGCCCTGGGAAAGGAGGCTCATGGGCTCAGTCATCAGAGTCTGAGGAGTGCTCTCCCTTTGCCCTGCCGAATGCTGGAAAGGCTAGGCTGGAGATTCAGCATGCTCTGGTCCTTCAGCCAACGAGCCCTAGGTCCGGAGGGAGCCACACAGTCCCTTGACTCCAAGCAGGGGAGGAGCACAGCACATGGGCACCCCATTTAGCTCTGTTACTAGGAGCTTAGCCAAGGGCAACCTCTGAAGTGGCAGTTCAGCCCTGAGCTAAGCTGATGGCCGTAACCACCCGTAGAAACGCTAACCAAGTTGTGTCTGCTTTCCTTCCCATGATCCCCTGCTGGCCCAGAGAGCCAGCAGAGATCCATGGCCAATGGGGCACTTGTCTTGCTGTGGGACCGCTTTCCTACCCAATCGGGGTAAGGTGGCCCTGTGTTCTCATTATCGAAAACAGATCAAAGCAGCAGACAACATTCATCACATCTATTAAGTGCGAAACACTGTTTACACGAGGAATCTAATTTAACCCTCCCAGCAGCTCTATGAGGGATGTACTACTATCAGCCGTATTTTTTCAGATAAGAAGATGGATATTCAGAGACATGAAGTAACTCGCTCAGGTCACACAGCAAATGAGTGCGACATGGGACTCAAATTCCAGTGTCTGGGCACTTAATCACTACCATTCACCTGCCACTGAGAATAAACCAAGTCTTTGAGGGTAACTCTGGTGTTCGTTGTGAAAGAGAGGACAATCTTTGGAGTCAGAGAGCACTGAGTCCCAATCCAAGCTCACTGTGCATGACCGGGCGCGTCATTCTGGGACTTCATTTCCTCCTCTGTGGAATGGGGATACAAATACTACCTCCCCTGATAGACTGTGAAGAGAGACAAAATGCGATCATAGAAGTGAAATACCTAAATCAAGGGCCTCAAGTTCCTGGGACATAGTAAATCCTTACATTTGAAAAAGGGTTTTACGGAAGCATAATGCTGAGAGGTGGCGTGGGAAGCTTTGGGATGGAGATGGGGGCGGAGGGAGGACAGATAGAACCAGGGCGAGTACCCTCTTCTCAGCTGTTCGTCACTGAAAAGTAACCAAGGCTGCCTAAGGTTCAAAATTAGCAAGTTTGGAGATAATAGTTAGATTTTGAAATGTGAATTCTACGGGTTTTCTGGAGTACAGGCTGACTTCACCCATCTGTTTCCTCTGTCCTTTTCAAACCAAACACATCGTTCCACTGGGCCTCAGTCCTGTTTCTGGCTTCTGGCTCCAGGCCTCTAGGTGGCACAGATAAGGCCCTGTTAACTAGCCATGCAAACGGGGGAGGAGGCCTCCATGCCTAGACAATCAACACCGTGGGAGGCTAGCACCTACTCGTATTGCAGTAAATATCAGAATGATGCTGTGTGCATTTCTGTGAATTCACTAATTTTTTTTAAAAAGTCCTTATTTTGGGATTTGTTATATACATGTATGTGTGTGTATATATATATATATATATTTTTTCTTTTCCTTTTTTATACCAGCAGATGACTCTTTCAACATTTGTTTTCAGATTAAGTCAAAGGTTATTTTTCACGTGCATATCAGTTAAGTGACAGGGAGATGTGGTCAGAACATTGCCACATGATGGCCCTGCTGATATTAATGATGAGCGAAGGATTGCATCTCCAAACAGCTTAGCTGGAGCAGAGATAAAATCCGGTCCTTAGCAGCAATAGAAGGCTGAAGAGGTGTGCTGAGGAGCTCCCCATTCTACCTGGGAATGGATGAAAGAAATGCCAGGTGCAGGAGGGCTACCCACCCGCTCCACAGTTAGGAGCCAAGTGCAGTTAGAGAAGGAAAAGTCCCAATTTTCCCCAGTCTTTTCCTAATTCTTACATCTAGGCTGAGTTGTATTTCCAGCACAGAGACCGATTCCGGTCACGGCCCACACTGTCTCCTCCCCTTCCTTTCCTCTGTCCTGCCTGGAATCTAAGGACAGGGTCCGCGGCTGAGGAGCTTGGCTCAGATGAGTGAAAGGAATGGCAAAAGCAACGAGACCAAGTGCCCGACTGCTGCGTCTGGGCGGTGGGTTCCACCTGACTCCCAGTGCCGGCAGGATTCTAGGGAGCCGTGTCCTCTGTCTTTTCTCTTTGGGAACCAGCAGGCTCTGCCGCAGTGGGGCTTGGGGGAGGGTCTCACCACAGTCACACCTGGAGTGTCAGGAGAGCGTGGCTGCTGTGAGCTACTTCAAGCTCGTTGCTTCTCCCTCTTTTCTAACTGTCAGCCCCCTTCTGGCTCGTTATTTTCATCCCAGAGAGGGCAGGTGGGAAAAGGGAGGAGAAGGTAAATTTCTTGAAAGTTGCGTAAGAAAGAAGGTGGAAAACAGCATCGTCACCAAAGATGAGCTGGGCCAGAGGCAGGGGTGCCTGCGGTCCCGTCGGCAGGCTGTCTCTGCCCCACTCCCCATCGGGAGGCAGAGTCGATTCCCCTTCCCCTGGAACCCAGGAGGGCTTTATGACTGCCTCTACAAACGAAAGGTGGCCGAAATGACCTTGCATGACTCCCAAGCAAGGTGATACAAGGCATTACGGTTTCCACCTGCTTCGTGTCCTGTCTCGGCCCCTAGTCCTTGGAAACCAGTCACCACGCCGCGAGGAAGCCCAAACCAGCACAAGCAGAGCAACTGCACAAGAGGCCCGCACAGAGGGCACCTGAAGCCATCGGGCACCGAGGCCATCAGCCACATCGAGCTCCAGACCTGGGGCTGAGGAACCTTCGGAAGACGCCCACAGAACTGAGCACAGTAGCTGTTTCGTGTCAGTACACTTGGGGGTCATTTCTTATGCAGCCACTGGAACATCTGCTCTCACTTGCATCAGCAACAAGAGAACTCCTATTCAAAGGAGGTAGAGGATGGTCAGTGAGCGTCCTTTCACTGTGGTGACTGGTACCGGATGGCAGGGATGGGCACCATGACTGGCGAGATGGGGAAGCTGAGGCACAAAGCCTAATCTCAGCATTCAGATCAGTCCTCTGATAACCACACAGCGGAATGACCCCCAGACAGCGACGACGAGACAGACAAGGACCGCATTTGCCAAGTGAGAAAGAACAAACAGAACGAGGACTATTTGACAGCACGAAGCTTACAAGAAACTAGAGTCTCGTCTTAGATGCGAGTGAGGATCCGCACACAGCTGAAAAGGAATGTGAGGCTTGAAGAGTCCTTGCCTGGGTCCCCCTGAGTGGGAGCCTGGCTGCAAAGCTTCTGCACGTCCCCAAAACTGTTTGCAGTTCGCTAACTTCAGCCCTGGGCTCTGCTGCAGAGCCGGTCTGCCGCGGAAGCTCAGAGAGCTGGTCTGATTTCTAAAGTCTCTTCTTGCAATTTGCCCTCTCTCGCCCCCCAGTCCCCACGCCCCCTCCCTGGCACTTAAATCTTCACTTACTGAGGAGGGGCTCCTGCTGTGGGTGACCTGGAGAAAGGCAGCCAGCCAAGTTCCTAGAAAATGGAATTGGAATCCTTTGCAGATGAAAGTACTTTATTTAATGGAGTTTAATAAATTAAGGGAACGGGCCTAAATGAGTTCAGAGAAGAGGGTCTCGGTCCCATAAAGGCACGCATGTAACAGAATCCAGAGCGTGGCCCTCTGTTAATCACTGTCTCCCTGAGACCTTCTCCAGGTCTCCCGTGGGTATTTACCTTTGCCCTTGACTTTGAGTTTCCACAGTCACTTTTTTGACCATAACCACATTTAAAGGGCATCTGTAAAGATCAAAGTTAAATCCTCCTCCCACAGAGAATGATTTTACTGCTGAAAAGAAAAAAAGTGCTGAATATGGAAGGTAAGCAGAAGGGGGACAGAGGCTGGTCTGAGCCCCAGGAAAAAGGAACATTTACAGTCTGTTTTCCTTTCTGTTTCTTTACGGTGGGTCTGCCTGCCCTCCAAGCGGCTCTTTCTCCATGACAGTGGGGACAGCAACAGGGTCAATGACGATCTGTTGTATAACACATTACAGTGGACAGTCCAGAGGCCAAGCTCCTCTCTGGTAACAAGGAGTGACCTGAGCACTGAGGGGACCCACGGCGCCCAGGGGCAGGGCAGAAGGAGGGCGAGATGCTGAGGCTCACTGTGGTCAGGATGCTCGGGTGTTCTCTCCTGTGGAATCGAGCCTGTGTTCTCTTGCCCAATCTGATGGGTTAGAAAGATGAAATAAAGCCCTTGCTGGAGCAAAGGGGTGAGGATGAACAGAGAGCTGTCAACCACCAAAACACAGCCCCGATGCCAAGGGGAGAAGCTGGCAGGGAAGGCAGCCGTCTGCAAAGGTGACCCAGGAACGCCCGCAGCAGTTTCCTGTACATTTCACTGCTGTTCACTTGCGTTGGGACTGCATTCTGCCTGGTTCACGGGACTGGCTGTACCAGCCGCTCACAAGACTGGAATACCAGCGGCTCAAGGACTCCTGCTCTGAGCCCCCTCCTTTCCCTCCTCTGCCCGGGCACCACCAAAGGGTCAGAGACTGGCAGAGCAGGACCTCCGGGCCCTGCTCCAAGTCAAGGGGCTGGGGCCCTGGTGCCTCTGCCATACGGAAGGTTGTCTATTCGAATGTTTTCCCTGAGCCAGAGTGCAGTTTCTGTCTGCACAGGCGGTGGGTGGCAAGTGCGGATTGTTGGAGATCTGGATGAGGCTGGGAGCAGTCCCCGTCCCCCAGAGGGTCCCTGAGCAGGGTCTCTGCAGAAGGGGTCAAAAGGCGAAGGGCAAAGGAAGCAAACCACTTCGTCTGCCTCTTTGCTCCACAGGGTGCTGCTTTGAGGCTCGGTCCCGACACCAGCTGCGTCGGTGTGGAGCTTCCCTGCTTTGTGACTTTGGGCAAATTCCCTAACTTCTTGGTTCCTGGGAAATTTTAACTGTCGTCTTTTAACCGAACGTTTAATGCTCTTTGACCATGACAAATGGCCACACTGCCCAGACCACAGAGAGCTGAAAACTTGGAAGGAGAGTCCTCTGTGGGGCTCGGCTGCAGTCAGTCAGTCTGTATGTCACCCAGAGCAGGGATGACAGAGCAACCTGGGAGCCAGGATAAAGTTCCCGAGCTTTCTTCTTGTTTGAGTGGGAGCTGGAAGAATTTCCCTGCGGCCCAGGCTTTATGGGTCTGGCCTGGGAGCTGTACCAAAAGGATCTCAATCTGGTCTGTGGTGACCAGACAGGACTCTGAGTGACCAAGGAGAGGGGGCAAGTGAGGCAGGTCAGGTCTGACCTGACGGGCTCCCCCAGGGACAGACAGACAGGAGTCCACCAGGGCTGGGGATGGCACCTTCTGCATATTTGTAAGCACTGGGGAGAGGAGGAAGTGGAGGTGGCAAATGACCTCGGGTGCTTCTTTGACTCCTGGGGTCATGGGAACTTTCCCATCCTTTTTCTCAAAGGCTAACTCTGCTTTCTGGAGAGAGGGGAACCCTGTCGATCTTACTGTTTTCATCCCAGGTGCTTGAACAGTTCCTGGTACCTAGTAGGTGTGCAATGACTTTTTTATATGAAAACCCCAGAGCATGGTGAGAAATGCACAGCCTTCCCCTGTCTTGCCAGCACCTCTACCCCCAGCCAGACTTCCTGTTCTACCTCTCGGCTCTGAGCAATTTCCATTAGGCTTTGCACCCCAGCCTTGTCCTTTTTTTTTAACCAGCCACACCCAGTGACCGTTTCTTGTTCAAATTTAAACAAGAAGCCACTGACCGCTCCCCCCACAACAACTTGAGGTTCTTTTCCTAGAAGCTATGATCTTATCCGACAACTTCCTCACGTGACAGTTTTCGTGGCGGCTGGTGCCCTTATAATCACAGGAAGTCCCCGAGGAAACATGCACACAGGGGCCCTCTGCTCGAGGGACCCACAGGGCACCCTGGCAGGAGGGCCAAAGCCAACCTGGCCTCGAGACGCAGGTGTCCTGCCTCCCTCGCACCACCTCACCCTGGGGGCAGACAGGCATGGCAGGACAGACTCCATTTTATTTCATTTCCTCACAGGGAGTTGGGAAAAGAGCCCCTGAATCCATTTCCAAGTCCTTAAAAGCTGTTTCCTTTCCACAATTCACACCTGAGGAGCTTTGCTTGGTGACCTCATGCCCATCGAGTGCTGAGTGTGCAGTCATTCCAACTTTCTTTTTATTGTATCCTCACCCGAGGATATGTTTATTGATTTTAGAGGTGGGGAGGGAAGAAGGGAGAGAGAGAAAGAGAGAGAGAGAAAGAGAGAGAGAGAAACATCTGTCCGTTGTCTCCCAACCTGGGTATGTGCCCTGACAGGGAATCGAACCTGCAACATTTTGGCGTACAGGACGACAGTCCAACCAACTGAGTGACCGGCCAGGGCAGTCTTTCCAACTTCACATCTGGATGAACGCTTCTATCCAAGGTGTTTCGTTCTTTGGCGGCCCGGGGCATATGGTTGCCACATTGTTGCAAGGACAAAGCAAAGGCTCTGACGAGGGAAGGACTGGAAGGCGGTGGTGCCTCGGGAGGGCAGCTCTCGGGCTGGCCCAGCGCCCCTGCCCGTCTCTGCCTGTTGTGTTCTGCTCCCTCGTTCCCTTTGCACACTCTGTTCACTTTCCCTTCCATCTCCCTCACCTATCCCTGCGACCTGGTCCCATTCCTTCGCACTCTTAGCTCTTTCTTCTGCATTTTAATGCCCTACTTTAAATAGTGTCTCTTTTTGTTATGTAAGACCTACCACCCCTTTCTCACCTTTAGACACCTATTTATTTATTTATTTATTTATTTTTAATTTTCTTTTCTTATTAATATTTAGAAAGAGAGGAAGGGAGAGGGAGAGAGAGGTAGAAACATGGATGAGAGAGAACATCGATTGGCCGCCTCCTGCATGCCCCGCACTGGGGATTGGGCCCACAACCTGGGCATGTGTCCTGACCGGGAATTGAACCGGCGACCTCTTGGTGCATGGGTCAACGTTCAACCACTGAGCCACACCGGCCGGACTAGACACCTATTTATTATATACGTGCCTGGGCTGCTCTTTGGGTGTCTGCAAACACGTCAACACAGCCGTCCCTGCACAGGCTTGCCTTCCTCACCCTCCGGCCTCATCAGCTCCCTTTACTCAGCACTTTTGTGGAGGACCTACTACCTGCCAGGCATTCCGCGAGGCGCAGGGGATGCAAGTGAGTAAGAAATCATATCCTTGCCCTCAAGGAGCTCAGGTCTGGAGAGGTGACTGACATCAAAACAGATACTCAGGTGGGAGTCAGGCCTCCTGGAAGAGGCAGAGCCTGAGACGGGTGGAAGGTGACCTTCCAGAGCTCCTCGAGTTCCGCCAGCCCTCCACGACGTGTCCCTGCCGGTCCCGCCCACCACAGTGACCTCTCATTCCGCTGAGTCTCAGCACTTTCCAGCTCCACCAATCCCGCAGTCATTCCAGACTGCCTGCCATGTGCTTTTATTTTTATTTAACTCCTGCCCGATATTGCAGTTCTCCGTGGGTTTATGTTCTGTCTTTCCAACCCAACTGAAGACCCTTCAAGGATGGATTTTCTCTGTGGTTTTCCACGGACGTTATTAACACTCACAGCTACGTGTCTTGGTGCTCTCGTCCTTAGAATGGGCACAACGTCAGAGCTCCTTCAGAGGGCTGGGCGGGGCCTGAGTGAGTTCAGCATCTGCGGAGGAGGCGAGTGCTGTCCCCTTCAGATGCTGCCTACACAGCCAGGCTGTGCACCTACCACGTGCCAGCTCTGTGACTCAGACAAGTCCTTGAATCTCTCTGTGCTAGTTTCCCTTCGGTAAAACGGTGACGGCAATAATAGTATTCTCACATAGTAAGCGCTCCCTAAGCTTGACCGACTTATTAGAATTCACAGGTTTTAATATAGAAAAAGCACGTCAATTCTCAGGCCTGTTTCTTTACCTGTAACCTAAAAGGGCTGACCTCCATGACCCGGAAGACTCTCTCCAGGGCTTCGATCCCCAGATCTTTTAGAGGGTTGCTCCTACAGCCCATTTGCCTGGGACAGTCCCAGTCTATGCCTATCATTCTGGAAAATGCTCAATATCTCAGTGTGTCTGAGGTTCATGGACCCATTGGTTGTCATCCTCACGCCCCGTTCCAGGGAGGAGGGAAGGGGAACCAAGGACAGCCCTGTCTGTACACAAGAAGCCAAGCGGCGGCTCATGGGAGCCCAGGGTCCATCTCCGGTGCACAGCTGGCCCTTCGGTTGGCAGCCGCCCTCGGAGCAGTCACCCACTGGGCTGGCCTCCATCCTAGTTGGACTTGAGTGCCAAACCGAGGCTGTCTGGCACTGGGCCTCCTGTCTCTCAGCATCTATCTATAGGAAAGGCAGATATTTTGTGAACAGGCCCTGCAGCAGCCTTCCAACGAAAACATCTCCGAGGGATTACATGGAGGTGTTTTCTTTGTCAATCTCAGTAAAGCTATTTGAACAGAAAGCCCAGCTGAAGCCCACTGACAGCTCCTAGGGGCTCGGGACTGATTTAGTTACTCCATAAAGGGCACTTAGTGTTCTGCTCTTGGAAGCTTCTGGACGCACCGGCCTTGCCCAGGAGGAGCCGCGCCTGTCTGTCTGTCTCAAGGCCCCGTGTCCTGGTGGCAGTGCAGCTTTCTCCTTGGCATTCCGAAACGGATGGGAAACGGGAAACTGGCCTCCAGGTGGGGGCGCCCCCGGAGATGTCCAAACACTTCATCTGGAAGTTCCCCAGCTCCTCTCCCCTGCTCGGGTCCCTTCACCAAAGCATCCACTGGCCAAAGCTGTCTAGTTCCTACACCTTCCGCTTGCTTTTCTCCAGGATTCGATCTCCTGCGTTCATTATGGGCTCGGCGATGTTCATGAGAAGGCCAGACTTCGTGACACTAGCCTTGCCGATTCTGGCCTTCTTGGGAAATTGCGGAAGCAAAATGCCCTTGGGGCCACCTTGCTCCTTCTAATCCTAAATCTAGAAGGGTTTCGGGTCTAATGGCTTCGCTAAAGGTTTGAGCATTCTGGGGAAGAGCAGGAGCGTACTCCTCAACCTCAGTCTTAGAACAACGTCAGAATTAAGAAATGCCAAAGAGAGTTGATTTGAGCCTCTTATTCTTCTACACAGAGAGAAACTGAACTCTTGAATGTGGTCCTCTACTAGAAATTGGTGCTGTCCGACAGAAATTTCTGGGATAGGAAATGTTCTGAACTCAGCATTGTGTGAGACGGAACGGCCGTGTGTGGCTACTGAAGACCTGAAACGTGGCTAGTGTGACCGAGGAACTGAATTTAACATTGTTATTTTAGGTCATTTAAATGTAAATAGCCACAGGTCACTAGCGGTGGCCACACTGAACGACACAGGTTCCAGCCACTTGTGCTTAGTGGCTAGATTATGTCCCACTCCAAACATGCAAAGGCCACTTGGAATATTTCTTTAACACACCCTGTCTCATTCTGGGGTCGTGAAACATATTTGTCACCAAAAGGCATTCATCCGTTGATGCATTCATTCAACACATGTGTACTGGGCATGTGTCAGGCACTGTGATAGAAGTCAGGAAAATGTCAGCGGACAAACGATGTTACCGCATTTTAATGGCATTTGCTGATTCCTATGAAATTAGGAGAGCTGTAGGAGCTTCTCCTCCACTGAGGGGACTACGTCTCTGCAGTGAACTAAATACTTGACGAGATGCAGATGATTTGGGGAACACGAGGGTCACCCCAAACGAGTAAGCAGCAACCCCACTTTGCTGTGTAATCATCTGCCTAAGCCCTGGCTGGAAGGTGGTGGTGGGAGAAGATCCTGAATTAAATAGGGGATTACGGTCTACTGTGAGGATTCGATTAAATAGGACAGGTCCACCGAAGAACTGACACGGGTAAGGCGCTGTGACGGTGAGTTCACGAACAGCCCGAGGCGACGGTCTCCCCAGCCACGCCAGGGCGGCATCTCCGAATGCACAGAAGCAGCCTCATGAGACGGTGGTGGGACGTGGAGTACACAGACGGTACAACCCACTACCCAGGCGGGGGATTTCAGAGGAGGGGAAGGCAGTGAACTGCGCAGGAATGCGGCCCAGGGGCAGGGTCTTAACAGTTCATTGACTGTCAACACATGTACTGAGGGACTTTCCTGGTCATAAATAGCCAGCCGGGGCCTCAGGTAAACACTTCTCCCCATCTCTAAGTGGCGTGCAGCAGGGAGCAGCGGGCACTAGCAAGGGCACTGTCTCCGTTTGGTGAGATGTGTGTCTCTCGCCGGAGGGTCCTAAGACAGTCCGAGACCCAGTGATGCTGGAGCAGTGGTGAGAGCCTGCAGTGACAGGCTGCACACGACAGGTGGGGAGGCACTGGCTTGCTCAGGCGGGAGCCCAGGTCCCAGGGGGTGGTGACTGTCCTTTCAGAGGAGCTCACAGACTGGCGCTCTTGGCCCTGACACAGCGCTGGTGTCTCTCACACCCCAGCTCTGGGAGAGCAGCAACGCTGCCACCAGCCCCCGGCGGCTCTGGTGCCAGCTCTGCCCGGCGGCCCTCCCTCTCCCTTTGGGTTCGCGACGTTGGCATGAAAACAGCATCTTTGCCGCTGCACAGTCTCTCCCTCTCACGGCGCTTCCTCTCTGTTCACCCTGTCGCCATCCCTTCCAGGCCGTGCCCAGACATCATCTAAGCCATCAGCCACCACCCAACTCTAAGAAGTGGCCCCCAGCATTAGGACGCGCAGATGACTAGCCCCTCGAGGGAGGGCTGCAGGGCGCTAATCCGCTCCAGGCCCCAACTGTCAACATCAGAGGGCTGGCCGAATGGAGAAAGACCCCATCTGAAACACCCACTCTCCTAATTCACAGGGATTACCGAACTGTAGTTTGAGAGGGGGTTCCCCTTCCCTCCCAGCAGATTAATCCTCCTAATTATTTTAAATTTCGGCTAATGTTAAAACATTTGCATTCTCTAAGCATACAGAAAACCACCTGGGCCATTAGGGGAAGGAGAGGGTCGAGTGTAGGGGAGGGGGCGGGGCAGCCCTGGAGGAAAGAGGCTGAGCCTGTCGATGGGGTCTTAACCCAACATCGTTCAAGGATTTCTCTGACTTAAGTTCAGGCTCCCAGCGGGCCACTGCTTCTGTGAGCACCAAAGGCTAGCTCCGAGGGGACGGTGAGCACAGAGCAGATAGAAAAGCTGTTGTCCTTAGACACCAGTATTTGCCGTGACAGCAGGCTGATTCTTTCCGCCCCTGGAACTCCCTGGGAACCGTCTGAGCGCTCTCCTCCACGTGTGTACCAGTCCCCCTCGTCCATTTCGGTCCGAGGGCTTCAAGGGAAATGACTCTCTCACGTAAGGAGCAGAGAGTGGACGCCGACGGCAAGGAGGCATCTCGGTCCCTCTAACATCTGAGCCAGTGGATCAAGGCTCATGTGTCCCTCACACGTGGGGACAAGAGGCCCAGCCAGAGGGTCTGGCCAGGCCTGATGCGGCTTCCCTCCTGCAGCAAGAGGAAAACCCTGTCAAAATGGCTTAACGATCTTCTAATATTTCCATGCAATTAAGGCCACATCTGTCTCCCAGGCCCCACACTCCTTTGCTAGTGCACAGACATGAACCAAACAGTCTGTCTTGTCGATCTGGAAGGTAACAAAGGGCTCCATTCATAACTGTAGGCACTTTCACCATTTTTTTTTTTCAAAGTAAAATAGAGTTTTCACTTTGAGAATAACCTGTGTGGCAAGCAAGCGAAGGATTTTTCCCCCCTAATAAATCAAATTCAACAGCCTAATAAAATGCTGGCTCCCCCTCCCCCGATCCCCTGCCTCCTTCCCACTGTCCCACTCTCTGCCAACAATTGTTTTGAATAGAAAGTAGTAGGCCCACCCAAAGGAGGTAGGGGAGGTAAACTGGGAGCAGATGAAGGGAATTAAAACACCTTTTGAAGGTTCCATGGGCTTGTTTGGCAGACTAAGGATTAGAATGAGTGAGGGAAGGGTGGGGTGGGGGAGAGGGTAGGTAGGTAGTCTGCCTTTCCCTCCCCCGCTTTACCTCCTTTCTCAGCCTTTCTGGGTTTGTTTCAAAATACTCCTTTTATTCTGCTGCTCCCACTACCCCACGACCCATCCCCAAACACTGGGTAAACCTTCTGCTTCCTTCTTTTGCGTGGGGAGGAACACAAGAACCTTGTGCCTAAGGATGGAGCCAGGACTCTGGGCACACCTGCCGCGGATGCCCTGCTGGGGCGACCTCCCCTCAGAGCTAGAGAGCTCCCCTGGCGCTGAAGCCTAGAGAGTGAGTTTGCAGGAGATAGGGGGTGATAAGCATCAGTTTGGTGCTTATCCGAAGCAAACACAATCTTTTGAGGTTTTCTCTGCACTCACAGGCCATAGAGACTCTAATCAGAAAACAGAAGGGAAAATGCAAAACCAAGCACTATTTTGCTGCTTCTTTTTTCTTCTTCTTTCTTTGTTTTGTTTTGTTTTGGTCTACACACTGGACCTGCTATAGATACTGTAACACAGGGCAGCCCTAGGTCTCTGCACTGTCCAGCTTTAGGTTCTGACATCAGTGGAGAAGATACTTTCATTCTGGACATAAGAGGGTGAAGCGAACATTGATAACAATGACAATCCGCCCAGAGCGTTTTCTTTTACAAAAGTGGGGCGGATGGTTCGTAAGAGAAGACAGCCTGAGCTCGGTTGTGTGACTTGTCCAATGGCACAGTGCTTGAGTGGGGATGTCGGAAGAAAAAGCCAGAATTTTCTGCCTTTAAAGCTGGGTTCCAGTCACTCTACCAAATGCAGAGGCTCAGCAGCTGGAAGATTCCCAGAAATCGGAATGGCCCGGAACCTGGGCATCCTGCTCGGAAGCATCTGGAAAGCTGGGGTGCAGTGGGTGAGCTAGGGGCGTGAGGGGGTGCTGAGCTTTGCAGCGCTTGAGTAATGCCTGGGAGGCAGAGCCTTGGCTGTCCTGGCTGTCAGTGTGCTGGTTATCTCTGACTTCTTAGTACAGGAGGTTAGCAAGGAGCAGCTGCTGGAGATGTAACGAAGGTAGAAAGGGCCCTGGGACAGGAGCTCTGACCTCTGCTTCAGTGGTGACCAGCTATGGAGTCTTAAGAAAGGATGACTTCTCTGATTGTCCATTTCCCTTCCCATAAAATGAAGGAGCCGGACAAGGTGACACAGGCAGAAAGGGGGGGAGGGGTGAGGGTAGCATGGAGAGTATTTGCTCCCCCATGAGCACATTCTCTAAAAATTATACAACTACAGTGACCCTATTAGGATGAAGCGCTGACGTGACTTGTTAAGACTGAGATGAAGAGCACTGCCCTGGCTGGTGTGGCTCAGTTGGTTGGAGCATCATCCTGTACACCAAAAGGTCGCAGGTTCAATTCCTAGTCAGGGCACATACCCAGGTTGCATGTTCGATCCTTGGTCAGGGTGTGTAAGGGAGGCAACCGATCAATATTTCTGTCTCACATTAATGTTTCTCTCTCTCTAATATATGTATATATAATATATTATAATATATAATTATATACATGCAGAACATATACATATATAATGTGTATAGTATATGCAGAACTCACTGACCTTGGAGAGAAGCACCATGCTACAGAGGCCGATGCTCAGGTGTGGTGGTGGCCATCGACAGAAGTATGAACACGCCCCACTTGTGTCTGTCACACGAGTCTCATTCATTAACACCTTACTTTGTGCTCTGTATTCTGTTTTTTTAGTTCCCAGTTCACGTGATCCTGCAGATACCGCTGTGAGGTGGGCCAGAGCGTGAACCCACACTTTACAGACGAGGGGATGGAGCCGTGCCGGGTCCCAGGCCTCCTTTCCTTCGCTCAGCTCTCTAGCAGGGGGCCTTTCTCCTGCTCCCACTGAGGGCAGCAAATGGATTCAACAAGCTCAGTCCGAAAAGGGTCTTCAGAAGTCCCTGTCCATTTAAGAATGAAATCAACTGCAAAATATGCCACCTGAGCTCAGAAAGATAGCCCTACTGTTTTCCATGCACTTATAGATCCTTTAGAACACGCTTGCTTGGGGTATGAAGAGGAAGGCTTAGCATGATCGTCTGGGTGGTGAGGCCCTCTGGGAGGCAGGCTGGGGCTGGACTGGTCTGGGTGCTGAGTGAGGCTCTCACCCCAGCAACAGAAGGTCTTAGTCCTTCTCGTGGTCTCCCACACACACCTGCACACGCACAGATACTCATCAATTATAACGTATTTTGAAAACTACTAAATACTGCACCATAAATATTTAACTTATGTAAATAGTATTATAACAGAAGGTATGCACACAGACAAAGTGGTAGTTAACTATCTTTTCTAGAATCAGAAAAAAACTTTTCTTTTCATTTCCTTCTATCATATATACGGCATCTGCTGAACCTCTGCTTTGGAAAAGCAGCAAGCAACACGGTTTATGGGCTCAGCATCAGCCACAAGCCTGCTTCTCGATGTGACAGTCACAGTGGAGGTTTTCACTGTATCTGGCATGCGTCTAAAATGGGTGTGTCTCGAGAAACCTCTCAAAGTTGCTCAAGTGACAAACCGATTCAGGATTTTAAGCCAACAAAGAGAAACTCAAGTGTGACAAATCGCTACAAGGACATATCTTAAGGATTTCAGAAGCCAAAGGGCTAACGCTGAGGCTTATTAATATTCATATTACCCCTTCTGCTGGAAGTTTCCTGAGTGTAAAAATTATTACCAGGTCTTCTTTTTTTCTAACAATTTCTAATGGATTGCCCTGCAGATATTAAATGGATATGCACAGCTCATCAGGACAGAAAGTCAAGAATAAGGTACTTACTTACGGTGGGTGGGGTGGAGGTTGGGGACCTGGGGGCGGTTGTCTGTTCAGCTCAAGTAGCTTGCATTTCCTGTTTAGTGGGTTTGGGTGAAGGCTTTAAGAGGAAGGTCTCAATGTAACCCAGATAGGTAGCCTCACTGGTGATGCCCAGTGAGCTGAGATTTGGCCTCTGGATACCAGATGGAGGTTTTAGTGGGAAGCTTCAGAATCAGCCCTCCCCACTGTCAGCACTCCTTTCAGCTGTCCTTTGACCAATCCTCTCTTTAACGTTAGATTAAACAATTTCTCAGATCAGCAAATGAGACCCTTGAAGGTAAATTAAAAAAAAACCCAAAAAACAAAAAAGAACAACATCTTGTTCTTAATACTATTTTCTGTTTATGGGAATCATGTGAATTTCCAAGGGGACCTGGCATGTAAGGGTGGGATGGTTCAGCAAGGCTATGAAATTCATAAGCTCTCCACAACGTAGTCCCCAAATACAGCCAAATTCAGACTCTTGATTCATTCAGCTACCTAGGAAATCACAATCACATGAGTGTTCGTTACCTTTTACTTGCCTATCTTATCTAAAGACCTAATAATACTGATAATCACTATGATTACTTCTCAATCGTCAAGCTGATCTCAAGGAATTATACCAACTACACCATCACAAAGTCCTCCTAAATGGGAGGCCAGCTCTCTGAACATTAAAACCAAATGGTATCTTAGGAAGAACATTATTTTTTGGATCTGTCCAAATCTTAGAAATGATAAGTTCACCTTAAATCTTTCACTACAGATGATAACCACGAATACCTTTAAGTTATTATAGAGAAATGTAAGCATTTCGCAAAGGGCCAGAACAAAGTCCTGGGCTGCTTTGATTCCTATGCTCAGCTCAGTGCCTGCCCCTCTTTCTCTTTTTAATAGAAATGGCAGAAGATGCATTTTCTAGACTTATTTCCCTCCACACGGTTATTTTAGCAACAATAACTGAGATGTTTAGACTATTTTATAGTTTAAGACATAATCTTAATAGGAGTCTTCCCACCCCTAAATCTTACTGAACCACCCTAATAAACTGGAGAAGCAGGTTACACTATTCCCCTCCCCCATTTTGCTGATGAAGAAAAGAGGGTTCTGAAAGGCTAAGACCTCATTTCTGGTCACAACGCTAGTAAGCAGAAGGATGTGAGCCCAGTCCTTGGGCTGCGGATACCCAGCCCTTTCCACCGGCCACCCTTTCTCTGACACTTTGCCCAAGAACACTGGCAGCGAGAGCATTTATTTTTTTCATATTGACGCCACTTTCTATCCCTTTTGATCTTGCCTCCTTGGGTAGGTCGGATGCAGCTTTAAGGTGAGATCGTTATCTGTTTGTTACATGTTGACTTACAGTGGGCTCATGAGGGTGCAGAGACACTGGTGATGGATGGCATGCACTGGACATGAGGCTGCTGGCGTTCTTTAAAACAGCACACTTCCTTCAGTGACACAGCTTGCCTGAGCAGCAGGCCTCACGGCCATGTCTCAAAACCAGGAAATGAAACTGACCACCAAGAGCAGATGGCCACCAGCCAGAGCATTAGCGCAAACCAAGCAAAACACACAAGGCGCAAACCGCGTGAGTCAGAGGACGACGCGTGCAGCTCTCAGAGAGCTTGGAAGAAAGGCAGCAGAGTTCCTCCTCTCGCCCTGCTTTGAATCACACTCACCCTGGACTTTTAAACAGGTTCAATCGTGTACCTGTAGGTGTGCTCTTGCACACGACTCACCCTGAGACCTGCCTGTCACTGAGACCTTGGCCTCTGCTCATGCTCGAGTCCAGCCCTCTCTCAACGTTTCTGTTGAATGTTCTGAGAAGGACAGGGCGGGCTGTTCAATGTGCAGAACACTATTTTTTCTCACGTTTTCCTTTCTAGATCTTTTTCTTCCCACCTCCGGTCTTCTCTTGTAACCGGGTCAAATCTCTGGCCAATGGTATTAAGAATTGTTTTGGTGTGTAACTGCAAAGGTGTTTTCTGTCTGTGGCTCGGGTGCTTGGAGCTCTGGGAGGCTGCTGTCGCAAAGGTAACCGTAATCTGAACTCCATCTTTTTAGCAGCAAGCCCCTCAGGATCCTGTGCTCTGTCCCCTCTCCCCACTACGCTGATTACAACTCAGATAGGAGGAGCCTGTGGGAGCCCACGCCTCTCTGCAAAGAGCCCGTTCTCCAGCCCTTTTCATTCTGATAGGCCGAGGTGAGAAGGAGAGAAAATAAAAGACACAAACTTCTTTGCATATGAATGCATCAAGATGTGTCTTTCTGGGTCCCTTTGTTCCATTTGAAAGGAAGGGAGGCAGCCAAAGGGACGTGGCTAATTAGACAAAGACAGATGGGCACATCGGAAAAAATTCTGCTGGATCCCACACAGCTCCTCATAACACACTTGACATTGCTGCCAACTGGGTCCAAGTGACAAACGCAGGCTTTGTAGCTCCATTCTAAACCCAGGTCAGATTTGCTGTGTGGGACTCACTTTGCTTATTATTATTATTACTTTTTTTAAAACTTTTTTTATTATTGTTGTTAATCCTCACCCAAGGTTATTTTTTCCATTGATATTTAGAGAGAGTGGAAGGGAGGGAGAGAGAGAGAGAGAGAGAGAGAGAGAGAGAGAGAGAGAGAGAAACATCAGTGTGAGCCACATTGATAGGTTGCCTCCTGCAGGAACCTCAACCTGGTCTGGGATTGAACCTGCAACCCAGGTACGTGCCCTTGACTGGGAATCGAACCCGAGACCCTGCGGTCTGTGGGCCAACGCTCTAACTGCTGAGCCACATCGGCCAGGACACTACTATTTTTGTTTTAAATCTGTCCTGGCCCAATAACTTAGCTGTGTTTACTCAGCATAAAACAGGTTAAAAATGAGGAGAAGCCAAGAAAATCTGCCCTAGATATGGGTAGAGCTGCTGAAAAATGCTCCTTGGAAAATGAATCCTATTAGTTTTTCTCAGAGAGTGGTTCCTGCATTTGCATCAAAAGCACTTGAGGTATTGATTAAAAACAAAGCTTCCCGGGACCATTCGAGACCTGGTGAGAAAGAACTGCAGGAGCTGAGCCTGTGCACCAGGCCTCTTCACACTCCTCGGAGTCTTAGGCGGGTTCAGGTTGCAGAACCTGTTAGGTGCTCAGGGAAAAACAGTTCCAGCATCACATTTGTTTGGAAAGCGCTGCAGATGCTGCTGCTTCTCCTTCCCTTGGAGATTCATGGCACCTGCTCCTATGCGCAAGGTTCTGATGAGACCCGAGGCAAAGAGGCCCACGTGTGGGTAGCGCAGTGCTGCCCACACTACTTTGTAAAGGCACCTCTGAACATCGCTCAGGCACATTTGCAAGCAACGAACTACCCTAATAGAAACGATCACAAGTCATTGGAGGAACCTACCTCCCTAGGTCTCATTTGTCTTCTCCTTTCCTACCATAAACCATCCAAACTAATGTGAGAAGGAGGCGGGGTTCCCTGGGCAAAGGCAAATACACCAAAGCTCAAAAGAGCAATTACTGTTTTCTCAGGGGGAGGGGCTTACCTGATTGTTTCTGAGAATCTAACTTGTTTTGGTTGTGTGTTGAAAACAATGTTGCACATTCCTTCCCCACATCTTCATCATTTGTGTCTAAATGTCACAGCTTTAGAAGGGCTTTCCTTGAGTCCTGCCATCTAAATGATCTCCAGCTTTCAGTCCTTCCTCAGAGCCCAGTTCACTTGTTTTCCATCGCACACACCACGTTTATAATGATACAGGCCCTTGTGCCAAAGTGTGATTCTCTCTCTCGCCCACTATGCACCCAGGACTTAGCACAATGCCTGGTAGACAGGAAGCACTTAATAAATATTTGTTTCCTGAGTGGATTACAGAGTTTTAATCTAGCCATTCGTACAGAACAGGTGAGCTGAAGGGATTTGGACACACAGCGGTTTTTCTGCCCATCAGAATTCCCTGGAAAGCTTTCTACAAATTCGAGGTCCCACCTAGATCTACACGAGAAGGAGGAGCGGCGGGCCCGGCGTGTGGTGACCGCTGGCTGAGCAGACGGGGAAAGGAGGGTACTGGTGAATCTTATCCTGGTCTTTTCCCCTGGCTTGCTGTAGGTTTTAGACAAGTCTTTTTTATTGCCTAAATTTCACTGTTTAGTAAGAGTCCCATTGGTCACTCCAAAATGACACTGTGAGTTGTCTGTGCACTTTGAAATCCTCAGCAGAGGCGAGGCTGAAGTTCGAATCACGGCTACCAGCTCTAGTCTGAACCTTGGGTTCTGCCAAGTGCTCTTGAACGTGACGGCAGAGAAAGAGCTGACTGACATGGCTCCTTTAACAGAAACAGGACGGCTCGATTTGTTAACCACCCTTTCTTACGTGACCTCTTCTTCTGCGGTGCAGGAGTTACACAAGCAGACCGTTAGACGGGCATGCTGGAGATGGTGTTTTTCCCAACATCGACCTGCAGCGAGGCAACCTGTACCCAGAGAAGGTGAGGGCACACCTTGCCCACCCCCAAGTCAGGTCTGGGGGCTCCCTCCCCCTGGGCAGCTGCCACAGCAGGGCTCGCCCCTCCAGCCCAGCTTGTCAGCAGCACAGGAAGCAGAGGGCACTGCTAATGTACATGTCACCGTGTGGCTTCTGGTCACGGCCTCACCCTGCCTTCAAGCCTGCAGAGGCTGCGAGAGCGGCAGGAAATGGCCAGGGGTGTATATATAGCCACATGGTGTTTATCCAAAGGTGCTGTTTTGCACAGATCATTATGAACTTTTTCATGGGGAGAGGACACGGCACCTGCCTTTTCTGCGGGGCCTCCAGGGTACATGTAACATTAATCTCTCTACCAGAGAAGGAAGAGGGACAGAATGCCTTTTGGTTGCTTCATTTGTGAGGGGGAACGGACCAGTGTCCTTTCTTTTCCAAAGGATTTCCAGATCAATCTGGCCAAGGCTCAGAAAAGATGGGAAGCGGAGGTGGAAACACGCGAGATTGCCAGGATCCTCCAAATACAGCCCATCTGGGAAAACTGCTCATCCCACAGACTGAGTTTCCTCTGAACTCATCCACTAGGCTTTGCTTCCCTGACCCCACTGCATTCTCTAGGCAAATAAAGAAGTGTATCCCTTCATGCGTGTCCATTGCACACCCTCGGTCTAGCTCCCCAAATCCCACAGACCAACAGAAAAGTCCTGAGTGTCGAGGCTCGCAGGCCCCACCCCACGGACCAGCTCTGTGCTCCAATGGGAGCGGCAGGAGGGAAGGGGAAAGGCCTCTCTCCGGACAGAGCCCTCTTCGCTGCTCTGGAAGGGCCAGGCTCTGTATCAACATTCTAGACCACAAGGCACGTTGTCAAGCCTGGCCGTGGCTTTAGCACTTCTCCTTGGCCCTTTACCACCTCCTCTCCCTGCGGGATAAACCCCGAGTGAGCATTCGGAACACTGGAGCCATTGAAACACGGGTCCCACAGGGCTGGGTACAGATGCTTCAGTGTAATGTGCGCGCTAGGTGACCTTGAACGAATGAGGAACCTTTTTTGAGGTTCACACTTCCATCTGTAAAATGGGGATAAATGAGATTATGAAGATTAGATAAGAGAATGTGAGTCAAGGTTTTGGCACAGTACCCACCGTGCCAGACACGTACAGGGCAGTCAGAGTTGAGGCGGCAAGGATATGAAATCACAGCGGGACCAGAGCAAACAGAATCCTACGGAGTGGAGAGCCCGAGTTCAAGATTTTCAACTTTTTATGCCCTATCACTTTTCGTGCTGCGTAGTTGGCTCACTCAACACAGATAAACTCTGGAGGTAAGAACTGCTTCGAGGGCAGGTGTTGGTTCAATACAGTTCCTCAGAGTACTCTCTAACAGAGTGTCAATAAATGTGACCCCTAAAAGTCACCGTTCCTCCCTGTTCTGAAAAGACATTAATGTGGCACATGCATTTGGACAGAATTGGCATCCATGGAGCGCAGACATTCTGCGAACAGCCTCACAGACCCACCAGCCAGTGCCTGGGACGTGCTCCTCCAGGCTGGTCCCGAAGAACCCAACTCGAGAAGCGGAGGTGAATGCTTCTCGTCTCCACCCTTTTTAAGCAGGTGGGAAGTGTGTGTGTCTATTTTGTATCCTTTCCACTTGGGTCTAACAGGCCAAAGGGAATGAAAGGGACCCGAGTGGCCCTGAAACAGAGGAGGCTGCGGAGTGGACCTGCGTTCACTTCCCATGGAAAGCCCCACACATCTCCAGCCTGATCCTTTTCTTTTCCGACCTCTTTCATTGTCCTGAATCCCAAACCATTGTTCAGTCTTATTACCGAAAGTTGAGCACATGGTGGCCCGGGCCAAAGGCTGTGGCTGTGTGCGCCTGAGATTAAGACTTTTATCTGATCTTCCACAGCTCGCAGAGGAAATCCTGTTCCAAAACTCAGCCCTGAGCAAAGGTTGCCAGCACTTCTCCCCTCCCACCTGCAAGATAAATCAGGACACCTGAAATGCTACATGGTCTCATTGTTTATAAATATAATAAGCTCACTTCCTGTCACTCAATTAATCCCTCCCCCTATTTTTTTTCAACACTGAGCATAACAAAGTCTCTGGCAGAGCCCTGGATGTCCCTAATGTCCTCTTCCTCACCAGGTCACAAGCGTTGCTGCCTAGCAGAAGAGGCTCCTGGCTGATGAGACTCGATCGCTGCTCCACCTTTGGGACCCATGCAGGAACCCAGCCAGTTTTCGTGACCCCAGACAGCCCCAGTTATCACTATGGAGGCCAGTGTGGGTCTCAACTACCTGAATCAGAGAGGGCCAGGCAGAAAGGCGTGCTCTCTGGCGGCTGGAGTAGAGGCTATGAGGAGCTGCAGGCTCCTGTCATTTCCCTCACCCCACACCCTAGCGAGGGGTTCACCGATGTGGTTAGTTTTCCATGTCTGTTACATCCCTCAGCATGACGTGGTAATGCAGGGTTACCTGATACTCAGGTGAAACTGGTGATGCTCCCCGTAACTGAACGGAGGAATCCCAACACAGAGTCTGCCTTGGGGTTGGGGTCTGCCCTGATTCTGCTCCTTTCCACACCACTCCTATCACTTCCTTACTGCAAAACAAGCAGATGTGTTTAGCAGCTGGCCCACAAGTCTGCCTATGGCCATGTTGGGTGCCTGTGGGATACACAAGGAGCTGAAGGCATAGAGCTCGCCGGGGGAGCTCATACTCACAGGGGCCATGGGAATTATAGAAGAAATGATGTGAGAAAAATAGAAGTGTCAGCCTATAGGGTTGTCACCTAGGCTCAGGCAAGAAAGGGAGGCCCAGTTCCAGATGATGACAGCTGAGGGGTCTGACCTCAGGGCTCTCCCCCGGGCAGTACCGGGGTACCCAGGCCATTCCTAAGACTTCCATGGCCCCGCCAGATCATTCCATAAGGATGAAACCAGACCCTGGTGCCACCTGAAGGGAACCTGGAAGTGCATGGCATGGCCCTCCACTCACAACGGCAGCTCCCCAGGGCGAGTGTCTGGTTTGGGGCTGCACCTTCTGATTCCCCTTAGGGCAAGGCTAGTCTGCTCAAGGCCCACTGGAGAGAACCGCCCCTTTTTGGTTTTGTTTTGTTTTGTTTCAGTGTGTGAAGAAAATGAACTTGCCAGTCACTATGGAACTGCCCCGAGGGGAAGTGGGTCCTGGGAGGGGACCTTTACTTCTGCCCAGTGTGGGCCCAGAAGACAGCAGACATGCTGCTCTCGCCTCCCCTTCAACTCCGAGCCTCTCCACTCAGCAAAGCAGGCGCCCAGCGGGGCCAGGCGGGGGCCGGCCGCTCTGCTGAGCCAGCCAGCAGCCCTGGGGATGGGCTGTGCGTGCGCGGGGCGCTGTGCGGGCTGCGGGGCGCTGTGCGTGCGCGGGGCGCTGTGCGTGCTGCGGGGTGCGGGACCGGCTGCCCAGTTTGTGAAGCTGACTGCACGCATCTCTTCCCAGCTCCCGTCCCTGACAGCTCGCCGGGAGCCTGAAGTGCGCCACAGTGGTCGCGTTTATGCCACGGAAATAGATGACCATGCACAGATGGGGAGCCCTGGTTGTAGAACATTTGTTAGCCCCTGTGGTTGGCTGTACCTGTTTCCCAATCAAAGAAGACTTACATCCATCCCTGAGGCCTCAGGCTGCAGCCAGCCAGCTTCTGAAGCCCACATACCAGCCCGATTTACAGCCATGGGTATGGACCCAGCGCTTGGAGTTATTCACCCGCTTCCTGGCTCATTTCACTGAAAGGTTGACACAGGGTCCGAGCTGCTGAGATTAGCATCCAGACATCCGAATTCCTTATACCCTTCCCCTTGGGGACTTAAAGCACTTTTCTGTGGCTGCTTTTCTAATCTATAAGCTATAAAATATGTCATACTAGCCGCTATTAATTTAGAAGCTACTGTTTGCCAGATAATGAAATTAAACACACTTTACCTCATCTAATTTCATTCTTACAACAGCCTTAAGAAATAATTTCCTCATTTTATAGTTCAGCGAGGTGAGGCTTGGGAGGTTACCCAGTTACAAGTGGTAGAGCTAAGACTTGAACTCAGATCTGTCCGATTCCAAAGTGTGCTCCTTAGGTCTATGTTCTTCCCACCACACAACATGCCTATTGTTCATAACATCATCTTTCCTTCTGGAAACTATACCCCAGTGACAGTAACTTTAGGTAGGACTTCAAGTGCGGCTCAGCTCTCAGGGCAACCATGAAGCTGGCGCTCCCCTCCCCCACAGAGCACACTTCCTCTTCCCCCTCTGCCCCAGCCGTTGTCCCTCCCCTCCTTCAACCTCTACTCAGAACTTCCTCCTTGATGCTTTCTCTCATTAACCCCACCTAGTTTTGATCACTTCACCTCTAATACTCATATTCACATTTACACCAGAGTCCTTTTGCCGTGTTTCCAGAAATGGAGTCCATGTGGGTGTCCTTCATTAAGCCAGACGGTTTCTCTCTGTCCTGTTCCCACAGTGCCTGGTGACGAGTGCTGTCACAGGGGCTTCTTGAGGTTGGTCTCCCTGGTCTTTGTCTGTGGGTCTATGAATGGCCTGCTCTCCCCATCCACAGCAGGGTGCAAGGGCATTCTCCCAACTGCTGGCCAAACGACTCCACACTCTCTTTGAGCCCGCCAAAGGTGATGGTGGTGTGGAGCCCAGGCAGGAGGTCAGGAGAAATTGCTCAAACCACTTAATGTCACTCAAGGAACTCTCCCTTCCAGCCTGAACATCCAGTGAAACAGCTGAAGACTTCCTTTTCCAGTCTTGGGCCAGACAAGGACGTGGTTCCCTCTAAGAGGTCTCAGGATTTCCCGCCACATCCTTCCTACGCCCCACTCCCTTACACTGAGTTGTAGGCTGAAACCAGCAGGGCTTGGGGAATTATCTTCCTGTTCAATCACGGGTGCTGTGGAAGGTGAGTCTGAGTGTGTGTTAGCTGGGGACGATGAGCTGAGGCAGGGGTTGGGACACAGTTGCACATATGTTTCTTTGTGCTTTCCAAGCCCCCGAGTGCACTTGGAGTGAGGCTGGACCTTGGTCTCTGGAAGAAGATGTCAGTATTGTAGTAACAGCTGGTCTGATTTGCATCTGGGAAGCCGGACTGTTTCAAACAGCTCAGCTGATGAGAGAGTCGTTCCTATGAGGTGTCCCCAGACAGTTAGGACGCCCCCCTCCTCCCAGACTCCTCTCCCTCCCTGGCCGCTGCTCCCCTGCACCCTGTAAAGACCCAGCTGTGATGCTCGCCCGACCGGCCCTGTCCTGCTCAGCCGGTAACAGGCTTCCCTCCCTCACGGCCCATCGCTTCTAGAGTGGCACACACGTTTTTCACAAGGCGGGTTTTTGTGGTTTGGGTTTTTTTTTTCCTTCATATGTTTGCAGCTGCTAGTTTTGAAACCACCAACCCTGAGGCAACTCAGTCAAAAAGAGAGCGAGAGAGAAAGAACAGGAGAGAGAATAAAGACAGGGAAGACAAGATGTCTTTCTGTACATCATGGACGACGTCCACAGGGTCTGTGGAGTCGGGTCCTGGCTCTGCCTTCCCTGACGGTGCCCCTGAGCACTGTCGGGGCTCTGAGGGTGCTTGTGCTTGGGAACCCAGAGTCCCACTGCCTGTGGTCACAGGTGAGTTGGGAGGGGTCTAGGCTTTCGGTTATGATCTGAGGGGGACCTGCCAGCTTCCCGTGTGCTGTTTGAAGGTGTGCACATGGGTGGACGTAGCGACTGCGTTCCTGGCGCCATGTGTGCGCTGAGCTCCAGGAGATGCTACACGTGGAAACGCAGTGGGAAGAGGGAGGAGAAAGTATAGGAAGACTCTGCTTGAGATTCTAAAGAATAGATGAATGGATCCTATTTATTCCTTCATAATTTAATCATCAAACATTTATTGGGCACCTACTGTTTCTGGGTAGCACACAACAAGAAGGCGATCACGCGTTCTTCTATTTCCATTTCTAAAATATATGCATCCTTGGGCACAAATTCCATAAAATCACCCAGAGCCATTGCTGCTCACCATGCTCCTGGGCCTCCTGTGTCTGTAAAGACTCTGATTCAGGCCCTTTACTACCCAAGGACGTAGATACAAGAGCTTTCCTGTGTCACAGGGCACCTCCTCCAGGAAGCTTTCCTGGATCAGTGTACCTTCTTCAGGAAGTTTTCCTGGGTCACAGGGCACCTCCTGCAGGAAGCCTTCCTGGGTCACAGAACACCTCCTGCAGAAAGCCTTTCTAGATCACAGAGCACCTCCTTCAGGAAGCCTTCCTGGGTCACAGTATACCTCCTGCAGGAAGCCTTCCTGGGTCACAGAACACCTCCTGCAGAAAGCCTTTCTAGATCACAGAGCACCTCCTTCAGGAAGCCTTCCTGGGTCACAGTATACCTCCTCCAGGAAGCCTTCCTGGGTCACAGTGTACCGCCTCCAGGAAACCTTCCTGGATCAGCACACCTCCTTCAGGAAGCCTTCCTGGGTCACAGGGCACCTCCTTCAGGAAGCCTTCCTAGGTCACAGTGTACCTCCTTCAGGAAGCCTTCCCACACTAGTACGGATCCATGGGGATTTTCCTTTTCTTCTGAATTCTTTGGGCTTATCCTGCTTATACTGCCTGATCTCCCCCTCTCCCCCATCCCCTTGCTCTATGTAACTGCTCTACTGTTGTTTTGGACTTGTATGCAGTTGTCTTAGATACCTCTTCTCCTGATTTTTTGGAGACTCCCACGCTTACCCCTCGGTTCACAGTACTTGGTACATGGGTAGGATACAAAGAATGACTGCGCTGGGTGTTCCACACTGCCAAACACCCAAAATGGGTTTTCCCCAGAAAACTGGACCTCCTCTGAGTAGCTCCTGATCAAGCAATATTGATTAGCAACATCTCAGCGACTGCAGTTCTTGCTATGGAAGAGATCTCCATAGTGCGCATGGTGTTGACCCCCATACCCGCACTTCAATGTGGACGCATTACTACTGAGTCTCTTCGTTCCAGTATGAACAGAAAGTGTACAATCCACCCTAGCAGAGAGCTGCTTTCCCTGGAGCCCCAGCAGACAAATCCCTGTAAGGTGCTTGTGCCCTGGGGCCACGGAGAAGAGCACGGAGGCCCAATGGGAAGCCAAATGTGGTTAAGCAAGCCAGGTGGGGTGGTTGGTGTCTCCAGCCTGTTCTGCCCCTTGTGGGAGCACCCTCCTCCCGCACCTCTTCCCTGGTGCGCTCCCTCCTTTCTCTGGGTCGAGCCTCTCTGAAAGCATTCCCCCACAGCTGTCTCCTCTGCCTTCTTTCTTTCCTCCCACTGTGCCCTGTCCAAACTGGCCGGGTTTGCATTCACACAGTAAATGCAGTCACTCAAGTCATGTCAGTGAGTGACCTCTGCATTTTGACGTGAGCCTCCTGGAGGCTCACAGGAATGAGATCGTGGGTGAGCAAGTCAGGCAGATGGGACACTGGTGAGGAGACTTTGGGGGCGTGAATCCTTCAGAGCCTTCCACCACAGCCACCTGGGACACCTACATCCAAGGCCAACCTGCAGGGGGATAGGTCCCCCACCCTCTCCCTGCTCCACGATGACCGGGGAGTCTAACCCTAAAGCCACTTAGTGGGGTTTTAGGCTGGAAGGGTAGGAATGAAGTTCCCCCACAAATACCTGAGTCATCTGGCTTGAAGTTCAGGATTTGGAAAGCCACCCAAATGCCTTCATTCCCAAACCTGACCTTCTAGAGAATCTGGAGCTGGCAAGTTTTAGCTTCATTTGCGTCAATATGTTGTTTGGTTAATGCAGCTGAGCATCTAAGCCCATTTTCTTAGAAACAGGAAATCCCAGTGTGCCAAGAGTAAACAGATCCCAGCCCCCAATGGTTCGAGTTCATTTAGTAACTCCCTGACCACAGGGTCTGTGGGGCTGTGTGCTTGAGCCAGGCATGCGCTCCTGTCCATTACTGATCTTGCACGAAGAGATGGTCTCTGCAGCTCAGTGGCTGGGAGAGCTGGGAGCCTGAACCATGCTCAGGAGAGGCTGGGACAGGCTAAGCACAGGGTCCCAGAGTCAAAGGTAAGATAGCCAAGTATCAGAGGATTTTATCAATTGGCAGGCGTTTCCCGAGAGCTCTGCCATAGACTCGTCAACTCCAGTGGCTTCCCTTTTTATGCTCGGTATCT
The DNA here is from genome assembly GCA_030848825.1 of Tadarida brasiliensis. Classification (NCBI taxonomy): domain Eukaryota; kingdom Metazoa; phylum Chordata; class Mammalia; order Chiroptera; family Molossidae; genus Tadarida; species Tadarida brasiliensis. The sequence continues at coordinate 27,397,770 of CM061277.1, read as the reverse complement.
TCCATCAGAGCAGATGTCTTGTCTGTTTCATCCTCCACCCCATCAGTGCCATCAGCACAGTGCCTGGCACAGGAGGCACAGAGACGCACTTGTGGAATGAATGAGTGATAAGTGACACCACGCGAGTTGAGGCACTAATGCAGGGTGTGCCTGCCCGGCTCTGGTGACACCACGCAGGGGTGAACTACCACAGCTGGTGGTCCTGGGGGGCTCGCAGAGAGCCCCTGCTCACAAACTTGTCAGCACCCAGTTGGGAAGGACAGATCTACCCAAGCTGCCGGGAGGCTGCCACTTCTCCAGGTTAGTGAGTGAGCTCAGGTTAGTAGGGGCTGGAGGAGAAGAAAACATTTGGCTGGGTGGAGGGGGTAGGGCTGGGGAGGTGGCCAGAGGGGCTCCTGCTGCAAAGCGGTCCACTCCCTCCCCAGACAAAGAGCCCTCAGAGAACTACCTTCCCGACCTCCGCCACACACAGAGCAGGCGGAGAGGGCCTGGCCTCTTTCTGACAAGGGCCTGGCCGGCCCTGTGCTGTGAGGGGCCGAGGAGCGGCAGACAGCTGTGCCAGATGCAGGAGACCCTGAGCAGTAACCAGGGAGCCTGACAACGGAAGAAAAGAGGCAACTCTTCTATTATTAGTAGCTGCTTTCCTCGTATGTGTAAGTCAAACAGCCTATGCAAAGTGAGGCTTCGTGGTGGCAGGATGTGCAGAGTTTGAGTGACTGTGCTGTCAGATCAGGTCCTGGATCTGCCTTCACCAGTCTCCTCTGGGCTAGCCCAGGCAGGTGAGCTAAGCCGGCCCCCTCGCCTGAGCCACCGGTTAATGACTTGGGGGGCCCTCTGTCGCTTCTTTAAGATCCCCTTTTCAGCATTTCATGTAGGTTCATTTCTGAAGTCTATAAAGAATATTTTATTAAAATAAACATGAGGTCAGTCTAACCTTATCACAGAATGCCATCCTAGGCCCAGAAGTTGGGGAGAAACAAGATGATCTATACTATTCAGAAGCCCAGCACTTAGCACTCATTTAATAGTTTACTGTACATCGACTAGAAGTAGTGATGTAGAAAAATATTCAATGATATAGGAAATAGTCACACTTTAATATTAAGAGAATAAAATGAGGTTACAAAACAACATGGTTCTGGTTAGATAAAAATAAGACATATAGATCTATTTGCATTTAAAAATCTGGGAAGAAATAAGCCCAAATATGAATAGGTTGTTTTCTGGGTTGAGAGATTGTAGATGCTTTTTTCTTTTGTGACTTTTCTGTATTTTCCAAATTTTATTCAGAGATGATGTATTACTTTGGTAATCATGATTTTTAAAAACATACTTAGGAATCAACAGAACATTGAATGGGTAAAAACAGGGTAAGCCAAACAGAATACAGGAAAGAAGTCGCAGCATGCAGCGTAGGCTCCCCAAGGAGCCGGTCCTCTGGGCACTGGGTGGATTTGGATCGGCCTTACCTGCCTGTGCCTGACTCCCCCCGCCCCTCCACTCAGCTCTGCTCCTTCCAGTAGCACCTTGTTCCTACGGCCCCTGCCTGCCTGGCATTATTCTAGCTTGTTTCAGGAACGCAAGGAGGCCCTGGAAACAAAAGCAGATGTGACGAACGTAGCAGCTCGCTCACCCTGCGTGAAGCCCAGTGTCCGTCTCACTCATCACTAGCCGCCTGCGAGCTCCCCAGGCCCACAGAGCCCGTCCTTTCTGCATTCAGAGCCTGGCCGCCTTGGGTAATGCACCATTTGACAGTTAATTAGGGAGATTTCAGCAGCTTCCAAACACTGCATCTATCAGAATTTGGCTGCCTTAGACTCCCAGGGGAACGCATTCAAGGTATAAATAAATAAATTATAGGCACATGCACAGACACACGTGTTTTGTATATATGTATGTGTGTGCTCATGTACACACACAAACACACGTATGCACATATCATACACATACACATGAGAAAAGAGGGGAGAGGTTGAGCATGTGCGCACACACACACCATTTTGTCCTCACAACATTATGAAATGATATATTTTCTTCACCTAACTAATGAGGAAACGGAGTCTAGGAGATTAGTCACACGGCCGGAAGCGGCAGAGCTAGAATCTGAGCGAGGTCCTGCCTGTCTCCGAAGCCCAGAGGCGACCGGGGTCCCTCTCCCTCCGACCCTGCAGACTGCGGAGGCTGTCTGAGCCCCGCAGCGTCGTGCTCACCGCTTCGACTGGGCCTCCAGGATAACCATGACTAAATTTGTGGAAATGTTCACAACAGCTCTTTACTTCCAGGTTCTGAGATCAGAAACGGAAGTTTCAAAATACCGAAAGTTCGTTTATGTTGAACATACTGCTTAGGCTAAAAGCAGGAAGTCCAAGAAAGCCTGATCTCATGAGATTTTTCAGCCCAATTTGGAGCCACATCTGCACTTCTGGATTTTCCAACGAGTCCAACCTCAGCTGCTCCGTAGCTTCTCCCATTCCACCAGCTCTCCACCTACAGCGCGGGTGCAGAGAGCTGATAAAATCTGTCGCTATGAACTAAGATTTAGCCAGTGATTGGCCAGTGGCAAGGTGGTGAGATGGGACAGGCGGTAGAGAGAAGCAAGTGCCATTTGAAAGATAAGCAAGTTTTTTTCTGCAAAGTTAAAAACCAAACAAACAAGAGGCTCCGAACAAGAAGTCATCCGAATAATGGCCTCTGTTCTTGTCTCCAGGAGCAGGAAACCAGTGGAAAGGAATCGCGCCACCCCTCCTTTGCACAGACCTGGCCTCCCTGTCGGGCAGACTCCAGCAGGCCTGGCAGGGAAGGGAAGGTGGCGCTCCGCAGCACACCTTGGATTGCCAGCTTTGGCGGAGCCTCGGAAGATTGAGGAGAAACATTTCTGTACCCCATCTCCCAGAGGGTGAAGCATTTTGAAGAACAAGTCCCTCATCTTGTAGAAGAGGAAACAGGCTGGGGGAAATGATCTGATGAGGGTCACGTTATCTAGTGGATGGCAGGAGCCGGGAGCAGAACCCCTATCCATTGTATCGGGGGGCTTTTTTCCCCAGCTATTAACAGCTGCCCTGCCTACCTCTCAGCATTCAAATGAGTTAATAGACATCACAGAGTTTTTAATGACGAAGAGGAAAGTGCATGTTACCTGCTATAGTTTTATACAGATTCTGGTTACTGGGGTAGTTAGTATAGTTGATGCTATCTTTCATTTGAATCTCTTCCCATTCCAAACATAGGGTTTTCTAGGGATGCCATTACCTACGAGGTCTCACTGCCAGAAGGGTTTGAAGGCTCCCGGGAGCACCCTTCCCCACCCCCACCATCCCTAGCACCACCGTGGATGTCCCTGTGGGAACATCTGGAGGACTTCTGGATAACAACCACCTGCAATGCATTGTGGTTTGGGCTTCTCTACTCATGGACTGGAGCACGTTCTCTTGAAACACAACTTTGAATAAGCCACACCCAACTGTCCAGGAGAGCGGACAGACTTCATGTGGGGCCACTGGCTTTCAGTTTGAGGAGCTCAGACACACGGAGTCAGTATCTCGCCTTGTTTACCTGTGCATACTGGGTGCAGAGGAGATGAAGCCTTGACATAGTTAGCAGCTGTGTGGCTTTGAGTGAATTATTTAACCTCTCTGGACCTCAATCTTCTCATCATAAAATAGTATTTTCCATATATACCTCGTGGGTTGGTGTGAAAACTACAGGGGGTGTTTCTAAAGTGCCCAGTGCACACATGGATTGGGGCTCCCCTGCAGTCCAACACTGCCCTTTGGGGTCAAGCCTAGGGACCTAGATGTCTTGCAAGCAGAACCTCTGAGCTGTAGAACTGTCAGAATTTGGGAGAACAAGTCCTCAAATTTGCAGTACTCTTTATTTTGTGGGGGGGATGGGGGCTCTTACACTTAGCAATCATTAAATAAATGCCACTTTATAGCAAAACCTTAATGAGCTTGCTTTACTACTAGAGAGGGCCTTCTGGGAGTTTCCTGTCTCCCTACACAGGTCCTGTACTGTTCCCATGGCCACATCACAGCTGCACCTTCTCCGTTGGATACAGTGGCTCGGGGTGCACTTGGAGCAGGGTGAGGAGGGTAATCTCCCCATCACTCCAAGCTGCAGTGGGAGGACGGGGTTTTCATGTGGCAGGGTCGGGCACTATCCCCAGAGCAGTGCGTTCCCCGGAAGCAACGCCGGTGGGCAGAGGCCAAGGCCATCGCTGCTTCCTCCCTACCTTGGAAAATCACTCAGAGTGCCTTTGCCCACTGGCTGCCAGGCAGATGCCCTGCTGCTTTCTGAGACATCCCACCTCCTTAGAATGAAAAACAACACGGTGCCATGCCCACAGTGACGAGCCTGCCTTTCCTCTTCCTCCTCCCTGCTCTGGAAAAAGTACAGGATCTGTAAACAAGTCATTAGATTCGAGATCCTGCCCAATTTAGACTCTTTGTCTCCGTTTTCTCCAGAGTGACTGCGTGGTCACACCCACTCGAACCAAGCAAAGCCCAGAGGAATGCAGAGCCCTGTGGCCAGGCTAACCACAGCTGACCCCACCATGCCCGGGCTCAGGGTGCTCCCCGGCTGGGACTGAGGGCTCTGGTTTCACCGGGAGAGCGGAGTCCGTGGACTGGCAAACAGCTAAGATCTCAGTCTCTGGGTTCCGTTCCCCAAAGCAGTTTTAATTTGGCCAATGTCTCCCCAAACTATCAAAAATCAAAAGTCCACCTCTTTGAAGTCTGGCAAGAACCCCCCCCAGACCAGCTTCTCTTTTATTCCTGTACTTCCCGTGCAGGCCGGTTTCTAGAACAGAGGTTGGAGAAAATGAAAGTCAATGCCAAATACTAACCAGACAGAATAACTGCTTCTCCCCATGGCCCCCCACCCCCAGCGCTGGCACCGCGGCTGGGGAGCTGGGCCCCTCCCCTGCTGCCGAAGATCTGTTTATTTTGCGCTCCATAAAGGGAAGCCAGGCCCTTTTCTGACATTTTGGCTGGGAGGGGGTGGGGAGAGAAGGAGGTCCAGAATTTAAACTCAAAACCAGATCAACTTCTCTAAATCTCCTGGTGCTTTTTCTGCGACTGCTCAATGGGCCACATTGTACGGATCAGGCGTTTACCTCTCCATCTGTAACAGTCTGGCTCCGAACCCCTACAAATGCCATTAACTGCAACGACCTCTTCTTAACTTCCAACCATGCCAGTGCTCCCCAGATGAAATTAGGGACAGATGTGCTCCCGAGCAGCTGGGCAGCTCCCCATTCCCCTGCACCCCCAGCCTGACTCTGCCTCTCCCGCCTGCCGGCAGGGAAATGTGCGCGAGGCCTGAAACCCGCTCTCCTGAGTGGACAGTGGCTTCCCTTAAACAATGAAACAGGGAATTTCCTTTGTCCTGGAAATGCTCTGCTTGTCATCCGTGTTATCCTTATCAGCAGACCACAATGCAGCGAGGAGCGGCCCCAGCGTGCTCAGGACCCAGGGGGCAACACTGCAAAATGTTTTCTTCACTTTTTCCTCTGCCTGAATTCAAAGCGTGACCTTTATGAGTGGAATTCAATCAGGTCATCTCTCAGAGTCCCCAGTGGGGAAATAAAAGTAGCACAGCCAAAGCCTATTGTTTCCACTTCAAGAAGGTAAAAATGTTTTTTTCTCTCTATAGCATCCAACTAAATGAGGTGGGGCAGGAAGAGGGGAGGTAATAAAAAGACCCTTAAAAATTGTTTAAGATCTTGGTCATAAAACACAGCGTAGGTCCTGGCATTCCCTCTCCACAGAGCCTGTTCTCACCAAACGTGATTGACACCTCAACTTCTTCAGCCCTGCCCCGCGGCCTTCGCTCGTTTTAATGCCGTTCATTTTCTATTTGAACAAGTTAGAGGATAGGTTTTATTTCCCTTTCAACAACAGGAGAGCAACACAGTTAGGAAAGGGGGAGGAGGCATGCGGGAACTCCAGAAGGCCAAAGGAACTGCAAAAATAAACTTCTGCTAATGTTAACACTCTTGTATTTCAGGGCAGGAATAATTAATTGTATATGTTTAGTCACTTAGCAACCCCAAGCTCTTATTCTGCAAAGCTTGGAATATCTCACATATGTAGTGAGTAAAGTCTTTGGGATCAGACAGACCCCGCTAGCTGCCTAACTTTCGGCAAGTCACCGAGTTTTCTAAGCCTCAGTTATCCTCGTTGGCAAAGTGTGTCTGATAATAGATGTTTCATAGGCTGTGGTGGGAATGAAATGCCAAATTCATTACATGTTCAAGACAGTACCTGGCTCATTGGTAAATACTCAATAAATATTATTATTATTACTGACATTGCTGATAGCTCCTGCCAAGGTGTTCTAAAGTAATAATGAGGTAAAGGGCACAGTAATTCCAGCAAAGATCTTGAAAGTCAATCCCAGTTTTTAACCTCTCTAAAGTCTCAGATCAGAGAGCTTTCTCTGAAATCCTAGCAAACACCAGATAGAGATAGCACACCTATTCAGTAGGCGTTTTTGTTTTGTTTTTGATCTTGCAAAATGCTCATAGGGCCATCTTTATTACAACATCACTTCTAAGTAAAGTTATCATTGGCAGAATCTCCCTGTTGTGCAGCTGAGGAAACCGAAGCTTGGGGACACCCAGGTCCTGGTTCAGGGACAGAGCCGTCACATCAAAGCCCATGAACACAGCTTCCAGAGCCCTATTTGAAAAGGCGCTGCCTTCCTCTGCCCGTGAGGAGCTGAACCACGCCGAGCCCACGCTGATTCCACAGGCTTGGATTTTCAAAGGTGGAAGTAAGGCCTTCCAGAATCTTCTGGATGCATTGCATATTAGAAACGTATTAACTGATACATATGTACTCCATGAATTCAGATAACGTTTCCAAAGGTAACTGTCCTCTCCCAATATTCTTTACTACACTTTACTTGCCTTTACTGAAGAAGAGGGAGACTAAGAAAGCAACCCACAGATAATGCCTACAGGCAATATGGTTAGAATGACTAAGCGTGGGATACCGTCCTTAATGTAGCAGTGCTATGGAGGCCGCGCGAAGAAGGAGAGCAGCCTTTCATTCATTCACTCCTTCAGCAAAGACCTTTCGGAGGTCAGTTCTCTTTCATGCTGACTCCTGCTTATCACTCAGGGTTCAGCCTAAATGTCACTTCCCTAGGAAAGCCTCTGACCTCCGAGACTAGGTTAGGTCCCCAATACTCTCCCAAAGCACCCAGTACTTCCCTTTTCACAGAACTCTTTGTACTTAATAACAACTGGCTTTCTTCTTGATTATGATTTCTTCACAGTGGGAGCTTTGCTTTTTTTTTTACTGCTGTATCCCAGCACCCAGCACACCGCAGGTGCTCAGCAAATAAGTACATGAATATGTGCTAGATGCTGAGGTCTCAAAGACAAATCAGTAGAGTGTCTGCCCTCAAGGGGCATACAGCAAACATTAAACACGTTTAAAACGTTAAAACCCCACACTTGGATGCTTAAGACGATGCAACAGGAGTAACTAAATTACCACGCACGCCCTCGCCTTGTTCTAGAGGCAAAGGTGGAAGGTTTCAATCTGAAGACAGAAGTTTCTGAAAAGGCATGAGCTGCAGCCATGTTGAACTCATCATGGACTCTCCGTAGTCAGGATGAGATTTTTAAAGGCTCTGTGGGCATTCGCCGGGGTCTGTGAGCTGATCTGCATTCTATCCTTTGTAAGTGTGAGTACGAAGCAGGACCATGAAGGTTCAGCCCTCCAAACCATTATGTAGTGAGACCTCAGAGAACTTGGACTTATTTTTCTGTGGCTTCTGTCCATCTTGGTTTTAAACGATTCAACTGAGAAATGCATGCCACCGATGAAGTGATGGACACAGAACTGAACTTCACAGTGATGTCAACCTGAAGACTTGCATAGCAAAAGCCACCCATTAGAGAGACCTTAGTGACAAGGTCAGATGTCCTGAGGAGGGCTGGGGTGTTTATTCCACATGGTAATTCCAAAGCAGCTGTAGGTATAGCATGTCATAAGTTCCTATTGCCTAAGGGAGAGGGCCACAAAGGAAAGAGAGAAATCGCATCCTGTCATGGAGATGTCAATCATATGGTTCTTTGTACCTGAGTGTACCACCAAAAAGTACACTCACTGGGGAACACTCACTGGAGGGAAACTGGAGTTCAAAGACCACCACACTAGCTTATTTGCTAAATTAACTTGCTTTGTTCATATTTATACTTAAGGAAAAAATCTTCCTACAATGTGTCATAGGGATCTGGGAACTAGAAAAGCCAAACATCTGTTAATAAGATAGAGATCTACGTAATAGGAAATCGTATATTAATCGCAGCACAAAGCATTAGAGTTTAAAATGACCTTAAAAAGGTTTTTGTACAATGCCAGTACTTTACAAATGAGGAAACTGAAACCACGTTGTACAGGGTTCTCTTTGGTTGAGGTCATTTTTCAATACAGAAAAAGCCCATACCTGTTTTTTGACAAGCCCAATATACATTTAATCATAGTTTGCAAATATCTCTGTGATACATTTCAAATGCTTCCATTTTTCTAGAAGGGAAAAGATAGCGTTATGTTCTTAAAGGTCAGCATAGAATTGAAGCCAGGACATTAGATGGTAACCTTAGCTCCGGTCCCAGACCAACACTGATAGTACCTTGGTAATGCTGGACATCCACTTTTCATTTTGTTTTGTTTAGTGTTAGTCATAAGAGTAAACGGAAGTGTTATTTATCCGAGAGGGCAACACATTGCTGACTCAGATAAAAATAATCCATGTAAATATGGACTGAATTCACACTTCAGACAATTTTTTGACCTGAATTATATAGACTTGCATTGTCCAATATGGTAACCACTAGCCACATATGGCTATTTAAATTTAGATTAAGTAAAATTAAATTAAAAATTTAGTTCCTTTTAGCATTGGCCACATTTCAAGTGCTTGGTAGGCACTTGAATAGCTAGGCTAGTGGCTACCATCTTGGATGGCACAGAATGGGACATTTCTATCTTTGCAGACGGATCTATTGGGCAATCCTAATAAAGACAGTTTTCTTAATATTCCACTTTCCTTTGCCTTTAAGATCAGGTTGAGAAAGTTGAGAAGTACTGGTGAAGTGTCCCAAATCTCTTACCCCAAACACTGTGCAGGAATCATATCTCTTACGGAGCTTCCAATACATCAGTACTTTCAAAGAGAGATGTTGGAGTCTTCCACTACCCAGAAAAATATTGCTCCCTTCTTCCCAAATCAAGTTGACAACCAGAAAGTTAGAGTTCATTGGAAAAGATTCGAAAGTGTTACATTAGCTATTCCCAAATGTGTAAACCCTAAGCAAGACAGGACATAGTTAAGATGACAGGACGACTAGTGTGTCCAGAATCTTTACACGATCCACCCTCACAAAGACAGACACCACTGGAAACAGACGAGTTTCCTGCCAGGCTGCATTGCATCCATTGTGTGAGATGTCCTTTGCAACTGGAAATATATATTTGAGATGCTCTCTAATCTCTTTTCCTTCACTCTGTGGGTCTAACATAGAAAACACAGAATGCTACTTCAGGGCAGCATCACGATCTTGGCGCTCATTTGTTTTTATGGGGAAAGAAGCAGTAGGATTGATTTGAGCTAGACTGTGGTTCCTACAGAAGAACAGGTCAGCGTCTGAGCAGCTCAAGGTCCACACCCACAGACCTTGAAATCTCAATTCTGTTGGCTGGAAATAAAACCCTAACACACAAGTCAACACATTCAGCAAAAAAGATTTAAGGAGAAGCTCTTCATCTCAACACTAAATGCCTGGATGAGCACTTTAAAATGAACAGGGTCACCTTCATTTTCCTTTCTCTCTCTTCATTACTTAGCTACTTCAGTGTGGGTAGAAAATGAGCAAATGTTCCTTCATTTCGCTTCTGGTCACATCCTCATATTCGGTCGCATGGTACAGCATGGAGGACAGAGATTCAGCCTTTCCTAAAGACTAAACTTTCCTGGTCTCATGACACAGGAGAAGAGCCACTATTATTCCTGAGCTCAACATTAGCAGAGGACCATCTTCGAGACAAATCACTTCTTTCATTCTGTTGTTCTTTCACTCACGCTCAGGTCAGTTCAATCTATTAGAGGTCAGTTAAATCTGTCAGTGGCTTTGACACTCAGTACAGACCATCACAACCCAAACTCACATCCCTTGGTCAGGGGAGTCCAGTTTTAGCGTCCCTCCTGGCTGGAAACTCCTATTTCTTTAAGGGGAAGGGACAGCAGAGCATGTAGAAGGACTGAAATCTCTGAATCAACCAACTTCAAGCCTTGCCTCCGATTCTCTTAACCCATGACCACAAGGACACTGGACTCTGACCGAGGAGGTGGCACAGGTGAATGAGAGGGGGCAGCCAGTGGATACCTGGCTAGCCAGGTGGGCATTTAAAAATGTATTAACAGGGAATGTTGTAAAAGATATGTTTTATAGTCTAGATGGCTCTTGACTCTCCAAAGGCAGAGACAAACCTAAAAAAAAAAAAAACCTGAGTAGTGTAGATTGGACAGGAGAATATTGTTTCTCTGGTGTTTTCACTTCGACACAAATCTCTTTATCAGCAGAACAAGCCTGGAATTCCTGAAGCCGAACTCATATCCTGCCATCGGTTTTTACGTAAAACCCCCATTGATTGGGGTGGGAGTTTCATGAGTAGAACAATGGCCGGATATGAGGGAGGGAAAGGAGGAATATGTGATGTTTGGTCTGTACTGATGTATTCATAGGAGACAGTGTCTATAAGGGCAAAGAGATATGAGTAAGTAGCTAACTGACTAATTTAACCAAATGCGAGTAAGCCTTTGAAATCATACAACCCAATAGATTCAACTTTATTATTAGTTAGGCTCAAACATCGACCTGGATGAGACTAATAACTAAGATGTAATAACTAGCACTCACGCAGCACTTAATTACAAAGTGCTTCCATATCCGCACTTCTTTTGATTTTTATAATTAGTTAGGAAGGCAGGGAGAAAAACAATATTATCATTACTACTCTTATTTTGGGAATACAATTTATAGGAAAGGAGAAGATCAGAGAAGTCAATTTCTGGCTCAAGATCACACATGGCTTTCCAATTGCACAGGACTTTTACAGAACCATCCTGCCACCGTCACAGCAATTTTCAGAACACGCCAGCATCTCACTGCCACCCTTAATAAAGTTTTCGTGTCTCCTCTCCTCAGTAAGAAGCACCACAAAGCACACAGCATTCCCACGCTACATTGTGCGAACACGAAGTTCCATTCTGAAAGTCTGGTTGACTGAAGATTGCTAACCAGCCCCTGACAGTAAAGAGAGATGGATGATGTCTTCTCAGTAAAAAGTCCCAACAAGGCTCAGAAAGGGAAGTGTTGCATGATTTACAGTTGACAACCAGAATAACCATGGGATGAGCCGCCCGACAGTCAATGGCTGTACCCCATTAGTGCCTTTCTTCAAGAAACTCGAAGAGACTCATCACTCCAGACTCTTACCAAATCCATGGGAGAAGATTGTGTTAGCGCTAGCCTTCATCCTTCTGGATGGATGGAGAAACTGCGATCAAGAAAGGGAGAGTAACTTGCCCAGTGCCGTCGGCCAGCCTAAGGCAGAACCAGGCCTCAGATTACCCTCAGTAGCCCTTCAGAGGGACTGATACTTTCACAGTCTGGGACCTCTCCCAGGGGACTGTGTATCTGCTTTGCAGTATCTTCCACATTTAGTGCAGAGATGTACGCACATACGGTTGTCATCAAAGCGTTTTAATGACTATGAAGAAGGAGAATGGGGCTTGTACATACTGCAGAAAACGAACTCCCTCCAATCAGGAGGCAGTGGAAAGCATCATTAGCATCTGGAAAATTCCACTCCACCTGTTCCATCTCGGATGAGACTGCGCAACTGACCCTATGTTTCATGCAACACCCTCCTGACCCCCACTCCCGGGGACGTGCGCTCAGAGCCATTGCTCCCCCCCATGGTGGCGCACATTCCGTGACACCCCTGTTTCTCATAGGGCTTCACCTTCACTGAGCTGTCTATCTCTTTCCCATTGTAAATGTGCTTGTTTTGTGCACACTAGTAAAACATTCTCTCCTGTTTCCAATTATTTCGAACAATTATGCATGCAAATGTCTCAACAACATTTATTAAACTTCTGTGGACTTTCAGAAGGAAAAAAAAAATAAAAGAACCAACAAGAATCTGAATCATCAAAGAGCTCTTACAAAACCAGCATTTTGAGCCTTTAATTGGAAGTGAATCAGAAACAGGCGTGTGAAATTTCCCATGAAATACACACAGGGTTTAAAAATTTTTAAGAAAGGGTGCTGTGGGCACAGAAGAGTTTGGGTCATGCCCAGTCCAGACTGATGGGGAAGAAATGATTAATTCCAATGAGCTCGAACCCAGCCTGACTGCTTCCTCATGGCTTTGTCTACACAACCTCTGGGGCCAACTCTGGGAAGGCAGGAAGGGGTGACCACAGTATTCCCTTACCACACTACAGACCCAGGAAACATACAGAGATTCACAAATCTCCAGAAGGAAGAGCTCAGAGGCCGCAGTGTCCAGAGCAGCAAATCCATGTGCCCGGACACCTTCCCTGAGGCATCCTGGGAAAATCCTCCTCATGCCAGTTTCCTGAAAGGTTATTTCCAGAAGAGCAGTCTGCTCTTTCCCCTCCCCTTTCTAGAAAAGTGCAGAAAGTACAGGTGTTCCCCCAAGTCCCTGACCTTCGGGGAAGGCCTGTGCTACACCACACACCCCACTGGAGCAAGCTTCCTTGTGCCCTTTGACCCATCATGTTCTTTTTGTGGAGAAGGCCAAGGTCAGAATATGGTTCTCTCTCAGCAGCATTATCAGGGCTGGGGGAGTTTGTGAGACAACATGGATCTTTGCTCTAAGGTTCCTGACTAGTCACAGACCTGGGTAAAGGGCTGGTGGCAGAGTACAGGGCTGGGAGAGGAAGCTCTCCTGCTAAGAGGTGCAGGTGCAGTCATTCCAACCCTCCCTCTTGACATCGCCAAAGCAGGTTATGTGAGCCTCTGCACCCCGATTGTGCCCATACCCACCCTCACACACTCCCTTCGTACCATATTGTTTCTGAGTTATTTCTCTTAGAGCAAGCCCTTCCAACCCATTTTCATCTAGAGAGGATTACACTGAAGACTGGGTTAAATGAAATCAGTATGAATGAACCCTGATGAATTTTCCCTCTTATCTTAAAAATACATCTCTTGCTAGGGGAGCTGCAGTTCAGTTTCGATGGTTTTTCATTCTAAATCAATGATCCTTGTAAAGAGAAAAGGCTACGTGGGGTGGCGGCATGATTGCTTAGGTGCCTGGGTCGTTCCTCTGGAAATTGCCGTCTTAGGTTCCCCAGGAGTATTATGACAATGGTCAGGAAATAAGACTGGAGAACAAAGAAAGTGCGAATGCCTGTGGATTCAATGAGTCTCGGTATCTTTGCTCCTGGAAACACCCTTATTGTGGAATGTGTTGTTCGGGGTACAGGAATACCTGAGTCCCGCTTCCTGTGTCTCTTGCCCAGTTCCCATCTGTAGACACATCACATCTTAAAGGCTCAGTTATCTCCTCTGGACAATGGCCTCTTGTGTTCTAAGAGTATTGGAAGGTACTACAAGTTGGCTACTTGTGATATTTGCCTTGGGAGACACACAGAGATGCAAGCAGCTCTCCCAGTGCTGTTCTTTTGTGAGCCTGGATTACACGTGAAGGTCTCTCAGAAATAACGTGGTGAGGCCAAGTGTAAGAAGAGACATGGCATGCTACAGGCAAAAGAGGGAAGCAGCACCCTCCCCCCAGTGTCTGGAACGTCTTCAATTCACTTCGATGACCCTCTGGATATATAATACTTTGAAGCTTTTTATATGTATATTTCTAGAGTTAGAACTTCAAACACAGAGAGGCTGAAATCTCTAAAGAGGGTTTCTTTGCTGACCTGCTATGCTGAATTAGGGTAACAAGAGTAAGCAAGGTGTCCCGTGTAACTCTTAAAACGCGCGTATGTGTATGGAGTGGGGTGCGGCGGTTGCTTATGCCGTTAGTGAGGGGAAGGGGTTAATTTTCCCTCTAAAGGAAATCAAACTACAGCTAGGATGAGTTCGAGGGACGCATGGGTCCCTGATAACTGCACCCGGGGTCCACCACGACGCTGTGCAGAAGAATGTTGTGGGAAAATGCAGAAGCAAGCTCTCGGCCCTACGCGTTGAGAATGAAAATTTTAAAATAATAGGTTCTTCAGTGTTAAATTGTGTTTGGTCCCAAGGATCCTTGGAGCGATGGTTTTCTTTGTTCTGCCAAAGGAAAAAGGAAATACATCAGGAAGCTGCCAGTCCACAGGAAGTCTCACTTGGGCTGATAAAAGGAACTGATGTGAGGTGGCTGTGGATGCAGTTATAAGTCAATCAGCCTTGAAATAACAAGTGCTGTTCGGGAGACACTGGAGCCTGAAGCTGGCCTTCCTCGACGGTTTCCTTCTAACCCTGCAAAACATTCCCTTCTTTGTGATTTTTTAGAACTGCCCCCATCTGTTTTCTAAAAGTGTGTATTGTGTGTGTGTGTGTGTGTGTGTGTGAGGGAAAGAGACTGAAAAATAGAACAAGAGTTAGAGCAAGAGAGAAAAAGAGAGAAGAGGTAGGAGGGTAGAGGAGGCAGCATTGTCAAATCAAAGAAACTGCTGTTCTCTGAGCTACAAACCTTTTTCTTTTTATCATCCTGTTGGCTCATTACAACTAAACAGAGCCTGTTGGCTTCATCCTCCCTTGCCTGCTGTCCAGTACACCTGCCAGCAGCCTCTCTTACCTGGGACACACAGGGCTGCGGCCTTGCTGATGAAGAAGAGTGGGGACTGAGCACTGCAGACTGTGAGTGAGTGGGGGTCAGATGGACCAGAGGACAAAACACACAACAACAAAACATACATGGGTTAGGTTTGGAGCCTAAACTTCATGGATCTGTGGTGTGTCCAAGTGGCAATGTATCACAGTGGCTAAGCTCTATGAACTTTGGAGGCAAACAGGATTAGGTTCAAATCATTGCCTGTCCATTTTCTACCTGCATGACCTTGGGTAAGTGGCTTCAACTCTCCAAAATGAAAATAATCCATACGTCACAGCATTGTGTCAAGGATCAAACGTGAGTATGTCTGCAAAGGTTAGAGCAGTATTGGCACATAGTAAGAGCTAGATAAATGGCTTATTCTTTTTCTTCTGTGACTTCGCTATTCTCCCTTACTTGGAAGGTGAGTGAGTCTCTTGTTGTAAGGTGAGGAGCAGGGATAGAAAGGCCTTTGCTAGGGCCATTGGGGCTCATATAAAATGGTGGGTGACCCCGTGTCAGGCCGAATTGGGCCTTTCGGGGTTGACTGTGTCAGCCCATAGCACAGTGCCACTTCCTGTTTCACGAAGAAGAAAAAAAGCCTTCCAGAAAACTCATTAAGAGGCTCAAAATTCTTCTTGGACATCAAATAGGTCCTCAAAATATTGTTGCTGTTGTTGTTATTGTTGTGTTAAGGGAAGTGTAAATGAATCAAAACCAGACGCATTCCATTTCTTTTCAATTAAACAGGATTTTTAAAAGTCCAGGGGAAAGGCGCTTGGGGCCAAATGTGTTTTGGGTTTTCAATGAGACTGAATTTTGGAAAAGAGTAAGACCCAGAGCAGAGTCAGGCCCTGCTCCCAGCTGGCAGGGGTGCAAAGGATGAGCACAGCGCCAGTGTCCCTGGGAAATAAAGACAACAGCTCACAGAACTTCGCAAAGCACCTCCGAGAGCCCCAGCCTTCAACTAGCCTGGAAAGCTCACGCCATCGTCTAGGCCCGGGGTTGCGGAGAGCTGCACGGGCTCAGACAGAACTTCTCTGAGACTTCCCTCCACCGTGCCCCAAAGTAAGAAATGTCTTTAAAGTTTACTTGGGACGACAGTCTTATCACCATGGAGGCTGAAAGGAAATTCTGAAAGCATACCTTCATTGTATACTCAAGAAAACCTTTAACATGAGAATTTTTTTTTTAATCCTCACCCAAGGACATTTTTGCATTTATCTTCAGATAGAGTGGGAGGGAGAGAGGGGGGAAGAGAGAGAGAGAAACATGGATGTGAGAGAGACACATTGAGTAGCTGCCACCCACACGACCCCACCAGAGCCGGGGACGAACTGCAACCGAGGTACGTGCCCTTAGCGGGAACCGAACCCGGGACTCTCTGGTCCATGGGCCGACGCTCTCACCGCTGAGCTGAACCGGCCAGGGCTCACATGAGAAATTTTACATGAATATCAAAGGAGTGAAGTGACTTGCCTAAGATCCCATAGCTCATTTGGGGGGAGGGGTCTCCAGATCATAGGCTGGACAATTTTTCTCTGTATTTAATACAAAATGGGATCTAAATGTCTCTGAGATCAGCACATTTGGGCTAGAATGATAGTGCCTAGCCCATTTTTTATTAGTCTATTTCTAATAGTCCCTAATTATTTATTTATTAATCCTCACCTGAAAATATTTTTCTATTTATCTTCAGATAGAGTGGGAGGGAGAGAGAGAAATGGAGAGAAAGAAGCATCGATGTGAGAGAGACCCACTGACTGGTTGCCTCCTGCCCGACCCCGACCAGGGCCGGATGAACCGCAACTGAGGTACGTGCCCTTGACCGGAATTGAACCCTCGACTCATTAGTCCGAGGGCCAAGGCTCTAACTGCTGAGCCAAACTGGCCAGAGCGTCCCTCTTTATTTTTTACATCAGTTTCTTAAATTATAAAAGTAATATATACCAGTGATGTAAAGAAATCAAATGCTACATAAGTTTATAGTGTGAAAAATAAAAGTCTACTTCTTGCCCAGAAACAGCCACTATTCATAGCTTCTCTTATATCCTTCCAGAAATTATCTATGCAGAGATAATCATATATATGTGTGTGTCTTCAAATATTTTTTACAGAAATGAAATCACACATTTTGTGACTTTTTTCCATGTAAAAATATGCCTTGGAGGACTTTCTAAATCAGTGTATGTCAACAATTTATTTTATTCTACTTAAGAGTTGCATAAATTTTCCATAATTTATCTATCTAGTCCCCTAAATGACGGACATTTAGATTCTTTCCAATTTTCCAATTTTTGCCATTACAAGCAACACTATAATAAACATCTTGTACATATATCTGTGGCATCTGTGTGAATATGTCTGTAAGATAAATTTCTAGACTTGCAATTATTATCAAATTTGTATCAATATTTAACATCTCAGTAGATATTACCAAATTGTCCTCCAAGACGATTACTACCAAGTTGTTCCCACTAGCTGGGTAAGAGACAGGCATGTTCCCCACTGTTTCTAACTGTTAGAATCTAACAGAAGGCATGATTAAGCTGTTCTAATCTTCGCTATCCTCATAGATGAGAAATGTTCACATTTCATTATTTTCATGTAAATATCTGTATGCACATACTTCAGAGTCTTTTCATATGTTTACTGACCATTTGCATGTCTTTTTCTAGCATCGTCTCTGCAGAGAATTTTTTCTGTTTTTCTGTGAGGTGGTCTATCTTTTTGATATTGATTTGGAAGTAGTCTTTGTACATTAAGACATTTGCGCCCTGGCCGGTTTGGCTCAGCGGTTAGAGCGTCAGCCTGCGGTCCAGAGAGACCCGGGTTCGGTTCCTGCTAAGGGCATGTACCTTGGTTGCAGTCTGTCCCCGGCCCTGGATGGTCGTGCGGGTGGCAGCCACTCAATGTGTCCCTTTCACGTCGATGTTTCTCTCTCTCTACCTCTCTCTCCCTCCCACTCTGTCTGAACAAAAAATGAAAAAATGTCCTCAGGTGAGGATAAAAAAAAAAAAAAAAGACATTTGCCCTTTGTTTTATGTATGAGAAATACCCTTTCTCAGGTGCTCATTTTTGTTTTCACTGTATTTATAGTACTTTTCTCTGTGTTCATGTATGAATAGATAACCAAGGCTGAGAAAGGGAGACTAATAAAAAGAAGTTCCTTTGGCAATCCTGTTTTTAAAAGATATCCGTACAAAGAACAAGTGTCATCCAGAGTGAAGGGGCAGAGGGAATTATAAGCTGGGTGTTACCTTTGGGAAAATGTGCCTAACATTTCCATATAAGAAAAAGCCACAAATAAAGATTTCCCCCAGTGAGTATTGCTTCTTTTGGAATTGCCAGTTGTCACAAGTTAAAACCAGAAAGCGGAGAAACCTCTGCTCTCCAGAGGTCTGGAAGAAGCAATGGTATAGCATCTTGTTCTCGTTCACTCACGTGGAGTTCTGTTGAGCTTTGTATCTGGCAGTATTATTCAACTTTTGGTTGAATGAATAAATGAATGAGTATGAAGTGATACATACTTAAAGACAAAATGACTCTTTGGGCATAAGAATTTCAACCTAAATATATGCATTTAAATAGACTGCAACAGCATTAACTTAAAAAAAAAAAACTCACGTGCTGAGTAATTTTATAATATTAGCCTATTTTCAAATTCCAGCTACGTGAACAATACTGTAAAATCATTCACTCTCAGACTCTTTTGGACATAAAATCAATGAACACCTATATTTTCAGACCTAACTCTGCTACTAAACGGTTAGAGTTCAGTAGACATGTGAAACCCACACGTGTCTAGAAATGCAGGGTTAAAGCTCCCACGGCACCTGTAATTCTGGCCTCTCGCATGTGTGCACTGAGATGTGACATAAGGTCTTTCATTACCTTGGACACATGGCACTGTCTGAGAACACGGCCCTGCCGCTGAGAAGGCATTTCAGTTTTCAAGTACGCATTTTCTTGGAGGAGGCTTGAGAAATTACATACTCTGGGATTTGGATCACAAACTAAGTGGCGGACCATTGTTCTCCAAAGATGGGAACTATCTTAAATATTTCAGTATTTTGATTCATTTTTGCAAGTATAAGCAATTTTGAAGCTGCTGTAAACGTTCATTGGAATTATCTGAAAATGCATCTGAACACACTCTCTGATCCTACTTGGGTGATGGTGATAACTCTGAGTTTTTGGATTGCTTAGGTGAAATGTTGCTATTTCCATGTGAAGTGATGGACCCAACCAGCCTATGAAAGCATGTCAGACCTGTCTGAAGTTCCATAGAAATTTGATTTGAGTTTCAGGGAAACAACATCTCCTTTTGTCTCTTCTCGGTTACTAGCTGCTGACTCATTCTCAAAAGGAACTATTTGTAGCCCAGGAGAGATGACCCAGTTGAAAAGACAGCTTGTGGTGAAGTCTCCAGAACACTGTGAAAGAAGACATCTAAAGGAGTGAAGGGATGGTCACAGTCCCTCCCCTGACTCCACATTTAATAAACATATCTTTAAAGACAGCTGACAGCATGGTCTGGGTGCCTGAACCTATCATTGGTTGTTTAATTCTGTCTGCTACTCATTTCTTGTGGCCTCTGATAAGTAATGGGGCCACTCCCATCTCCATTTCCTATGGAGAAGGGTGAGAATAGGAAGGATTTGGTTCCTAAGAGACTTGTACAGCTCTGAAGATCATCCATCTATTAGAAATTCTGTGATCCCTCCTATCTATATACAGGGGTGGACAAAAGTAGGTTTATAGGTGTGAGTTCCCTAAACACAGAGTTTATTCTTACATTATTTATTATTTTATTGTATTATTTACCATATGAATAGCTGTAAACTTCTTTTGCCCACCCCTGTATTTTATGAAACCCAAATTCCTTGTTATGGTATTTAAAGTTCTCCACAATATAATTCCGTCCAGTCTTTCTGCTCCTACCTTCTCCTTTATATGCACCCCCTCAAACACACACCAAAGTATTTCACTTTCCTAGATGAACTTTGAACCATATCTTCCTGTGCAAGTCCTGCCCATCCTTCAAAGCCACCATCCAGCTCCACCTATCCGCCTATGCCGAGAAGCCGTGTGGATTACGTGAAGAAAAAGCAAGTATTTCGATATCAGAAACAGTTGGCCTGAATTCCAACTTTGTCACCTATTAGTGGTCACCTTAGGCAAGTTACCTGATTTCTCTGAACTTTAATTTCTCCCAAACAAATTGGTATTGTGACGACATTACTTTCCATAGTACTGTTGTGAGGATTAAATGCAAGAGTACACGTGAGAGTCCCCTGTAAACAGAAGGGACTATATGGGTAACTATAGTTATCAGGTCTTTCTCTGCCTGTCCATTTGAAATCGCTCTTCCCTTTCTCCAGGCTAAGGGAACACACTGCATTTCACCACGCACATGCACATGGCTTCTCCTCCTGCTAGGTCTCCAGGACAGCAGCCTTTTTGCCACCAACATCCTATCTTGACAGCACTTAGTCACCTAGTTCAGTGCCTGCGTACCAGTCATGCAATAGACCTTCCTAACGCACACGGTTACTGACTTGTATTAACATGGCTGACATCAGTTTCTGATGCCAGTGAGACAAAGGTTACAGTTTCCCCTAAGGTCAGCTAGCTTTGCATAGAAGAGGGTTACTCCATAGACTGTCTAATTCTGTCAAATTCTAAAATATTGGCCCTAAGGGTAACAATGTGAGGATAGACAAACCCCACCCATTGCCTCTGGGGAAGCATCCCAAAGTTCACAGGCTACTGGTGTGGGGTCTGTCGGGTCTGTAGAAGAATTAGAATGACACCACTTAGTAATACCATCCCACTGATGAATTTCCACATGAATGGGATATAAATACAAAGATATAAATCATAAGAGCAACAGAAAATGAAACAGGGTGTGGTCTTCTGCAGAGGAAAAGACACCTGCACAGCCCTGAGATTACCAAAAAAGTCATTATGGTTGGTGGAAGATTTTGTGAGACTGTGTGTATGTGTACATAGTGCCCAATGTCCTTTAGCCCTCTCTATTTGTCACAAAATAACAAGTAAAAAAAAAAAATAGACTTAGAAAGACTGTTTTAAGTACAGACCAAAAATAGAAAGTCATGTTATTCAAAACAGAACAAAACAAAAAATGTTATTCTATACTTGCATAGTGTAGCTGGTTGTCTAAAGTGAATGAAAATAGCTTTTCAATTCAAACCCTAGATAGTTGGTTACTATTTGAAAATCTGTTTATTAAGCTTCAGATAGAGTGAGTTTTCTCCCCGAGTAGACTAGGGCTTTGCTGATGGTCTCAGTGTTGATGTACAATTAAGCATATTTTTTGAAGCACGAGGAAGAACAAAGGCCTCAGTCTATTAGAAATCCTGCCTAGTGGTTCATCATAGAGAAATATTCCCAATTTTTTTTCTGGGACAACTCAGTATTAACCTAAGACTGATGTCACATTTCTAGAGACTAGACTTGGTTTAAATCAATTGCTTTTTTAAAAACCAATGCTAAGTTAACTGGTTGACCCCAAACAGAAGACATTGAAATCCTAAATTTTAGTTAATGTTGTTATTTAAGACCTACTTACTACACAGACTGAAAGGTGAGTCCATAAGATATGTTCTAATGCATCTGAATGTATTATATTTGTATAGTCAAACATTCAGTTATCAAAATTATTGAAATAAAAATTCAACCCACCTGCCCCTGGTCTATAAAGGGGCCTATTGGCTATTTAAGTAAAATACTGTATTTTTTTTATTGTCTTCTGGTAATGGAGAACTTGTTTGTCTACAAGAAATGAAGGATTTATTTTAGAGAAGAGTTATGTAAAATTCCTATTTGAAAATTTGAAATTTTTTCAAGTATGGAAATAATTCAAGATGATAGTAATACATGTTTCTTTTTAAAAAATTTTTTTTTCCTTATTGATTTTAGAGAGAGGAAGAGAGATAGAAACATCGATGAAAGAGAACATCGACTGGCTGCCTCCTGCATGTCCCTCACTGGGGACTGGGTCCACAAGCTGGGCATGTGCCCTGACCAGGAATCGAACTGGCGACCTCTTGGTGCTCAACCACTGAGCCACACCAGCCGGGCAGTAATACATGTTTCATTAAGGAACAGAAATCTCTTTATCCCCAAGTGTCAAATTCTCCATGATTTTTTAAAAGCCTTTCTTCTCTCTGTCTCTTTCTGTCTCTGTCTCTCTCCCTTACAAACTCACACTGCCTCCAGGATTCTATAATCCATAATAATGTAATGAAAGTGAATGAAATCTTCATGGTTATAAGTGGAAAGAACACTGGTCTGCGGGTTAGGAGCCCCGAATTCTCACCCCGACTCAGTTATCTGTGTGACCTTGACTAATTCCTTAAACAACTCTGGGCCTTGGTTTTCCCACTCATAACATGAGACTATTGAGCTAAACAATCTCTAAATTTGCAAACCTGTAAACTTAAATGTGAAATGCAGCAGAAGTAGAAGGAAGCTTTTGTTTTGGTAGAAATCATTCACAAAAACAAACCAAAACATGACCAATTCGCCATTTGGTAATTCCCTGGGGGAAGCGATTCTACGTGGGAATGGGGACAGATAAAATGAATCGAGGTGACATGAAGGTAAAAAGATGTGTGTGGGATTTCACTCTTCAAAGTGAAGGCAGCATCCCTTTTTGAGGACACAAGAAAAGTCTCTGTCCCCAAGCCTTCCTCCCTCTGTCGCCTTCCCCGCCGGACAAGCACTGCCCATCAGCGACAACCTACCCTCCTGGGCCTGTCTGGTGCAGAAACTCTCTGCTGGTGTGCAGAGCCCGGCTTTAACCTCAACCTTTCTTTCCCCTTTTGCTCTCCCATCATTTGCTGGCTGTGTGGCGCTGCAGTTCCCTGAGGTAAAGGATGAAAACTAAACAGCTCTCCTCCACTGGACTGTGTTCAAAGCTCCTTCCTGACCATCCTGGCTGATATGGCGACATCACTTTTTTTTTTTTTTTTTTGTACGTGCCCCTAGTGGGAACCGAACCTGGGACTCTCTGGTCCGCAGGCCGACGCTCTAACCGCTGAGCCACACTGGCCGGGGCATGACATCACTTTTTATCGCTAACCCGCTTTCCTGTTCTTCACAAGGTATGTCAGCTCTGGATAGAGAATTAGTTCTTATGTGCCTGCCACCTCCACTGCAGTGTAAACTCCAGCAGGGCTCTCACCCTTGCTGTATTTTCAACACATAAAGCATGAGTTTTGAGCCCTGGAGCATAAGAGACACATAGTTAATATTTGTTAAATTAATGAAACAGGTACTATGGTAAATCTAGACTTATGATCTAATTTTCTACCCAATTGAACCCCAGAAGACCTATCCCCAAGGAGAAAGTCAACCAATGTTCATGCAACTAAGGCAAAACTTTATTTAATCCTTACTGTGACTCACGTCAGGGAGGTACTTTAGCCCCATTTCATAGATGAGGAAACTGAGGCTCAAGGAGCTAAGTGCCTGGCTGTAGGGCAGTCAGCAACTAAGCAGCAGAGCTGAGAATGAGCCCAGGTTTCCTGACTCCAAGTCTGCTGTTCCTTTCCCTATTTCATTCACCACGTTTGCGTCTGCTTTGATCTGCCATCTCTGATGACACCATGGGCACTGAATCAAGCTTCCACAGATGAAATAATAAGACTTGGTGGAAGACTGCTTAGAACTAAGATGCAGCTATGGAAACCAGGTCATTTCTTAGAGCAGCAAACAGTATCATGTGCTTTTCAACACTGATAATATCACTGTGGGGAGCAGGGGCGGGGTAGGGTGTTGTTTAATACTGCAGGTTAACTGTCTGTGGCAGAAAAAGAGTAGAATGGCCCCCAGAAATTTTGGTGCTCCCAACATAATGCTCTGAGCCTTCTCAGGAGACATTCTTGGAAATGAGAAGAAAACATAATACAGAAGGACTTACTGTAACAAGGGCAGTAAGATTGAGATTTTGGAATCAGATGGAATTATGCACAAAATAAAGGACTTCTGCAAAGAAATTAGACTCCTCTGGCATCCTGGACCAAATACATCCTCAGTGCTGAGACTGACAGGCATTTTGAAAGAAAGATATGCTTTACATTTGAGAAAAATATATGCAGGTGCAAAAAAGTCACATCCCAGAATTACTCAAAGATGGTTTTTCAAGGCCATTCAAACTGGGAACACCCTCTCTGGATTTATGTCTGCAGATTAGATATGATATATAGATCTCTCTCTCTCTCTCTCTCTCTCTCTCTCTCTATATATATATATATATATATATATATATATATATATATATATATATATATCAGACCTCTGTCAGTATAGAACAGGATTTCATAGACATCCAGTACATGTTCTTGTAAGAGCATATGGCCATAATCTTTTAGGAACAGAGAGGATAGGAAAGCTACTATTGTAGAGGTAACTTAGTCCTAGTGTTTCATTTCTGCAAAGATTTGAAGCTCAAACAGATTTAATGAGCTGTGCATTCTCACACAGAGACCAGAAGTTAGCTGACCTCTTCTTGTATACTCTCTTATCCAAGAACAGTGTTTAAACCATTGTGGAAGTGGGGTCCAGGAACCCCAAGATCCAAAGGTCACATATGAACAAGAAACTGTGGCTTTCACACAATTTAAACACTAAAGTATACACTTAAACACTCAATCCTTCAGAAATTTGGGGACTGAAAATAGCTTGAAAAGCCACGGCTCTGTGGGTGGGTCTGCACAGCCAGACCACCTGAATAACTGTGACCTGTGGACGGTTTGGAAGGACTCACAGGCTCCACCACCCACATGAAAAAGAAGACTTTCACACCCATCCTTGGCATGAAGTGCCAGGGTCTTGGTCTAAGCCTGTTTTCACTGCCTGCCATGCCAATCCCTGTGCATGTATCTAAAGAGATTAGCACATCCTGGGTACAGACCACAGCTTCCTCCCTTTGCTCTGGGCCTGTGCTAGAGGTCTGAGCATCATGGAGAAGAAATTGCTTCACTTCTCCTTACAGTGTCCACATCAAGACCCTGGAGCCATGTTACCACTCTTCCGGATCACAGGGGCACCTTCTGGGTAAGTGGCCAGTGTCCTCATGAAGAGGAGTTTTCTAGAAAGGAGCATCTTTTTACTAAACCAGCGATACAGAGACACTTGCATGCACACACCAACATGAAGAAAAACAAGCATAAAATGTCCAGTGACCACCACACCCTCCCTGTAGGAATCCTTCCTCACCCACTCCTCACCCACACACTTGAAACTTGAGGAACCGAGGGGCACATAAGCACCCTTTAACCCATCACAATCAGCTATCTCATCTCCAGATTTTCAAGTTCCTTCTGTTGGTGTCTTTTACCTAAGTCAGCATATTTCAAACTTTCAGAAAAAAAAAAAAAAAAAAAACTTAGAAAATAAAAACCACTACCCCACCCAAATGATAAAAATCTCTTGAATTCTCCGAGCCCAACTTCTTAGCTTTCTTACTCAGCCCTGAGCGTGAAGTCGATTCCTTTGGGTTCTGGGGGAATGGCGGGCTCTGCCAGTCCTCACCTCACCAGCCTAATAGTTTTTCCAGACTGACTCCTGCTTGGTATTGCACAACCGCCTGCCTCGCAGCCCAGCGGACTCCTGGTCCCATTCATTCCCCTCGCTCCTCTAGGGCCAGTTGCGTTAGGGGGTGTCCCTCCTCTCTGCTCCTAGCCCCACTTCCCCTTCTAGAGGGAGGAGGCAGCCAACCCTTCCGAGGTCGGACATGAAACCCAGACCCTCACCGGTCCCTCTGGGCTGCACTTTGCAACCTAACCCAGGCGTAGGGTGCGGGGTGAGAGTAGGGGTTGGGGGCAGGGTTTGGCCAGCCACCTTAGGAGAAGCGGGTCCGAAGGGCACGGGACCCTCTTTGAGAGGACCCCAGGAGCCTTCCCCCGAGCAGGCGCGTAGCCCGAGGCGGCGTGCGGAGCCGGGCGCGGGGCGCGGCGCGGACCCAGGCTGCAGAGAGACGTCCTGCCCCTGCGGGGGCAGCGGCGAGGTCGGCCGGTTAGTCCCGGGAGCCGCCGGCTCCGAGCGTCGAGAACCGGCCACAGAAATACCGAGAGGAAGGGAAACCAGCTCGCTCTGACATGTAAACAGGGCTTCCATCTGGAGGAGCCCGCTCAGGGAGCACAGAAACATTCACTTGCACTCCGATCCTCCTGCAACCAATCCACTTGCCCGCCCCAGGGCCCACCAGGCAGGGACCCGAGCTGTTGGCGGCTGCAGCTTCCGCCCCCACAGCCTCCAGCCTCGGACGAGGGGAAGCCGGCCGCAGACGGGTACCCAGCGCCAGGCCGGGGCTCCCTGCTTGCTGGTGGGAGTGATGGACCCACGGAATCGGATCCCGGGCTCCGATCCGCGTCCGGGATTCCCCCTCGCCCGCAGCCCGGTGGCACCACGGAGGAAGGGGGCCGGGCTCCGCTTTGGGGCAAGGGGTGCGGGGCAGATTGTCCTGGGAGGGGTAGCCGGCTGGGTGCCCCTGCAAGTGAGACTTGCCACCGCGCGCAGGAGAAGACCGAGCGCGGAAGCAACGGAGAGTGGCCACGTCTTCCGGGACCCTGGCGCCCGCCGCCCAGCCTGCCCGCCGCCCCGCCGCCCCGGCTGCCCCGCCGCTCCGCGCCCACCGCCCGGTCTCTTACCTTAATAGTCCCGTCCATTTGGCCAAGTCTGCAGCCGAGCCCCCCAATATTCCACACATTGACCCGGTTACAGCCTGACCTCGCAGCCCCTTCGGATTAGCCGGGCGCGGCCTCCGCGGCGCCCTGGGCCCTCCCTGCGTGCCCCCTGCGAGCGCCCTGCCCGCGCTCCCCGTGCACGTTTGTTGTTGTAGCGGATTGAAAAAGAGACAGTTTAACCGGATGAAACTTTTTTTCAGCTAATTTTGGGAAGTGACTTCACTTTGCGAATCGGGAGGAAGTCCTATCTCTCTCTCTCTCTCTCTCTCTCTCTCTCTCTCTCTCTCTCTCTCTCTCTGGTCTAGCGCTCTCCTCTCTCTGCTCTCCTCCGTCTTCCCTCCCCCCACTCACTCTACCCCCCCTCCGCTGCTCCTGCTTTTCGCATCACACACTATATAAATACACGCGGAGATGCCCAGATACATCCACGCTCTGCGCACACAGGATACTTGCTCCTGAGAGATAAGAACGAGCTGGGAACAATGCCCGGGTCCGCGCCGGGAGCCCGCGCCCTGATTCCCGCAGTCTGCATCCCCCCAACGCCTTCCCCCAAAGTCAAACCCAAACGCCTTTGGCCTCCTTCCTTTTCCCGGGGCCCTTGGCCGAAGGTGGCCCTCCTGACTCATTCACTTTCCGTTTCTTCCCACAGATACGTTCATTAATGTTTTTTCCAGCCGGAGTCAAACTTTTTTTGGGGGGATGGGGGCGGGAAAGTTTACTCCGGCTGAGGATAAGCTGGAGCCTACTGCCCAGGAAGATCCCGACGCAGACCGAAGCAAACCAACCATTACAAAATGCATCCAATGGGAATTTTTCCACTCGGCTCTAGGCTGCCGAGTGGTGGCCAACTCCCAGAGCGGCTCACCCACACAGCCACGCGGACTCGCGGCGGTTTTGGACCGACGCGGGCTGTCCGGGGCTTGGACTCCGCACCCAGCGCATTGTAGCAGAGGGGCGCCCTCCCCTCGGCGCACTTCGACCTTTTGCTCCTGGAGAGCTCCGGGCGCCCGTCGAGGGCTGGGACCAGCGACACCCTAGGCCACCTAATCGCGCCCTCTAGGGTCAAACCACTGGCGCTAACCCGGACGCGTTGGTCCTAGCCTGGGCGCCCAGGCCAGAGCTGCCTACGCAATGCCACCCGGGCCCCAGGAAACCTACGCTCTGGCGGGACGTTCCCTCCACGCTGCTCAGCAGGTCTCCAGAGCGCAGCACCCAACGTCGCGGCCCAGACTCAGACTTTCCCCTGGTGAGACCTCGGGGTCCGTGCTCCAGACCACATCCCCACCCAGCGTGAGGCTAGCCTCCCCTTGTCCGCCTGATGGTCCCCCGCCCCCCGGAGCCCCCCGGTCCCCCAGCAGTGCGGACGCGCGCTCCAGTTGGGGCAGCCACGGGAGTCCGGGCGGAGGGAGGGGAACCCCGGGTGCTTTCGGCCTGACTCCCTTCTCCCCACCTCCAAAACAGATTACCTTGTCCACGCTCTCCAGACCACGCTTTGGACTTTTTCACTTTTATTTAAGAGTCCACCGGGGGAAGGAGGAAAAAAAATCCAGAGGAGATCCGAGTCAATCGAAAAGAAAAAAGTTTCAAAAGGGTGTCCACAGCCGCGAAAAAGGTGACTTATTAATTCTTTATTTCTTCAGGAGCAATTGAGCCCGAGAGCTCTCTCGCCTCCCTCCCTCCCACCCCCCACCCCCCTCTCGAAATTAGTCTCATCAATTCAGCTCCAATTTTGGGTTCGAATACAGACAAGGGTCTGAACGTGACCAGACCTGGAGTGGCGGGTGCAGCCTGCCAGCAATTGAGACTCCGTGTGTGTATGGGGGAGTAGGGGGGGTAGGGGTGGAATGGGGGCCGGGCCGACCCCCCCACCTCCTGTCTGCTTCTCAATCCAGGGGTCTGCTCCGGGGCTCCCCTGGGACCGCCACATCTGGTTACCGCTAGCGGGGTCAGTCCCCCCCTTTGCCTGAGGCCACCAGTTCTGGAGTTCAATTAAAAGAAATCAGGTTTAACCCTTTCCTCCCCTCGGCCCAGCCACCCGCCCTCTCACTCTTCCCTTCAGAGTTTCCACATGCTTTCCAGAGAGGAAAGAGGTTAAAGGGAAAGGAAGAATGAATTACATCCTTTCAAACCCCAAATTGTTTCCTTTTCAGCCCAGACTCTGCCGACCTTCAAACGACAACAGGGCTTTCAGGAGGGTGCGGGGAGACCGCTTCCCACTGGGACAAGACCAGAAACCTGGCACCCCCCAGCCACATTGCCCCTCTTTCAGGCAGAAAGGACTCCACCTCCACCATCAGGAGGCCCTCTTCCTGGGGCTGGGCAAACACTGAGGCCATTAATGGCCACCCCACACCAGCCCCACTCTCCCGGCTACACACCCTCCATCTAGTGCTGGAGAAGGCTCCTCTGTGGCAAAAACACTGGCTAGGTTTCTCTTCCCACGTTCTGTTCAGCTTGGTAAACGACAGGTTGTCTTCACCTCACTGATCAGTGCAGTTACCCCAACATCTCTAGCACCCCCAACACCTTTTTACAGGAGCTGCCTTTCCCATTGGGACTGCTCACTATGGAATAAGGTTGAAATGAGGCTGCCCTCCTGTTTTAATTATGGAACTCAGTAGCACTTTCTGTTTCTGCCTGTAAAACCAAAGCTATGGCAATTTCATAATTTTGAAGATGGTGGTGGGGTGGGGAGAGGAGCAGCTGGCATAAGCATAACTGTCACCACTCTGTGACTCACCGGCTGGCACTAGTGCCATGCCTTTTCCTATTTACCAGGGCCTTCATGAGGACCTCCTGTCCATTCACAAGGTCCTCTACCCAGAAGGAAGAACCCTTCCTCCAACTCTGAACAGCCTCTGGGGGAATCTGAGACCTCCCTCCATCCTGTGTTGACATGCTGGTGGGCAAGCTTGCCCACTTATATAACTCTGGATTTGATGCTCAACTCTCCTGCTGCTGCTTTTTTAAATCCCAAAGGGGGAAAAAGCCCTAACCAAACACAACAGTAAACAAGTCTGCGCTGTTTAATGTGGTTACCACCAGACATCTGGAAAGATGGTTTGATCCTGGCAGCTCACATTGTTTTCACGAGCAGCCAAAGAGAATATTTCGAATGTTTGCATTGAGACAAATTGATAGAGAGCCTGTGGTGAGGCCTGCTGCAAATGAAAACTGTCCCAGAGTTGGGAAAGGGGGGACCCTTGCCCTCTCCTCTCACTCCCTGTCTCTCTCCTCACCCCACTTCTTCCCTCACCCCTTCCTCCCTTTCTCTCTCCCCTTTTCCCCCCTCTCTTGTCTCCTCCTGGCCTAACCAGGGACTGCTTACTTACCCCAGCCCACACACTTGCACACACCCTCTTTTCTGGCCTACGAGAGACTGTTCTGCCTCTCCCTTTCCCAGACTGGGCAGGGCTGCTGACCAGGAGCTGGTGCTGGCTACCGCCAGCGCCCAGTCCACCAGCCCGGCTGGCTTTCAGGTCAGGGGAAGCTCACAACCAACAAGGCCGAGCTGCATTT
Source organism: Tadarida brasiliensis (assembly GCA_030848825.1). Taxonomy (NCBI): domain Eukaryota; kingdom Metazoa; phylum Chordata; class Mammalia; order Chiroptera; family Molossidae; genus Tadarida; species Tadarida brasiliensis. The sequence continues at coordinate 27,367,676 of CM061277.1, read as the reverse complement.
AAAACAAAAGCTACCAGCTGGAGGGGAGGGGTATCGACAAAACAGACCACCTCACATTTCTAAGTCTAGGGTCATTTATAGAAGGCATGCATATGGGGGGGGGGGCGAATAGTCAGTAAACATGAAGATTTGGAGCATTTTCATAAGAACCTTGGTGAGATGACTTGCCTCGCACCTCCGAAATTGACAATATTTTCACAGATGCGGAAGTCCTGCTTCCCCCGGGAGGGGAGCGGCGGGGGTGAAACGTGTCTTGGCTCGCTCAATGTCAGCCCTTTTGACCTGGTCAAGACTTTCCAGACGCAGCTTCCCGGGCTTCTCCGGACCTAGCCCGAGCTGGGGATGGGAGGACGCGACAACCGGAGCTGGGTCCCTGGGGTGCCTCCGGACTGTGGGACGGTCGGGTCACTTGAAACCCCGAGTGATGCCGGCCTGGCCGAGCGACGCCGGGCCCAGCCGAGCGTCCCAGGCAGATCCTCCCCCTGCGTCCTCCCTCCTCTCCTCCCCTCCCTTCTAGCGGCCGCAGCGGGTATTCGAGCTGGCAGGGAGGTGGGGGCGGGGGTGCGGGGAGAGGCGGGGGTGCGGGGGAGGGATGGGCGAACGAGCGCCAAAACTCCAGACTGCACAACTGCAGCTTCAAGTGTCTGGCCCCTCGCTCGAGGCCATAATTAATTTGAGATTTATTTTTATTGGAGAACTCGAGTCTCGTCTGACCTTAGCCAAACAAGGCAGCTCGAGCCGCCCCTGGATGCGCTTGAATGCCGGGGCACATTTCTGCAGGAAGGCTCTGCAGGCGCGCCTGCTTTGAATTTGTTTCTCAGACTTCATCTACTCACAGTTGAAGGAAGATTTAGAGCCTCTGCTCGCCCTGCCCGCTCCCGGCGCTCGTTCCTGCCGGAGCGCCAAGGAGGTTCCAAATGCTACGTGGGGGGCCAGGCGGCGGGAGGCCGGGGGCGGGCCTGGGAGGGGAGGGTCTCTGCGCCCAAGCCCCAGCGCTCCAGGCCGGGTCCCCAGACCACGCGGCGTCGAGGAGGAAACCCCAAGGGAGTCCGAGGTTGACCAGAGAGCGCAGACTGACGAGAGGTGGAGACCATCCAGGGGCCGGGACCCTCACCCAGCGGCGTCGTCTAGTTGCGGGCCTTGGTGGGGAGGGAGACTCTCAGCCTCTCCATCTGCCCTGCCTCCCAACCGCCCCAAACAGCATTCATTCTAAGTATAGACCTGTGTCCTTGAAATGGCGCTTCAGGACCTGTCGGCCAGATGCTGCCACTGGGCCGGTCTCCACGAACATTCTGGGGCTACCAGCTTTCTTCCGTCTGGTGGTGGGGGGAGTGTCTCGCCTAGAAGCAGAGTGGGCTGAGTCTGCAGGCAGGTTGGTGAGGGAGCGAGAGCAAGGGGTCTGGAAAACTCGTAAGGAAGGAAAGTGGAGGACCCTGCCAGTCTCGCGTGGGGTGGGAAAAGGACCTTCAAGGAGTGCCCTGCGCGCTGGGGATTGGCAAGTACTTTGCATCGTGCTGGCACCGCGCGTGTACCGTTAGGATTACTCCACAGGGTCTCCTGCGCCCTCCGCCCCTTATCTGCCAGCGGAACGCCCTGGTTGAACGTTCCCATTGGGAGATCCGGTTCCTTGGGTTTGAATTCTACCTCTGCACTTACCAGCTCTGTGGCTTTGAACAAGTTTCTTAACCTCTCTGTGCCTGTGTCCTCGTCTATACGTTGGCGTTATACTAGGACCTACCTCAAAGGGCTGTTGTAAAGATGGAATGAGTGTTGAGAACGTGCCTGGCAGTCAGCACAACGTTGCCCTTATTATTTGTATCTTGGCTCTTACAAACGGTGTCACACCAACCTCTCGATGCTTTAGTTTTCCATTTGCAAACTGGACTACTCTTAGGGTTGTGAGCCATATTACACCAGAAGCACAGATACCTTGCAAGGGCCTGGCAAAGGTGAGGGCGATCTACGTGATACCGCCACGATTCACTTACCGCGCGCCCAGGTCTTAAAGAGTCACCCGTATTCCCGCTTTCCCTTTCCCTCCCTCTTGCCATCCTCACATCTGCCCTCAGCGCACGCTCCTTTGGGTGCCTCTCAGAGAACTCTGTGGGTTCTCAGAACCGGGTCGCTGCCTGGGGGCAGTGGGCACCCCTTGGCTCCTGTGTCCCCGGCGCCGGGCCCGCGGTGTTTGTCAGTAACCTGGGAGCCGGTGCCTGAGGCGGACCGGCAGGGGCTTGGCAGCCGGGGACTGTTTGTGCCCCTCTGGCAACTGGTCGGCGCAGGGAGCCGGCGGAACAGACCCAAGATTGTCCCAGCCACGCAGGCCTTCCACCGTCATCAATGCACCCCTTGTGCAACAATACAAACTTTGTGGCTGCTTGAAAAATCCATTTTCCCCCTTTAAAAGAGCTCCTGCGAAGAGCGGCTTCTGGGGCGGCCCACAGCTCTCGGACCCCCCCTCCTTCTCCCCGAACCGGACCGCGCCCCCCATCCCTCCATGCCCCCCAACGGTTTGCTTTCTCTCCGACTCTCGGCCTGGTTCGGGCTCCTGGGTTCTCACTCGCCCCTCTAGAATGGGTCATCCTTGAGGTTTTGGGTCCCTGGGTGTGTGCAGACTCAGGGGTCCGTGTGGGTGGGAGAGACTGGCCCATTCTCTTCCGTCCGCAGCCCTGGGGCCGAGCTGAAAGCCAGAGCTCCTTAGCTGGGCCCCCAGTTCTGGGGGTGGGGGGGAGGAGGGTGGTCTGAGGGGTTACTGGGAACCCGAGAGCGCTCCAGTCTGTGTGTGCTCTGCCACCTCCTGGGAGCCCTCCGTCCATCAATCCATTTACTGATAATTGACACATTGGTTCACTCATTTTTCATTCATTCATCGCTGATTAAACACTCCTTCCCAGCCAAGCCTCCAGAACCCGGCTTCCCCACAGTGACTACACCGAAGGTGGGGGGATGGGGAGGGGGAGAAAGGGGAATGCGCGTAGTTGCAGGCTACCGTGTGTCAACGAATTTCCCTTTAGAGAGAAGGGAGGAGGAATGGACGCATATTTGGCACTCCCAGGATAAAATCGAGAGTCGGCGCCCCAACGCTGTGGCCACATGCCCACATTCCGCGCACACCACCTAGGCATTCTCAGACCCGTATCACTGCGGGGTGGGGGCTACTCTGGGGCGGGGTTCGAGAAGGAGGGCGGGGCCGGGACCTAATGGAAGTAGCAGCGCTTTTCAGAACTTTGCGGGTCCTTCCTCCTCCCCACGGGTCCCGCGCTTCGGGAGACTACCCTGGGCAGCGCGAGGACCTCGCCGCATCCCCACGCGGGGTAGCGCCGCCGGGTCCGCACCTTCGGCCCCGCCTCACTCGCCGAATTTCATTAAACGTGTAACGCAGATGTCCTGGCCTCGTTTTGTTTACATTCTTGGGAACTGTTGTGGAAAAGAAAAAAATCCTTCGATTTGCTGTCAAATAGCAATCTGTGCATTTGAGGGGGTGGGGTGGGGTGGGGCCGAAGAAGGTGGGCTTTCGGACGAGGTTGGGGGTGTCGACCCGGGAAGAGAGGCGCGTCGCGCTGGCACACCCGCGCACACTCACACCCTCACGCAGACCCTGAACGCGGAGACACTGCAGTGCGCCAGCGGCGGGAGCGCACACCCTATGGGTCCCGACGCCGGCTTGCGGGTCCGGGGGCCACCATCTCGGCTTCCCTGAAGAGCCTTTACCCGGCTCACCTAAGTCAGAAGCGACCAAGAGTGTTCCTCCTCAACCAAGGATTCCCGAGGGTCTGCGCCACCCACATCTGGTCCGAGCGCCCCTGTCTCAGACCCACCGGCTGACAGTGGGGACTGATTCTCCCCACCACCACCTTTTCCCGGGGAAAGGGACGGGGGAAGAGACGACAGTTCGGGGGTACTCGGGGACTGGGAGTTATTACCTGTTTAAAGACGCAGTCTTGTCTTACCTTGACGTAAGACGACGTGTCGGGGACTGTCTGAAACATCCTGTTTGGTGAGGACGGGTCGGGAAGGCCCCAGAACCAACCTGGGTAGGAGAAACCTGGGTCACCCCCAAGTGGAGCACGGGAGAGACAGTGGGGGTGGGGTGATGAAGGGGGAATGCAAAGGGAGAGGACATTAGAGTTGGGGGCCTCCAAGCCTCCTGGATCAGCCAGGGAGGGTCTGAGTGGTCAGGTGCCGGGAGCCCCCCCCCCACCCCCCGCTAAGGGATGGTGAAGTCCGAGAACCAGCTCACACTTCTGGGTCTGTTCCCTACTTTCCTGCAACCCTCTTCTGCCCGAAATCTGAGACACCTAACTCCCCCGAGACCTGGGTAGTTTCACATCTGGGGACATAGGGGTCCGTCCTGGCGGGAGGAGAGAAAGCGGCCAGGATCGAGGTAGGTTTACCCACAGATGCAGGCCGAAGCCCCAGGGAACGGATATTACTGAGGTGAAAACGCCGGACCCTTGGGGCACAGGCCTTCTGCCCGACTCCCCCGCCACCCCGAGGACACCGCTAGCGTCCAGCTGCCTCCCTCTTCCCTGCTAAGGGACTGAGTATGAAGACTGGCTCAGGGTTCCGGAGCTCTACCGAGGCCCCTTTCCCAGAGTCCCCGCTTCTAAAAGAAAACAGGTTTGCAGGCAGAAGCAAAGACAATGAATGACGCGGCCTCATTTTTACTGGCAGGGGAGATAATGTTCGAGGTCTGCATTTTAGGGCTGGAGGGTGCAAAAACTACTCTAGAATGCCAGGTGTCTCTGCGGGCGTCCCTCCCTGCCTTGCCAAGTCTGGCGACTGGTCCTCTTCCTTCCTTCTCTGAAACCGTCTTTAACGTGGCAGCGCGCGGCTTCACCGGCTGCCAATGTGTTTCTGATAAAGCACTTTTCTCCCCACTAACAAATTCCAGCTTTTGGGCTCCTGAAGCCACAACACACACACGAGTTCAGGGACCAGGTACGTTTCTCCGGGGCTCCTAGATTCACTACCATTCACTACCTCTTCCCCTGGCGCCCTCGCTCCAAAGTCTCCCCCATTTTCTTAAGAGTGAAATTTGCAAGGAAAGAGAGGGAGGGGGGTAAAAGGAGAGAAAAAGAAAGCCCCGGAGGGACTGAAAGAGCCCCAGAAAGCTTCGCGTTTCCTGACTGCAACTAGAGCAGGCAGAGAGGGGCGCCCAGAGACGCATCCCACCCCACCCCCAGGCATCCCACACAGACGAACACTCACCTTAGACACCCTTTCCTGCTCGGCAAGCAGGAGCGGAACTCCGGCAAGGCCAGGATGTTCAGGATCTCGGTGCGAATTCTCCGTGCCGAGTCCCGGTCGTTGGTAGTGCGGAATTAAACCCGCTGGCTGCCTGGAGTCAAAGTTCGACTTTCTCTCCTGCGCATCCAGACAGGCGGCCGCAGCCTCTGCACATCCTGGGGGGGCTGGAGGAACACTGCAGCTTGTGCGACCTGCAAGTCGCCTCTCCGCTGCCTCACTCCAGCTCCCTCCGTCCTACTCCCTCTTCCTCTCTCTTTTCCCGTCTTTTAATTTGATTTCCGTTTTCTTATCAATATTTCAACTGCTGTCTGATGAATTGTTTTATAGACAGCCACCCATCTGCCCCCAGCTGCTTTTCCAGAAACCTCCCTGTGTGACTAGGAAATGTCAAGGAACACTGGAAACCACACACACACATCATAAATGTAAAGACTGCTCTGTGAAGCCCAGGGGAGACTGAGACCCAGGCCTTCTTCAAGCTGATTATTTAGTTTCAAGTGATGGTTATGCAAATGATTATTCCTCAGACCTAAACAAGGTCAGTGAAGTCTTTGGTTTTTCAGGCCTTTAAGTGTTTTCTACTTAAAGGTCACTCCTTCCATTTATTTGGTCCTGCCCAGGAGTTCACCTCCTCTGACCCACATTTTCTAGGCAGCATCTAGAAGTCAGACGTGGATTGCAAATGTCAGAGAAACAACCTATTAGGGGGTTTTCATGGAAAAGTACACACACATTTCACAACACTCTTGCTGAGGAGTCACCTCTGGGTCCTCACATTTGTATTTTCTTGAAATCGGGAATGTTGTTTATTTCTTCGCTGCCAGGTGTCCAGGCCAAGCTCACCTTCCCTCTTTCAGTTGCCCAATCCAAGGCCATTCCTTACAAAGCAGACCTGGCCTCGGTGGTTTTCACACCCGTGCACATGCCTCTCCACAGTTTCCTGTACCTGGGAACTGCTGGCTCACCAGGCCCCTGCCCAGAACAAACAGATGAACTTGGAGGTGGGGAGAGGGAATCAGAGGTGACAGTAAGAGTGGAGATGGAAGTGTGTCAGTTTGTTCCCTGATGGCTTTGTGCCCCTCTGTGATTGGCCTCCGCTTCTCAAGCTTTTCCCTTCTCTTTCTTTTCTGGGTACCTAGATTGCTGCCTACTTTGGTTCTGGGCACTGAGAAAATTCATTTAGTACTTGTTCCCTCTTCTTTGCACCCCCCCCCCCCCTTTCCCCAACTGTCTCTGGAGATTTCTGACCAAAAGGCAATTGCTAGAATTCCATTTCTGGAGAACACTTATCACCCAGATCTCCCCACGTGGGGGGTATGAGGACTGGCGGCAGGGTTATTCATTATTTCCTTCGCAACAATATCCCGATTTTTCTCTCTGTCCCTCCCCCAAAGCTCAACATATTGAAACATTTTGCTGCTTAATAAGAGCAGCCGGGAGAGCTATGAGGTGAAAGGCCAGCCTGGGACCGTGACTGGGGCTGCCTAGCTTGGCGCTGATGGCGAGGCTGCCCCCGCCCAGCACATTCCTGACGATTGCTTAGGAAAACAAGACCCGGCTTGGGGAGGGGAAGGGGCTGCAGCACAAGAGCCATTGCCCCTGTATTTTTATTCTTGGAGAGAGTGTCTTCCTTCCTAGGGGAACAAACACACTATACCAAACAACCACAAATAAAACAGAAGATGCTCCTGTATCCCATATTACATCCTCCAAGGATGCCATGCACTTTAAACAGGTTCTTTTCAGGAAAGGTGGAGATTTGAAAATGAGGGCTTCAACTATACTAGAGGAGGTGAGCATTAAACAATTGTCTAAGTAATAATTTAGCATCCAGATTAAGCTGTTCTCTCTTTGGTCCTTCCTTTATATCCCGCCCCCCTTTTCCTCCCTCCCTCCCTTCTTCTCTCTCTCCACCCCTCCTTTCCTTCCTTCCTTCTTCCCCACTTTCTTTTTTTGGGAAGGGGATTTCTAAGAGATCACTTGAATACCTTCTTCTAGATTTTTAACTCTTCCTTCTTTATGTCTTCACAGTTATTACATCCTTTCCTGTAGATGTATCTAAGTTTTCTCGCCCTTCATTAGATTATAAGCTCCCTGAAGGCAGAAGTTGAGTTTGTTTCGTTCATGGCTGGATACCTGGTGTCTACACTGAAATTGACAGGCACAGAAGTGGACTGATTATTTAGCTACATCCCGTTTTTTTTTTTTTTTTTGAAATAACTAAAGAAGAGAATACAAGATAAACAAAACCAAATTAAGGAAAAACTGACAGGAACTTTTCGCCTTACTAATACTGGTTCATTTTCTGCTTTTCAGGGTTACATGAAATCAGTGCTCACGTGTTGGCTTCATTTTCACCTAAACGGATTAACCAGGAAGCCTGAGATCAACCCTCCTCCACAAGCACTCTGGGTGTGGTCAGCTGATAGAGGTGTCCAGTCTCCGGGTTCTGTACCAAACTGTGTGTGTGTGTGTGTGTGTGTGTGTGTGCACGCGCACACATGTGCATGCATGCGTGTGTGTGTGTGTGTGTTCTATTTCCTACTCTTCCTGTAATTTCAAGCATCAGAATGGGTAGTCATTCCAAGGGTCACGCAAATAATAAAATCTTGGTGGTCCCAGGAAAACAAATGAGCTGAGACTGAAGTGCGGAATAATGTGGAGTCCCTTTCAGATAGGGTTTCAGAGCTGGACATAGACCTGGAAGCCTGCCTTGTTTGTGCGTGTGTGGGAGGAAGGAAGGGTTGTGGATGCCCACCTGGCAAGTGCCTATAGCCCTGCCCACCGTGTCTGGGAGCAGGGTTGGGTGGGAGTAGGACCTAGGCTATCTCATTCTCTAGGGGGATTCAACCAACTCTCTTTGTCACCTGAAGCTTTCAATTTGCCAGAAGAAAATTGCTGAAATTGGTAACAGCTGCCATAGGAGCAGCATAAAAGAGGAGGATGGGGGGAAAGGGGCAGGAAGACTCATTAAAGCCAGCTTATCTATCCAGCTGTTTCCAAAGGGAGACAGGGCGAGGGCTTTCTTACTCCGTAGTTATTGCTCCTTCACCATCCTGTGCCAAGCTGTTTCCTTGTGCCATAGATGTACAATCCACAGATTAGCAAGTGACCCTCCTGTGGAGTTTAGGAGAACAGGAGATTGTATCCAAGAAAGGATCCCAGTAGGGAAGCAGGGGGAAGATGTCTGGGTGAAGCCACTCTGGGTTGTTTAGGGGTTCTATGATTCTAAGCAAGACAGGACTCAGCTTCCTTATTTGGCCAATGAGATCACCAGGAGATACACCCCAATTAGAGCATGCCATAATTCTGTGAGATTATTTAACCTGGGAAAGGATGTGAATCAATGGAAAATTAATGTTCTAGGGTTAGAAACTTTGGATTACAGTCTTGGTTCTGCTCGTGATGACTGGATATGACTGAATTGTGTCCTCTTAAAGTTTTTATCTTAAAGCTTTCACCACAGTACTTTAGAATGTGACTGTATTTAGAGATAAGGTCTTTAAAGAGATAAATAAGATAAAATGCATGGGCCCTAATGCAATGTGACTCCTTATACGAAGAGGAGATCAGAACACAGAAATGTGGGAGCACAGAAGAAAGACCAGGAAAGGACACAGTGAGGAGTTGGCCACTGTTAGCCAGGGAGAGAGGCCTTGGGACAAACCCACCCTGCTGACAGTTTGATCTTGGATGTCTAGGCTCCAGGACAGTGAGAAAATAAACTTCTGTTGTTTAAATACCACTCAGTATTTTGTATTTTATGATGGCAGCCCCAACAAAAGAATATATCTGAGATACATTATTTTACCATGATTTGGTTTCTCCAAGCAAGTAAAAAGAAATGGACAGTGTTGACCCACTCTACTCAATGCTTCTAGAGCCTGCTGTGACTGTCTGTCATGTGATCACAATGTTTCTGGCCATGTGTGGCCTTGTGTGTAAGGCAGCACTCCTGCTTTGGGGTTCTTTCCACCCCATATAAGGTCCTAAGCCACACTGAGTTTCAGCCTCTCTGGGTTTCCTATTCTTTTTGCTGTTCACGATGGGAAAGGAAGGAAGTTGCTTCCTGCTCTTCCAACAAGCAATTTCAGATTTTATAGGGTAGCCAACAAGATGTCACACTCCTTATCTCATTATCTGTGTGCCCCTGTAGCCCCTGGCAGGCTGCAAACCTAGATTGAGCTCCTGGAAATTACAAAGAAAGCAGAGTGGGAAATCTGCTCAGAGAGATAAGTCCAGGAAATAGAGGTAGTGAGTAGAACAGGGTCCATGAGAAAGAAGAGCCATCAGACCCGGTTCTTTAGATTCCAACATATGTGTGACCTAGTTAGTCCTTTGAGTCCCATCACATAACACACACACACACACACACACACACACACACACACACACACATTCATACATATCCTCAGTGTACAGGGGCTCTTAGGGTGGGCAGCACAACATGCAAAATTGGGAGAATTCAGAGTGAGACTGAAAACTACTGGGACAAGAGATTTGCAATCCAAACAAGAGTAAGAGACAAGGCCTCCCCGAAGCTAACAGATTCACCCTTACCCCATCCATAAATAAAAATATGCCAAGTTCCCCAGGATTGGGGAGGAAGATGTGAGGTAACTAGAGAATGGATGAGACTATGTGTTAAGGCAAAGAGGAGCTCTTGAGACCAAAGATTTTAATATACTTTGTATCCATTCCTCCAACTTCCTTAGCAAGTTGTTTTTTAGATGAAAAGACATTTCATTATTATTTTACTATATAATATATTTGTGAATTACCTGATTGCATTTTCTTAAATGGTAAATGAGACTCAGGGTAACATTTTTCTTTCATTACTGAAAAACTCAGTATCACCTGTCTTTTGGAGGATTCCTTTTCTTACTGCATCTATGATACTGTCCATGAGGATACCAGTGGTACTTAGTAGCAGAGAACATTTTGCTAAGTTGTTTTATCACGGCTCCTTGCTCAAAGTTTTCCTGTTTTTCTCCTAATCTAGTTTTCAGCATTTGCTCCCATGTTTCTTCGTGATTATGTGTAGGATCTGGCCGAGGGACAGGTGTATTCATAAAGAGTGTCCACAGAAGGATGGTAGCAAACTATTGTCTTGCCATCAGGTGTCAAAGCAAGTTCTGCTTTGCAATCATAGTCATCTGGGAGAGAAGAATGCATGGATTTATGACAAATACGATACAAAGCTCTATTTTGAATTGGAAATAAATGCTTCAAGATAGTTCTGTTTGATAACCCCTATTTTATTGCTGCTGAATCAGGAAACTTGTCAGGTGGTATGGGAAAGATGATTTGAAGAGAAAATGCCTTTAAAATTTGCTTCTAAGCATACCATTTTCATCCCCGCGAGCCCACCACTCTGCCTTAGTCTGCAAGTTTTTCTCCTCCTTCACCTCTTTGTGGATGTCAATTAATTAATTTTATTTTATTAGATAATGCCTGAGGCATATTCTAGCTTAAATTTTCACAATTCTAAAGAGCGTAATACTAGTCTCATCTATGTTTATATTTTTCCAAGTTGGTGGGAGATATTTTTTCTCTATTCCTGTTTAAAATTGTGCAATTAATCCTTAATAATTCCAGTATGATTCCAGGTAGCATGAGGCTTTCATGAGTGAATGGAATAATTTGTTCATTTTTCCATTCATTCATTCCTTTGCCGGAGTTTGGGGGTGGCCATGGAAAGAACCTGAGTGATATCACTTTGCTGTCTCTGAGAAGGCAGAGGTTTGCAAAGACTATGTTGTCTTTGCTCTATCAATCTAGCCTTATTCAGCCCTAACAAAGAGGAAAGAGCACAGAATTCAAAGAAAGCATCAGATGCAGGGCCTTTTGTAGAAAAGTTGCCATCACAACCGGAGGGTGAATGAATCAATGGCTTTATTTTAATTTTTATTATTATTATGTTTTTGTTAATCCTTACCTGAGGGTATTTTTCCATTGATTTTTATTTAGAGAGAGTGAAAGGGAAGGAGGGAGAGAGAGAGAAACATCGATGTGAGAGAGACATGTTGATCGGTTGCTTTTTGCACATTAGGAGCCGGGGATTGAACCTACAACCCAGGCACGTGACCTTGACCAGGAATCAGACCCTTGACCCTTCGGTCCAAGGGCCAGTGCTCTAACTGTTGAGCCTAACTGGTCAGGGCATGAATCAGTGCTTTTAAAGTAGTCCAACATAATTGCATAGAGTGGGACAAGTGGTCCATCCATTGACACTTTGAAGTGGAAGATGAGTAAAAACAAAACAAACAAACAAAACCCTTTCAGACACTATTGAGAAAAATGCCACAGAAATTAAAGTATGCTTACTCTGGTTCCTGAGGATAATGGAAGGCAGTATTGTCTGAAGAATAGACACCACATTCTTTGCCCCGGTCCTTCCTTCATGACCCCAATTTAAAATAAAGAAAAAACCCAGACAAAAGTCAAGCTGGGCCAATGCCAGTTGCAGCCGACATGAAGGTCTTTGGGTATATTTTTTAATGGAAGTGGTAGGAGGAGGGTGAGGTGTGGGAGATAGTTGAGTGAGTGGAGGTATAGTGATATCCCTAATACAAGTGTCTGAGGGTAGGCTTTGGAGAAATGAGATACTTGGCCAAGTGCTTCCAACTTGAGGGAAAAGAAACTATATAAATACTTGCCTGGTCAAATACCAGTCCTTTGTATCATTATTATGCTTTTGTAACCTTCAACTTTGACAAACAGGGAACAGTGAGGTCCCAGAAAGAGCATGGCCACTCAGTGTTAGTTCAATGCACTTCACAGCTGAACACAAAACAATGTCCCCCACTTAACACAATAAACACTGGGGACTCACTGCCTTGTGAGTTCCTCTGAGGGAACCTGGTTTCCCTAGATAAGAGATCAAAAGTGGAGGGCATGTTTTTATGTTCTTGGGGCGTGTTTTTAAATGAGACTTTGTGAAGTAAGGTGTCTCCCAGATTTTTGGCTCAGGGAAAGGGAGACAGATTTATTTCAAATCCGATTTTCTCTTCTTAAAATTTCAGACTTGTGAGTGACACACAGATGAGTGGAGTGTTTGACTCAGAAATTCTCATTGCTTCAGAATGATTGGCACGGTGGAGGTGGAAAGCGTAGGACATTCCATCTCCATGCAGACTGCTTGCTGCTCCTTTGGGTGATGAGTGTGGTTCTATTTTACAAAAACCGAGTAGAAGAAAAGGGGCGGGATGGAGGGGATCTTGAAGACACAGCATTCTCCTTCAAGTGGGCAATGCCCGCCTCCACGCCATCACTGCATTCCCAGGTTCCGACCAGAGAGCGGGTTGGCCTGTGTGCCTACCAGAGCAAGCTTGATTTTAAATTGAGCTAGTCCTGCAGGTCCTTCATTAACTCAGCTAGCCACGTTTGCCGGCTGTCTTGTCTTGTTGAGGGTCCCATTCTCTACATTCTGCTACAATTTCTACGTAAGTGGCACCAGCAGTGTAAAATCAGAACCGAGGGAGGAGTGTTGCCCTGGAGAACTTCACGGGGCAGCTGAGTACCGTGAAGTCAAGTGGTGACCGTGCCTTCAGCTCTCTCTCGGGGAACCAGATTCCGATCCTTTTATGGCAGCACCCCCAGGTGACGCCAAGGTGGAGAGTGTGGTGTTCCCTTAATTTGTTTAGGCATTCCCAAGGCAGAATATACCACTTCCTTGCGAGGACTGGCCAGGTTTGGATGATCGTGTGTTTCAGTTGGGGTGTCCTTTCGATTTAGAAGCAAACTGAATTTAGCCTGCATGTCTCGAAGAGAAACTGGCCACGGCTGTGGGGCCCAGAACCCTGGCAGATGATAAGCAATTGCAATCTTGAGTGCTTATCTCCTCCTGTATCTGGCCTTCTTGCATTTATAAAGTAAATCGGGAAATCTCACCGCAACAGACTTTCCTGTGAGGAGGCTGGCATTTCCTGCCTGCCCCACTGGGGACAGGAATGGAGGGAACACACTGCTTGGGTCCTCTCATTTCAGCTTCAAACTGCTGAGGCAGGGAAAGTGGGTGCACAGCAAGGTCAGCAATGCTGTGAGTTAGCGCGAAGGATGTTGTTATTTGCCAGACACACTTTCCATACAGCTTTCTTACCCATAAAATAAAAATAATCCATAATTACTTCTTTGGATGAACACATACTCATAGACACATTGCATAAATACTCAGCTGACATTAATTGATAAAACTGAAATGCTTCTGGCAAACTACCATTAAATTGATTATATTAGAATTAGGTCACATTTTAATGTACTGGGACACATTACAAATTCCATGGTTTAGCATTTTTAAAAGTTTGTGAGCAGATAATGCATTTGTAAAGAGAATTGCCTCTCCCCATCTCTCACATTTATCTTTAAGGTAAATTTTATTCCAATTTGAATACATGCTATTGAAAAGGTCACCCATGCTAATAAAAGACTTGACATATAAATGGATGTACAAAACCTGATCTTGTTCTATTATTATATTATAATATTGATATGATATATTTTATGTAGAACTTAGAGTCATATGTGATTGGAAACAACCATAGAGAAATTCATACTCAGTTTCCAGATGAAGAAACAGAATATGAAACAGAAATTACTTCTTTTTTCATGGTAACTTTTAAGTATGTTATTCCATTAAGTGACATGATTATTTCTATCACCATCTTTCACTTGGTGAGTCGGAGTCATGTGAGAAACCTGAGTCTCTTAGAATTATCTTTTATACATTATCTAAGCAATGTATTTAGAAATTACCTAAGTAATTGTATAAATAATTTGTCAGACTTTGCCAGGTGAGCCACAGGGCCTGGCTGGAACCCAGGTCTTTTAACTTCTAATCTCATATTTCCTTGTTGAGTTTCCATCAACACATCCCACAAAATAGGCTAACTTTTCATCTCCTTTCGGTGGTGGTAGCGTTGTTCACTTAACAAGGCCATTTCACCGATTTCAAAACTCCCCTCTGTCTTTCCATTACTTAAAACATTCAGTACTGCTTTCTGTTTCCCTCCCTTCCATCCCACAGGAGGAAGAGTTGCAAAGACAGTAGAGATAGGTCATGCACACCCTTCCCCCAGCTTCCCCCAATGTTACCATATTTTATAACCACAGTTATCAAAACTTAGCATTAGTGCAATTCTAGTAACGAAACTACAGACTATTCGGAGTTCATCGGTTTTCCTGCCATGTCCTAATTTGGTCCCAGGGTCCAGTGCAGGACCACACATTGCATTTACTTGTCAGATCTCCCTACTTGACTGCACCTGTAACAGTTCCTCAGTCTTTCCTTCTGTTTCAGTTTTTAAAAAACATGTTATTTTATTTATTTTTTAAAAATACTTTTTTTAAAAATTGATTTTTTTAGAGAGAGGAAGGGAGAAAGAGATAGACACACCGAGGTGAGAGAGAGACATCAATCGGCTGCCTCCTGCACATCCCTTACTGGGATCGAGCCCGCAATCCGGGCATGTGCCCTGACCAGGAATCGAACCCCGACCTCTCAGTCCATGGGACAATGCCCAGTCCATTGAGCCACACTGGCCAGGCACATCCTTGACGTTTTAGATGAGCATTGGTGAAGTATTATGTAGAATGTCTCCCAGTTTCAGTTTGCCTGAAGTTTCCTCATGATTAGGTTGAGGTTTTGTATTTTGGGAAAGAAGACCACAGGGGTAATGTGCCTTTTACAACATATCACTCCAGAGGGTCCATGGCATTGACACGTCTTATTACGCCGGGTGACGTTGACCCTTCACTCTTGGTCAAAGTGGTGTTGGCCAAGGTACTACGCTGTAAAATTACTACTTTTTTCCCTTTGCAATTAACAAGAATTTGGGGGGGGGGAGACACTTTGCAGTTAACAAGTATTTTGGGAGAAAACACTGTGAGGCTATGCAAATATCCTGCTTCTCCTTACTCTTTTGTTCACTAATTATAGCACTCACTGGTGGATTTCACCTTGACCAAAAATTACTGTGGTGCTTTAGCAATGATATCACTCATTCTTTCTACATTTAAATTGAAATTATTTTGTAAGAAAGAGTTGTTCCTTCTCCTTTCCCCGTTTCCCTCCCTCTCTCTTGCCCTCCCCCTCTTCCTCCCTTCCTTCCTCTCTCTATCTCATCAATATGGACTCATGGTATTTATTTTATTCTTTAGATTATAATCCACTACTTCAATTTATTTTGTTGCTCAAATTGTTTCACTTGTGCCATTGAGAGCCTTGCAGGTTGACTCCTGAATCCTTTAGACATACCCGATCCTTTTCTCCTTCTTTCCTTTAGCATCTCCTTACTTTCTGGCAACACCTGATGCTCCAAGGTTGTCTTGTCCTCCCTGCCCCAGCCCCGGAATCAACTGCTTCTCCAAGAATCCCTGGTTCCTTATGTTGGAGAATGGTATTTAGAAACCAAGATTTGGGAATTCGTTTTTCTCCTTGCTACTAGGTGTTACTGCTTCTGGGCGCTCTCAGCAGACGGAACAAGGACTTATATGTATGTGTAATAGCCTAAATTTATACACATATCTATAATTCTTTCTGTATCTCTCCCTCTGTGCTTAGGTCTGCTAGGGCTGCCATAACAAAATACCGTGAACTGGGTGGCAGGTGGCTTAAATATCAGACGTTGACTTCCCATGTTTCTGGAGGCTGGAAGTCCAAGATTAAGGTAGTGAATGTGTTGGTCTATTTCGTGGCCTCTCTTTGGCTTATAGATGGCTATCTTCTTGCTGTGTCCTCACACAGCCTTTATTCTGTGTGTGTACATCCCCGCTATTTCTTTTCTCATAGAACATGTCATATCCGATTAGGGTCCCACCCTTATGACCTCATTTAACCTCACTTACCTCCTTAAAGGCCCTATCTTCAAATACAGTCACATTTCAGGTTAAGGCTTTAACATATGAATTATACAGTCCATACCAATCTGCATATATTTTTAAAAACGAGTTAACGCTGATACCTCTGATGGCAGCCCAGTACCTTAGGGTTCACTGTAGTGTTTCCTCTTGGCGTATTTGTACCAACAGTGAGAAATCTGGCATTTATTATCTACAGTGTACTTCTTTATTTGTTCAACTGTGGTATGCCTATGAAGCTGGTTCAGAGTTGCTAATTCATACCCTTTGGGGAAGCAAATCCACCAGTGCTTATGCATGGTTCTTTTTGGTTTTAGCCTTACTATCTGGTCAACACACTGTCTCCCAAAGCTTCTTAGGTCACCTTTTTTCTCATCCCTCTAGTGTGGTTATGTCATTCATTTCTAATGCAGTTAGACTAAGTTCTCATGGTTGCATTCCATCTTGGGTTTCCCAATCTAAGGGGTTGAGTATTAAAATTTATGTATAGTACAATTCATTCTTTGTGGTGGACGGTTCTAGGTCTTTGACAAATGCATAGCATCACTCTAGTACTATACAACATTCCACCAGCCCCCCCGCCCCCAATTCTCTTGTGTTGCCCTTCCTTCTGCTCCCAGTCCCTGACAACCACTAGGATTTACTTTCCATCCCCAGAATTTTGCCTGTTTCACAATGTCATATAAATGGACTCATACAATATGTTGCCTTTGGGTGTAGTTTAGCAAAATGTATTTAAGATCCATTTATGTTATTGTCAATAGCTTGTTCCTTTTCATTGCTGAATAGTATTCCATTGTTGAGTAGTACTCATTGTATGAATGAACCACATTTTATTTATCCATTCACATGCTGAGTGACATGTAGGCAGTCTCCAATTTTTGGTGGATATGAGTAAAGCTATCAATATTTGCATACAGGTTTTTGGTAAGTTTTGTTTGCTTGGGTAAATACCTAGGAGTGGGATTTCTGAGCTTTGTGGCAAGTGAATGTTTAACTTTATAAGAAGCTGCCAAACTATTTTCCAAAGTGTCTATGCCTGTCTGAACTGCACCAGCAGGGCTGAGAGCTCCACTTGCTCTGAATACTCACCAGCACTTGGTTTTAATTTGCATTTCCCTAATGACTAACGATGCTAAACATCCTCCACACGTGTGTTTGCATCCATATATCTTCTTTGGTGAAGTGTCTTTTCAGATCTTTCGTCTTATTGTTTCATTCTTATTGTTGAGTTTTGAGAGTTCTTCACATACTCTGGAAACACATCCTTCATCAGATTTACTTTTGCAGATATTTTCTTCCATTTTCCGGCGTGTCTTTTGATTTTCTTAACAATGTCTTTCTTGGAGCAACACTGAAGTTTTTATCACGTCCAGTTTATATTTTTCTTTGATGAATCTTCTCTTAATGTCATATCTAAAAACTCTTTGCCTTACCGAAAGTCACTCAGATATACTCCTATGTTTTCCTCTAGAAGTTTTATAGTTTTAACTTTTACAATTAAGACTATGATCTATTTTAAATTAAATTTTATATAAGGTATGAGGTATATGTAGCTGTTCATTACTGAATTGCTTAAATTTATTTCACATATTGACAGATAAATGTTTCAGCACCATTTATTGAAAAAACTATCTTTTGTTCATTAACATGACTTTGTACTTGAGTCAAAAATCAGTTAACTCTATTTGTGTCTATTTGTGAGTTCTATATCCTGTTCCACTGATCTATTTGTCTAACTTTTCACTAATACAACGTTATCTTTAAAAAATTGTTAATTAATTAATTATTGTTACACATGTTTCTCCTTTTTCCCCTATTGACACCCCCATCCCCACTCCCAGCCCCCCCCCCCGGGTTATGTATTGTCTGTGTCCCTGGGTTATGCATACATGCATGTAAGTTCTTTGGTTTATCTCTTCCCGCCCTCCTCCCCCTCCCTCTGAGGTTTGTCTGTCTGTTCCCTACTTCCATGTCTCTGGATCTCTTTTGTTCATCAGCTTATTTTGTTCATTATGTTCCACAAATAGGTGAGATGATGTGATATTTGTCTTTTTCTGATTAATACCATGATATCTTGACAGCAGCTTCATAGTAAGTCTTGAAATCATAGTGTGAAGGATCACTGAGCCCTGTGACTTTGCTCGTTTTCAGGGTTGTTCCTAGCTTTTCTAGCACTGCTGCGTTCCGTGTAAGTTTTAGAATCATCTTGCCATCTCAAAAAGCCTGTGTGTTGTGATTGGGATTGTGTTGAATCGACAGATACGAAGGGAACTGACGTCTCAACAATATTGAGAAACGTACAAATTTGAGTGCATCTTCTCAAGAATGTATATTTGCCACACTGCTGTTCATTGTGCTCTTGCTGCTTACGTTTGTCACTAGCGGCTGGGTCTCAAACACCAATACTTAGTATCACACAAACGTTTCAGTACTGAGATACAAAATATAAACATAAATGTATCCTAGATTATTGAGGAATTATGGGTATTAAGTTTCCAAAGTGAGACTTGAACAATTGTGCAATGCTGTACACACACAGAAACTTATTTGTGCCTATATTTTGAGTGTATTTGTAATTTTAAAAAGACTCTCCTTTTTCTCCCCTCCCCCACTGGACAACTCCTTAAGAAAGATAAATAGAAATTTAAGAATATATTAAGGGCTGCCTGGCCAGTGGTTGAGCACCATCTCGGTTGGTTGAGCACCATCCCAGGCACCAAGAAGTCGCCCCTTTAGTCCAGGTCAGGGCAAAGCTTTGGGTTGTGGGCTCGATCTTCAGAAGGGGGCGTGCAGGAAGCAGCCAATGGATGCTTCTCTCTCATGGATGTTCTATCTCTCTCTCCTTTGTTCTCTCTCTCTAAAAAAATCAATAAAAACATATTTTTAAGAAAAGAATATATTAAGGGGTCAAAAATTTGATTGACTAACAGTGCTATCAAGTATGATTTAGTAATTACTATTGAACTACCATCCCTAACAATGCAGTGAAACGATGCAGTGTGTGCTTAAGCTTCTAGCTTTGGGTCAAATAGACCTAGATTTGTGTAACAGCTGTGCTACATACTGGCTCCATGACCTTGACCAATTACTTGAACTTTTTAAGCCTCAGTTTCCCCCTCATTAAAGTAAGTATAACGACAGCAATGGGTTCTAATATCTCAAAGGGTGTTAATAAAGATGAAGTTATTTTATGTATTAAACTACTTAGTACAGTGCCTGGAACTTAATTCTCCATAAATATTAGCTATATCAATAAAGAGCTTTTTATCTTAAATGTTACAAATATTTTTTTATTAAAATTGATGAAATTTGGCTACACCAAACTCTGAAGAATTCAGCAGCTGCAGTTGCCAAAGTATACCTATTCTGAAATGTAGCAACATGCCCAGAAACACTTCCAATTTTAACAAATTGCTAAATGATTTCCATTGAAATCAGCCTACATATAAGGGATGTATTCAGAAAGTGCCATTTATCAGAAAAACCAAATGTATAAGTGACTGACTGCTGACTGATTTTTAAACAGAGCTGGGCAGCAATGTAAGAAAACTCCCTTCAGTTTCAGGCAGACACACACACACACACTTGTTGTGATGGGTTGGAAAGCGAGTTGTGTTTGGCTCTAGGAATTCATCTAGTTCAATTTATAAACAATCTTGTCAAACCCCTTACTCTCCCATTGCTCTGCACGATCGTAGAAAAAGCCGCGTCTATTGAGCCCCAGGTCTTCGTCATGTAGGTGAATGGGTGCAGCATTGGATCAAAGGCAGCACTAGCAACAGAAACGGATCTCTGAATGTCAGGTGTCGGAAAAGCAGGCTCTGTCACCAACTCCGCAGGACTCTGTCCTTGTGCTTTTAGATCCGTCGTGTGTCATCAGTGCAAACAGCACAAAAGGGGAGCGGTTTGCATTCCACGCTTTTCATCCCAGTAGGAAAGGCTGGGACCCCACCACCTGAGTTTTGTGCATTCCTTGACTCCGTGGAGTTAGTTTTTCAGGAAGCTCAGGACACCCCTTCAAAGGTGACTAGACAGCAGCAGCTAGCGGGGATCCCGACACAGGGACACAGGAGTTTGGGAAATGCAGTGGGCCATCTGAGCCCTCGAGGACTTGTCCAGGTGCAAACCCAGCTGGGGGCTTTGGGACCTGGAAGAGCTTGCAGCACGCGGGGCTCTCCATGGTGGGTAAGTTTAAGTCTCTTTTCTCCGATTCCATTTCCTGCCTCTAATGGCCACAGCTTGATCGTTGAGACTTAGCCACCCGTGACTGTTGAGGGAAATAGAGGGAAAATTGAGCAGCTGAATTCATCTCCTCTCCTGGCACAAGGGGCAGGAATGGAGACAACTGAACCCCAGCCAGAACCCGTCACTCACTGTCACCCTCTGTGCTAAAACCATTCTGTCAGGATCTGGGGACAGAGATTCTGAGAACCTTGTAAGAGAGCCCCTTCTATACTTGACTTTTTGTTTTCTTGGAGCTTAGAGATGAGGAACTCAGTCTGTGATGGAGAAAGACAAAGGTAATGCACAGTAAAGGGGCAACACTGAATTCTAGGGAGGGAGCCAGAGTGAAGACTGAGAAATGAAGATCAGGAATGGTGGAAGTTAGAGTCTCCCTACGAGGTATTGCTGTCACGGGTCATCCTGTCTAGACACTCATCTCTGCTCTTCAATCACTGGGAACCGTGCAGGCCATTTTCCCCAGCGGGGCCATTGTTTTCCTAGCCCTCTACGTGGGGATACTATCCACTGTTGGAAATGAGGTGAAGATAGCCTTGGGTAGCAGAGGTCCTAAAAAACACGTCCTAGGTCCCTGTGCAGGGGACCATGCCTTAAAACTTGCTTCTAAAAATTCACTGATAGCTAAAAATACCCTGTTGACACAGGCCTGTCTGCACCCTCTGATTTTTCATTTTACGTGCAAAAATTTATGTTTTTCCATTTTCCTTGGCTAGGGTTCTGTTATTTGAAGGTAAGGTGTGGGAAGTCCTTCTGAGGTTCAATGGGAGACAGGGAATCGGATATAGTTTTTCTCTCTGGAAGGAACTTTCATCGAGACTTAAAAAAAATGTTTAGGCTCTGCTTGCTACTGTAACCTCTAGTCTCCTGCCAAATGGCAACACAAGAAAGAAAGCCTCCTTTTCAAGTTCCTGGTTAATAAAACAACACAACGCAAGACAAATAAACAGAAACAGAAAGCTTGAGCGCACATAGCTTAGTGAGCACATGTGTGGAGTGGGCTGGGGCAGCGGTGTCTCTGGTAGACCACCAGACGCAGACCTGGGCCTCAGGTCCGAGACCCAGTGCGCATGTCCCCAAATGAACGAAATGGTGGAACAGTCTCACAAACGAGCAGCTTCCTTTTGTTTTTTTGCACGCCCCCCTCCAGCTTTGTTTTTGTTTTGCTCTGGGAGATTTGAGGTGGTGACTGACAGTCTGGAGGATGTAGCCACGGACCTGCTGGCTGAATGTTATAACCTAGTGCTAGAAAGAGTGGATGGGACCGGAGGGGTGGTGGGGACAAGTCACTTGGGAGAGTTTGTGTAGAACGTCATGGGCAGCTGACTTATTTATTTTCTATTTTTATTAAAAAAAACTTTTTTTTCCCTTTATTGATTTAGAGAGAGAGGAAGGGAGAGGGAGAGAGAGATAGAAACATTGATGAGAGTTCATCTATTGGCCGCCTCCTGCGTGCCCCCTACTGGGGATTGACCCACAACCTGAGTATGTGCCCTGACCGGGAATCGAACCGGTGACCTCTTGGTGCATGGGTCAATGCTCAACCACTGAGCCACACTGGCCGGGCAGCCGACTTATTTAAACTACAGGATCAGCCTTCTTGGGGTTCTGTTCTTTCCTTTGTGATATTACTTCTTAGGACTCACCTGTGAGTGGGTGAGGGCTTGGGGCCTTGTGAAGGGAAGTGGGGGTTGCATGCAGGGCCGTGTTCTGGTGTCCGACAGGGACCTGGAAGGTTCAGAGCTCCCTCCCCACCTCCGCGTGGGTTCTGGATGGGGAGTTGCGCATGCTCAAGGAGTAGTGCTGCAGCCAAACCCACTTATCCATTTTCCCTTTTCTTCTTCGACCTGTAAGAATGCTCTCTCCCCTCTGGCTTCCCCTGGATTTCCTCTCTCTGCCCTGCACCGGTGCACAGGGACCAGGGGCTTTTAGCACAGACTGAACATTAGCCCCAAAGCCATGCGGAAAGCATTTCTAGTAGCCATTTTTCCTAGGCGGGCAGAGAAGGGTTTCTCAGCTCTTCATCTCTGGTCTCAGGGGACGTGTCTGGGCCATTAGGCTGCAGTATCTGCCCATCAGCTGCTGCTGAAACCTGGAAACAAAGAGCAAACCCAACCCTTGAAGAACTGCTAAACATTTATGATGTTGCGGGGGAGAAACTGTTCATAAAAAGTTGATGAGCCAACTTCTCTGGAACGTGTTAAATAACAAACTGAGGGCACGGAGCTACCTTGGTTACTCAGAGCAAATTAAAGGCAGGGGAGACCAGGAAGCCGGTGTCCGAGTCGTGGGAGATCAGCTACATGGGATTTTCATCGTTTTGAGGATTTCATACAATTTGCTATTCTTCATTCAGATCTGCTGCTCTCCTGTTGTTGGGAAATGTCTTTAGGAGATCTTCTGGGGTGTAGGATTCCCTCAATTCTTTCAGAACTTTCCTCAAATCTCACTTCCTTGTTGAGGGCTTTATTCGATTCATCTAAAACTTTTTAAAAAATGTCTCCACACAGAAAGTAGGAGCTTTTTAGGTCTTAAATACCATAAAGAGGTGACAGCTGCCCCCTGGCTTCGCATCCCTCTTCCCTCCTTCCTGAATGAATCTTGGTGTGGTGCAGACCACTTTCTTGCACGCCCGAGTTTCCCGGGGACGGCTGGCTCAGCCTCAGCTCCAGGGGTGGGCTGTGATTTGACAACATGAATCAGGGCGTATCCATCCTTCCTAAACACATTTGGTTCGGGAATGGTCAAGGGACCTTATTCTGTTTCAGGCAAAGATTGCAGAGACTTCTGGGAATGTTCTTACTCACTTTTAAGAAGAGCAGTAAATAGCCATTTTCTCTCTTTCTGCCTCGGTTTCTGCTGGTGGCCCTTCTGTGACCCCGAGGGGAGCTGCTTTGAGAACAAGGCTGGTGCCCAGCGGAAGGCAGCTCCAGAGAATCTGGGGAAATGTAGCCAGAGTCCCGACTGCGTATTCCTGGACTCTGCCCAACCTCTGCACATCCAATCAGATGAGCAAATACAGTTTTTTACTGGTTAAACCACCCACGGCAGCTGAAATTCTAACTGATCTCGGGGGTAGACTCTCAGCATGGCGGGGGGTGGGTGTAGGGAAAGGCTCAGGAATCCAAGGATCTAGCCTGGAGTCTTAGGCTACCATGCACTGCTTATGTGTCCAGGAGCAAGTCTGGCCAACCTGCCTGCTGCCTGTGTTGAAGGGGTACAATGGTCACTGTGTCTGTATCACAAGGGTGAGCAAGGGTCTGGTAAGTCAGAGCTTCAAAACGTGTTGTGTAAATGTTATTGCTGTGCCATCATCTGTCACTTCAATCTGCTGTTCCGTTACAATGAAAATGAGAGTGGCTAACTTGATTGCAAGATTTTAAGTGTCAGGTTTTAATGACTTGGCTCGTTTAATCTGTGTTGCAATCCTATAAAGTATGTTGTTATAGTCCCATTTTGCACATGAAGAAAAAGCATTAGAAAAATTAAGAATTCCTTTTAATATTATACATCTGGAAGTGGGGGAGGGGCTTAGTAGTAAATATTTGAGGATACAAATTGCCCAGCCTGTGTTCAAGAAATTGTCAAGTCCACAAAAATTGCCAGCCGTCCCAAACTCTGTCTTAGGCCCGTTCCCATTTTCAGCGTCACCACTCACTGTCTAGCTTCCTCTTATGGCACCCGAAGTCCTGAAGCTAACACAACTCTGCCCTTCACCACTACCTGCTGTACCTATTTACTGCACTCAGAAAAGAAGTAGTTTACGCTGGAGCTGGTTTAGCCCACAGCTCTGAAAGTCTGTGCGGTGGATGTGTGCTGTGTGCTGTGTGCGCGCTGGGGTAGGAATGGAAGTGGTGGGTGCTTCCAGTATTTCGAGACTATGAAAATAAATGCACTTACTGGAATAGTGTCTGAGGTAATGGTTTGCTGGTCACAAATTGTAGCTGTAAGTGATCTAATGTCTATCCCTGCAACACTGAAGATAGGTAGAGATTCAGTGTAATAAGGGAGGGATTCCTTACTCTCTACACCAATAGTTCTCAAATGGGGACAGTTTTGCACCCCTGATGCCTCCCCCCCCCCCGCCAGGGGACTGTTGACCATGAATGGAGACATTTCGGTGTCACAACAGAGAGGTGGGGTGTGTGCAATTGGCATCTAGTGGGCCCAGGGATGCTGCTAAACATTCCCCAATGCAAGTGCAGCCCCCACAGCAAAGTGCCGAGGTTGAGACCCTGGTCTAGACATCTCCCACAAGCAGTGCTGAGCTGTACCAGTCCTGCTTGGTTAGGAGTCAAGCAACCCATCCTGTTCCAGGGGGACTGTATGAGTGTCCTGGGATGTTCACAAGTTGATCCCACACTGAGGCCCAGCAAAGCCCTGGCATCTGGCCATGTGTCTTTCTACTGGAGGTGCCACTGGCCTCTTGCAAGAACCTGATGATGAAGGACCCTTACCTGGAAAGATCGAGGTCAGTTGGGGTGCATCTCTTGAACAGTGCTGGATGGTGTTCAGGCATCCCGCTTCCATGGGGGCCTCATGCAGTTAGCTGCCGGTGATGCTTGACCGTTCCCATGCGGACTCCCCTCTCCCCTCTTCATCTCCTCAGCTTTGTTTCTGTTGTCTTGGCCTCTGACATATTCCAAGGTTGGGATCTCAGCACCTTTGTTCCTTTACTGCCAACCCAGGTCACCATCACCAGGTCTCTTTAGGACAGACAGCATGATCATTTTCTCTCCTTCTAATCCTCTCCCAACTTTGCTCCGGCAAACACATTACACTTAGGGCCTTCCCTTTTGATTCCTGGGAGCTTAAGTTAGAATTTTAGAATTGTTTTTTTAAACCCCTTTGCTATAGAAGTCAACATTTTCCTTATAGCCATGTGGATGCCTCTGAATAACTAAGAGAGAGTCAGGTTGTACAGCAAAGAAAGAAAAAGTCACAAGGATGGATATGGCAAGATCTTATTTCACTACATCAGAGATTTCATGAGTGTTCCCCCCTACACTTTGGAGTTAGGAAGGGGGTAGTGGTGGTAGAGGATAGTTTTATGGCTTTGGCCAGATGTTAAGGACATCTGGTGACTGGATGTTTGTTTTTTAAGCATTTCTGAATGTTCTACTCAGAGGATGGGAACTGGGAGTTGAGCAGTGGCTGCTCCGGCCACTCTAAGAGTCTTTGCTCCGAGAGTAGACATTAGCAGCAGCTGTGGAAGCTTGGGCCTGGCCACAGGCAACATGTCCCCCTCCATGCCTCCATTTCTCTGTTTAGAAATGAGGCTTCACCTACCCCTGATATAATAACCATAATTGTTCTAGCTATCATTTACAGAGTGCTTATGATATGACACACACCGTAGTAGACGCTCCGCTTATCTTTGCTTATTTCAGTCCTCATATGCTAGACTCTGTGATGCTCTGTAGAGATAGCTCCTCACTTCTGGAATTTACATCCTTTTTTTCCTTCATGCTCTGGGTAGATACCATTCTTTAGAGTTAAACACACGTTTCTCATGTTTAGGAATTGCACTGTTACCAACCCCAGTGTGATATTTTTTGTTTGTTTGTTTTCCACATGGTGTTGATGGATTATCTTAAGTTATCCACATCTGTTAGTCCAATTTTCTTGGAGAAGTTGCTAGGCTCATGGTATTATTTGTGACCATGAAAGTCTTTATGTGTAATGAACTTGCCCACCCCAAAGTCAAACCTTGGGACTTTTGTTTCAAAACTCTAGGCTCCAACCAGGTGAATCAACTAATAACTTTGAAGAAAGGGCTAGATTTCTGGAGGAATACCTTCAGGACTTGAGTCTGTGTTCCTTCAAAGGCAGCCTGATGCAACAGAGGACTGCATTTGCTGCTCAAATTCATACTGCAGGAAAGGAAATGCTGCCATGGGAATATACTGGATGTGTGGATAGAGAACAGAATTCTTTCCACCTCTTCCCAAACACTGTGGCCAACAGCTTTGACTGTTGTCCAAGCCAACGAAGGTGTCTCCTCTTGGAGATTTTCTAGAGTTTGAGTTTCTCAGTGGCAGTAGGGAGAAGGTTCTGAGGTAAAGAGGAAAGAAGCAAAGATGGACAACATATGTTGAGGGCAACAAAATATCCAGAGATGTTCAAGGACAAGAGTGGTGGGCTGAATGTGAGTAGGAGGGAAAATATCAAAGATTCAGGAGGTGGAAAAAAATCTTGACTTGAGGACCAGAGACTAGTGGCCTAACTAGGGTCTAGATGAATCTGGGAGATGCAGATCCAAAATAAAACCCTGGTCCAGACCACACTGGCCTCTCAGGTACTATGCCCTCATCCCACTTGATGCGGTGCAGCAACCTGGAAGGATTCAGAGTCGAGTCTGCAGCACTTGGTAAAGGGCTGGGGAACTGGTGAGACAGATGACTAAGCCTGTAGACTGAGGGCCAGCCTGACCTGTCTGCTCCGAGAGGAGCTGTCCATTACTTGAAGACGAGTGACTTATCACAGCTTAGAGGATTTGCAAGGGATTTGACTGCTGCATTGGAGTAGGAGGCTTACTTGTGCTCAGATGGACACCAGCAGGCCATGGCGTCTTGTTTTCTTAAACTGGTGGGAAGGATTTGATCTGTCAGGAAGGGCCTCGGATTCAGAGAGTGGGTGGGGAGGGGTACAGAATGGGGTGAACAGGAATAAGACACAGTGGAAGACAGGACATATTTTGGAAGATTTTCTGCACAATGACATGTGTATATGTACGCTGCTTTTAAAAAAGAGAGCCAATCTTGAAAAAAAAAAAAACCCCAAAAAAACCACTAATATAGGGGGTTTTGAGAAAATTTATAAAACAACTTTGAAGACCAAAGAGACCCCAAATAATTCACGTCTCATTTCTCCTGCCCCCCCCCCCCCCCCCCCCCGTGGCCCTTGTTTTCAGCGTTGAGCAGCCGGAGATTCCAAGAATTGACTGTAAACCCTCTTCAGTCATATCCTATAAAAGGGGAAACATTTCTAAAACATGGAAATCTTAAAATGAAAAAGAAGTTTGTAAATAGACCCTTATAATAAACAACAACAAAAAAAACACCTCAGAATGATTGCCTTCTATGATATCAAATTTCATATTCTTACCCCTTAAGATCAACCAAATACTTTCAACTCTATAAAGATTCCATTATTTCATTTAGCCAGAGAAACCTGCCAGATAATACTTTACTCAGCTTGAAAAATTTTAACTAGCCCTTTTCATATCTACCAAGTTCAAAGATAAGATTTAGTTCATGTATCAATAAAATTTTAGTCCTAGAAATGTGGATTATGCTTTCAATATTTATTGAAAATGTTTTCTTTGTCTATTGGCTAACTTATTTTAGGCCCATGGGCTTGTGCTTTTATTGAATGGTAGGCTTAATTCATATGTTCAGTCTAGCATCTTTCTGTTCATGAAGATCATTTAAGATGAAAGGCATTAAAATAAGGTAGACTTTAGATATCTCAGCATCTGTTTAATACAACCCTTCTCTATATTACTTATTTCTGGTGCTGGGCATCAAAGAAAAAAATGAAAAGTCGGCACTGTTCTCTTAAAAATACGTCAAGGGCCCCCAACTCTTTAACAACACAGGAAATGTCAAATATTATATGGATATAAATAACTCAGTAAAACAGGGTTACAAGAACATCTGGCTTTGCACAGTTCCACGCACTCGGCTGGCGCAAGGATATTTCAGTAATACTATCCAGTCGCTGGGTTGTGTGAGACTGTGGGGCACAGAAGGGAATTTGAGTGTCAAGTGAAAAATGTGCTTGTAAAAGGGTCTGAGTTGTTATCTGTCTAATCCGTCCTAATCTGTTCAGTCATTTGCTCTGGGGGCTCTTAAGAGGAAATACTGACCCCCTCTGGAAGCTAGTCTCTTAGAGAGATCCTCCCCAAGCCCCAGGGTTAGGGATGGAGGGCAGAAGGTTAATGACCCCTGAGACACAAGCTGCTCCAATGATAACCAGAGAGATCATTTAAAAAAGGGACATCTCAATTTTTGGAGGAACTTGCAGCTGTATTTTACTTCTAACATTGCGGAAAATGCTAGAACTAACACACTTGTCCTTTGTTCTCGCCAGGGTTGCCTCTCACCCTGTTCGGTCCACTGTTTAGTTGCTCTCCCTTCTTCACTGCCTCGTGTTCTCTACTGTAGGCGTTCTTTTTATATTTAAGATGTAACTTCCTTGGGTGTTGGGCACCATTTGGGGAGGCAATTTATTGTCTATTTCCTTATTTACAAATAGAAAATTGAGGTCTTTGATATTCATTTAGTTATGCACACTTAAAAAAGAACGTAAAATCCTCAAAACAAATAAACACAAAAAATTCACACAAGGCACTTAAATGTATAGTTTTTTCTGAAATTACAACGTTCAGCATTGTTAAAGATAATAAAGAGCAACATCATCCACCTCAAAGAAAGACAAGGCCAAATATAAATGATAGGTATATCTTAGATGCTTTGAGCTTGTTCCCAAAGAACTCTTTTACTAATTTATTCTGCAGATATTGAGCAACCACTACTGCCACGCACTGTGATAGGTAAAAACTCAAGGCCCTTCCTTGCCTTTAAGGAGTTTACACTTTAGTGGAGGAGGCAACACATGGAAGGAAACAGTGCCAATCCAATCCATGCCCATCCAGTGCAACCCAACTCAATGCAATGCAATGCAACCCAATCCAATCCATGCCCATCCAGTGCAACCCAACCCAATGCAATGCAATGCAACCCAATCCAATCCATGCCCATCCAGTGCAACCCAACCCAATGCAATGCACTGCAACCCAATCCAATCCATGCCCATCCAGTGCAACCCAACCCAATGCAATGCAATGCAACCCAATCCAATCCATGCCCATCCAGTGCAACCCAACCCAATGCAATGCAATGCAACCCAATCCAATCTATTCCATTCCAATCTAATTCAATCCTTTCCTTTCCCTTCCATTCCTTTTCACTCCATTCCAATTTAATCCAATCTATTGTAGTCTAATCATCCAACCCAATCAATTAATTCCAATCTAATATAGTGCATTACATCAGAAAATAAAGCGAACTATTAGAAGAAAATAAATGCCAGGTAAAGCTAATGCTTAAATATTGCCTACAAACCTTTTGAATATCTAGTTATATTGGTATCTTTTTATCACTTTAAGAGTCTTCTTGGAAATCAGCTGACCCTTCGTAAAATTGAATCTAGGTGGGAGAAGCACAGGTAAATAACAACTGAATGACAGTGTCCCAGCACTGGAACAGAAAGTGGAGGTGAAGCTGATTTCTCTCTGAAGCAGTTGGGGAAATTGTACTGAGGTGGAAAACCCCTTTGTTTGGAGTATGTTTGGTAAGCGTGCATGATGATCTGTTCCCGCAGTGGTTCCTGGAGACTCCTAAGTGCTGCCCTTATGGCATGTTTGTGTGTGTGTGTTCTTTCTCAAATGCCTTATTGTTAATTCAATGATTGTATATCCACTGGCCATCCAAAGCAAGGAGGGAAGGTCTGTGGCAGGTTGCGGTTCCTTTCTACAGTGTGACAAGTGTTAAGGGTCTGTGCTAGAGAGACAGAAAGATATGGTTAGAACGCAAAACCCCAAGGTAGATGGGTTGGAAATCATCAAATGGGTCAAAGCAGTCATCTACATATTTATATGTTAAATTGTGTTTTTCATTAAAAATTATCCTTGTTTGCATTAATTGGATAATTTTCCAATTTCCTTTCACTATGTTCTCTGCAGACTTGACTTAAAAGGAATGGCTAGTGTGTCACCTGAATTACAGACTCTGCCTAGACTGTGTTTGCGTCTCTGGAACCATGAGAGGATGCCTTCTTAGGTTCATTCGTTGGCAGGGTCCCAGCCCCGACACATCTATCTCCGCGCTAGGTGGACACAGATGAGCAACACTTTCCAACCTGCTTTGTTTGCACTTACTTTCCCTTTCTCTTCTCATTCTATTCCAGGGATTTGACAGAACAAACTGCCCCCAGACACCATTGCGATCATGACACAGGCCAGTGCCTTTCAGGAAATTCAAACTGACAGAAACTCCTGCCTTCTGCTCTTGCAAAAGTGGCTTGCAGTGTAGCAAGACCCCAGCTCAGAGCCATGGGCTGCAGCGAAGGTTCTTGACCCTCTTTGCAGAGATGGGAGTGCCTGGGGGGCTGAGAGCTTTGGCAGGGCTGAGATAAACACTCAGGTTAAGGCATTTTTCATCTGTTTAGCCAGACCTCATTATATTGTCAAACAAGACTGCAGTGCTCACAAGAAACAGCGATGGCATTCTTGTTGAGAGTTGAGATGAGAAGTAAGAATTTATTTTTTTCCACTGAGGTTAATTTCCCTGGGATGCCTGGCAAAGTTTTTATTGGGATGGAAGTGGGGGTGTGGGGGGTGGGCAGAAAGGATACACTCTTGGAGCCTTTGAAGAAAAGCCTAATGCACTTCATATAGTCCTGCCCTGCCTGCTGTCGGGTAGGAAAGAGGACTTTAGCAACAATCTTGCCCACATCCTGTGCAGAGAGCTCCCTTCTCTAGGTCACCTACAGAACCTACCCTTCATTGACTATTTTTTCTCTTGCCATGTCATTTTCTTACACTCCCCTCCAGGAAAATGCCACCTTGCTTTTTTTTTTTTTTTTTTTTTTTAATAATAAATTCTCTTATCTTTCCCAGGTTGAGTTCAATTTAACAACTGCTTATCTCTGATGATGTCCAAAAGTATGATCAATGACCATGCTACCCAGCCATCAGGAATAGTGGTGATCCATGGGACAGTACTTACAGTTAGTGCTATAAAGTGGTCTTACTGAAATGAAGCATCTGCAGTTTTGAAAATCCAAAGCAAATAGCTGGTAAGTAAATCATTTTATTAACCACTGACTTTCATCAAAATCTTATTTTATATTTGTGTTATGCATTTCACACTTAGAGCTCATTTTGTTTTGATCGTAACATTCTATGATACAGCTTAAAAAAGTTCAAAGCTATTCTTTCTTTCTTTATTCAGAAAATATGTATGGAGTTACCAGTTTGTGAGGATAATCTTACTATGTCCCTCTTCCACTTTTGCAACAACTATTTTCAATCTTCTCGGCTCTGCGCACACTTCCAGGTCTCCCCCTGCACCGCCGACCCACCAGCAATCTTGGTCCCCCTTCCCTGAAACAAGGGAAGCCAGCAGGTGGGAACCTCTTTAACTTCCTGCCACCAAAAAGGGCATCTTCTATCTGCCTCCATATTACCCTTCTTCCCTCCTTGATAGTGGAGAACAGTCTCTGAAGTAGCTATTTCACAGAGCAGGGAACACGCAGAATGACCCGGAGAACTGTCCAATATCTTACACCTACTAAAAGACAGCAACAAAAGTAGAACTCAGGTCTCCTGATTTTTGGTCCCAAGACCCTTTCCCCCCACTTCTTATAGACTTTATTATTTTTATTATTTTTTATTTTATTTTATTTTATTTTGGTACATGCCCCTAGCTGGAACCGAACCCGGGACTCTCTAGTCCGCAGGCCGACGCTCCAACCGCTGAGCCAAACTGGCCAGGGCGACTTTATTTTTTTTTAAAGAGCAGTTTAATCTTTACAATAAAATTGAGAAAAGGGAAAGCAGTATTCCACATACCCCCTGCTCCAGCATGCATAGTCTCCCCGATTATTAACATCGTTCACCGAGATGCAACTTTATTGACACATCATAATTACTCAAAGCCTATAATTACCTACGGGCTTATTCTTGGTACTGTATATGCAATGGGTCACACATTACCATACTAAACAACACAGCCAGGGCTGCCACGATGGGAAATCGAAAGCCCATGTAAGGATGCAACATGACTCTTCTGAGAAGTCTCCACCCCTTTCCCAGAAAAATCCCCAATATTTCTCCCCCTTATTGAATGCCCTAGCCCTCAATGAAATGAGCCTCAATAAAAGAAGTAAATCCCACCAGGGAGGGACTACTCTGTCTCTGGGGTAGCCAATCTCTGTCTCACTGTTTTATAATAAACTCGCGTTCACTTTAAACTCCATACTGGCTTGTGTTTGAATTTTTTCCCGTGCGAAGCCAAGAACCCACAGTGAGTTGTGGATTTTCGGGTCCCTGTAACCCTGGAATGCCTGCGTCATTTCTGTGGCTTGTCTTCTAAAATTCTCTTGATATTGTCTTTCGCAGAGCAGAATTTTCTAATTTTACTGAAGCTCGGCTTATCAATTATTTCTTTCATGGATTGTACCTTTGGTATTTTATTTAAAAAGGCATCACCACCACCCAGCTGGTGTGGCTCAGTGGTTGAGCATCGACCCATGCACCAAGAGCTCCCGGTTCGATTCCCGGTCAGGGCACATGCCCAGGTTGTGGGCCCGATCCCCAGTGGGGGGCATGCAGGAGGCAGCCATTCGATGTTCTCTCTCATTGATGTTTCCATCTCTCTCTCTCCCCTTCCTCTCTCTCTAAAATCAGTAAAGAAAAATAAAATAAGATAAATAAAATAAAAAGGCATCACCATACCCAAGATTATCTAGGTTCTCTTCTATGTTACCTTCTAGGACAGCAACTTTCAACCTTTTCATCTCGTGACACACATAAAGTAATTACTGAAATTCTGCAGCACACCAAAAACATGTCACATTTTTTTCCAATCTGAAAAAAAAAGTAGAATTTTGATTCATTCACACTGGATGGCTATTGTGTTGGCTGTTGTCATGTTTATTATTTGACAGTCTAAGGGAAAAGAGATCAGTGCCCTGACTAAGTAGTCAGGTATTGCATGTTTTAAAAATTCCTGTGACACACCGGTGCACTGTGGCACACCAGCTGAAAATCACTGTTCTAAGGGTTTCCTAGTTTTGCAGTTTACATTGAGGTAAATGATCCATTTTGAGTTAATTTTTGTGAGGGGTGTAAGGTCTGCATTTAGATTGACGTTTTGCATGTGGATGTCCTGTTGTTCCACACGATTTGCTGAAAAGGTTTTCTTTTCTCTATTGTGTTGCTTTTGCTCCTTGGCAATGATCAGTTGACTATACTCATGTGGGTCTGTTTCTGGGCTCCTTATTCTGTTCCACCAATCTATATGTCTGTTCTTTTGCCAATACCACACTATCTTGATTACTGTAGTTTTATAGTAAGCCTTGAAGTCAGGTAGTGTTAGACCTCAAGTGTTTTTCTCCTTCTCTTCTGGGTCTTTTACCTCTCGCTATACATTTTAGAATCAGTTTGTTGCTATTCATAAAATAACTTTGCTGAGATATTGATTGGGATTGCATTGAATCTACAGATCAAGTTGGGAAGGACTGATGTCTTGACAACATTAAGTCTTCCTACTTATGAATATCTCTCCCTTTATTTAGTTCTTTTGATTATTTTCATCAGAGTTTCACCCATATAGATCTTTTTTTGTTTGTTAGATTTCTACCTATTTCTGTGTTTTGGTGCTACTGTAAATAGTATTGTTTTCAATTTCAAATTCTATCTGTTTGTTTTTAGTTTATAGGAAAGCAATTGACTTTTGTATAAACCTTGTATACTGCAATCTTGCTATATCTCTTATTAGTTCCAGAAGTTTTTTCCTTAATTTTTTTGGATTTTCTACATAAACAATCATGCTATTTGTGAACAAATAATTTTGTGTCTTCCTTCCCAGTCTGTATACCCTTTCTTTCCTCACCGTATTAGTATTGTATCCAGTGTGATGTTGAAAAGGAGTGGGGAGATGGAGCATCTTGTCTTGTACCAATGCCCTTCACTGCATCATAGTGCCTTTTAGTATTTTCATTTAGGTAAGCAAGCATTTTATTTAAAAATGTTTATAGCAGACACATCTGTCAAACATCTATTCCCTCTGTAACTATTTCCTGAATTTCTGTTTGGTAATCCATATGGTTCTAGGGACTGTGACTGCACCTCCAGCCCTAGCTATGGAGAAATGAACTGGTAGCCAGTGATTGGTTCAGAAGTAGGCTGTGTTCTACAGTGGCCCAATCAGAGTGGCACCCTGATGCTTTCCCTCCTTCTGTATGGTAAGATATAAGGACGAGAAGCCCAGAGCCTCTGCAGCCACTTTGTCATTATGAGGGAAGTCAGTCTGGGACTGAAGCTCAACACAGAAATAGATTGAACACAAGATATTTGCAGGAAGTAAAGCCAGGGCCCTGATTAGACCATAACCAAATGTTCTCAGTTACATTAGCCATAAATTCCTGTTATTGTTTAAGCCACTTTGAGATTGGTTTTCTACAACTTGTAACGGAAAGCGTAATTGACTGACAATGTTTTTTTTCTCAGTAATACATTTTCCTTACAAATAACTTAGAAAATTCTGAGAAATATAAAGAAGAAAACAAAAAACCATTCATAATTCTGCTACTCAGAATAATTGTTATGAACATTTTGGGGATTCCTTTGAAGAGAAAGTAGAAATTAACATTTTATTATACAAAGCTTTATATCCTGATTTCCCCCCTGAACAGTATATGAAAATTTACATGTCTCTATGCAATCATTAAAACAAAATTTTTGGGGGGGCGCAGGATGGGGAGGAGGGTGTCTAGGGAGGAGAAAGGAGAAACCTCTGTAACAAAAATAAATTAATAAAAATTGAACTATAAAACAAGTAAAATAATTTATGTTTTGTAGATTCCTTTGTAACTGCTCACAATTTAATTTCTAATCACTTGTGTTACATGAAATAGTTTTTAGATTTAGTTTTCATTAAACAGACATTTATTAAGCATGTACTACATGTCCATGATGGGTTCTGGGCCAATGAGCAGAAATCGACACTAGTCCCTGCCGTGTGGGGCTCAGCCTAGCACAGAAGGCAGGCATTAATCAGAAACCCACAAAGAAATGCATTA
This sequence comes from Tadarida brasiliensis, assembly GCA_030848825.1. Lineage (NCBI taxonomy): Eukaryota > Metazoa > Chordata > Mammalia > Chiroptera > Molossidae > Tadarida > Tadarida brasiliensis. The sequence continues at coordinate 27,332,459 of CM061277.1, read as the reverse complement.
TTACACACCATGCGTATGTTAAAGGAAATGATGTGTGTGCTTTTAGAACGGTGTAGAATACATACAGACCTGTGGATAGACAGGAGGGACGGGGTGTCAGTGAAGGGAAAGGCTCCATGCAGAAATGATCCTTGAGTGCATTAGGCAAGGGGGTGTCGGGTAGGGGAGAACCTTCTCTGCAGTGGAAAAAGGCTGGGTAAAGGCCACACGTCGGGAGCACTCAGCACATTTGAGGAACTGGAGGTGACCCACAGTTGGAATACAGGGAGTGAGGGGAGCCCGGAGGGGTGAGGCTGAGAGAGAGCTGGGAGTGAAGTCAATAGAAGGGCAAGGACCAGACCAGGAAGGATCTTCTCTTTACTTTTTAAAATAATTTTTTTCTTTTTGCTCTTGAGACAAATGGGAAGTCATCAGAGAGTTCTTTGGGGCTGATGGCAGAGACCGTGGCTTACAGAGCTCACCTGGGACGAGGATGAGGGGGAGGACACCAGCTGCAGCCGCTACCCAGACGCGGCCTCTGGTTTGGGGGGCCATGGAGCTGGAGAAGTGGAGGAAAAGGAGTTGAGGAAGCACCGTGAACAGAACTTGGTGACAGGTGGAATGTGGACAGCGAGACAGACGTCTTGTTTCTGCCTTTGTGTGCACGGGCGGAGAGTGGGGCTGGAGAGAGGCTCCCACATTCAGCGTGGGTCTGGGAGAGGGTGAGGAGATGGGACAGGTCACATGGAGCGGGCTGTGTGGGCCTGCAGCCCACAGGAAAGGTCCAGGCTAGAGGAACACCCCTGAAAATCACCGAAGACCGATGGACACTCCAGTCGTGGGCAGGGAGGAGACTGACCTTCAAGGAGAATTTGAATGAGATTCAGGAGCACCAGCTTTTCATGGCTGGGTTGGGTGGGCGACCCTCTGAAGTACTTGGCAGGGCAGCAGAGACCGGGGAGAGAGCTGAGCAGAGGCAGTCTCCGCCTCTGGGGGAAGAGAGTGAAGTCACAGATGCGGGGTCATGACAAGTGTCCAGAGCGGTGGAGCTCAGCCGGGGCGGGGCCTGAAAGTGTCCATCACGTTCAGCAGCGTCCGGGCCTTGGACCACCTTGGCAAGAACTATCTCAGCAAAGTGATGGGCAGAAACCTAGTTGCTGTGGTTTAGGTTAGGTTAGGAGATCAGGGAATGGCGACAGGTTTTATGAAAACTTGTAGGAATTTGCTGAGAAGGGAGCAGAGAATCAGTCCTAACGTAGTTCTCCAGCTTGTCTGTACACTAGAATCATGTGAAAGGTTTAAAAAAGCCCAGTGCGACGGCCATGCTCCAGACCAATGCACTCGGACTCTCTGGGAGTCGTGCCCGAGCTCAGAGTTGACAAAGCTCCCAGTGAGTCTAACGCACATCCAAATCTGACAGCCGCCTGATTAGAAGGAGTTGTAGGGTTGGTAATACATACAAATATATTTTAAGGATTGCAGAGACTTGAACGTCCTTAATTGTTGGGGAGGGGGAGGTCTAGGTGGGAAGGAGGAGAAGGCACAATTGGTTGTGGACCATCCTGACCTGCAGGAGAGAAAGTCCTCAGAAAGCAATGGCTTAGAAGGAACGCACAGTGCTTTTAACTGCGCTGTTGGTTACCTTGACCATCAAAACATATATATTTTAATCTACATCTCTTTAATAATCTAAAGTCAAGAGTCAAGTTGCTTTTTTTTTTTTTTTTTTATCCTCACCTGAGGACATTTTTTCATTTTTTGTTCAGATAGAGTGGGAGGGAGAGAGAGGAAGAGAAACATCGACATGAAAGGGACACATTGAGTGGCTGCCACCCACACGACCCCACCAGGGCCGGGGACAAACTGCAACCAAGGTACATGCCCTTAGCGGGAACCGAACCCAGGTCTCTCTGGACCGCAGGCCGACGCTCTAACCGCTGAGTCAAACCGGCCAGGGCTCAAGTTGCTTTTTGATGCATTTCCTCCATCAGTCAGGCCTTAGCTAAACTCCCGGTGTCTGGCAGTTCTTCATCGTGCTTGCTGGATTGGCATGAGAGCATCGCTCTACCCTCTGCAGCTGACTCTACTCCATCAGGCTGAGCATGGAGGCCACAGGAAAACCCGTACGCCCAGCTCCGTGGCCACGGGCCTCTCCTGGCTTCTGTCGGTCCACACTCCTTTACTGAGCTCTCCTTCCCACGCCACACCTCGCAGGAAGCAATCAATGCGCCGGCTTGGGTTCCCTGCACCCAGGTTCGGTCCCTGTTATCCCGGGATCTGCAGTCTAATCGGGGAAGCAGGCACGGATGCGAGTGTGAGAGAGGGATGGGGAAAGGGCGTGGCTGGAAGGAGAGCCGGCTGGCTGCCCCACCCGCGCGACCTGGCAGCCCGAAGAGCAGGCTGACCCCACCCACTGCTTTGGTCACCGAGTTCTGCTAGAATTGTAGTCAGGGGTGAGTCCTCTCAGGTTCTGTCAGTCGTCTTCATTTTGGATATTGTGCATTACTGTGTTTTTTCATCTTAATAAGAATGTTCAACGGGAGGCTGGCAGAGTCTTAATTGGAGGACTTAAATAGAGGCCAGATACCATTTCTTACCTTTATTTTATTTTATTTTTTAAAATATTTTTTCCCTTTATTGATTTTAGAGAGAGAGAGAGGAAGGAAGAGAGAGACAGAGAGAGAGAGAGAGAGAGAGAGAGAGAGAGAGAGAAACATCGATGAGAGAGAACATCGATTGGCTGCCTCCTGCATGCCCCCACTGGGAATTTAACCCACAACCCGGGCATGTGCCCTGACCGGGAATCGAACCAGCGACCTCTTGGTGCATGGGTCAACGCTCAACCACTGAGCCACACCGGCTCAGCCTTTATTTTAAAATGTAAGGGGTGGTACCACAGAAATAAACCTTAATGAAGACAGGTGAGAGGCTTTGGGAAAGGTAAGGGGATGGTGAGAATCAGCCTAATGCTCTGAGGGTCGTGCAGCCCCCAGCAGGGGATAAACGTTCCTTTTCGCTGAATTCTAAGGGACTCTTACAGCCCTGGACTCTCTCACCTCTTGGCCTGCATGGATCTCTCCTCTCTTAGGGGGTCTGGGATCTCCTTCATCTTCTAAAACTACTCCTTTGCCTCTCGTAGTGTGTTTCAAATGTGCTTAAAAATTAGTACTGCAGAGTCCAATTATGTGGAAAGAAGTTAGAGGAGAGGGTCCTGGCCGGTTGAGACTTTTGGGTGTGACCCTAAAAGACAGATGGGTGCCCACAGGACATTACATAGACTCCTGGCCCCTGATAGAAACACCGTGGGCCAACAGAAGGGAAGAGCTTGGAGGTCTCGCCAGTAGCACATTGTGTATTTGGAAATCAGTGGTTAGTTATTCCATTCATTTAATATTAGCTGATATTTACTGAGACCTACCCTATGTCAGGCACGGAAATAGGCGTTGGGGATGTAACAGCGCACAGGACAAATTCTCTGCCCTTATGGGTGGAGATAGACAAGTAACGAGAAATTTTATGGGCTGAGACCTGAAATTGAGGTAAGTTCATGGAACTAGGAGAGAGCGAAGGAGGGAATGATTGAACTCATCTCAGAAGATCAAGGAAGACTTCCTAAAGAAAGTGATGCATCAAAGCTACAAAAAAAAAAAAGAAAGAAAGAAAGAAAGAAAGAAAGAAAGAAAGAAAGAAAGAAAGAAAGAAAAGAAAGAAAGAAAGAAAGAAAGAAAGAAAAAGGACATAAATAAGAGGGCCAATATAAAAACCCTGTCTAGTATAGAAGAGTATACTCCCGAGTTGCAGGAAGACCTAAGTCTGCACGGTTGAGGGGCACCAAGATGCAGTCAAGTTTCCCTTTAAAAGTGCACATGTGAGCAGCACAGCTTCTGGCCAGACCACGTGTGCGGGGGCCCAGCTTGGTCACTTAAAGGCTGTCTGAGTCTAGGCCATGGACTTGACCTCTCAACCTCAGTTTTCTTACCTGTAAAATGGAAACGATGATATTTACCTCGAAATGTTGTTGCGAGGATTAAATGAGCTCCTCTGTGGAAGGTGTTCAGAGCGGTGCCCAGCATTAGCAAGTCTTCAATAAATATTGGGGGCTGTCAAGCACTTCTTGTAACGACATCGCTGGAACGTTCAGACGGAAAGAGCACGTCACACACAAAGGGGGAGCTCTGAGACCGGCACCCCACTTCCTCTCGGCAGCAGTGCACGTCAGGACATGGCCAAACAACCCAACAACCAGCGGATCTAAACAGAAACCAAATGGGCTACCAGGGGCCCGTCTGGAAACGGGTAGTAAGTGATAAATCGCACACTTAAAACAAAGCTACAGACCACGTAGACTGGGAGGGAAATTTCAATCATGTCCTAGAATGAAACAGTTTTAACAAAATGAGCTGGTGAAACGGGGAAGGGAAAACACTGCCGTGATCACTTCTATTATGAAGCAGAGCCAGTGTTTTATTCAGTTCAACAAATGTTAATGGAATATCTACCGTGGGCCGGGGTGACCGAGGGTGAATGCACGTCCACCACGTGTCAGGGTCGTGCTTAGCTGTGGATGTCAGAGTAAGCCAGACCTGGCCTCTGCCTGATTTGGGATGTAGTCAGGGATTCAGAGAAGTCATCAGGTGCTTATAGAGGGTTTATTTCATAACATGATCCTGGAAGCTGTGGGAGCATACGGGAGGGGTCCCTTCCCCAGCCCTGGGCAGTCAGAAATGTTTTCCTAAAAAATGTGAAACTGAAGCTGCGATAGAGACCCTTTCTGCCCAGAGAGGAAAGTGAGGAATCAAGATTCATTCAGGTTATAGCGGCGTCAGATGTGTTTACTCGAAACATTAGCTACTTAAGGAAAAGACATTGGGGTGCTGCTTAAATATCTAGATAGTTGTCCCCGCACCCCTCTTTGTGGCAACAACAGTGGCAGCTGCCAAGACCATCGCCTCGGGGTCCCGCTCGGGAGGTCCCACGCGGTGCCCGGAGGATCCTTTGCTGTGCTGTTGTCTGGCTGGTGCCCAACCAAGCGCCATCCCTGGGCTGAGAGCACTGCTCTGTCTCTGACACACTCCTTCCCCCTCCAGGCGAGCTTGCCGTCCAGCAGACCCGACATGTCCTGTGAGGACGTGCGGCTCACGGAGGAAGCGTGCTCACAGGAGAGTCAGATTGCACCGAACACTCCCCGAGGAGCGCTTTTTCCTCCTTTTCTTTCCCTGCTTCCTTCCTTCTTTTTCCTTATCTCCTTGCTCCATTCCCACTCACTCCAAAGCCTCGGACTTCCTCTGTAGGTTCCGAACGAGGTTCCAGAGACCTTGAGGTCCAGGCCCCAGGAGGCAGGGCCCCTCGGGGCCCATGTCTGCTTTGTAGACAGCAGTGGCTGTGTTGCGAGCATACAAGCAGCAGAAAATCTGCAGGGGATCAGAAAGCCCCGAAGTCTCCCTCCTGCCCGCAGACATTCCCCCAGCAGAGGAACGGACAGTTCACACCCTGCGCTCACTGGGGTCAAGGCACGAAGACTGCTGGCGTTTCAGAGAGGAAGCGAGAGGACGCAAATACTGGTCTCTGACACCACAGTATGGATTAGCCCTGGCCCCTGGAGGCATGGCACCCAAACGTGATTTTTATAGGAGCTGATGTATCTGGAGATCGGGGTTATACCTGAGGAACAGAGGCGTACGGCACGGAAGAGGGTCCCTGCTGGCATACACTTTGAGCATCTGGAAATGGAACCAACCCCGCTTTCTCTGTGTGTCTGTCTCTCTCCCTCTCTCCTAATCTCCTCGCGCACTCAGCTATTCACTGAGCAAGAATGGTGAGTGCCCACCACAGCCAGGCAGAGCCGTTTCTACGTCCTGGGCATTCAAGGGTGAGCACTGCCCAGGAGGAGCCCAGGGAGTGGGAGGGGCAGAGCAGACAGGTCACCCTGCTGTACAGTTAAATAGTACCATGAGCCCTGGCCGGGTGGCTCAGTTGGTGGAGCTTTGTCTCGTACACCAAAGGGTTACAGGTTCTATCCCTGGTCAGGGCACATACGGGAGGCAACAGATTGATGTTTCTCTCTCACATCGATGTTTTTCTCTTTCCCTTCCTCTCTCTCTAAAATCAATGAAAAAATACATCCTTCGGTGAAGATATAAAAAAAAAAAAGTATTATGAGAGCTGGAGACACAGCCCAGAACGTTTGAAGGAGAACTGGAAGGTGAACAAAGGTTTTCCAGGAGGACTCAGTGGGGGAGGGGAAAGCAGCTCATTCGGTGCGGCTTGTGTGAGGCAGTGGAGGGAGAGGCGGCAGGAGAAGGCTCTGGGTGCCACGCAGGGTCCAGTCACTGTCCTAGCTGCTGCCAGGTTAAAGCAGAAAGCAGAGATGGCATCTCGGTAAACACGTCCATTGTACAGAAATCAGATCGACTGATGCTCATAGTTTTCTTACAGAAAATGTTCCTTTAAGCTGGGTACCCTGAGAGACGTGGGAATGAAACCCCACATCCAATCATTCGGGTTTTATTTTTCTTGGATTTTCCTGTGTGGCTTTTGACAGTGCTGGAACGAGCCTGCCTTCCCTGTGGACTGGCTGCACCAGTCCTCGCCTCCTCTGGATTCGTCCTTTTGCAGGAGAGAAGGAAAGGAAGTGGAAAGATCCCCCCTGCCCAGTGGCCAGCGCTGGGGGAGGGGTGCTGCCGTGGACACCCAGATTCCTCTGTGGTGGCCAGTTCTTAGTGGTTCCATTTCCCTTAAGGCACCATAAACTTTTTTTTATAATTTGACTTTGTTATTTTATTTTTGACAGAATTACAGATGTCTCTCAATTTTCCCCCTCTTTATTCCCCTCCCCCCAGCCCTTGGCCCACCCCAGGCCTTCAACACACTATTGTCTGTATCCATGGGCAATGCATATATGTATACAAGTTCTTTGGTTAATCTCTCCCCGTCTCCCCACTCCCCCCTGAGATCTGTCACGCTGTTCCATGCCTCTGGACCTGTTCTGTTTGTCAGTTCATTAGAGTCTGTCTATAAATGAGATCATGTGATATTTGTCTTTCTCTGACAGGCTTATTTCACTCAGCATAATACTCTCCAGGTCTGTCCATGCTGTTGCGAAGGGTAAGAAATCCTTCTTTTTTACAGCTGCATAGTATTCCATTGTGTCAATATACCACATCTTTTTTGTCCACTCATCTACTGATGGGCACTTGGGCTGTTTCCAGATCCTAGCTGTTGTAAATAGTGCTGCTATGAAGATAAGGGTGCATATATTCTTTCTGATTGGTGTTTTGGGCTTCTTAGGATATATTCCTAGAAGTGGGATCACTGGGTCAAACAGAGACACCGTAGACGTTTTACAGGAGAACTCTGAGGGGTTGTTGTGGGAGGCAAAGGGCGTGGGAAGATGACTCAAGCGCTCCAGGTTCCTGAGTTTGCACGTGGCCCTGCTTCCTCGGGGCACGGTCCTCTGCAAAGCCCCTGTTAAGGCTAGAGGTGATGGGAAAACAGTGTAGAGGGAAGGGAAGGGGAAGAAGCAAATGTATTTCTGGTCAGCGGCTCCTGTTGCTTTTGGCACTTCCAGAGCGAGGTTTTCAAGATGCCTGTGTCATCACAGATGGACAGGAAGGTCAAGGAGACACTCGGGACAGGTGGGAAGAAAGGAAAAGGAAGGGGAGGCGGCTTAGACAAGGCTTCAAGGCCTTTCTGAAGGACCGCCTTTTCACACGGCTGGGTGGAGCACTTGGACGCTGCAGGCTGAGTATGTGGCCAGCAGGCGGCGCTCTCAGTGCAGAGGAGGCCAGAGCTGCTCCCCTGAAGTCCTACAAAGGTGCCCTAGGGTTGACTTGCCAAACTAAAACTTCAGAAACTAAGGACCCTAAATGCATTATGTCTGGCTCGTGGAAGGTGTCCACAGAAGCTTGTTATTGGGGCTAGGAGTAGGTTCTAGAGCCCCAGATGGTGGTGGTGCAGGTTCTCACAGTGCCCACCATTTGTGGACAGGAAGGACAACGCGTGTCCACGGGAGTCACAGCTCCTTTCCAGGCAGAAGCAGGTGTGTTTGTACCATGCTGATTCTGTCCACCAGGGTCTGTTCCGTCGTCTTTCGTGTCTGTTTCTAAAACACTGCCAGTGTTGTCTGCAAGTTCCAAGACTGGGCAGCGTGTTAGTTTCATTCCTTCTGCACTGTGGAGTGGGGGGTCATTCCTGCAGGGGACAGGCAGCGATGACCCCACCGAGAGGGAGTGCTCCTGTGTTCTGCACCCTGGGCACCTGGCTTGCCCAGTCCCTGCCCTGGCCCCTCACTGCTGCTCCCAACAAGGAGATAGCTCATCTGAGACAGATTCTAGGAGGCAGAGCCGATGGAAAATGGGAGGACATTACCTGGGGAACCGAGGCAGCTGAGACAGCTTTTTGTTTTTGCTTTCCCAAGACCAGGCCTAATTCTGTCCTGGATCCTAGGTCAGTTTTGGCTCAAAAATAATTTGGATCAAAGCTCAGGTATTCGAGGTCAGTGACATTCAACCATGCTGTGTAGCCCTGTGACACTGGGTCATCGAGAGAAGGCACCCCTCCCCCCACCCCACTGCCAATTTCCTTTCTTTCTTGCCCCTCAACCTTCTGCTTCTCTGCTTCACCGGCCCCTCTCCCCAAGCCTTGCATCATAGTCCCAGGAATCCTTGGTCCAACTTTTCATCATCCTTTGCCATTTTCTATGGGGTTAAAACCCCCCTGTAATTTCACAAATAACATTCCAGAGTCCTGACTGAGCTAGAACGCAGAGCCTCCCATCAGGTTTTCCACTCGTTTTTGGTCAGCTCCTCCTTCCAGGACCCTCACTGCCTGGTTCCGACCATCCCCTCACTCCAGCTCCCTTGAGCGATTTCAGTCCCTGATTCTCCCAGCTGTCCCACTGCCATTTTGCAGAAGAAAAGCGAGACTCAGCTGGTCCTTCCATGTGCGCACTGGCTCCTGACATACTTCCCACACCTTGCTTCTCCTCCGCTGCCTGTCCCCAGGCTCACTCGGAGCGTGGGCTGTCATTCCACTCTGCCTGACCCATGGCCCTGTCTCCATCTGTGCCGTCCCAGAGTCACTCTCCTCTCCTGTGTCTTAACCTTGCTCTCTCTGTTGCTTGCTCCCCTCAGCTTACGAATGTATGAAATTCCCTCCCATCCTTAGACCCCTCTCACAAGTATACGCCCACTCCCAGGACCATCACATTTCTCTTCCTCTTTTCACGCTCACGTCCCCAGCTGTCTCCCTTCCTTCTCCGGACATGTATTCCTCGCCCCAGTCCGAACTGTGTCTTGCCCCAGTGGGCACAGTCTTGAACTGTGTCCAAGAGCACCTAAGGGGACGTTATTTGTCAGCTGTGAACTGAGGCTCGGGAAGTTCATCAGTCAGTAAACGGGAAGCTGGAATTCCGAGTAGGTTTCATTTGTTCTCATTTCTGTGTGTTTCCCAGGACTCGATGCTGCTGGGAGGGGCTGACGGCGTAACTCAGATGCCTCGCTGGAGGTCACCTAGAAAAGCAGACTTTTGGAGTGGGTGGGTGGTGGTTGTGGGGGGAGTGGAGTTAGACGCAAGGAGGCTAGTTAGAATGGGACTCTGGTAATTTCTTTTTTATCCTCATCCAAATATATTTTTTCCATTGATATTTAGATACAGTGGAAGGGATGGAGCGGAGGGTGGGGATTGGGAGAGAGAGGAACATCAATGTGAGAAAGACACATTGATTGGTTGTCTCCTGCACGTGGCCCAGCTGGGGCTGGGGATTGAACATGCAACCCAGGTACATGCCCTGGAATTGAACCCGTGGCCCTTGGGTGCGTGGGCAAACGCTCTACCCACAGAGCCACACCGGCCAGGGCCTGGTAATTTCTTCTCACTCCTCTCCATACTCACTCCCACTCCCCTTAGTAAAACACACAGACCCACATGTGTCATGCTTACTATGCATCTCAGCCGCCTAGCAGAACCCGTCATAAGCACCCAACGATTGTTTGCTAAGTGGATGGAAGACCAGGCGGGAGACAGGAGAATGCCGACAATATTTGTTTCCTGCCCACTGGGTTTGCATGTGCACAGGTGTGCTTCCTCTCAAAGGCAGTCCCCTTGTTACCCAACTCGCCCTTTGTCCCTGTGCCGCTCCAACCCCAGGTCAGGCGTGTATCCTGGAGGAGTTTTAGTTTCTCTTGTAAATCGTCATCATCCTCTAAAAATCAAAGAGGCCTTGGTTACCTGTAAGACAAATTGCTAACCCTCAGTGTGGCACCCAGGGCCTTCCATACCCCCTCACCCTTCCTTTCCAGCCTTGGCTCCCACCCTTCCCACTGCATGCCCATCCCCAGAAAACTCCCAGCACCCATTGTGCCAGGGCTCCCTCCCCCAGGCTTCTGTGGCTTTGCCCACTCTACTCTGCCCCCCAGCTCTTTCTCTGTTCTGTTTGGTGGAATGTCTTCTTTACTAGCTCACATAACTCCTGTGTGTTGCCCTCTGGCAAAGACCCCCACCCACGTGTGGTCACGTGTGCCCGGCTCTCTCTGGCCGGGGCTCTGGGTGTCTCATGGAAACTCAGAGCCCCACCCACCGGCTCCCCGCACAGAGCTGGCTGAATGGCGCGGTGGTCCAAGGAGTGCACACGAGGGACAGAGCGCTGCTCTGACTTGCCCAGGCCCTGAGGGGTGGGTTTGGGCCTCTGCCTGTTCCCCAGCATCTCCTGTGAGATCTCCGCAGCTGGCTGCATTGCACCACCGCCGTTTCAGCAGAAGGGGTCTCTCTAGGCGCAGAACACAAGTTCCCAAGGCTGCAGCCAAGGGAAGCTGCTGAGAGGCATCTTCCAGAGAGACAAGAACCAGACTTCCTTGACAGTTCGGCTTATGCTCATTAACTGCTACACCGAGGGGAACTCAGCACCTCTCCTTTCTCAAAAGAAATGCCCCCCCAATGTGGCCCCTCTCTGGAAGGAATGTTTCAAGATCCCCTTCCCCACAGAAGACTGTTTCTTGCCTCCACCCTCCCACTCTTAAACTCACCTGTCCTTTCCTTTATAATAAAGTATGCAGAGAAAGTGTTTCTCTTTATGACAAAATGTGACACGTGTAATTGGAAAGTTTTCCCTGAACTGAACTTTTCTCCTATTGTCACAGGTTAATATCCACAATAAGAATACTAAGAAGTGCCCTGGACAGGTAGCTCAGCTGGTTAGAGCATTGCCTCAATACACCAAGGTTGTGGGTCCTGTCCCCGGTCAGGGCACATACAAGAATCAACCAATGAATGCATAAATAAATCGGTGTTTCTCTCTCTAAAAAAAAATAAATTAAAAAATTAAGTGTAAAAAAATACTAAGAATTTATAGTAAGAGTTCATTGAATTTTTTAATTTATACATAATTTTTTTAAAATGTGGCAAGTCAATTGTCCACATGCTATTTACTGATGTCTTTACTCATTAATTTGACACTTCATTTTCATATTTTATTTTCCCACGAGAAGCTAGCACCTCACATTTGTCAGATGGCTATTATCAAAAAGACGGAAGACAGCGATTGTTGGGAAGGGTGTGGAGAAAGGGAGCCCTGTACACCCCTGGCGGGGATGCCACACGGTGCAGGCTCTGGAAAAACAATCTGGGCTGCTTCAGAAACTTAAAATGGAACCATCATAGCCTCCAGCAACCCCACGTCTGGGCATTCGGCCAGAAGGATTGCCCTCGGGATGGTGGAAAGATAGCCGCACTCCCGTGTTCATTGCAGCGTTAGTCACTGTCGCGTAGACGTGCCGAGCATCTCAAGGTCCATCAGCGGAGGAGCGAACGAAGAAACTGCGGTGAAACACACGGTGGAATATTACTTAGGCCGAAAAGGGAAATTCTGTGATATGTGACAGCATGAAAAACCAGAAGACGTTATGCTTAGTGAAGTGAGCCTGTCCCCCCACGTATGGGAACGTCACGGCTACGTCACTTTGGATTCTCTCTCCCACCCAAGAGCGGGAAGCGCGCTCAGCCCGGCTCACTGGCGCCCCCACTGGACACTATGTGGGTCTTCCTTCTCACGTCGTGGCGAGTCGAGTGTGGCAGAGAACACAAGCGCTGTACTCGAGAGCCTCTGGACCACCCTCCGCCTGCAAGCCTGTCCCTGTCCACCCTGTAGACTCCCAACCAGCCTTCCCCTTGAGACACCCCAAGAAGCCCAGCAAGGGCAGAGCTGAGGGGAGACCCCAAGGCTCTCCGCTTTCAGGCCTGCAGTCCGTGATGTTCCATGTCTTTCTCGATGGTCAACAGAAAGGATTTACAGGCATCCTTAAGGATCACCAACCACTTCTATTCATCAGCGAGGAAATGTCCTGATCGGTGAAGTGATTGGTTTGTCTATCTAGTACATTTAATGAGACTCATTTTTTTTAAAATTATTTTTTATCTTTACTGTTGAAAGTATTACACATGTTCCCCCCCTTTCCCCCCATCGACCCTCTTCTCCCCGAATGAGACTTTTAAGTTAGCATAAAATGTATATACTAGAAAGTGCCTGGGAGGGCATTTCCATGGACCCATTTTCCAGATGAGGAAACCGAGGCACAGAGAAAATAAAATGTTTTGCCTATGCTCACGCACATGGAAGTGGCCGACCAAGAATGGGAACCTAATAGTAACTACGGTTTATTGAGCATTAATTCTGCGCCAAGCTCACATTTAGGCAGTTGACGTATTTCTTCCATGGTCTCCATGGCCAGCTGGGTAAGTATCGGAGGTAGTGTGATGTGTGATTGAGGCCAGGCTCCTGACCACACCACGAAAGTTCAAACCTGGTCCTGCTAATTATCAGCTGCGGAGGTTTCGGACTCACCTGGGCCTCAGTTTTCTCCTTTGTACAAAGTGGATAATAATAGCACATAAATCAGAGAGTTTTTGTGAGGATTAAATGGGTTAGCACCTGCTAAGCATATAAAGTAGAGCCTGTCACATAGTAAGAAAAAAAAAAAAAAGTTACCTTGTATTATATATTATACAGAAAGGGGAACTGAGTCAGAGAGGTTCAGTAGCTCATCTGTGTTGGAATTCAGTCCAAAGCCTGTTTTATGCCAAAGCCCAATCTCGTCAACTACGTGGGCACGTGCATAAACAGCTTGCTGGTGTCGGAGCTGGGAGTCGTGGGGTTCCTTGGCTTTGCTGGCTGTGCCTCTGGGCCTCTGCTGCTCAGAGTCCCTGGGTCCTCACCTTTTCCTATTTTGCTGCACTCCTCCTTGTTGGCCTTCAGGGGGCACCATTGAGCTGCACTCGCCAAGTTCCAGGCCAAAGGACCCCGTCAGCACAATTGGAAATTACACACGATGAAAAGAAAAGACAAACTGGAAGGCTGAAATCCAAACTGCTAAGACTTTTATCTTGAATGACAAAACAGCCCGTAAAAAACAAATCTGCTGCCCTGCAGGAATGAGAAGGCTTCTCAGAAGTCAAGGTTATTTCGACGCGTGTTGTTTCTTTGCTCCGTGCACTTTTAAAAGAAAGCTGTATAGCTACATTCACGCACACGCACACACTCACACACATTCACACACACAACGCTCGGCACAGCACCCGTGTCAGACGCTGCAGCCTTCACCTTGTCAGGGACCGTATGTCCACCTATGGAATAAAAAAAAATGTTTGACTCTGATGAATGCTGTCAGGAAAGTAACTCATCAGAAAGAATGGAAGCCCTGGGAAATAATTGGGACCAATCTTCCTTTGCTTATTTGCCAGAACTCAGGTTCCAATCTGGGCGGCTTCCCTGGAACCTTTCAGCAGGAAAGGCACAGTGTCCCAGTGCTTGGAAGGCCAATGGTGCCCCTCTGGGGCATTGCCACATCCATTTCCCTGCTCCCTGGCCTGACCTCGTGATGCCATCCTCTGCCATCAGCCTCCCGTGGACACGGCCTGTGCTCCTAGAGAACTGTCAAGACCCCATGGTGTTTTCCTCCCATAAATGGTGACACTCATGTGGGCGCTATTTTTCTCTCTCCCTCCTCTCAGACGTAAGCCAGGTGTGGAAGGGAGATGCCCAGCTAGCTCTAAAGAAAACACTTCCAGTCCCGCTGCTTCTGGAAGTCACTTGCAAAGCATCTCGAAGTGGAGGCACCTTCGAGTACCCTTTCGTCCCCTCCAGCAATCTCTGGTGACCATCCCCTGCCCTGCAGAGCGCAGAGGGGAAGCTTAAATGTCACACAGCTGCTAGAGGGGCTTTGTGGAGGCTCTAGCTCTCTGGACTTAAATCCAGGGCTCTTTCAATGACCAGACCCTCGACTTTTGCTGAGCAGCAGCCCGGGCAGAAGATGGAGGTCGCTCAGCATCAATGGTCATCTCTCGTCCCCTTCTGCAGGATCTCCCAGAGTGTGCTGGTAAGACCATCCTTGCTGTGCACTCCCCTCCCTGCCCAGCTCATGCCACCCCTTGCTCTCCAAATTCATCTTCACCAAAAAGGCCCTTACTTCCAGCAGAATGATCAGGGCCAGTCTGGTGGAATCTCAGGTGCACTCCGAAGGCCTGTCCAGATCCCCCCGAGACCCCATTCTGGCCCTAGCCTTCCTGGCTTGACGGTCACCGTCCACCTCCCGCAGCCCTGGCCTGGAGTCTTTTGCTCTGCAAAATGCAAACACCTGCCTTAGGGAGGGCCAAGATGGTCCCTAAGGTTTGCATGTGATCTCGTGTACAGCTCCTTTTTTTGCTGAAAAAAATGAGGTGTAGGAAGCAGAAGGGTTGGGGGCCAAGACAAAGAAGGGCCCAGGTGCTGCCTTTCAGGGTAGACCTGGTCCTGAGAAAATGGGTGCTGAGGTCACCCTCAATGCAATGAAGTGTGTTCAGAAACAGGGTGTTGATGCTGGTTCCAAAACAAGCCCTCGCCCTCGCACCTACCCACCCACGAAAGCAGGTCTCGGCGGAGGGAGGCGAAGGCCTGAGCTGATGGCGGTTCCGCACCTCAGCAGCACCTGGATGCCATCGGCGTGGGCTGACAGGGCGGGCTGTTTTCTGCCACATCGCGTGGGTAACCATTAAACACGCCTTGGTAAGGCTGAGCCATCACTCAGCTCCAGGAAACACCTCTCTCTCTTCTCAGAAGGGACAGGAGTGGAAATGGAGCTTTCCTTAAAGAGGGTTTTAAGCAAAAAGAAATCTAACCCATCTTTTTTGAAATACACAGAGGTGTAGTTAACAGTTTACAAGCTTTGGCTGGGGTTTTCCTCTTTCGTTTGTGTGACTTGTCTTTGGTCCTCGTCGTTAAGGAGAAATTTCACACCTCCTTCTGAGTCTGTCGTTGTGTTGAACGCTGAGTTAGACCTTACATTCGGTTCAGCTTGGGAGCCTTTTCAGGCTCTCAGCCAATGCAGTTTCAGGACTGACGTGCTGGAGAATCTTCCAGAGGCAACTACCCCGGCCTTCCATTAGGAACCCTGATTCAGAAAGCGTGCCCCTCTGGTGGCGGAGGTGTGACCATGTGGGAGATATCTGAGCAGTGCCCAGGGTCACTGGGCAACCCAAACACATCCAGCCCAGCCAGAGGTAGCCTGGTGTATTTTTTCCCCCAGGCAGGAGACAGCTGGATTCTAACTTACTGCAAACAGGTCACATTTGGTGACTCGGAGCACAGAGGAGGCGTTACAATGCCAAGCGGCACTCTTTCCTCATCACTGTCCCTGTTTCTTCCCTCAGTGCTCAGCTGGGTGGTCCTGATAAGAGCTCAGCACTGAGTTGGTCACTTCCAGTCTGCATAGGACCCTGGCTTCAGGCTCATTGTAGGGTGCAGGAGTTGGGGGAGGTGGAAGAAGGGGAACAGTCTCCTGGAGGTTAAGGGCAGCCTCCCCATCATTTGTCTCTTCTCTGCTTTTCCTTCCCACTGTTCCCACCTGGGTGGCTTGTTCTGTTAATCCTGGCCCCCCGTGGGCGATAAAGCCCCTCCCCCAACATTTTCAATGAATGGGGAGGACTGGGAACTGCTCCTGCTTTGCGGGACACCAGCGAAGACTTAGTAAAATTAGCTAGAAAGGCGGGTTTTCGCTGATCGCTGGGATGAGCAGGAACTAATCGGGCTGGCCTTGTGGACCGGCATCCCCAGATCCCAGCAGCAGCAGCCACAGCAGCGGCTGGGGTGGGAGAGGCAGCGGGGTGGGGGTGGGGCTGGCACGCCCCACTCCTCTGCAGCTCCTTCTGTTGCCTCGGCTGAATTAAAGCCTTGGCAACCAACCCCACCCGCTTCACAACAATTCATGGTATCTAATTGCTCTTTTCCCTTTCATTTTATTTAGCAACTGGGCTCAGCCCAGGAAACTCTGGCTTCCAGTCCTTGAGTGTTTTGACTCAGGGACCGTAAGCTGTCTGATTTCTTGGACAAACACCATCTTGAGGAATTTTTCTCTTTACACAATGGCCGGGCTCTGTGAATGTCGTGGTTCCCCATTCAGGCCCTGGTTGTTGTTTTTTATTTTTTTTCTCCCCTTCCTACAGACGTCAATCTGCTTAAAATAAATATTCCCTTTGGTTTTGGGGGCCCTTCCTTTGGATTACTCACCTTTATCTTTGGGATTAGAAGGCAGCTGGGAAGCAGAGATAGGCTTCACGGTAACACAGGGGACCACGTTCAGAAATCCCACTCACAGTTTAGATTTTGTGACCCTGGAGTTCATGGCTGCTTTGAAGATTTTTCTCCTTTGTCGTGGGGGCCATCCACCTATTTGATGTTCCCACCTGGAGGGGCTACTAACTCCCTGCTGCAACCTTGCCTCCCCGTGACCCCCACCCCCAGCCACCTGGGCCATCTTTCGGAAGCAAATCTAGTCATGGGTGCCCCATTCCCCCTGCTGGAACCTTCTGAGGACTCAGATGAAGTCCCACTGCTCAGCCAGGCACACTGAGCCTTCATGACACAGCCCACCGGTCTCGTTTCTCACCACCTCCCCAGGCACCCATGGTGCAGGCCAGCCGGACACCAGGCCCGTCACCTTGCTGCCTCGGCAGGTGTGATTCCTTCCGCCTAAGATGCCTTTTCCCTTCCTGGTTGGATGTCCACTTCTCCTCCTTGTCCATAAAGACCTATTTCAAATGTGACTGCAGGAGGCCTTCGGTGCAGACAGAAGCCCCTCCAGGGACCTCCTCCAGGGACTCAGGGATGCTGTGCTCGCAGCTCTCCCGTCCACCCCGTGGCTGCTGGCCCGCTGCTGTCATTCTCATTGCAATCCAAGTAGGCTGCTGACTCCTCTGCATTCTTCTTTTTCTTCTTCTCCTTCTTCTTTGTCTTCCTCTTCATCTTTTCCTCCTTTTTTTTAAAAAAAAAACAACACTTTTTTTTTTCTTTATTGATTAGAGAGAGAGAGAGAGGAAGGGAGAGAGAGAGAGAAACATTGATGAAAGAGAACATCTATTGGCCACCTCCTGCATGCCTCCTACTGGGGATTGGGTCCACAACCTGGGCATGTGCCCTGACCAGGAATCGAACCGGCGACCTCTTGGTGCATGGGTCAACGCTCAAATACTGAGCCACACCAGCTGGGTCCTTCTTCTTCTTTTTTGGTAGCTAATAATATTACCTTTGAAACCTCTGCTGAGTCTCATAGGGTACCTGGCATTCTACCAAGACAGTAAAAGGTTTACATGCTAATTTTTGCATGATCAAATGTCTGCAGTGCCTAGAGACCTGCCGGGCACCTTATATTTGCGATCTCACTTAGATATCACACTGCCTGTGCTTTCCATGTCGTCTTCTCATTTTCACACGGGATAGACTGGGACTACATTTAAATTACTTTTTCAAGGTCACGCTGTTAGCAGATGGTATAATTCATACTCAGGTCTCTCTGACCCCAAAGCATGGGCTTTTTGGGACTGCCCCTTAGCAACTGCAGTGACTCCTGCGTGAAAACCTGGAGGTGAGGCTGCTAGGACCTGGGCCCAGGTCTGGCTCTCCCGGAGGCTCACTTGGGCTCTCCACCTTTCTGGCTCTGAGCTTGGGTGTGAGATGGAATGCAGTCCTCAGGATGGGTGCTAAGGGCAGCAGGCTCATAATAAATTGTCTGCTACTGTCAGGCATTACGAAAGTGAGATCATGAGGACGTCTGCAGTCGCCCCACTGGCATTTCCTATCCTACTCCAAACTGATTGTACTTTCCTGGTCAAAGGATCCTCCCTGGGGAAGTTGGCTGCAGTTGGTCTGGGTTGCTGGGCAGATTTTGGTGTAGGAATGCATAGAGACAACGTGGAGACCAGGTAACGCTGAGTGTGGACAGGGAAAGTTACTAGAGTGTTAGAGGAACAGGGGAGTCGGGTGGGGGAAGGGACTGTGGCGGATACACAGAGCAATCTGGAGCAGAAGAGCCGCAGGCAGGGGGCGCTGCAGGAGGACCCTGCCGAGGGTCCCGGGGTGTGTGTGTTCTTGGTACTTACTCAGCAGAACTCGTTGTGGGGCCTCCTGCCCTCTAGTCTCTTGTTCTTTATTCCTCCCCTTCCTTTCAGAGATGGAATCAGTCATGCATGTTTATTAGAGCGCCTGGGATATACGAGGCCTGGAGAGGCACAGCATCGCAAGGCGCGGGCCCTGTTCTCAGCACCTTAGGCTGGGAAGGCAGAACAAAGCAATTGCACGGGACTCACCCGCGAACCACTATTCATCGAATGCTTTACTATATTTCAGGGGTGAGGCGGGGGAAACCCAACTGGCAAACAATATGTCGGGTGGTGACAGTTGCTGTTCTTCAGAGAAACGAGGCAAGGTAGAGAGCTAGCAGGACAGAGATGGAGGGCGTGTGACGTTTCCCCGGCACGGCCAGCACAACCTCACTGCCCGGGGAGGGGGATGCGCCCCACCCTCTGCCAGATGCGGCTGGCCCCTCTAGCGGCCCCCACGGCCGACGCTGGACTCTGTTGTGGGCGATTTGGGACTGGCGATCTGAAGCTGGGTGTTGCCCAGAACATCCTGTGCGGGCTGTCATCTGCTGACCTGACAGTGCCCATGAGTCCCGTGGCAGCTGCCCAGGAGCCTCCCCACCCGTGAGGTCTTTTCCTGTGATTGAATGAGCTGCGAGCGTGTCTCAGATGCTCAGCCACGCTATTTCAGCATAGTTTGCCTTTTTTTTTTTCCCCAGTAGAAATGGTTTATTACAATTATTTTAGGAGAGTTTATTCCCTCCTAAATGTGCTACAAAATGTCCAAATCATGAGCACGGTCCATCTCAACGGCCGCCTCTGCATCCAGCTTAGACTCTCCACGTCCCTGCTGTGATTCCTCGAGGGGGCACGGCCTCACGCGTGTCCTTTGCAGAAGCTTCTCGTGACGTGGCACCCTCTTCTTGAAAAGTCAGACTTTTAATAGCTGTGTTCTCCTCTTCCTGGCAGCTTTGTTATTTTCGTATTCCTTTTGATTGTCAGTGTAGGAAATGTCCGTAACTTTTTCCTCTCGGACACCAGGAGTGTTTTCCAGGAGACTCAGGAAGACCCCACCTGTGCTCTTCCCCGACTACCACTCACCGTGGAAAGGCCACATTTTGTCCAGCTTCAGCTGCTTCCATCAGAAGTTCAGGTGCCTTTCTGTTCCCAGTTATACTCACTGCTCGGGCTAGCAGATCTTTCTTTGGTCCCTGACTGGAGCTGGTCACCTGTGAGTTTCCTGAAGGCCTGTGCCCACCCTCTTCAGGCCCCCAGAGCCCACCCCTCGTTGGCACCCTCCCCTCCCCTGAGCACACGGCCCGCCTGGGGGTAAGAACCCGCTGGGGAGTATTCTCTCGCCTCGGATCTGCCCCAGTCCTGCTGAAGTCAGAGGAGGACTGTCTGTCAGAGCTGACTGGTGCCCAGAGTGTCTCCAAGCCTCTTTTCTTCAAAAACAGGAAGTCACCTCGGGCCACTGTCAATCAGCCCCACACCCAGGGGTTTAGATGTTGTTAGCGTTCAGGACGTCGGGTTAAAGCCTGGCAGGTTGGGTCTCTCGAGGGCTGGCCGTGCTCCTCCGTCCACTTCCAGACTTGTAGATGTCCGTGATGCCCTCACCCTCACCTTTGGGGTCTGACTGCAGCTTTGGGGGGACACCTGGAAGACCAGACAGTGGTGGGGCGAGAAGAGCTCCCGTGGACTGCAGAGCACGTCCGTTGTGCAGGCGGGCAGTTGTCCGTGGTGGTAGGAATAAAGGCCCGGCCTCACACTCTGACTCCACGGTGGTTTTATCTGACCTCAGGACCAAGGTGACCTGTTCACCTGTGTCATCATCAGGAGTGAAATACAGGTAAAAACACCAGTTTTGCTTCTCAGGAGGAATGCTTTTAGCTTCATCCTAAGCTGTTAGGGTTACTTTGGGGTAGATTAAGACACTGACAAAGAGATCACGTGGCTGGCGACCAGGGCAGGAGAGAAGGAGTGTGACCAGGAGTCACCCTGCAGCACGTCTGACTGTGTTCCGTCAGGACGGGGACACTTCTCCAAGGCAGGAGAGCGAGGCCCCAGTTGACCCCACTGTCAGGTGACCAGGCGGACCCAGACACTCCCTCAGGTCTCCCCTCTGTGTCTGCCATCCAGGCCACCCCCCTCCTCCCTCCTCTCAGCTCCCATCTCTGTCCATTCTGCTCTGTCTCCCTCTCCTGGGTCTGAATTCCTCTGTGGAAATAAGAAACCTGTCGTTCTAAGGAGGGGATCAGTGAGTCAGTGTTCCCTCTCTCTGGCATGGACGGGGCGTCCCTGCCGCCTGCTGCCCGCCCCCGGCAAAGTTAGAGCATGAAAAGCCCTCCAAAGGGGGGCCGGGGAGGGGAGGGCAGAGTTTAAACCGAAACCCACCGAATCCCAGAGAGGGATGCTGTGGGAGGGCTCTCTCTGGGCTTCCTTGAGGGCTGCTCTCAGGGTCCGTGCTTCCTGTCCCTGGGCTCCCCCAGAGGCACCCCGGGGCGCAGACTTGCCTCCACCAGCTCCTCGCTGCCACCTCGTCAGCCCCCACGCCGTCCCTGCGGCTCCCAGCGTGGCCTTCCCAGAAACACACCTGTGGCCGGCACTCCGCCCCCCCAGGCTCTGAAATACTTCGTGGCCAGAAGGAGGGTGACCCGCTGTGTCCCATGGCTCCTTCTGTGAGAGAAGTTGAGGACATTTACAGCTTTGTCCTGGGACATTTGCTGAGTCGTGTTTTAAGAGACAAATCACATCCCACGCAAGATGAGCCCACCACGGGCAGGGAAGTGCACAGGTTCTCATGCTCCGAGACCCTGGGGGAACTTGCCTAGAGCCCCCAGCCTGGGAAACTGGCCTAGCGGTTTTATAGCGTGACTAATGTCCTACAGGGATCAGCTGGGTCCCAGCACTTGCATCAGGGTCAGCCGACCAGAGCCTCTTTGAGCAACACCCCTGGGATTGTTTGTGTCCATCTGGAAGAAACTAGTCTCTGAGCCTGATTCAGGACTTGTTTCTTTCCCACCTCTCACTCCAGCCATGTGATTTACGCATCGCTTAATGATTTGCACATCATGTCATAGTTTCTGTCAGGAAATCCCAAAGCATCTAAAAGGCAAGTGGCAACACTACAGTTCAGCCCAAGATATATGTGTGTGCGGGTTTGGGGAAGAGAGGATTCGGGGAGGAGGGCAGAGAAAGAATGAGGGAGAGGGAGAGAGAGAGGAGAGAGAGAGGGAGGGAGAGAGAGAGAGGGAGAGAGAGAAGGAGAGAGAGAGAGGGAGAGAGAGAAGGAGAGAGAGGGAGGGAGAGAGAGAGAGGGAGAGAAAGAAGGAGAGAGAGAGAGGGAGAGGGAGAGAGGGAGAGAGAGAAGGAGAGAGAGAGGGAAGGAGAGAGAGAGGGAGAGAGGGAGAGAGAGAAGGAGAGAGAGAGAGAAGGAGAGAGAGAGGGAAGGAGAGAGAGAGGGAGAGAGAGAGGGAGAGAGAGAGAGAGGGAGAGAGGGAGAAAAGGAGAGAGGGGGGGGAAAGAGAGGGAGAGAGGGAGAGAGAGAAGGAGAGAGAGAGGGAAGGAGAGAGGAGAGAGGGAGAGAGAGAGGAGAATGTAGAAGGAAATGTCCAGGAGGAAGCTCAGTCCCAAGGTTCAATACTATAATCTTGTGGTTGATCATTCTTTCACATTCAACACTGAGTGACCACATTGAACAGAATTTACCTTTTATAGTTTGGGTTAGAGTTGGGTAGAACAGTGACACACAAACACAATCCCTTTCTCTCCCCTTTGGGGTGCTGGCAGCAGGGTGTGGTATGTGCTTAGACGTCTCGCTGCTTGTCCCTGACCTGGGCCGTGTTCCCCACTGCCAGCCAAACATGACGCCTTGCTGTCCAGGGGTCAAAGGCTAGCGAATCTCTAATCACTGTGGGCTCCTAACTAATTGCACATGGCCAGCCTGAGTCCCTGGCGGGTGGACACACTGACGACACTTGGTTGTTATTCCTCTGCAGGAAGGACGGGTGACGCTGGAGAGGTCCGGGAGGCAGGGTGGGGATGCAGCAATCCCGGGACTGGAGGACACTAAAATGACTCTCAGTCTGACTGTTGGCCCTAAGGCTGTGTTAACCCCTTTGCGGTCAGCCTCTCCGTGCGGCTAATGTGTCTCCGAGGGCCGGAGGCTGCATTGCAGACGGCAGTGTTCACCGAGAGAACACGGTGACCGAGTGTAGCAGCTTGTGTCCTGGGTGCAGCTGGACCCCCGGCTGGCGCTCCGCACAGAGCAGCGTTCTGGAAACACTTTTCAGTTGACCCGACAAGCTATTGACGGCCCTGGAGTCCAAGTCCCTGCACTCAGAGTTGAGGCTCTTCAGAAGGGAGCTCACCCGGTTATTTCTCTGCTGTCAGTCACACAGCCAGAGGCTCTGTGAGGTCCCTTTCCGCTGGGGTGGGCTCTGTGGGGATGCCACGCGGATCTGTGTGTTTAGCTCAGGGTGCTTCCCTGGGACCAGCAGGCAGCTGCTTGTCTGACTGAGAGGTGAGCTGGGGGTCCCCTCCAGAGGAACAGGCAGACGGAGCTGTCTCCCCTGCAGGCCTGGCTGGAGCTTGATAAGTGATCTCAGATATGTCGAAGGAGCCGTCTGCCCCTGCTTCCTTGCAAAACCATGACTCAGGAATAGCGTTCACATCCTCAGGATGGCAGAGGGCTAAAAATACACCATGACCAGAAAGACCCTGGCGCGCGGGATGGAGGTGGCGGGGAGCTTTCGGGAGGGCCCAGAGCACAGAGGTGGAGGGGTGCCCGTGGAGATGGGGGAAGGAGAGGAGGAAGACAGGAGGGAAGGAGAATGGAAGCTGGACAGATCACACACAAACAGAGGGAGGGATGGAACCAGAGCTTTGGAAGGGAGAGAGGAGAGCGAGGAAGAGGAGTCCTGGGGAGAAGACAGGGCTACTGCACACACACCTGAAGTAAAGTCTTCAGTGACAGTGGGCAGTGGACTGACGGTCAATGCTGTGCTCTGGTCTCTAAACGGGGATGTCTCCCCAGCTCAGCAGTGGCCCCTCTTCTCAGCGGTGTCGGAAATGCCTGCTGTGGGTTCAGCACAGAGGACCTGGATTCCTTACCTCTGGCTCTCAGCTTTCACGGAGCTTGGCCAGCGTCTTCAGCGCCATGCAGTGGGTTTCCACGCAATTCCCAGGAGCTCTCGGGACCCGAGGGCTGGGAACTAGGGTGCCGGAGGCGGGCTCACGACACGTCTAGTTTTAAACCAGTGCGTCTCCCTCTCACTCTGTTTTATGTGTTAGGTTCTTCCTACATTTTTGTTTGCTGCTTGCAAAAAGTTTGGCAACTGTTGACTTTGAGGTTGAAATGGTTTTTGCTAAAATTTGAAATGTCCCCAGTTCAATGTGCCCCTCCCCTATCTGTCCCCTTTCCCCTTCTCTCCCTTCTTTTGGTTTCGCAACCATCTCCCCGTCATTCAGACTCCAGATCCAGGGGTGCACCGAGGACCATGAAACCCACATACCCGAGATCTGGCTGCTGCCTTGGAAGTGTCCCGGAGATGGGCGTGTGTCAGCCACCTGCTGGGGCTCGTGCTCCTGTCCTGTTCGGGCCTAGGCTGCTGTGGCCTCCAACTAGCTTTTCTCTCTGCCCCTTCTCCGCTACACACCACTGTCTGGCCAAACTTCTCTTTCCACCTACATTATTCTGATGCTCACCTTTCCAACCCTTCAGTGCACCCCCCGCCGGCCTCTCGTGGAAGCCCTCCGACCAGAATTCAAAAGGCCGTCCTGGCCCTGCCCTGGCCGACTGGACCCATCGCCCCGACCCTCAGTCTCTCCGGTGAGGCTTCCTTCCCCGTCTGGCTGCAGACCTCCTTCAGTCTCGCTCTTCTCCTCACTCTCTTTTTTTTTTTTTCTTAATTTTTATTGAATTTTTAGAGAGAGAGGAAGGGAGAGAGATAGAAACATCGATCAGCTGCCTCCTGCACGCCCCCTACTGGGGATCGAGCCCGAAACCCTGGCCTGTGCCCTGACCAGAATCGAACCGGAACCTCTCAGTCCATGGGGTGACGCTCGACCCACTGAGCCACACGGCCGGGCTCTTCCCCTCACTCTGGTCTGACTCCCTCCATCTTGCTCACCCTTTGGTTTTCTACTCCAACCTTCTCTGCTTTCTTCTCCAGGCCTCCCCTGATTGTTTTGGCCCATCCTTCCTCTGAGTCCTTGCAATCTCTGGTGTCTGTAACGCATGGCTTAGTAGTTGCTGACACGCAGGTTGACCCGACACCGGGCCCAGAGCCTGGCCCATCCCCTGCCACCACACATGCTGCTCCCAGCCCCTGGCTGGTGGCCCTGGGGCCTCTGCTCCACAGAGCTCAGCTGCCTTTGCTGCCACCTTCCTGAAGGCACGACGGGGGTCTCAGGTGGACTCACCTTGTCCCTGATCCACACCTGTCAGGTGAGTGCAGGCCTCCACCTTTCCTATGTATTGCTTTCGGCTACTTTCAACATCCGGGGCCTCGGGGCTCCAGCAAGAGTGCTAAGGTCCCCGCCTTTCCCTTCGCCATCCCCAGCGCAGCTCCAGGCACAGTGTCATTGGCTGCACCATGGTCATGCTGGCCTCTCGGTCTCAGAAGGGCCAGGCTGCTTCCAGCCAGGGCCTTTGCACGAGACCCCACTTTCCACTGTCATGACTGGGCTACTCCTGCTCGTGCTTCCCAGTGAAGCGCAAAAAAACACTTCCCTGGGGCCACCTTCCCTGAGCAGTCTGACTCCCGGGGCTGTTCGTTCATAGCCCTTAGCACAGCTGCAATTGTGACGTGAGTCCCCTGTTTACACACTTTCCCCAGGGGCCCGTGGGCACCGTTTGGACAGGGACCTCATCCATATTTCTGCTTTGGTCCTAGTACCAAATACTCACACTGTCTGGCTCAGAGCAGAGCAGATTTGTTGAAAAACTACAGAAGCTGTACTTTGGATCTAACTTGGGAGTTGGGGGCTGGTGGGTACAGGACCAAGGACTCGGCCTCCCCCACGCACTGCAGGGTGGGTCACTTTTCACTGCCCGTTGAGCCAATGGTCAGTGTGGAGAAGGCATCCCCGCCCCCCTGCATTTTCTCTCACTCCTCTCAGTACAAAACGGGTCTCTGACTTGCATTCTCCACGCCCCTCATATCCACCGCACAGCCCCTTCTCCATCCCACGCCCGCCCTCTCCCCACGCCCCCAGCCCTGGCACAGATTGGAGGATGGCAGGTGAACGAACACTCACCACCTGCCTCTGCCAGGCCTGCCTGTCTCTTCTCAGGGAGTTTCCTTTCTGTCCCCGCTCACTAAGTGTGGAAGAGGCAGGGACAGATGGGGGGCAGAGCTGGAAATCAGGAAGGGGGAGAAGCAGTCACCCCAGCAGCCGGGAGCTGGGGGGACAGGGCTGGGACCTCTGAGAGAGTCCTGCAGAGGACTGGCCAGGCCACCATGCTCCGAGTGCCCACCATCCTTCCTTTCCTCACGGGGTGCGGGGCTCAGGCCTCCACAGAAGTCAGCAAACCCCAGATTACGTATGGATTTTAGGGGAGGAGGGAACAAACAGGGTCCTGCGTAGGGAGCTGTGTTACCCCTGCTTTGGAGCTGAAGGTCAAGGCGATCAGAGTCACCTTGCTTCCCGGGTACGCCCCACTGACTGTTGTCTTCCAGTGACTTTCCTTTCTTAACTCATCTCTGACCCACTCTCCTGAGTCACATCCCTACTTTCTGCTTTCCAAGTTCTCGCTCTGCTGGTCCTTGTCTGTCTTAGATTTCGATCTATCAAGAGGTTTGAAAACCTAGAAGCTTTCCTCTTTTATTCACTTGTCCCCCACCCCTACCAAAAACAGCCCCGAAGTCCCAAGTTGTGTCCTACCCCCAAATCACCAAATCTCACAGACTCGGAGGGTCCAAAGAGACCTTAAGGCATTGTGGCCAGTCCTTTCATCTTCTGGGTCTGTCTGTCTGTCCTCATCCACCATGGCTCCATCCCTTTCTCTCCTCCTCACCTCCTGGTGTCTCAGTCCCACCTGTCCTGCAGGATGACAAGTGGTCACAGGACAGGAAGGAGGGCCCCACTCCCAGGGCAGCTCACCTTCTCCCCGGGCCCGGGAAAGATCTGGTTTCCGTTATCACCTTGTTGATGTGGGTCAGGTTGACTTGCTTCATTTCTATGCCTGTCACTTCATCTCCCCGCTTTTGTCCTGGGCTTCTTTGTTCTGTAAACTCGCAGGAGAAGGGACTGAGCAACTTACTTTTTCCTTTCTGGAGAAGGGAGAATGCAGGGATGGAAGAACCCCAAAACATCTGGACTGTGCTCTTTGGTATGTGGTACCCTCCCCCCTTCTTCCTGATGTAAAATACCTCAGGAGGAGGAACATGCAGGTGGTCAGTGCTTACGGGCTCTTGCTCCCCTGATTATCAAGGAGGCTCGGTGGCCCTCTAAGTTGGCAAGCCCAGGAAATCACCTGGGCTGGATGTGAACCACAGTGTGGCCATGTATTAGCTGTGCAACCTTCGGAAAATTACTTCATTTTTCTGAGCCTCGTTTTCTCATTTGTCAAATGGAGACAAAATAGTAAGTGCTTCATGGATTGCGTGTGAGCACTGACTCTATTAGAGTGTGTAAAGTACCTGGCACGAGGCCGGAGGCGTACTCCTCACTGCAATTATCAAGCACGTAGCAAACACCTGACATTTGCGTCTGCAGATTGGACAGAGCCTGGACCTGTGCCTTTGAGGGGTGCAGAGAAGATGCAGCCTGGACTGGGCAGATCGGGTTACAGACATGTCCCCTCCCCTGCCTGGGGGGCTTGGGTCTGAGCTGGGGATGGAGGGAGCGCTTGCAGACAGGCGGGTCTCCCCAGGAACTGGGGCGCACATGGAAGCTTGTCCCACCACAGGAACCAGCCACTGTGCCCAGCATCTGGATGCTCTTAGATCGCTGTCTGGATTCCTCTGCTTGTCTTGTCGAATCACTTATCAGCAGCAAGCAGACCAGGGCTTAGCCTTCCTCTCTGCGGCCCAGCCCCCTGCCTTCCTCTGCATAAACGCCATGGAGCAGGGGACAGGGGAGGGGGGAGGGGGGCTTCAGAGCCTGCGAGAGACAGCCCTGGACTCTGTCCTCGCCCCTGACCACAGAGATTGCTGTCTTGATGCTGAAGCAGGGCCTTCCTCTGTGTCTGGCTGCCCTTGGCTCCCCACATCTGGGCTGAGAAGTGCTTAGGGATCAGACAGAAATTGTGATGATGTTCAGAAAGTGTAAGTGTTGAGGGCTGTCTCTACTCTCAGCTCCTCACACTCTGCCAGCGACTGACCCCCTTCGCTCCACTTCTAGTGTGCACGTGGGTCTGGTCAAGGCTGGTGTGGCCTCGGACACACACCGCCGGTCTCTGGTGTCACCTCCGCCTCCGTAGCTCAGCCCTGGCTGGTGCTGCAGGTGGGAATGTCAGGCTGGGCTGGCTCCTTCCAGAACAAGACACCCCTGGGGAACGAGGCCTTGGGAGCCCCCTTCAGATCAGTCTGAGACGGAAATGGTCATTCTCAGTTCTGGTTTGGGTTTCCCACTGCAGTGGTGTGGGACAGTCCCCTTCTCCCTCCTTGCTCCCCTCTCCTCCCTGGGCCACCAGCTGCTGTCTCCCGTTCTGCTCAGCCCTGCTGCGCTCCCCCTTCCCCTCCACCTCCTCACTGGGGAGGGTCCCTGGCTCGTGGTCTTTCTTATTCTCTCTCCTTGGTGAACTCAGACAGGCACGGTTTTAGAAAGCACCTGGGAGTTGGCAACACCACGTTTATAACACTAGCCCAGAGTTCCTCTGACTCCAGACACGCATGGAAACTCACCAGACACCTAGGAACTCAGGTGGCCTCTCGGGGAGCCTGGTCTCCTCCCCACCCTGCCCCGCCTCACTGCAGCCTCCTCCTGCCGACCCGCTGGCTGCCTCCCCGCTGAAGCCCACCCAGATCTTCACAATTCTGCTCAACTCCTCTCTCTCTCATCACCGCGTCCAGCTGGTCGACACATCCTTTGGCTTTATTTTAAGCTATACCCTGTGCCAGCCGCTGCGTGTCCTCTGCATCGCCACCTGCCCCTTCTGAGCCACATGCTGTCCCACTGGAGTTCCAGGACGGCCTCCTCGCCGGCCCCCCGCGCTTGCTCACCTGTCCACTGTCCGCCCACAGGAGAAGCAGGAGTGGACAGACCACGCTCCTCTTCTGCCCTCTTTCCCCAAACCTCTCCTCCACAGCACAGCCCTCGCTGACCGCTCATCCCCCAGGAGAGCCGGCCCTCTGCCCCACCCCTTCCAGCCACCACCCCTGTGGCCCCAGAGTGCTCCCATCACGATTTCTCATGGTCTCTGTTCCCTGTCTCTCTGCCCTCTCCAGTTGTCAGCTCCCCTAGGGCGGGACCTTTGTCTTCATGCCCCAGCCGCCTGGTGACACATCGCAGTTTCCCTGGCACAGACAGAGATCTGTCACATATGAAGGTGGTGGCCCGAACGCCACTTCCTCGGGGATCACCCCAGTTAGAAGGGGGGCTCCACTCTCTAGTGCGCTGTCTGGACCCTTCTTCAGAGCTTACTGTCACAATCTATAAACACTGTTTACTGTGTCCTCACTTATGGGTTGTCTGGGTCCCCCCAAAGGTGTAACCCATCACAGTGTGTTCCTTTTGTCCCCACAGAGAGTGCATGCTCTATGTTGTTTGAATACACACAAAACCTTTTTTATATGTCATCTCTGAAGCGTACAACAATCTTGCAAAATAAGTGTTACTATAATATTTTTTTTGGGGGGGGCAAAGGGATTTGAGGCTCAGAGAGGTTGAGTAATTGGCCTATAGACACAGAGCCAGGTAGGGGAACCAACCTTGAACCCAGGTCTTTCCGACTGAGTGTGCAAGTGTGAGTGTGAGTGAGGATATGGGGTCTGCGTTCACCCCCCGGTATCGCACTGGGCAGGCAGCTGCCGCCCCTGCAGAGAGGGCTGGCCCTGGCTGCCTTGTCTGGTTCCCTGGTCACGTTAAGTGCTGCCCTAAGAGACTTCTTTTCTACCGTTTAGGGTTCTTTATGTTCAAGAAGCCTATTCTGGGGGCCCCAGTCACCAGCACTGTGAGGCCCCATGACTGCCTGCTGCCCTCTCAGCCCTACCCACCCATGGCTTCCCAGGGCACCACGGGCCCAAAGTCCATCCCTTGTCCACAGAGCACGCCTCCTGGGGAGGTTTGGCATATACTGCATGGCAGACGGGCCACCTGAGCCCCTCAACTGTAGGATCAGTTCTGCCCAAATCTCGCTGCCTTGCTCAGCAGTCTGAGGCGCAGCTGAGAGGACCCAGAGGTCCTTCCTGCTCCTTCCCACCCACAGCAGGTGTCACGCTCGCATCTGCATCCCACGGGGAATACACTGCCCTTTCCTGCAGGGAGGCAGAGGGCCCGGCGGAAGCAAAGCGGGCTGTTTAAAGGCGGACGGGGCTGCGCTCCCAAGTCCAGCGCAAGTGCCCTGACGGTGCTGCCAAGGAAAGGGGGCAGGATGCGCGCCCCTCCCGGAGCCCCAGCGGGCCCAGATGTGCCGGCTGTTCCAGCTGCTTAGCAGACGGCGCCCCGAGCACGGCAGGAGCTTTTCCAGACGGGCCCAGGCCGGCCTGCTGGTCCAGCCACGGCTCCGCGTGCACCTCAAGGAACAGCAGTCACCGCCACGCGTGCTGCAGGACGGGCCCCCGGGGCTGGACGCTGGGGCTGAGGTGCTGACAGTCACCCAGGCAGGAATCCACTGTCATTGCTCAACATTGTTGGTGATGCCTGGCCTGATGTACACAAGCTGAGAGCTTATCTTTTTCAGCCTGGGCAGGCAAGTGAGACTCAAATGGCAAACGCTGTTCCCCGGTTACCATACTGGACACAGCCAGAGGAGCCGTTCAGTACCGTCTCTTCCTGGTTCAGTGTGCTTTGCTTCACTGGTAGTCGATATGTTTGCTTGTCAGCTACACTACGGAAGGGCAAGCCCAGGTCTCAGACAGAGTGAGGGGCAAGCCTTTGAGTGGGGTGGGGACTCAGGAGCTGTGGGTACAGCCTGAGTTATGCATCATTGCTCCCCAACTTGACTGGCATAGAAACGTGTGCACGCGCGCGCGCGCACACACACACGCACACACACACACTCTTAATTTGCAGCAGGCAACCCCTAAAGCAGCCATTCAGTGCTGTTGCTATTCTATCAGATGAATGTAGATTTATAAATAGACCTCACATTTTGCTTCAAAAACTGACAAGTGTGCAGAAATGATTTCACAAACAGGCTAAAGTGTTGGCTGGCGCGGGGCCATTGGCTTGGATGCGGCAGGCATATCCTGGATTGTGGGGTTCGGACACGTTATGAAGGTTACCACCGTGATGAGCTTGCTCCTCCACCTTAACTGGCGTTCGGCTTCATTGTTTTCGATAAAATATTAATTGATACATTTTTTAGTCAACTCTTCTCAGGGTGCTACAAATGCTAATTTAGTACTAACTGGCTTTGAGAGAGAGGGGAGGAGAGGGAGAAAAAGAAAGGAAGAAAGAAAGAAAAAGGAGCAAGGGGGGAAGGAAGGAAAGAAAGAAGGAAGGAAGGAAGGAAGGTGGAGGGAGGGAAGACAGAAGAAAGTAGCAAAATAAGAAAGGAAGGAAGAAGAGAGAGAGACATTTTTAAAAAGAGCCCTGTTTCTCCTTCCTCGCGCACAGCCGTGTTTGGTGACGCGCAGGCAAGCCCACGCCAGTTCTGCTCTCACGATCACAGACACGGTATCCACCTAACTGCCCGCAGATCAGAGGCACCAGGCTCCATTACCTTCGATCCAATCACATTACAGTGGACATGAAACCTGGAAACCAGTTCCTACCGAAATCTGCTAAGGTCCTTCCATACCAACTGAGAGATGGCCCAGGTCGGCCGGAGCTGAGCCTGGGAGGAGGGTCTCTGCTCATCAACTCCAGCCTCGGGCAGCCGTGCGTTATTGGCTCCTCCCCTCCCCACCTGTCCACACCTGTGCTTGCAGGTATGTCCCAGGGTCCATCTCCACTCTGAGCTGATCCGACACTCAGAAAGCCGTGAATGTGGTTTCATCGCTCATTTTGAGACAGTATTAGGCCTTGAGGTCAGAAGCATGTGCCATGTGAGGTCAGTGGGCACAGACCACTGTGCTCTGCGATCTCAGTGCTCCAAGTCCCATCACCTGTTGTGCTGACCCCTCCTTTGACTCCAAGTGGATTGATTTGTTTTGCCTGTTTATGTATTTTGCCTATTCTGAAGTCGACCACATAGACTGAAGGCCTGGCCTAGAGAGAGGTGAGCCAGGCCTTTTCTTCCCCTTTTCTTCCAGCTTTCCGCGCTCCCCAGCCCCTGCTGGGTCTCATACATGTGGTTAGCCCTCTCAGCTCTGCCAGCAACACTGCATCTGCCAGACAGGCCCCGACCTCCAGCACCGAGCTGCACGGGCCTCACTGCCCTGCTGCCGGGCTGGCCCGGGGCGATTTCCCAGACTGCATCACGCCAGGCCCTGGCTTCCTCCTCCTCCTGCCGACTGCCTTGGTTGCAAGGCCCAGAAGTTCTTCCACTAATACTTGTTCACATTAAGGCAGCCTGCAGTTCAGAGGTGAGAAAACAGATGGGCTCAGAGAGGTAAATGTCTAGTCAAGAACCCTTGACTGGTTGAAAACTTAGTCTGGATGGTACCTGCTGGGCCTTGTGTATGTGCTTCTCCCCCAGACCAGCAAACTCCCACGTTCTGTGCCGTGTCAACAGGTGGGAGCCCTGTGAATACTCTGACACGACACAGAACCACGCATGGCCAGATCCCAGCTGCCCCGCACTCGCTCTGCAGGCGGGGCCCTGACAGCTCAGCGAGCAGAGACCAGGCCTGTGCACCAGGCAGGCCTGCCCTGCAGGTGGCAATTTGCATGGGCTGCGGAACCTCCCCCCTGAGGTTTTGCCTATCTAAGTTTCTTTTCTGCTCTGGGGAGATGAACAGCCTTTTGAAAAAGAAAGAAAAACAAGTCACTGGTAACTCTGCTTAGACTGGGGCCCTAAGGTGTTTCAAAGCCTCCCCTGGCTATTTCTGGCCCCATTGTCGTCAGGGTCTGAGAGGAAGGACTGATGGCCATTCTTTGCTTTAAAGGCAGAAACAGAACATTGTTTCGCTGGCTTTGATTTAATGGCCAAAAACAGTTATAGGAAACTGTTCAGCAGATGTTTCATGAAACCCAGAAAAGATTGGGTCTTTTAGAAAGGCTATTTTTAGACAAATGCTTCCTACCATTGGGGGTTTAGTGCTCACAAAAGGGACAGAAAATGGGTGAGAGAGAGAGAGAGAGGGAGGAGAGACTTGGAGGGGGCTTTGAACGTTTCGGTGATCACGTTTATTTTTCCTTCCATTTTCAGCAGGAATTCAATGGACCTGGGAAGCTATGGGGGACGGGATGCAGAGGGGGTTCCAGGGAGGAGGGGGTCACTCCAGAGTTCCCAAATGAAGTTTTGCTGGGTGCCAGGAAATCCTCTATATTTTTTATGATTCTCCACCTCCCACTTAATGTTGCAGCCATACAGAAATATTTTTTCTTTTACACGTTACCTTCTTGCCTCCCTTTGCCTGAGTTAACCTTTCTCCTCTGTTCCCATTCCCACCTTCCTTGCCCTCCTGCCTCTTACCTGTTGGCTCTGAGCCATCCTTCTCCCCCAGGCGCCCTCCCTGAGCTCTCCAGGATCAACTGCTGTTACTCCTTTGTGATACACCGCACTTCAAACACCGCATTGCTGCCTGGCGTCACAGTCTGCCTTTGGGTCTCCTTCCTTAGGCTGTAAGCTGAACCAGGATAGGGACCCTTTTTTTTAATCCTCACCTGAAGATATTTTTCCATTTATCTTCACATAGAGTGGGAGGGAGGGAGGGAGAGAGAGAGAGAGAGAGAGAGAGAGAGAGAGAGAGAGAGACATCGATGTGAAAGAGACACATCAATTGGTTGCCTCCAGCATGACCCCGACCAGGGCTGGGGACCGAGGCACGTGCCCTTGACCGGAATCAAACCCGAGACTCTCTGGTCCGCGGGCCGATGCTCTAACCGCGGAGCCAAACCGTCCAGGGCTTTAATTACTTTCTTGTGCTCATCACCTAGCACTGTTTAGTGTAACAACACGCACAGAATAAATATTTATTGAGAGAAGAGATTGATGGAAGAATAAATGGAGTGAGCTCTTCAGGGAATTTTATCCAGGGAGAAAGGTTTTACTTCATCAACAGGAGTGAACATTAATCTTTTTTTTTGTCTCTGCTATTCAAATCAACCCCAAATCTGTTACTACTACAATCTAATAAACTAATGACTATACTTTCAGGTGGTTATTATGATTTTCAGGAAGCTGAGGCTTTGGGACAAAGTGTGAAAGAGCTGGTGTGAGAGCTGACCTCACTTATCCTCACTTGTCCTGAGGCATCTGGTCAACGTCAGGTGAGCAGAACAAGGGCCGGTCACCTCCAGCTTTGTGGGAAGTCCTGGGACTCAGCCCAGAAAAACTGAGTTCTCACTTTATTTCACCCTCACTTACCACGGTCTCCCTGGTTTCTTGAGTCCTTATCGGGCACTTTCCAGAGAACCCTTTTAAATGGCTGAGGTTTAGGTAAGTTCTGATATCTGGAAAAAGCATCATCGTCACTTGTGTGAGGGCCAGTGGCCACATCACTGTTCTCTGGGCACGAGTTTCGGAGTTTTCTGGAAGCTGGACCGGGCAGAGCCCCCTTGCCTGTTCCGTGGCCCTGCAGTGGCGTTTCCATAAACTTCCATGTTGTTTAGAGCTGGCCTTTCCCTTTCTAAGACTTACTATGTTCTAGTTACTGTGGTAAGTGCACTAGGTAATGACCTCACTCATCTGTAAGACTTTTAAGCACGGAAGATGCTTCTTTATTATTAAAGAGTGTTATTTTCCCATGTCCTCAACAACTCTAAGAACTGAGTTCTAATCCTGACCTCTTTTCCAGATGAAGAAACTGGGTTTGTTAGAGAGGTTAGGTCAGATTGCTCAGAGTTACCCAACGGGAGAACACAACGCTGAAATTCAGGCTCAGGATTGGCTGACACCAGAGGCCAAGCTCCCAAAGGCTTCCCTATCGACCTCCAACTCCCAGTGGTTTGCGTGCGACTGAGGTTTCTGTGAAGCTGGGAGTGGAAGCCTTCCTTTCACACTCATTCGGACAATCTCCATTTCTGAGCAACGCTGACAGACAGAGAATGCCAATGGCTTTGAGGGGTGCTGTTTTAGAAACAGAACCGGCACCACATTAAAGAGAGCTAGGAGAGTACTTCCCAGCCGTTGCCAACCTAATTTATTACCTCCTACTTGTCTGCTACATTTAAGCCATTGGGACAGAGCTGGGCAGGTACTCGGTGAGTCCTTCTGTACCAGTTAGGCTGGGCTGGGTTACACTGTGGTGACAAGTGGCAAACCTCAGTGGCTTCAAGCAGTACTTATTATTTGTGTTACAAAAACATCACAGGTTGCCGGGGGCTTTTTTCCATGGTATCTGAGTCACTTGGGCCCCAGGGTGACCAGCTCTGTCACCTGACACTGTCCAAGAGAAAAGCGGAATGGATGAAACTATTCACCGGTTCTCCAGGCTGCTGTCAGGAGTGCTGGAATTTCATCAGCGAAAGCAAGTCCCAAGGCCACTCCCTAATTTCAAGGACACAGGGAAAGTGAGATTCTACCACACACTCAGAATGAGGACAAACCACAATATTTGGTAAACACATTTTAAGCACTTAGTATTAGGTTAAGTGTTGCTGAACAGACAGAATGAACACTTGCCCCAGTCCTGCCCTCAGGGAGCTTTGCATGTAGTTGGGGAACTAGGCTTTTCCACTCATGGAATGAACGGCTGGAGAATATTGGGAGTTGATAGAGAATAATGTGTCCCGCCAAGTCGTAGGGAAGGAAAGCAGGATTGCAGATAGTGTCTCAAACCCGAGGAGAAACTTGCCCTAGAGAGGGTGGTGTTCAAATAGAAAGAGTAATTACACGGATTTTGGAGATGAGAGGATCCTCAGAGACCATCAGATTTACTTTCCCCAACTTTTCCCTCGTCTACCTCTTCACAAAAAGCATCTCCACTAACAATTGAGATCATCTCATTACTCATTCCCCTGATAAACTTAGACCAGGTCTGGAAACAGATCTCACTTTATCTCTTATTTTCAGTTCTTATCAAATATCTGGAACACAGGGCTTATTAATGTTGTTTGGAGGAGTTAAGGCTGTCGAGTCCATTTTGTAGCAGGTTTCCTGGAAGACAGAGGGCTTGGAGACCACCCATGGAGAGTGTCCAACATCACCTGGACTCGAAGGGCTGTTTCTTCAGGATGGTCCTCAGCACCGCTCTTTCCACAGCAGACCAGCTTGCTCTCACTCAGCCCTACCCAAACCTTCGTTCCTTGGACCTACGACTTTGCCTGGCTGTCCTAGTCATAAAACACCATGGTTTCCTACAGTAGTAACTGTTTAGAACAAATATACTTTCCCTTCTTAGATCAGGATCAGTGTAGCCAAGAATGCTAAAAAAAAAAAAAAAAAAAAAGGATTTTTAAAATGCTGGGCTCCATAAGGACCCTCTTGTTTACTCCTGTTTCCTTTACAGAAACTGAGGCTTGACGAGCTTAGGAGACCCTCCCAAGGCTTTCTAGAATTCACTGGGAGGTCTGGGCTAGACTCCAGGTCATTTCACTGCTTTTTATACTCTCTATTTATATTTGCATATTTCTGTTTAGACTTGTTGATAAACTTTACATTGATACCGAAGACCTTATATGCTTCCCTTTCTATCAAATCACTGTTTAAAGCAATGTAGAAACAACTAAAAAAATAAAAATAAAGTGGTTCACATACAAGAAGAACAACCCTACACGCAACTAGCCAGGAGAACTCCTGGAACCCCTCTGCTCACCCAGCAACCTTCAGCTGGCGAGTGACATCAGTGCTGTAGGGGTGGGTCTTGAAATCTCAGAGGAAGCAGACCGTCTCTTTAGGATGGCATGAACGGGCCCGCCCTGATTCTCAGAGGATGTTGTAGTTTTGTGAAAAACAGATGAGATTTGAAACCAGATTTGACTCAAATCTCAACCGTATCTGATTTCTGAACTTCAGCTTTGCTATCTGTAAAATAGGTTAATAATCCTGCCGCCCTGATTTGTATGGTCACCTGCACATCGACCATGAGTGTAAAGGTGCCGGATGAATTGCACACAATTCGTTGTTGCTGGACCCTGATTTGTGGAAGTTAGCACCCATGAGATGACTCCTTCCCCTGAGCTTGAGGCAGGGATGCAAAGAAAGTGGAGTTATCCAAGGTCATTGACCATGGAAGCTAGCTCACCCATCACTGAGAGAGGGCGAGGAAAGAGCTGAAAGGAGAAAGTGGGAGAGTGGAACAATGGAAGACACGGTGAGGGTCAGTTGAGGTCCAAGGAAGGAGGGAACGGAAAACAACTATGTCTCAGCAACAGGGGTAGAGTTAACGTTATCTGAAAATAACAGCAATGATACTGCCTCTCATTTCTCTTCTCTGAAAGCATTTGTTCTCCAAAAAGAAACCAAGAGCAGAAAGGCAGTGTAACGCTGTGGTCAATAATATGGGCTTACGAGGCAGACTAACTTGAACTTGAATTCAGATTTACTTGTATGGTACCTTAGACAAATGCTTTAACCTCCTGTGGCCTCATTTTTCTCTTTCAGCAAAATGGGAATGCTAATACCAGCTTTCTTAAGGGCTGCTAAATGAGATAATGTGTGTCTAGTGGAGGCGGTTAGTTTGAGCTCTTATTATTTTCAACAATGTAGTTATCAGTAGGGGAATTGCTTCTTGAACTTGAGCTGAAACATTATTTACCTAGGCTCCGAGCATACAATGAACCCAGAATCCTTGTGTGCTTTCTCTTTCCTCTCCTCCATGCTAGACTTGGGCTCTTTTTAAAGCAGTCTTAATTAATAAACTTCTAGTGAGCGTTTCTTAAGTGTTGGCCACAATTGAAGGCAGGCTAATGAGACAATTCATTTACTCCTACGGAGCTCAGTGAATGAGGAGAATTTAGGAACTTCACGAGCTGATATAATTTTCTTTATTTCAGATGGCCCCAGGGAACGTCCATGAGGACGTACACAATCCTCCCAAGTCCTGTCGGCGTTGCCGCAGCTGCACGTCAGCCTTGAATGGAAGTGTGCGCTTTGCTCCCAGAACGCCTCCACAGATTGTCATAACCGGTGTCATGATGAACTAAGATGAGACTCGATTTCCTGTTTTTTGAGGCCACGTTTGCTGTAACTTAGGACAAATAAACGCCGAAGCGCTGTTAGACCAGGAAGCATTTTTAGGGCCCGTATCCTGTCCTGGCAGGGAGACAGGGTCAGATGAGGTCATGGGTCTTTCCATAGCTAACTGCTGTGACAGCTGCCACATACATAATGGCAGGAGCATCAAAACAGCAAGCTGTCCGGTGAGAGAAAGGTTGGATTTTAATGTCCCTAAACACAGGGAAGGGAGATATCAAGGCAGCCATGTTTATTTCGTCCATGCAGGAATTAAAATTTGAATGAGATATCAGAACCCACCTGTTCTAGGGTGTGTAGCAGACTCATGACCAGAGGGGGTAAGTAACAGAAAAAAAATTTTTTTTCCATTGATTTTTTTTGTTTGTAGATAGAGTGCAAGGGAGAGAGGGAGAGACACATCAATTGATTGCCTCCTGCAAGGCCCCCACCAGGGCCAAGGATTAAACCTGCAACTCAGGTACGTGCCCTTGACCTGGAATCAAACCTGTGACACTTCGGTCCTTGGACTTACGCTCTAACCTCTGAGCTAAACCAGCCAGG
This sequence comes from Tadarida brasiliensis, assembly GCA_030848825.1. Lineage (NCBI taxonomy): Eukaryota > Metazoa > Chordata > Mammalia > Chiroptera > Molossidae > Tadarida > Tadarida brasiliensis. The sequence continues at coordinate 27,294,208 of CM061277.1, read as the reverse complement.
GCAACACCTTCATTTTCGGTGGTGGCAAGGTTTCAATGGGATAGAAGATCTGAAGGTCAGCACGGCATGACTGAGTGTCTATGGAAAAGGAAAAAGCTTGATGTCGGGAGGTAATATGAAATCTACTCGTCCAGCTCTGTCTCAAGTCTCTCCCACTCTCTCAAAATTCCCCCTGAACCTTAATTTTCAGCCGGGCAGCTAGAATTTCTATTGGCCAGCATTGGTCTGCTGGTCAGATAATGACATCCACTGGTAACGTGGTCTGGGGAGAAGGCCAAGGAACGGAATGTAGTCCTACTGCATATGGTCTCCTTGCATGCAGTACATAGCAAACTGGCTATGAGCCGAATCAAATCTGAGCTTTGATTTCTTCATTTATAAAAAGGAGAAAATACAACTTGCCTCATGTGAGGCACACGAGTAAAAGTACAAAAGTTTTGAACTTAGGAAAGAACCTATACGTGGATGAAATGATTCACTCCCCTCTATTTCAACCCCACGGTCTTGTCTCCAAACTCTTGTCTGCCTGGACGGTAGGATTGTCTGGCGGCCTTCTCCAGCTACATTTTGGCTGCAGGATGACTGGGAAGGGCAGGTTTGGCATTCAGAGAGAGTATCTAGCCCATGGATGTGGGTGGCATATAACAGAGCCAGGAGAATTATTACTCTTGCTGGCTCCCTTTCTCCCTCCATGGGACCATTTTCTCACCCCCTTTCCAGGGTTTTGGGAGTGCATGGGCGCTGCATAGACTTTGCCCCTTTCATAAGCCTGACCACAGGGGATCCAGCTGTGTGGCCACCCTTCCTTACTCTTTCTGGCCTGGGGGAGGAGAATGGGTGTTGGGCCATTTCTATAAAATCGATGCTGCAAGTCAATGAGAAGCCTGAACTCAGCTTTCCAGGCAGGACTTGGCGAAGAACAAAGGTCTGATTCATGCTAACTCATTGACTGCCTTATTTGTAATTTCCCCCCTTAATATTATAAATGCAGGCAACCAGGAATGTCGGCTTCCCAGATGAGGAGTTGCACAAATCATTTTTGTTTTCTATTTTCTGTATATTTCCTGCCCACCCCCATCCTTCACTCAAGGCACCCGTGAAAACACCACCGCTCTGGGGGCAGAAACTGGAGAGCCCTTTGTTTAGAAGGGAGAGTCCTTTGTGCATGTGAGGGGGGCACCTTCCACTGTCTCGGAGCCAATGCAAGTGAATGGGGGTTACCCGGAATGCCTAAAACCCAGGTCTGTGAGATAGGGGGAGGCTGGCTGCAGGTCTCAGTGAAGAAAGCGCCCCCTCCACCACCTCAACCCACCTGAGTGTCTCGAGGTGTGCTGTGAGCTGTGTGGGCAGCTGGCTGCAGTGTTCAGTAAGCCAGTAGCTTCCTCAGAAGAACTTCATGCAGAAATTTGATTCTGCCACAGGGAGCATTGGAGCTGTTGACTTAGAAATCATACCGAGTAATTTAAACGACATCTGGCATGTTCGTTCACATGCCAAAGGTTCATAAGAACCGCCCTGCTCTTCTCCTTGATTCCTGGTTCACAGGCTGGAAACAACCACGGGTGCAGTTTCCAATGACAGGAGTTGAGCTTCTCATCTCCTTGGGACTCTGAATAAAGGAGAAGACATTCTGGACAAGGACCCTGCTGAAGGGTAGAAAGATTGAAGCATAGCAACTTATTAAAAGATTTGTCTAGGATTACTATTTCTTTTGATTTCAAATTCTATAGTCTTTCCACAGGTCTTCATGACCTCCTTGAAAAACTATATCAGAAAAATAAAGTCAGATTTTTATGTTCAGGTTTTTCTTGGTCAAACTTCTCTATCCCGACATACCAAATATCATAGGGTAAATAATGCAGGTCAGCACCTCCCAATACAAATGGTTTCTTCTTTGAAAAACAGAGATTTTTCAAAAGTATAAAAATAATATATTCAGGTAGTAATGTAAAGTCAAACAGAAGAGAGTATTATGAAGTGAAATGTGCAAGTCAACAATCCTATCCCGCAGCCAGTCATACTCCCAAGAGGTAACCACTTAAACTGCTTTCATTTTTGTTTTTTTGGTAGTTAATTCCATAGTGTGTGTAATGTAATTCTACTCTTGCTTCCTGATTTAATTACTCAAACCATATCAACCTACCGAATACAAAACATAAAACATGTAGCTCCGCCCCGGCCGGTTTGGCTCAGCGGTTGGAGCTTCAGCCTGTGGACCAGAGAGTCCCGGGTTCGGTTCCTGCTAGGGACACATACCAAAAAAACAAACAAACAAACAAACAAACAAAAAAAAACATGTAGCTCACTGCACTACGTCCAACCTCATCATTTTTCCAATCAAGTGATTTCTTCTTCTTTTTCTTTTAGTTATCATTATAACTTTGAACACGATACCTCACATTTTTATTTGTTGATTCATCATCTTTAGACAGTTCTCATCTTGTGCCATGTGAAATGAGAAATTAGCATCCCCAGGTTTCTCACATCTTTCTACTTCCTCGCCACCTCCTAATATTGCCAGTTCTCCTGTTCACATTCAATTTTATAACCACGATTAAGCGATTCATGCTTTGTCTACAGATTGATTCTAAAAATTGAAATCCCACTTATATTAAGATAATTATGTATTCATATTAAGATGGTTCACCAAGAACCAGATTGTGTAATGAGACTTTATAGAATGAGGTATAATTCTGTCACTAAACCTGTGTGCCAATGAAAAAATGTTTCAAGTTTTAAGATTTAAATGATTCTCTTTCTTATATTTTATGAATTGGTTAAACTCAGATCACATCTTTTATCATATGACTTTTTTTATATTTTTGCATTTATCTTCAGATAGAGTGGGAGGGAGAGAAGGAGGAAGAGAGAGAGAGAAACATCGATGTGAGAGAGACACATCAACTAGCTGTCACCCACACGACCCCAACCAGGGCCGGGGACAAACTGCAACCGAGGTACATGCCCTTTAGCGGGAACTGAACCTGGGTCTCTCTGGTCCACAGGCAGATGCTCTAACTGCTGAGCCAAGCCGCCAGGGCTATCATATGACTTTCTTACATAGCTCCCCTCCTCATATTTCTGATTGCTTTTCTTTTTTTTATTAATTAAAGCAGTTTATATTTTCACCTATCATTCACCTTTTTAATAATTATATGTTATAAGGGCATCTACTTTCTCTTAAAGACATGCTTCTGTCCTATGGTTGGTTTCTATACCTACCGTACACCTATCTCCTGGATTAGGTGCCCTGTACTTGGATCTTATTTTCTTTCTTTGTTTCTATTTTTATTTCGCTAAAGTGCATCTTATTTCTCCAGAAAGACTTCATGAGAGGCAATCTTTCACATTCTTTGTGTGCCTGAAACTTCTTATTTTGTTATTATACCTGATTGATAGTTTAGGTATAGAATTTTAGGTTCAAAGTAATTTTTCCTCACACGTTTTCAGACATGATTTTATTATCCTTTTGCATCCAGCGCTGCTAACGCGAGGCCTGACGCCAACCTTGTCCTCTGTTTGCAGATAACTTCCCAGCTTCTTTCTAAAAACTTTTGTGTCTTCTTTTATCCTCAGATGAAACTTCTATGTAAGACTGCTGACTTTCTACAGCTCAAAATATTTTCTTCCCTGTGTTTTCTCTCTTCTCATTTGGGAAACCTCACGAGATGAATGGTGGGCATTCGGGATTGATCTTCTATGTCTCTTAACTTACATTATTTAGTATGTCTTTACAATTTTATTCTTTGTTCCAAGACACTTCTTGGATTTTTTTCAGGCATGTTATTGAATTTTTATTGAGCAATAATATTTTTTTATTTCCAACAATTCATTAATTCAGTCATCATTCACTTGTTAAGCACATGGTCACAGAGCCTGTTTTATATGGCAGGCATACTACTAGGGGATACAACAATGAACAAAACCTACAAAATATCTTTCCTCTTGGTGAGAGAAGAGGCAAACAATAAAATACAGAGACACATAGGCACAAATGATAAAATACAAACAGATAGATACATAGAATGACGTTATGTGTGCTATGGGGGGAAATTAAGCAGAGTAAGATGGATAAGGAGCACAGAGGGTGGGAATGGATGGTTTTATTTTATCCAGGATCGTCAGGCAAGACCTCACTTGTAAGTTAACACATTCGTGTGACATGTATGAAGTGTAGCACTGCATCAGGAAGATCAAGTGCAAAGGCCCTGAGGTAGGAACTTCCTTACTCTCGGATCCTTTTGCACAGTAACTCAAGAGGGCATTTGGGGAGATTCTCAACTACATCTCAAAGTTTAAGATGCTCAGGTTTTGTTGCATTGAAGGCTGTCACAGAATCCATTTGCAGCTCACCTTCTAGGCTCTAAAAACATGGAAACCTATGCATACTTTCAATTAAATTAACCTATACTGAGAAGCTCCTAAGGGCTAGGCACCAAGTAAGATGCTGAAGATACAAAGAAAAATGAGTCATAATCTTTATCCTGAATGTAAACAGATAACTACTGTGGGAGGCAGCAAGTACTTATTGGATTTAAGTACAGGGTCTTTGGGAATGTGGATGAGTAATGTGAATCTCTGATCCCACAGTGCTGCTCTGGCGGTTCCGGAAGAGGTGATGCCAGGCAGGGAAGATCCAGAAAAAAGAGGAATTGAAGACTGAATAAGATTTTGCTACAGGGCAGGTGGGAGAGGACATCCAGCTGGTAGTAGCCACATGCCACCCCCGACAACAAATAGAAAATTCCAGTCGAGAATTTTCACTCAATTCAATTTAGTTTCTTCAGGTTTGAGAGTAGCCCAGGCATAGTCACTTAATTCTCCTTGGAGAGAGAAAGGTGGTAGGACTGAGGAGGACTCTCAGCAAGTGGTCACTAACACATGGCTTTCCTCTCATTTTTAAAGTGTGGATTTTCCAAGGAGGCACAGCCTTGGATTGGAGGAGGCTCATGAGATGAGGAACCGGAACTAGATAAAGAATCTAAAATATGGGGGGTTGAGATCTAGTATTGGTGGGTTAGCTTTGGTCAGATTGTTCTCCCATAGTTATGTCTGCTTGAGTTTGAAGCAATGAATTATATAGATAACATTTCTAAATGTTTAAATATTGTCCCCGTGCTGTGCCAACGCCTACCTTCTTATAATGTCTATCAACTAGGTGTCGTTGAATGCTTTTGAAATAAAATGCTTCCCTTTCTACATGCCAGCCCTTTACACATTAAAAATAACAGTAGAGATCATCATAATAGTGGATTCACAGTTTCTTATTGCTGGGTGGCTCCTGGGTTGTTGTCTGGTCTAAAGCAAGAAACTTCTCTGCAGCATCCCTGCCGGTTGGTCCCACATCTCTGCTGCAGCCTACCCGGTCTTTTCCAGGCACACATTCCTTTCTTCAATGGCTCCAAATGTTCGAAAGCACTTCATCATTTTGATCTGAAATATGCTTCCCTGTAATGTTTATCTACCCATCCAAGTTCTGTGAAACTTGTCTATTATGAGGCAAATTCAGTTTTAACAATGACGTATTATAGCAGACTGCTGCAGTGAGACAAGGCAGGATTCATGGAGCTATCACAAACAACATCTCCAGTCCCTTTCATATGCAAAGCATTTCACTTTCAAAGCATTTCTGTATTATCTCATTTTATTTCTCAACATCTCAATGAGAAAAGACCTGCTAGGAGTGTAGGCACCAGTAGGGAGTGGTGCCTAGTTCAATGAATATTATTTCTGTGTTCAGGAACTTTAACAGAGATGGGAGAGGAATGAATAATCAAGAAGGAAACGTCTCAGAAGATGCTCAGTGATCTGATGCCATCATTCTTTGGAATTCTGTTTGCTGATATGTGGGAATAGCAGCACCTCCTCAGATAATGAAATATGCCAGGGCTATTCCTCACTCTCCTTCCATTTCACACCAGAATCTCGAGTCTCTGGGGTCAATGGAATTCATGATAAAAGGAAAACATCAGAAGCTTCTTCGTATCTTCTCTGTGGCTGTGCTACAGAAGACTTTGGTGAGATGTTGGCTCTTCTTGAGATACCCAAATTGACAGACTCCAGAAATATGCAGAGATAAAATTCAGATCTGTACTTAATCTCTCAGTCTTTGTTAGTCCTGGGCAGGTCCCATGAGCAACTTGATTAGACCTGAGTGGTGGGGAGATCATCCTTCCTTTCAGGCAATAAGCATGAAAAACACCTTAAGAACTTAGTTGTGCAGGATTGCCTGTGGAAGTTTCGGGGGGCCTGGCAAATCTTTCTATAAACTACTGTATCAGATGTCAAGAGTTCCTTTACATTTCAAATCATGGGCAAATTGATTCCCCCATTCATTTTCATAGGCAACTGTGGAAAAACATTGTTTCTTCCTAGCTTCTCTTTGATGTGAAACACAAAGAGTCCTTACTGGGCCTTTAAAAGAGGAAAAGATTAACGTTTCTGTTTGTGGTCCAAAGAAAACGAATGTGCCTTTACATTTTTTCATAGTCTGTCTCTGGCTGGAGCCTTCAAGAAGGCAGGGACTAACCTGAGGTTCTGAGTCAGTTGTCTAGAACTGGGACACAGAGCTCAGATGAGCCTGGTGGCAGGAACACACCTAGATCTGCCTGCCTTGGGCCCGGGGCTCCAAACAGACCATGCGCTTCAGCAGGAGAGTGGTGCTGAACTCCCAGAACTGTGGAAGAAGAAGCCAGCCACCCATCTTCTGACGAGCAGATCAAAGGCATCACATTTTATTGTTTCAGGAGAAAGGAAATGGAAAAATGAAAGGAAAACAAATCAAAGGATGAGGGGAAAGGGGAAATCCCTCTCATATGGAGGATACATTGTAGGCACAGTGGAACAGTGAAGAAACTGCATTATGTGACATGTATCAGAAGTCTTCCTTTTGGACTGTCTAGAAATCAATAATGTCATCTTTACTTTATAGATGAGAAAACCAATGCCCAGAGACCTTGCCCCCAAACACACAACTATTTAGTAGAAGTAGAAATTGAATGCAGGTCTCATGATTCTTTTCTTGTTAAAGGAGTCAATATAAAATGAAGGTTTGGTTCTATGCTAAGTTTCTAGACTTTTTAGGAGTACATGTGAGCTTGCTTACCAGGCAGCTTTAAAAAACACCGTAAAACCATTTAATGGCATTAAAAGAGGTTAAGATTTATGACTGAGAAAAAATAGGTCAAAACACCATGTGCAATATGATCTATTTTATTTCATATAAAAAAATACCTATCTACATAGAAAGACTGGAAATAAACTACCCATTGAAATGTTATCACCAGCTATCTCTGGATGGAAAATTATAGATGAATTTAATCTTCTGTTTTCCTTTTTCTCAAAATTTCAAAAAATAAATGTATTACTTTTGTATTAAAAATAATGATTATTTGGGAAAAGAGAGAAAAAGCAGAGTTGCTCTTGGGTTTGAGATCAAAGTCCTTGAATTTCAATTGTGGAGAGTGATTTTAGAGAAATTATTGATTTTATCATTTCAATATAAGTTCTTCATTCTAAGCTTCCTCGAATTTTGATCACCTTTAGAGCTGACCTTCTCTAGAATCTAGACAAGTGCCAGTCCTCCTCTGACCTGTTAGTGACAAGAGAATGACCTCGGTTCTTGTCTTCTTGAAGGAAAGATTTCAATCAAGAGACAAAGTGTAGCAAAGTATGAAAGAATTCATTGGCCTCAGCAAAAACACACTCAGGACAGTGAAACAAGGAAGGGCATAGGAGAAGCAGCAGGAGAGCCTGGGCTGGGCTGCTTTGGCTCACTGGGAAGTCAGAGAAAAGGGGCCTTGGAGACAGGTTCAGGGGTTAGCCCAGGGCGAGCTGCTGCTGCCCATTGCTCCCCTGGTTGCAAGTCTCGTGGGGTCCCTTAGAGGGAAGAAGAGGGAAGGGAATGGCGTGGGCATGCTCCCCTGGGGGAGAGTGCACCCTGGGTCTTTCATCCTGAGTGTATTTATCTCTCTCTTGCAGGTGGGAATCTTAGGGAAGGTCTCAGGGGAGGGTTTTAATAGAAGACTCATCAGCTTTCCAGGTGTGCTCGTTCAGGGTCCTGGTCTCCCCTGATTGGTCAGAGCCAGGCAGGGGTCATTAGTCAATGCAGCTGGTCCTGAGGCAGCCACGTCATCCCTTATCCAGTTTTGCAGCTTTTTTGGGCCTGGAGCTGAACTACGACTGAGGCCTAGATGTTATCTTTAGGGAGGGAAAAGTCAGGGGGTCACATGACTAATGATATGAAAATTCAGGGGGTCCAAACCACATAACCTGTGATATGCTAGGGGAGGATAGGTTACCCTGGGGGTGAGAGTCTTGTTTCCCCAGTTTTGCCCCTTGCTAGGCATCCCAGGCTTTCTGCCCTGGTGAGTTCCTACACCTGGCCCATCGCCCTTGCTCTGCCCGTGTCTGTCTGCCTGTCACAGACCCATCAGAGACCTGGGCCCCGCTCTAAGCAAAGAGCAACACTGTTTTTTTCACTATTATTCTCTTGTTTCTTTTGGCCCTCTTTACAAAGATCTATTATCCAAACACTCAGAATTTCTAAAAACTCATTTTTGAAATGCCACCAAAGTAAGATAAAAAGTGCAGGACTGTATCTTGTGCTTTGGCCAGAGAGGAGCTGTGATGCAAGTCGCAAGAGACAGCCCCCGTCAGGAGTGCACTTTCGTTAGACAACCAGCCAGGTTCTCTTTGGTCGCAACCCCTCTCCCTGGGAGCAAGGGCAGCGCCTTTTTGTTATTCCTGATGCCTCTGGTGGGTGCAGAGGTTGAGTTCAAGGTTCAAGCTTATGTGATTTCTTTAGCTGGCTTTTTTTTCTTTTTTCTCTGAATGGTGCTGCAAGTAACTGACTTATATGCTTATTGGGGAGTTAAAATACTGAATTGCACAACCAAAGTGTTTCTTTCCACACTCTATGTCCTTCCCAAATTCCTGTCGGTATCTCATTTATACATACCTATACATTGTGAAGGGTTTTCTGTGTCCAATAGCCATTGATAAGAATGAGTGACATATTTCAGGGGTTTTCTCCAGAAAGACACACTAGGAGGAAAATAAAACCCAGAAGTCTAGTATCAGTCCAGAAATCACAAGTCAACGGCTTCTATTTTACTGAGGGATGTATTGAGGCAACTATTCAAACAGTCAAAGACAAACACATCAGATGTAGACTGAATCACCCAGATAACAGACCAAAAAAATGCTGTGAAACCATGACTCACCCTGACTGTTTACACCGCCTGGATTTTCTGGTTAATTGTCAGTTCTTCATTTTACTCTTTGTTAATTAAAAAGTAAATTATTCTCCTGACAGGTTTCTTTTTGTGGTGATTTGGGAAAAGGTTCGTGCTGAAACAGTTGTGTGATGTATACTCTAGGATCAGAATAGGGTGCCAGAATTTGGTATCGTGTTGTGACAACAGTACCATAAATGGGAGAAGGATTAAGGATCTAAGAATCAAAGGTAAGAAATGATAGATAAATAGTATATAGCCAACATTAAAATATCCATCTATACACCTCTTCATTCATCCATCTATCTGTCCATTGTCCGTCCATCCATCCATCCATCCATCCATCCATCCATCCATCCATCCATCCACCTATCCATCCATCCATCTGCTCCTTTATCCATCCATCAGAGTTATTTAGCCTTACTTTAAGTTTCAAGCACAATGATAAATGTTGCAGGAACCTTGGTAAACAAGGTTGGTCCATTTCTTGCCCTCCATAATTTTACAGTAAACAAAAGAGATGGACATACACAAAAAACCTACAATATAATTCTTGCTAGAAAAGAGAAAACAGTACGCTGCTAAAACATATATAAAGAGAGACGTAATCCAGTGAGAGAAAGGAGATGGAGTGGTCGGTCGGAGAAAGCCTCCTTGCAGAGGTAGAATTCAAGTCGGAACCAGATGTGTATAAATGTCTGAGACATCTGGATCTTCTCAGTTTTTCTTCCTGGTCCCCGAGTTCAGGGATAGGGTTGTCTATGTTGAGGAAGAAAGGGAAGTATCCAGGACAGCACCAAACCTGGCAATTGGTTGAAATGGTATTCCATAAAGACTCAAAACAAACCAATCTACTTCCAATCATTCTTTAGCACCAGGTCAAAATAACAAGTACGTTAACAACTGATAAATGGGTCTTTCTGTACGTCTCTTCATTCATTCACAGCTGCAGCTGACTGTGGTTACTGGACTTCTGGTCTTAAGCATGTTTTGAAACAGCAAAACTCGTGATGGTCTTTCGTGGTCCATTGGATTGCTATTTCTTCCTCTCCTTGGTCTACTGGGGACTGAGCTATTCACTGAGCTCCCAGACATTTGTTGTGAAAATGGAAGAGTTACTCCTTCAACAGTTCAATTACTTTGACTTTCACTTCTTTAGTACTGGCTCCCCTACTCCACAGGTAGACCTTTGGGCTGCCTAAAGGTGCTCTACAGGTAGGCAACCATCTAGCTTGAAAGTAATGTGGCAAATTTATTTATCAGACTTAAACAAGAAATTAATCTCTCTGATCCTGGTTATGTCTGAAAAGTGATGAGACTGCAGAAGATTCTGCCCAGCTCGAAAACTCATAGCATCTAGAAATATGAGTCCTGATGGTCCTGCCCTGAGAAACGCATCTTGTCTGAGCAGATTCTTCCGAGTTAGTCCCGGCCCAGGGCCCAGGTAGAGAGAGACTGGAGACACAGAGAGAGTGCACAGTGGGAGCTGAGGCAGCGACTTCTCGAGTTCCTTAGAGAAAGCAGAACTCACACTGTCTCCCAGAATCCCCAGCAGCCTCCCATAGGCGATGGGTGGGGACTGTAGCATCACTTTATCCAACATGGATCAGGAACTATATTCATGGTCCAGTGTCCCTTCAATGAAAGTGAGCTGTCTAAATTGGGACGAGAGAACATGCTTGGGGAAGTTCAAAAGGCTGGTCCTGTTGTAGTCTTGGGAAGAAGGCCTGACTCCAAGACTGGACTTGATGTGTAATCCGTGGACTGTTTCAAAAGGAAAATGAACTCAGTCACTATTACTTGGTGTGGCCACTGAGACACAGGGGCAGCTGCCCTTCTCCAGACTGAGCAGGACCCTTCTCCCAGCCAGCCTGTCCCAGCTCCAGACTGGGTGCTGCCGCGGTCTCTCCTTCCTGATCAGCAAACCAGCGCCCCAGCCATGGGGGGATCGGCCTCTGGGTCCTCCTCGGATGATTCAGGCAGTGTGGTGAGAAGACACTGGATTGGGAAATAGAAGCCTTGGGTGGAGCTCCATCCCTGCCATTGATGACAGTGATTAATATGATTGAGTCCAAACCCAATGAATTACTCAATACTCACTGCCGCTTTAATCCTCGTCCTCATTTCACGTATGGGGAAACTAGAGATCAGGGCTCTTCGATAAAATGCCAGTGGTAAGGTGGACAGAAGCAGACCCGGGATTGAAATGGGCAGTCTAACCTCAGAGCCTATGCAAGGACACTGTGCTCTATGAGATCTGTGTCAGGCCAATAAAATCACACATTGGAAAATAAAGTTTGCTCTTTTTTTCTTTCTAATTACAGATGGAATACAACATTGTGTGAAAATCGGAAAACACACACATAACAAGAATAAAACAAAAAAGTCTCCCATACCACCAGAAATGATCACTTAATACTTGGGTGATTTATGCTTTTAGTTTTCAACAAAAATGGTGTCATACTGTACATACTATATATATTTTTCAATTTTTTAAATGAATTTATTTTTGTTACAGAAGTTTCTCCTTTTCCCCCATTGACACCCTCCTCCCGATCCCTCCCACCCTGTCCCCAGCATTGTTGTCTATGTCCATGGTTGCGCACACATGCATGCAAGTTCTGTGGTTTATCTCTTCCCTCTCCCCCGACCCCCTCTTCTGAGGTTTGTCAGTCTGTATTTTAACCTATCAAGCCGTAACTTTTTGTGCTCATCCAGACCGTATTAATATGCACTTTGTTCAGGGAGGAGGCTGGGGAACACTGTCTGTGACTATTGCTGCTGTAAAAAGCGCAGAGAGGAGAAAAGGCAGGAAAGACATGGGAGGAGACCGTGAAAACTCAAATAACACGTTGTGACAACATATGAACAAGAAGATGGCTACGTGGAAAAGCGCAGGGAAAGAAGACTGGGGTATTCGGGAGAGAAAGAGAGGAAAGAGGACGTGGGCTGGAGTTTGTGACCTGCGACAGAGGATCACGGCTTGCTTGCTGAGATGAATGAGGTTGGTCCGATGGGGCTGACTTGGAAAGACAGCAACAGCAAGCATACTGCCGAGTGCTTGACAACAAGAAGCAGAACAATGTATATAGCATAACCCAGTGAAAAAGGCGCAGGAAACAGTCAAAGGGCCGCATGTCACACTGTCAACAGCAGTTCACTTTTTGGTGTGAGACTGGGCGAAAGGGGGCAGGGGTGATGATTTCAGTTTTTAATTCAAACTCTTCGGTATTGTTTGAATAGGCTACAACCACATATTAATTTTGTAATTAAAAATTAAAATGTAAAAATAACTTTGTGAGAGTTATACTGAGAGCAAAAGTAAAGGCATCTTGAGGAAGGAGGGACTAGGGGGAGAGAGGAACAAAATTACAGAGAAAGAAAAGAGTCGAGGGAGGTGGTAGTTAGAGGTGTGTTTTCAGTGGGCTGTAATCCCACAGTCCCCGGCGCTGCTGCAACACTTTGAATTATGGGATCTAAAGGATGTTCAGCATGCTCCAGAGAACTGGGATGGAGAAGTATCTTTACCACGCTTATCTAAACTGCTTTTCAGGGTATCCATCTGGGGCCCTATCCCCAACCCATTTTACACTGTAGAGAGGAAGGAAGCAACGGAAAGTTGGTCCAAGCAGTAATGAAGCAGCACACCGTAAGGTCCTGGGAGGACTATGCCAAGAACTCGAGCATCCCCATAGGCTCTTTGGCACACAGAAGGACCAGCACCTGGGTGCCAGATGTGCGTGCACACGTACGTGTGCCACTTCTGATCCATCTGGGACTCAAGACAAAGGCTTGGCTTTTGATCATGGAAAGGAGATAGATTCATTACAAAGTACAGGATAAGAAGTTCCAGAGCTGGAGCGCAAATAGACAAAGGTTCTTCGCTCCTTGCTTTCCTTTCATCTTATCTTCCGGGGCCCCTTCGACATTTGGTGACGACTGCACTTGTGAGAGTCTCTGGATTTTACCCCCACTCAGTTTTGATAATTTGTTTAGATACTGCTTTCCTGCAAATATGGAATCTTCTGAAGCATCAGGAAGAAGAGAGAATATGTGAAATACAATAAGTGGCTGACATTTTGCCCTGTTTCTCATTACATTTAATGTCATTGCTCAGTTCAGAGTTAACTCTTATTGTGCTGACAGTGGTTTAAAGAGTCACTGTAGGTCACTGTGAAGGCAATGCCTGCATTTTGGGGCTTGGGTGGAAGAGGGAGAAGGCTGATGGCGGACGGGTTCGGCACTCTGGGGTTAAGATCCTGGAAATCCATCTTCTCCATTTTTCCTCTTAGGAGATACTAACTTGCAATGTGTGTGTGTGTGTGTGTGTGTGTGTGTGTGTGTGTTTATTGATTTGAGAGAGAGAGAGAGAGAGATCAATTGGTTGCCTCCCTGACCAGGGATCAAACCCACAACCTGGGTATGTGCCCTGACCAGGAATCAAACCAACGACCTTTTGGCCTCACAGGACGATGCTCAACCACTGAGCCACACCGGCCAGGGTGCAGTGTATCTTGTTATGCTGAGACAAAGAACAAGGTTTCTTCCCAGTAAGAACAGCAAGTAGTTTGGTGGTAATTATCCCAGCAATTAATTCAGGCCCTATTCCAACTGTGTCTAAACTCTGTTGAAACTACCATTCTTTCCGCTGGGCTATGGAGATACTCCTTCAGAGCTGCAAGCAGCTCTTTCAATGGAACTCTTTCACATGGGAGCGGAAAGGTCACATGGCTCCTAGGTCACTGGGTTTTCATTTTTGTCTCCAGGATCTTAGAATCTGTAGTCATTTCCACTGAGGTCCTTCTCCACAGAGTTGAATGTCGCAGATCATAGGAAAGAACAACCAGTATTACTGTTTACTATTTACACCATTATCCAATTATACAGTAATCCCAACAACCTTGCAAAGTTGGGCTGATATTATCATCCCTCCTTGAGAGACCGAAGGACTCTGTGTAGTGGAGGGAGGCCCTGCGCTCCCTCCTGTGCATTCTTATGGTCTTCCCTTGGGGGGGCCCTTTCCTCGGCCCTGTACCATTCATGGGGATCAGAAAACATCCTTTCTGTGGATGGCCTACGTAACCCTAACGCCATACAGTTTTTTCGTCAGGACATGTTTATTTTGGTTTGTTGTTTGTTTTTTGTAAAATATACATAACTTGAAATTTACTATTTTAACCATTTTTAACAGTACAGCTCAGCGGCATTAAGTAACTACCACCATTATTTATCTCTACAGTTTTTTCATCCTTCCAAATGGAAGCACTGTTCCCATTGGAAATGAACTCTCCCACTTTCCCCTCTCCCCAGACCCCGGTGGCCTCTATTCTACATTCTACTTCTATGAATTGGACTATTTTAGGTACCTCATATAGTGGAAATGTACATTTGTCCTTTGGCTTATTTCACTTAGTATGCTATCCGTGAGGTTCATTTCTATGGTAGTATGTATCAACATTTTATTTCTTTTTAAAGCTGAGTAATATTCCATTGTTTGGAACATAAACGTTTTGTTTATCCATTCATCTGTTGATGGACATTTGGGTTGTTTCTACCTTTTGACTAATGTGAATAATGCTGCCACGAACATTAGTGTACAAATAGCTGTTCCAATTCCTGCTTCCAGTTCTTTTGGCTATATACCTGGAAGTGTAATTGCTGGATCCTGTGTTATTTTATGTTTAAGTTTGTAAGGAACTGCCATACTGTTTTCCATAGTGGCTGCATCAGTTTACATTTTTGCCAGCAATGTGAAAGGGTTCCAATTTCTCCATATCCTCACCAACACTCGTATTCTGTTTTGTTTTGTTTTTTTTCGTAAGAGCCATCCTAATAGGTATGAAGTAGTATCTCATTGTGGTTTTGATGAGCATTCTCCTAATGATTAGTGATGTTAACCATCTTTTTATGTACTTATTGGCCATTTGAATATCTTCGAAGAAATGTCTACTATGTTCTTCGACCTTTTTAAAAAAATAAAGTTCTTTTTTTGTTGTTGAATAGTAAGAGTTCTTTATATATTCTTTTTTTTTTTAATCCTCACCTGAGGACATTTTTTCATTTTTTGTTCAGATGGGGTGGGAGGGAGAGAGAGGAAGAGAGAGAGAGAGAAACATCGACGTGAAAGGGACACATCGAGTGGCTGCCACCCGCACGACCAACCAGGGCCGGGGACAAACTGCAACCGAAGTACATGCCCTTAGTGGGAACCGAACCCGGGTCTTTCTGGACCGCAGGCTGACGCTCTAACCGCTGAGCCAAGCCGGCCAGGGCTTTATATATTCTGAATACTGATCCCTTATATGATATATGATTTGCAAATATTTTCGCTCTGGCCGGTTTGGCTCAGCGGTTAGAGCGTTGGTCTGTGGTCCGGAGAGACCCGGGTTCGGTTCCCGCTGGGGGCGTGTACCTCGGTTGCGGTTTGTCTGCGGCCCTGGTTGGTCGTGCGGGTGGCAGCCACTCAATGTGTCCCTTTCACGTCGGTGTTTCTCTCTCTCTCTTCCTCTCTCTCCCTCCCACTCTATCTGAACAACAACAAAAAAAAAAAATTAAAAAAAAAATTTTCTCCCATTCTCTGGGTTGCCTTTTCACTTTTAAATTGTGTCCTTTGAGGTACAAGTTTCACATTTTGATAAAGTTCAACATATCTATCTTTTTGTGGTCTGTACTTTTTATGTCATATCCAAGAAATCATTGCCAAATCCAATGTCATGAAGTTTCCTTTAATTTATCTTTTATGAATTTTATGGTTTTTGCTCTTATATTTAGGTTTTTGACCCATTTTGAGTTGATTTTTGTATATGTGTAAGGTAAGGGTCCGACTTCATTCCTTTGCATGTGGACACCCATCTAATGCTGTATTTTTGAAGATACTGTTTAAAACAAAATTTACTGCTTCCTTGGTCATTCTGTAGGCAATTTATGCCAGAGGTGGCTTATTTTGCACCATTCAGATTACTAGCTTCTGCTTTTTCACACCGAGACTTAGTGGTAGAGGACAGAGTTAGGGTCTCAAAGGGTTGCTATCTGTGTAGACAACTCCAGATGCCAAAGCTCTGCAATAATCACACCTTACACCCATACAGGGCAAGAACCAAGTCTTCCCTCTCTATTTTTCAACTCTCTTGCAAACATAGTGAATAATGCAATTATAATTCATTGTTACTGGTTTAATTGACCTGGGCTTTTTAAATGAAACTGAGTGAGCTATAAGGGAACAGACCAAAGCTCCCGTAGCTCTCATTATAGACTCCTCTCCCAGCATGTACTGCACTTGGCTGAGATGGTTGATTTATGTGTGTCTTCCTGCTACTGTGTGAACGAGTCACAGTCCTGGTGCAGAGCACAGTGCTAGGCGTAGACTTTAAACTAAATTGAACCAACAGCACTATCTTTTCCTTTCTTTTAAGCCGTGTTAATTTGCAAAGGCAAGAGATAAGCAGTAAAATCTTCTTTTAATGACAATACCATCTTTATTGCCCTGCTAGCTTTATTGAATGAAAGATGATGATGTTGCTGTGAATGACATTTATTAGATTTTCACAAACTTTCCACATCGAGCATTTGTGTCTTCGTTAGAAAGGGAAAGGAGCCAACCATGGCAAATGCTACTTCCCATCTATTACTCAAAGAAAATGGAATCTTTCAGGGTAAAAGCCTTAAATTAAGCAGCCAAACAGTGACTTAAAAACATTTCTGTAATGAAATAACTCTATATAGAGAAATGATATCACACGGGAACATTCTTACCGCAGTTGGGAACATGTGAATAAAAGATGCTACCTATTTTCACAGGACAGAGGCAACATTTCCGCATTGTTGACATTTTCTCGAAATGAGGATTCTATGAATATGTCTGCACTGTTCCTCCTGCACCATGGACTATGACTCAGGGCCATCAAACTAATCTATTCTAGAAATGACCTAAAACCAGGCTTATACGAATAGCGTATTTTAACTTTATTTTTTAGAAATCACAGCTTGCTATTTGGTCAGCACCCTTGCACAGAATTATTTTCTTTTCCTCAAGAAATATCACCTTTCACATCAGGTTACTAGAGGTACACCAGAAGCCTGAGGTGACTGGGAGGTGGACACCCTCTTTCTGACAGCCATTCCAATCCTCTCCCTCACCCGACCCTTTGCCTGGGTTACATGGGGCTCCATTGAAAGTCAAAAAATGTGAAGCATAAACATTCACAAATTGAATAGAGAGTAAAATCAAATACAGCAGCAAAGGCTGAGACAGGAACACTCTTTCCTCTTCACTCAACTCCCTCCCCTTGACTCCCGATGGCTGAGTTATATTTCATTGAAGGATAATTTGAAGGATAGGGAAAAAAAAAAAAGGTGTGATTTGATGTTCCCTCATCCAGTAACATTATTTGTTTTTCCACCTAGACTGCAAAGCCTGTCCTGGTTGTTGCCTCTGTGATGTCAGAGGCCAGCAAAATCTTGCCTTTCCTCCAGCGTTCCGGGCTTGACCACACCCCCCAATTTAAGGAGGCAGCTCTATTAGGAACATTATGGTCTTTGCATCCTCTAGCCACGAGCCCAGGATTCCCGCAGGTAGTTGGAAAGAGACCACGGACATTGAGGGAAGCTCACTCAGGACCCGATTCCTCACCCAGTCTCTCCGGCAAAGTAGTAAGTGAGGTGTGAGTTTCTGCCTAAAACTTTGCAGGCCATTTTCTTTCTCTTTTTCTTTTCTTCCTTTTTTAAATTCTGTGTAATGAAATGGTAAATGGATGGGGACATTGAGGATACAAGTGGGTTTTCTTTTCACATTTTCCTGTGTTTTCCATTCAATTGTTTAATAACAATTTTCAAAATTACTTCCCAATCTCGTTCAAATAGTCTCAAATCAAGACTATGCTTCACTCTTTTTCCTGGTGGATGAAAAGCAAAACCTTGCATGTTTCAGATAGGCACAGACTGCATGTCAGAGACTGACTTTTCTTTGCGTGCTGGAGCCCTTCCAGAGAACTAAAGCTGTAGTTCAACGCAGAAAACTTTAAGTTTTTCCTCCTTCACTCCTAGTGAGCCTATTGTTTTACATCTTTTTGTTTTCTTCCTAGCAGCTTAATGAGTTGCTTTTAGAGAGAGGAAATTGCTGCAGGTTTGAATATAGCAAGCCAAACTAGCCTGTTTGGAGTATTTCCCTGACTTGTGACTCACAGTTTTCCAAGGTTTCCCTGTCTTTTGGGCTGTGGGTGAGACAGGGGTCTCTGAGTCGGGGGGTCTCTGAGTCGGGGGCGTCTCTCCCTTCCACGGCAGAGCTGGACTCCAGGGGAACCGCCACGGAAAAGCGGGAGGTATGGACGGCCACCCCCTGCCACTCGGTGGTTTTATCTATCAATTCCACTTTGAGACTTCTCATCTACTGTTAAAACGTCTCTGCTACCCCCTTTTAAAGTAGCATTTCATGTGGGCGGACTGTTGAAAAAGATGCTGGGTTACTGAGATCAAGGCATTCGATTGTAGGTTATCCTTATTATCTTATGGGTACGTTTTTGGTTTTTGTTCTTTTTTTTTAAATCTCAAGACCATTTTTCTTCCTATGCCATACCGCTACTGTGCAACTGAAAAGACAGATATTTGTTAAGCAACAGTAAACACAGATCTAATGATAACTTGGCAGCTCTATTTGATTTGTAAATGACTGGCATTTTGATTCTTTCATCACTTGTGGTTCTGGATTGCACCCCCTCCTTTTTTATCTCAACAGAAACCCTTTTGCTTCTGCAGGCATAGGCGACTCGTGCGTGGAGGGTTGCTGGGTGGCCACCGGTGCTACTGAGATTCTTACCTACCTGTTGTTCCCGAATGGAGGGAAGGGCGAGCTAATGAGTTAATGCCTTCAAAGTGCTTTGAAGATGAAAAGACCTTTTCATGTGTTCAGCATTGTAGTTATTAATATTAATATTTGAAGAACCATGCTGCTTCTAATTGTAAATCCACAACTTCCATCCTTGCCAGCTCAGTAGTGAAAAAACAAACAGTGGAGGCCGCCAGGCAGCCTCTTCCGTCCTGGTTCCGCTGCTGAGGATGTGGGAAGTGAGAGTCGATTACAGAGAGGGCATCTTTGTCCTGCGGGCTCCTTGCACAGAGGTGCTAGTTGGTAGGTGCCAGGAATTCCAAGAGGAGAGCCTGGGAGAGGATGGGTAGCAGGGTGTCATCCTTCAGTATGGCATCTGTGACCTTGGAGAATTGGTTGAGGGCATGGACTTGGGCCAATTACCTGCCTCTGAGTATGCTGGAGTTCAAAGGCGAGTAGGGTCAGAACTGGTACCAGCACTAGCTTTGGAGGCAGGACGGTGGATGTGGACTTGGGTTCCATTAGGGGTTGGCTTTGTAACTGAGAACAACTTATTTCACTTGATTGTGCCTTATTTCCTTCATCTCTAAAATGTGAATCGTGATTTGCATCCCACCTATTTCACCCAGATGACAGAATAGAAATAGCCTGGAGCTTTGAAGAAGAAAGGTGCTAACAAGGTGGAGAGAGTGTGAAGTAATGGTGTGACGAGCTGGGTGTGTGGGTGCAGGTCCCTAGGGGAGATCCAGGCGGAAGACAGACACGTGCTCAGAAACAAACACTAATCAGTTCGGACCTTGCCCTCCTGGTTGCACACCTACCTCAGTGTATGAATAGCTGAATTTCTTACTGGTCATTCAGAGTCTGCTGTACTATTTACTGGTGAACAGATCTGTTTGCCATGGCAACTCTCTTTTCCTAATCACCATGCAAAATTCCCATTTCTGTATCCAACAGCAGAGGGAGGGGTTACAACCCTGAAGCTGGGCCTCCTCCCACCCTCCATCCCTCCTTCTCTTCTTTCCCTCTTCTCTCTCTCTCTCTCTCTCTCTCTCTCTCTCTCTCTCTCTCTCCACCTTTATAGAAATTAAATTAAAAAGTATTTAGTGTTTGAGCAAAATAAATGGGGTGTGTAGCAATTTCGTGCCATTTGAGGCAAATCTTGTACGTTTCTTGAATACTGGGAAACTTGAGATACGAAGACAACTCATTTTTTGCCTCTTCATTTCCTTTGCTCCGGGGCTACTGAAAATGTAGCTTTAGAGAGCTCATTTTTTCAGTCTAGATGATTGTCTGGATAGAATACCTGGTTTCCCCACTTTACCTGAGGAAGGATAATAGTCCTTCATGTTTACTAAGCACTTGGTACATTATCCCAGGTCGATCCTGGGCCTGTGCTAGAATCAACTTCATTTATTCTACAGCGAAGTCCTGAGGAGGGCACTTGTCATCCCCACTTAACAAATGTGAACCCCGAGGCTTGGTAATATGACCAGCTCAGTGGAGGGACCTGCTTAGAACCAGAGGCCTGTGAGCCCAGAGCTCCTGGCTGTAGCTGTAGCTCACAGGAACCCGAGGAGCTTCGAGACACACAAGTTTCTGCTGGGTTTTTCTGCTTAGACCTACGATTCGCTTTTATCTGGGAGATTACTGTGGATTAAGCCTATTTTCCAAAGGGGAATCTGGATTACTTATTCTCTGTTGGGAAGATACTGACTCTGAAGAAAGGCTGCAAGGTCTGGTCAACCGGGTCAGTGGCTCTCTCCCTCAATCCCCCTGTGACAACTATCCAGGGAATTTCTACTCCGGGCCCAGCCTTGTGTTGGGTGCTGTGGTTAATACATAAGGAACAATATGTCAATGCCATTCTTTAGAAGTGCACAATTTAATTTGGGAGGCAAACTTTTATCTGAAAAGAGGTTAAAAATAAAAGATAATTGTTCAGTGATGTGATACAGTGTATGAGTGCTTGAGAGTTCAGATGGAAAAAACGGTATTGAGAGCAGTGAGGGGAGGGAGTTTGTGATCAGTTTGGACTCTCAAAGGAGAGGCTAGATTTGACATTTCCGTTGACCATGTGCTGTCTCGAGAACCTAGAAGGGACGGTGTAGATAGTATTTACTAGAATAAAAGTCAAGCAGTGAACATAGTGCTGACGTCAAGAACACATTCTCAATGGGAGAAATATAGAACAGTAGAAAACATCAGGATTTTAGTCTTTCACATTAAAAAAATTTTTTATTTTGCAACAATTTCAGATACACAAAAGTTGCGAAACACAGCACGGAGAGCTTTCAAAAGAGTTAAGTCTTTTAAAATTGTGAAAAACAGAGCACAAATCACTCTCAATGATCTTTGGTGCCTCGGTGATCCTTAACCCAAAAGGATTCCTGTGAGTGGGGGGAGAGTAGGAATGCCAGTTTCTTGAGGCTGTGTCACTAAAAGCACAGCTTCCCAGGAAGGGCAAGGAGCCCTGGCAGATGTGGCCATCACCTGGCATGTGGCCTGAGAGGCCTGGACAGGTCCTGAGCTGTGCAGTCTGCCTGGCCGGGCTTGGCTTGCAGCTGGGATACAAATCAGACTGCGTAGCAGGCGCCACAGAAGCCCTCTCACCTGGTCCTCAGTGGGCTCTGCCTTCTAATCGCCTGTTATAATGACTCATGAATTTAACCAATTAGTCCACAGACTGCCTTGCGACTCAAAGTGAGTTCCCCTGACCAGCAGCTTCTAGCAAGTCTAATGTGGGATCTTGTTAGCAGTGGGACTGTCAGGCAGGTCCCCAGACCCCAGGAATCGGGCTCTTCTGCACTGTAATGTGCTTCCCAGGTGAGTCTGGGGAAGCACTGGTCTAAAAAAAACCCCCAAAACCAACAACAATAAAACTGAACAAACAAAAACTCTTGCAGTCTCTTCCCCAGCAGCTTGCTACTTCCTTATATTTATATCTGGCTGCTAAAGTGCCACTCCGTGAAAGATTAGTGTTCATATAAAAAAGATGTTGGTTCAACTCAGGAAGCTGTGATATTTCCCCATCTGTGCTATGCAATCTTTCAATGAGTTCCTTCCCCACTGTAAGAAAAGTGTTTACTTCTTGGTTTGATGCAGAACAATGATACAAACAGACTACCATTCAACAGAAACTGTGGCTTTTTTCTCCTGTGAAATTCTTGACTAATGCTCCTTAACCTATGATTATGGAAGGCAATCCTGTTTTTGATTATTTAAATGCAAGTCTTTTAGAAAAAAAGATAAGGCGTTTAGGCCACCTGGGTTCTAGCTCAGTTACCTAGATAAAGAATCTCTGTCACAGTGGGCAATAAAAATGACAATTAATAAAAGCCCCTATTACTATTAATTCAGTAATGCCAGACTCTGTGATAAAATAGCAATAATAATAACCATTATTTATTGACCATTTGACCATCTGTAAAGCACTCTGCCAAGCACTTTTACTTTACTTAACCCTTCTCAACAATCCTGAAAGAGTTGGTATTACTATCTCCCTTTTATAGTTGACTAAACTAAGACTTTGTGATGTTAAGAAATTTGCCCATGACCCTTACACTCAGTAAGGAGCTCCAGGTTAACTCACAATCTGTAACTCCAGAGCTCTTGTTCACTCCGCCAAATACTTAACCTTTCTGGGCTCAGTTTCTTCAAATAAAATAGGGGCCGATTTGATGAACTTTTTCCAACTCCCAAGTTCATTGAATTTGCAAAATCCCTCTCTATATAAGAACGCCAGTCAGTTGTTTAGCATTATACTTAGAAATTGGAACCTTATAATTTGGGCAATAAAACAGATGAAAGTCCACCATGAAAATCACAATCAGGCATAGTCCAAGAAGTTGTCTGCTGGATTTGAGAGCTCTAAGGCAGTGGGTGTCCTTTAGGTCAATTTTGAAAGGGCATCATTCCAACTTTCCTGTCCCTGTTCATTGTTCTCCCTCTGTCTCCATTCGCAGTGTCTTTCAGCTCTGTTGAGAGTCCCTTAACAGCCCGAGCCATGTCTAAATTCTAGATTATATCTGACATGCTCCACACTCTGATGAGTTGAAAGGTAATCATTTAAAATTTTAGGCTCCCCAAGGATTTCTTTGGCAGCGGCCATTGGGTTACAGTTGACATCTTTAGCCAGCAGCCCTTTTTTTGGGTTTGATTTGGCCAAGAAGCTCGTGTATCACGCGCTCTGCTCTACCCATCATTGTGAAGCAAAGAATACTTAACATGTTTCCTGTTTCTAGTTTCTTAGTTAAAAAACAAAACCATCTAGTCAGTCATTTATGACCGAACACCTACTATGTGCACGGCACTGGAGTACATCTCAAGGCCAACTGACCATCTGCTGAATTTCATGGTTAAATATAGGATTTGAGGACTAGCGTTTGAAGACAAGGCCGCTGCCACTGTAAGCCAGTTTATTGAATGTCACCTTTAGTCTTCTAAAAGATGTTCCCACACTAGAAAAAGTAGAGTGTTAGTTTCTGGAAAGTTTCAGAGACTCAGATTGGCATTGTGCTTGGAACACTCCTGGGCACAGAAGAGCGGGCAGGTTGTAATGCGTGGCCTTGGTGTCTGAGAGAAGCAGCCCATTTTGCCCGTTGTTGACAATGCCGGTCCAGCAGGGTGATGGCTAGGGGTTTGTTTCCATGAGGAGGAAACATAAACCAGTCTATGAGGCTCTTCACTTCCTAATTGCGAGGGTAGAACAGACTGGAACCAGTTTATATTCCTTCTCTTTTTTCAGGAGATGTTAGTGAGTTACTCCTTGAGGAAGGGCAACACAATATACCTTTGTATTATTATAATAACACGAGTCCATTTTTAGTATTTCAAGAAAGATCAGTTGAGCCATGTCAATTCATACAGAACTTGAAAGTATTATGCTTAATTAGAAGATGGGGTTGTTTAGAGAAACAGGAGATGGATATGAGTCATGTTCTGGCTTCTATTCAAGTAAGGGTGGGGGATTAATTACCAGTAAGTTGGGGGGAAGCAAGATTGAGATGTTCACTGTGCCACGAGTTGCTGCTTTGTGAACTTAGTGAATGTAGTTTAGGACCCAGAAGCCAGTTGCACGTAAATCAGAATATCGCCTTTACTGGTTAGCGCTGGCTACTTAAAATAAAAAGGGAGGTTTACTGCTGTAATAGTGGAATACTTAGTCAAGAAAATGAGATTCTTAGGAGTGAGACAGAATTCATTTTTAATTCCCCTAACCATCTTTTCTTTTCTACTTATTGTAACCACGAAGTTTCCTTGGGGGAGTGAGGAATGTTCAGCTATCTAAATTTGATGTTAATCTGATTTAATGCTTAAATTTGAATTTTTTGAGAATTGGACTTGGTAGATTTTGTTACACTGCCAGATCAAGGGCGAGATCTACTAGACTGAGTTGAAAAATGTAAGTGGACTACTCATGAGAATTAGGGAGAAAATGATGAAAAAAAAGAATAGACAAACTCATCAATCTGGTACCTCCATTAGTTCAGAGAAAAACATGAGCCTGCCTGTAGTTAACATTAATGACATCCAACCTTGGGTTGCATATGGACACAGGTCATCAGAAGCAATGACTCTTTTTTTTTTGGTCCCAGATGCATTTTCCCTCCCTTGGATATACTCAGGTACCGAAAATGACCCCTGCGTATGCTAGCGCTATTTCACGTATGGGTTGCTTCACTTAGTCAGCAGTGTTTGGTGTTGATGTCTACTGTGTGCCCTTTGAAAAAACACAGTCCCTACTTTCAAGCAACTCATAACTCAGGAGCAGAAACAGACATCTATACAGGAAGTACATAGTGAGAGCAAATACCAAGGAGAAAGATCGAGGACACTCATCTGACTGCTGAGGAGGTTGAGGGAGAGCTTTCAGAAGGAGGTGATGTTCAGTCTCCTCCGCCTGAAACCCAGCAGAGCCAAACACTGAACCCCAGAACCGCAGTGCACGAATCAGAATCGCTTTCCGAGGGCACCGCCACAGGGGAATGGTAGAAACCCAAAGTCTTCGATGGCTTACAGTGGGGGTGGGGGTGGTTCCTTTAGGGGAACCAGTAAGTGGAAGTGCTGGCGGGGCAAAGTTGAATTGGAGAGCTTTGGAATTCGGCCATTTATAGTAAGGGGCGTCTGTACCAGGTCTTCCTGGACCACAGACACTTGGCTTCTGAAAGGGTTCTGGTTTTCCAGTTCTGATTATGTGCCCTCCTTTGGTTCCGGGTGTGTGTGTGTGTGTGTGTGTGTGTGGCGGGGGCAAGTCTTTGGTTCAAGTGCAGCTGGAGGTCAAAATGCTCTCCTGTGCGTGTGCTTCAGATGCAGACGTGTGGTCTGGGTTTGTTGTCTCTGAGAGATAACTCAGGACCTTGCTAAAATCAAGGCAGGACCATCGTGAACAGGCTCTTCAGATATAGTCTAAGTTCCTAAAAGCAGATGTACATGGCATTTATGTGGAAAGAAGAAATTAAAACTCTGTCCATTGCAAGTGAAAGATGCGATCTCGGTGACACGTGCGGCAGCGTCCCGAGTCTGGCAAAGGCGCTGGCCTCGGGAGCAAGTTTCCTTTAGACAATTAGTACTTCTGAAAGCCAAATTCTTCTTCTCCTGCGTTCCAGGCCAAAAGGATATCCTTTTTGGATAAATTGATGAGAATCCTAACTTGTGAATATTAGGAGAAAGGTTAATTGCAAATCTACTTAAATTTTACATGGCTTTCAAAGAGGAAAAAACATATCTCCGTTTGCTGTCACAGCATTATGGCACTTCCGTAGCCCTGTGTGGGACCTTCCTACCCAGGATACATCGGAGCCATCGTTTTTGACCTATGATTCCAGCATGAAGACTAAAGGCTAAGGTCAAATTTAAAACACAAGCCGTTGTTGGTGGCAGTGTATTTTGGCTTCTCTGTTATGGAACGCACTGTGTCAATATGTATTCAGATATAGAATATACGCATTCTTCGTCCCAACAATGCCAATGTTAGTCATTTAATGAGAATAGAAAATATTTTAGGAACTTTTCTAATGACAAGGCATTGGAGACAAATTCGTTTTACAATAAGAAGCTCATTAAAAAAAAGAATAATAACATACATATAATACTCGGCAATCATACTTTGGGATGTAGAACTCTGTTGACCTAGAGAAATGTCCACATCATTCTATCAAACATCCATGAAAAACTCAGATGCAAAACGGCACGCGGAGAACAGAACCGTGACGGTGAAACCACAGTCACACCTGTACCTGCACAGGTGAGTTAAAAACTACTCAGAAGGATGCTGAACAAAATATTAATACAATTATCTCTAGATGGCAGGATTTCAGGTGCTTTTGGCATTTTAGAATTTTCTGCATTTTTGTTGTAATTTTTCAATAAATGTATATTATTTTGGCAAAAACTATTATTTAAAAAAAATTTTTTTTAAAGTATAGTTTACTGGGTTACTTACCTAAAGGCATAATCTTTTCTTCACTGATGGCACATTATCACCCGCAGGGCAGAGGGACTGGGGCCGCCTCCTGCAGGCCTGGTCCCTCTGGGATTTCCTGCTCTTTTGCTGCCTTCACCTGACCCCCTTGCGTGCTGCCCCCCATTCCCCAGCTTCTCTTCATTCTGGGCCTCACTCAAACTGCCCATGGAGAGACCTGGGTGAGGAAGTGGCCCTGGAGAGTGGAAAGCTCCAGAAGCTGCCAGTTGCGAGCCTTATGGCTCTCTCTCCAGACACCCGCAGAAAACGAGTTCCAAGTGTTTTGTTGAGGTGCGACGATCACAGCCACATTGTTACCTTGTTGTCCTCCGCACAGACTGCCCATTTTTATCCTGAACATCCGGGCTGGGGAGGAGACAGAAGCACCGAGGAGGCTGAAGCCCTGGAGTCTGGCAGCCGGGCGCTGACGGCCTTGCAGGTCTGTCTCCTCTGCGTGCAGGGTTTGAACTCGCGCTGTGTTCAACAACTATTTGTGTGCCACCCACCTACAACCCCGCTCTAGGCTCTAAGGGTACAGGGTGACGAAGCAGACGAGCTCCTTGCTCTGGAGGAGCTTACGCTGTAATGGGGGGAGTGGGGGAGACCACCACCGGGCAGCTCAGTGTCAGGGTGAGGAACGGGGCCGCTATTAGGAGTGGTGGCAAAGGCTCCCTGGATAAGCGACATTAAATAGGGAGTGAATAACGGGAAGGATCTTCACTTAGAAACGGATCACAAAATCCTGTTATTTCAAGTGGATCTTCACGCAGACCTGCAATCTACTCAGATTCTGCGACCTGAACGTCAGATGTTACTCACCTCTTACATTCCAGTCTTATGAGACTCACTCATTCACGCGCTCATGAAACAAAAACAAAAAATTAATTTTTTACGCTCCGTCGTCTGTCTGAAATTCCGGAGACACAGACCTGAACAAGGCATGGTGTCCACCTTCAAAGACCTCCGAGTTTCGTGGGAGAGGCAGATGTTTGTGAAACAGTGTGTTGGGCGCAATGCTAATCACTCGTGGGGTGCACGGAGGAGGGCGGCTAGCCTGGCAGGGGTGAGGGACGCTGCAGGAGGAACTCCTGGCAGCAGAAAGCTAAGGAGAAGGGTTAGCTAGCCCGGAGGAGCAGCGGGGAGCCGGGCACCTATGTCAGAGGAGAACCCGTGAGAAGGGCAGGCTGTGACGAAGAGGTGGGGTGCTTAGGGGAGCAGCAGAGTTCTGACAGGGAGTGACAAGTGGGTCTGCACTGGTGCATGGAGAGGGGTGGGGCGGGGGGGGGGGCACAGGTCCTGAAGGCCACAGCAGGCCCGTCAAGAGCTTCCAGAGGACAAAGTCACTCAAGAGACATCTATTCTGCTGCTTCAGCCTTGCTGATCCCATGCAAGAAAAATAAACTCAGCTCTTTATGACTGTGTTACCAAGTGCTGGAATCATTTTTACTCTGAGACAGGCCTATGGATGCTTCTGGGCTGTTTTGTATTTAGGTAATAAACGTTTATGATGCCAAGATGAAAATGTGGGTCCAGCTCATGTTCAAATAGCTGTCCTGTGGGAGGGAATTCTCTTTGGCTAGCGAGTCCAAAAAAAAAAAAAAAAATCACCCAGACACTCCTTTAGCTTTTTCTGAAAGGGTTTACGTCCACAGCAGCTGTTCTGTGTCAGAATCTACAAGTGGGAAAAGGGCGGGTTCTTTTTTTCTTTCTCCAAAAAAATAATAAAGCAGTAATCCATTTCTGTCCCAGAGTTATTTCCTGAGATGAGAGCCCTGGCAACTCCCTCTCTTCAGCTTCCTCCCCAGGCGAAGGGCTTTTCCCCAAGGGAAGTGTCCTTCCCAGAGCACAGCCAGCACAGAACGCGCTGTCTGCGGGGCTGCAGGCTTCCTGCCTCGCTCTGTCGGCTGGAAAGAGAAAACAGATTTCCAGGGAACCTTGTTCCAAGCTGCACGGAGTGTGGCTGCGAGGAGGAGGCTGGCTGGTTGGCAGGCGGAGACTCCTGGTGCCTTTGAGCTGGGCCTCGGGACAAGGCTGCCCATTCCAAAAGCCCTTTCTCTTGCAAGTCTAGAAGTGAAGCAGGAATCCAGAAGGGTAAAGGCCTTTTACTGCTCGTGGGAGCCTAGGAATGATTCACAGGGCTGTCTGCTTACACCCACACACCATCATCCACGGCTCCCACTTCCCCACTCCTCGGAATGAACTGGCCGCTCTTTCCCCCGCTTGTTGGTAAACCACTCACCGCATTGTGTTGTAGGTAGACTGAGTCTGGCTGCTCTGGGGCCTGTAGAGGGAGACTCTGGCATCCTCGGTTTTATTCTGGGGCTGATAGCATGTAGGGTCTGTGAGGGCGGGGATCTTTGTTTAGCTGTGTGTCTCCAGTGCCCAGAAAGTGCCGGGCACATAGCGGGCACATAATGATTGTTTACTGAATGAATACACATGTTCCCAACAAAGGGAGCCAGCAACATGCTCGTTGAACGGAGGGATGAGCCACCTTTCCCAGGGGAACCTCATCTTGGTTAAGTGAGTCTCGCTCTGACACAGTCCATGTTAACTTTTAGGTCTCATCCATGAGCAGATCGAAAACTTTAAAGTGGGAGTGTATGATTCAATAGGACTTTAAAACTCAATTTTAAGATTAAAAATAAAGACTGCTTTGGGAGAAGGAAACATGGAGCTCAGAGACTGTCCTTAGAATGACTGTGTCACACGGCCCTCATTCAGATCTCGTGCTCAGTGCTCAGGGCAGAGCCTGACACATGGTAGCTGTCACTAGTTTCAGAAGCAAACTCTGAATCGGTGACCACAGATACAGATGTTAACAATGTCCTTGGACTAAAGGACTTGGATCTTTTTCTACTCAGTGCTACCGCTGGAGAGTTCTCTCGGGGGTGGGGTGGGGGCAGGGCATTTTGCTGCAGTGGAGATCAGTTCCCTGAAAAACTAGACACAAAATCTTGGTTAACACAGCCTCGCTACCCTTAGTTACTTCTTCTTCTTTTTAGTTAGTGTTACTTTGACTGCTTTGGGAAGAAGATTCTACTCTTTTTTTTTGGTAAAAAGACATCATAAAAAGGTAAAGTTTTAGTTAAAAACAATAAGCATAGTTCTGGGCTGTTACATCTCCAGAGGTTTTCAGCTTGCTTCTCTGAGCCATGTGATGCTCGTGTGTCTGTGATTGGAGCCCTTAGGATCATTTCATGTTGCTCAGACTGTTGAACTCTACCACTGGAATACATTGCATAGGAAAGAAGGTATGCTCATTGGCTCTCATGTTGTATGGAGATGGTGAACCAAACCTGCAAAGTGAATATAAGACACACAGTGCTCTTTATTTTTCTTGAAAGGTGTGAGGGCTTTAAATGTTAGCAGAGATACAGGACAAAGACAGACAAACACAAACGGGAAAGCATTAAGTTGAAACTAAAATGTCACTTCCTCACAATAGGAATTTGGCCTCTGAATGGCATGCCTAGGAATTTAATCTTCTAAATTATTCAAGAAAGACATTTTAAAAGTATATAACGTTGAATTTATGAAAGAGTGTGAACCAGTGCACTTTAGAAAGCATGTGGGTCAACAGAAGTGGTTGATATAGAAATGGTTTTCCTGATAACCCACAGCCAGCTGGAAAGTCCCTCCATCCAGGACATTCCTTCAGCTTTCTTGTCATTTAAACATTCATCGTAGATAATAGCTCTCAACAAGAGTTATTTAATAACCCTCCGTTTTTCAAGATGAATACTGTTTAATCCCTTTTCCAGGTCTTTTCTGTGCCTTGGGTCCTGGCGACTACATCTGCTTGGTAGATCTTTTTCATTCTTCTTCTCGCCAATCTTTTCTCTGTTCCTTTATGAATTAGTTTATGCCACCACTGTGGACTGAGGGCCAGCTCTGTGCCAGGCCTGGTTGGGTGGAGGGAGGGTGAAGTATAGGTGAGGGTGTCAATAAAAAAGACACATGAGACCTACTTCCTGCCCAAAAACCCTACAAAAGGGTCTTTCCGTGCACTCTTGCACTGCTGATTTTCTGCATTTCTCAGAGGCTGTCCATTTTCCATGCTATCTTGCCATCAGGTTCTGGCTCTGTCGGGCGTCTGTCCTGCTCTCTGGTTACCTGGGTCGGTTGCTTCATCTTTCTGAGTTTGGGGTTTTTTTTTCCCTACCTCTAACACAAAGAGGTGAACTTGGTGGTTCTTAAGGAGAGTCCAGTTCTAGGATGTGGTTGCTAGCAAGCACACTGCTGATTCCAGCGGCTCAGTGAACCCTTTCTCCCATGCAGGTGCAGAAAACAAGATGAGCTACTTTGTGGATTCTGCAGTGTGTGGCCCTGGCCCTTATTCAGCAGCTCGTCCTGCAGTGGCGGTAAGTGGGGTCTCTTCCAGGCCCTCCCCTCG
The DNA here is from genome assembly GCA_030848825.1 of Tadarida brasiliensis. Lineage (NCBI taxonomy): Eukaryota > Metazoa > Chordata > Mammalia > Chiroptera > Molossidae > Tadarida > Tadarida brasiliensis. The sequence continues at coordinate 27,263,294 of CM061277.1, read as the reverse complement.
CCTCCCTGCCTCTTCTACCCCCCTTGCCTCCTGCATCCTGACCTCTCCTGGACCGAGGAGCCAGAAACCCAACTGCAAAGTTAGAGTCAGCTTGGAATCTTTTGGAAGCGCTAGATTGTGAAATTATCCATCTTCTTATCAGCATATAAACTAAAAACCCAAGACTGATGGATTGGCTGAGAAAGACTTTTTAGTATTTGTGTTTCAGACACTATGACTCGAACATGATGAACAGATAAAACCAGGTGCTTTTTTTTTTACTGCTCAGTTCACTTGGTGAAGATTTTTCATGCGTTGATGTACCTTAGACCTATGGTTAGCATAATTAAACTTATTTTTGACCTCATACATAAAAGCTAAATAACATAAGCTTTCTAATTACATAATTTGAAACGAGAAATGTGATGTTTATAGTACAGTTTCCTAAATTGTAGAATAAGAGGGAACTTTAATACAGGACAACATGAAGTTTCTTGCCCTTAGGGGGGAAGACTCACCCGAACTGTGTGTTGATCAGTGGAAATGTTTAGATAAATATCTTATCAATTTACTGCGTGAGAGATCCCACAATTTTCATCCATCAATTCCAATGTTAAATGAAACTTAAATATGAGCAGATGTATCATTCACTAGTCATTCTAAATTCTGTATGTTTTGTGCAAAGACAGCCATCGTAAATGTTGAACTTTTTTTTACTCTCTCTGGTAATGGATGGACAGATTTATTGTTAACCCTTCCTAATACCTATATGGGTCCAAACAGATGCCAGTCTGCCAGAGCTATCTCCTGACCGTAGCCTTTGAGTGTCTTGCTTGGGGCTCTGTGGAATTTTTAGCACTGGTACCCTTAAGTTAGCCCTAACCTCTCACTGTAATCATATATTAAAAGATCTGATGTATTTGACAATTATTTTCTGTAGCACTGAAAAATTAATTACTCAAAAGCTATTCTATGTTCAAGGGATAATGAACACATCTCTACTGGCTGTCCCATTATACATGTTTCTTCCTATAAAATGGTTTCTGTTTTCTTATAAACTCCACTCACTATTCTAAAAGCATTAGAATAAGGAAAAGGTTTAGACTACAATTTACATCAGAAATATATTTTAAAATATTCACAACACACACTCCAAGAGTCAGTCAGTTTTACTTAGTAGAAATTGCCCAGGGGGGTTGCAGAAGTTGCCAGGGAACTTACCACACAAGTCAGCACAATTACACTAAATTTTTCTTAAAGATGATATTGTAGAGATTTGTTAAAATAAATGAGAATATTGTGATGTCAGGGCAAACTGTGTCACTGACTTGAAAAAGTAGATGAAAAAGCCAGTTCATGTTAATTCCCTTTACCAGTATTGTAATCAAATTAAAGAAGATTAATAACTTGTCTAAAAAATCAATGCCACACAAATTTGTATTTCTTTTATTTTAGTAAAAAACTTATTATAAGTATACAAATTATAGGTATAATATTAAATGATCTTAAACAAGATATCTGAAAATTACATGAGATTAAAAATCCAACATACTCAAAGTGCATATTTTTAACTAAAGATTGCTTCCCTCAATTGAATATACTTGATTTTCAATGAATTTGGAATGATTTCTACTGGTTTCAAAACAAAGAACCCATATACCCCCACCCCCAACAACCACGTATGAAAAATATTACCAACATGTGGAATCCTTTTTCACTCCACATTTCAAAGTTGTTGGGCAGAAGCAGAAGGTTGGGTAACAGAACGGCTGATTGTTTCAATGCTTTCTCTCAGACCTTCTCTCTGGGCCTCAGTTTGTCCATCACTGGAACTGGGTAAGCAACATTTTAGAACATAGAACACGCAGAAGAGTCCTCTAACTTCTTCACATACGCTCTCTCTAATAAAAATAAATCAGTAAATAACGTTTCTTAGTTCAAACCCAAGTTCAATAAACCAGCTCCTACCGATCACCTTCAGCTTTAGGCTGGGCTATAATAAACAAAGAAATCTGTAAATTGCCTACAGGATATAACCTTGGCACACTGGCATTAGAGAAACTAGCAAGGTAGTTTCAATCCCAGCCTAAGATTTCATGGAAAAGCTTCACTCACTGCCCCAGACAAGGAAGTCAAAGCCCAAGGCACCAAGATTTCTCATTCTGGTGAAGCCCCTCTGTCCAGAACTCAGTCTAGGAGGCTTCGTCCAATAATCCAAGTCCTTCTGCCCAGTGCCCTGGTCTCTGATTTAGTTCGATTGGGCCACCAAGAGAAGGAACTCTGTCCCAGGTCTGGGAAGTTTGAGGGTAAAAGGAAAGCCATGAGGGCAGTGGGTTTTCAGTTGAGTAATTTCCCCCCAGGGGATATTTGGTGATATTTTTGGTTGCTGAAACTTGGAGGATGGCCCCAGTAGGTGTGGTTCCGTTGGTTGAGCATCATTGCCGTGCACCAAAATGTCGCTGGTTTGATTCCCGGTCAGGGCACGTGCCCAGATTTTGAGTTTGGTCCCTGGTTGGGGTACGTGCAGGGGGCAACTGATTGATGTTTCTTTTTCTCTCTCTCTGCCCCTTCCTTTCTGAAATTGGTTGAACAAGAACAATTAAAAAAAACCTTGGGGAATGGAGATGACTTCTGCTTCTAGAGAGTAGAGGCCAGGGAAGTAGCTAGACGTCCCACAACACACAGTACAGTCCCCACAAAGAAGAATTATCCAGCCCCAGACGTCAAGAGTGGCCTGGTTGAGAAGCCCTGGCCTAGAGTAGCCACAGACCAAGTCTGAAGGCAGGATGGTACTGCGTGTACAGATTGGTCAGAGCAGGTCTTTGTTACTTTTAAATTATTGCTTTTGAAAGAGAAATCTTAAAAAACCAAAAATACTTAAGAATGTATTCATATTAGGAGGGGCTTTGCTTAGTATATTGCATTAGTTGTCCAAGACACAATCTTCTAAATCAGGAGTAGAATATTTTCTAGTCTTTGAAGATAACTAAATCTCAGATTCTTTATTTGTGAATGAGAGGTGGCATGAGCATCATTTGTTCATCTGCTGTCTCAGAAGCACGCTTAACACAGTCTCCACAACAGTTATCAAACTGATACCCCCTTGGGTGATGGCCACTTCACACCGAACTCACATTATCTGCCTCAGGGTCGGCTTGTCAAAACCAGCCCTTCAAGACTACAATGAATGAAGTGATGTCACAACCGGAGGTAGCGGAGGTAGGGAAACAACCCTTTTGGAAGTTGTCTGGCCATTGTGTGGGAGGGGTGACATATTCAGGTACTTATATGGGTTGTGTCAGGGACCCTTTTACTCAGGGGAGGAAGCACTCCTTCCTGTTATGCTATCTCCGCAAGACTGTGGAGAGCCCTGGAAGTCCCTTGCAGTGCTGTCCCTTGTCCTCAAATGCGTCATCCTCTCCTTCACGCCACTGAGCCGGCAGAGCTGGGGGAGGACAGGAATGGGAGGGATGGGCCACTCCTAGTTTTGAGCAAACATGTCCCCGTCCTTGGCTCCCTCATCAGCCAAGAGGACATGTGGAGGAGGTCCTCGGGGATTAATGACCCCCAGGGCCAAGCGCGTTTGAGGAAGCACCTTGAAGGGTTCAGAGGGAAGGAACAGCACTGCCCACTCACGTCCCCAGAGCTCGGGCCCTGGGGACGCAGCAACATGCTGGGGCAAGAGTGGCTGCCGCAGTGCCAGACCACACAAAGGCACTCATGTCCACCGTGTGACATGAAGACTTCCAAATCTAGAACTCCTAGGATGAGACTCTGGGTTAGGGAACCTCCCTTGTCGTTTGAGGTGGGGTAATGGCATTGACAACTTACCATTTGTTCTAGATCAAATGTTCTTCTCTTATAAATCTGGTGACTATATATTTTTTTAATGACAGCAAGGGTTTCAGAAACTGCTGAACAAAGAAACTTCTTTTGACTTGTGAGTTTATTATATGAAAGATTTCCAAGTTATATAAATGGGATCACACTTATTAGACACTTAATTGTGTATAAAGTAATATGACATGAAATCAGGGCTACTTCAGACATATGATCACTGAGTAAACGGGATGAAAATAGGCCCAAGTACATGCTGGCTGCCAGCTTGGAGGGGGCAAAAGGGAGTCTGACAGCCATTGGTGGGTTTTAGGGATTGGCCTCCTTCCTTCCTGTGCGGTTCCACTGGGACTTGAGGGACTGGCGGGCCTTCTGAATTGCTAGTGGGGTGCTGGCCAAGGGGGTAGCCTGGCCACGGGGCTTAGCAAAGTGCATTGTAAAAGTGAGCTCCAAACTCCTGCCCTCAGACAGCTCCTGTCACAGAGGTCTTTAAGATCAACTGGAACTTGCAAATCACTTCAAGGCTCACTTCAAGGCTTGAGCAAACCCTCTTTTGTAGATTTTCTTCTTTCCTTCCATAATGGATGGATGGATGGATGGACACATAACTCTATTTCTACCTTCTGACTCTGCTGAGGCAGAAGGAGGACCAGCCTTACTTCTGCCTCTTTTGCACCAGGCATTGGAAATAGGTTGCCTTCAGTCCTGGGCTGGGCAGCTGTGGAATGCAATCTGGCCAATCATTATGGAAAGCACTTGGGCTTTGGAGTCAGAAAGACATTGTTTAAATTCTGGTCTGTTGCTCCTAGCCATGTGACCTTGGCCAAATTACTTATCTTCTTTGAGCCTCAGCGTCTTCATCTGTGAAACAGACAGATGTGAGGTCATCATGACGGTTCGATGAGAAAATGCTTGTCCGGTTCCTGCCCCAAAGGTGACTTGTTACTTCCCTTTCCCGTAGGTTCATTGTCTCTTCTTCATTTTTCTCCAGACTCTGTAATTGTGTGGATACATGGAGGGAGGAGTAGAGATGATTTCACTTATTGTCCATTCAAGGGTGTTGCCAGGACAAGATGGGGCTACTGGGGGAGCGATGGAGACACTCTTATTGAGAAACCTCCTTGCTTCATCACTGCCCCACACTAGAAACAACTCTCTTGCCACCAGATCAAAGTTTTCTTGTAATCAGCTGGTGGTTTAAGCCCCATTATGTAAACAGTCCTAGTTCTTTTATCTTGAGTAATTGTAGTTTAATTGGGCCTCTTTGGGAAGCCATGCTCTTATTAATTAATTAATTTTTAATTGAATTTATTGGGGTGACATTGGTTGATAAAATTATATGCTTCGAGTGTACATTTCTATAATACATCATTTGTATATTGTATTGTGTGTTCACCACCCCAAGTCAAGTCTCCTTCCGTCACTGTTTATTTCCCTTATACCCTCTTCTACCTCCCCCCACCCCCTTTCCATACTGTTGTCTGTGTCTATGAGATTTTTTTTTTTGCTTAATCCCTTCACTTTTTTTTAACCCAGACTCAAAATCCCCCTCCCCTCTGACAGTTGTCAGCCTGTTCTCTGTATCTATGAGTCTGTTTCTATTTTGTTTGTTAGTTTATTTTATTCATTAGATTTCACATATGAGTAAAATCTTATTTTACCTGTCTTTCTCTGACTGGCTTATTTCACTTAGCATAATCATCTCCAGGTCCATCCATGCTGTCGAAAAGGGTAAGATTTCCTTCTATTTTATGGCTGAGTAGTATTCCATTGCGTAAATGTACCACAGCTCTTTTATCCACTCATCTACTGATGGACACTTGGGCTGCTCCCATATCTGGCTATCATAAATAACACTGCAGTGAGCATAGGGGTGCATATGTTCTTTTGAATCAGTGTTTTGGGTTTCTTCAGGTATATTCCCAGAAGTGGAATTGCAGGGTCACAAGGCAGTTCCATTTTTAATTGTTGAGGCAATTCCACACTGCTTTCCACAGTGGCTGTTTCTGCACAGCAGAGGAAACCTTCAACAAAATGAAAAGACAACCCACTGACTGGGAGAACATATTCTCCAACGACGCATCTGATAAGGGGTTCACATCCAAAATGTATAATGAACTTATATAACCCAACACCAAAAAGCCCCCCAAACAATCCAATCAAAAATGGCCAAAGGACCTGAACAGACACTTCTCCAAAGAGGACATGCAGATGGCCAATAGACCTATGAAAAGATGCTCGGCATCACTAATCACCAGAGAAATGCAAATTAAAACCACAAGGAGATAGATATCACCTCACACCTGTCAGAATGGCTGTCATCAAGTCAACTGGCAGCCAAGTGCTGGTGAGGCTGTGGAGACAGGGACGCCTCTTGCACTGTTGGGAAAGCAGTGCCCTTCTTACCCAGGGCCTCCGCACACTCTTCACCTCCCCCCTACAGGCCTCAGGATTTGAGCCCCAGAATGTCCACAGAGGAGTCTGTGTGTCCCTGTACTGCTTAGGACCTGTTTGTGTGTGTCACTGTGAAGCTTAAAACAAGCCTTTTCCCTCTCTCTGGGAATCCCGAGGAGCAAAGGTCTCCAGGGCTAGAGAGGCGGGAATACAGAACGGAACTGGGAATGTGAATGGAAACCGACAAAGACATGTTTTCTTGTTGCTGCGGATGGGGATGACTTTACTCCTGGAGAGGTTGCTGGAACATAGTGTTTAGGGGAATTATTTATGGTCATAACTCTTAGTGGTAGAAAATTTGAAGAAAGAGTGATAACGTATGTTTTTCCAGCATCTAGAGAACTTCAGAGCTAGACTACACCTTAAAGCCCACCTCTCAACATCCCGAAATTAAGGTCTAAAAGGTTAGATAAGTTGCCTGAGTTTGCAAAGTGGGCAAGAGGTGAAGTGTAGTCCAGATCTCCTGGCTCCTGGGATAGGTCACTACTCACGACTAAGTTCATCTTAATTTTTAGATACGTGGTGATATATAGGAATGCAGAACAGACTTTCATTCCTGCATCTATAGGCTTTATTCGTGGTGAATTGGTCTTCCCTGATTTAGGATAAGAAACTAAAGTCCATTTTGGAATGACTGCCCAGTCTTTGAGCCATGGCCAGTTCTCCCACCCACGTCCCCAGTGAGGCTCCGAGTGGGCCTCCCCTTACAGCTCCACGCTATGGAGGCCTGGCGGTCAGCCCTGGAGTCACTGGGAGTCTGGAGGTTCCAGCTAAGTGAGTGGAAGCTGACAAATGACACTATCTCACCCGAGATCTCTCAGCAAAGCTGGCCTGAGGTGCAGAGCCCTTGGCATTGACCAGCTCCGACCTTCAGCCAGGTCCCACTCGGCCTGCTAGGAGCCCAGGGGCGTGGCCCAGGCCGACGGGCTCCCACCACCAGGGCCAGCCTCAGCTGTGGTCCGCGCAGAAGCCAAGCACAGCTTTGCATTTCGGAGCAGAATTCGATATTCCCATCTGAGTGGTGCGCTCTGTGCTTCAGATGTTTTCTCTCAGAAACCTGCTCCCCGTCAGGTCGCCCTTTCACCAAGACCCAAGCCCATCACTCTCATTGTTTTAAGAAGAATTTCCTGGCCTTGAGGCTAAAATTAAACTGCCCTTTGAGAGTTTCCTATTTTGTCTGTTCCTGCCTCTCCTGGTGGCTGCACCACCCTAACCCCCCCTCCTTGCTAGGAGTGCGCAGGCGGGCTGAGCACTAAGCTAAGAAGCATTTCTGTTGGCCTCCTTCTCTCTGACTGTCAAAGGATGGGGACAAATGTGCCCTCCGGAAGCAGACGTGCCCAATGTCCTTCCGAGGACCAGAGACGCTCTGCCCTAAACTTCCCCGTGTTGCCCAGCGACAGGGCTTGTCTGTGGCATGTTGGACAATCTGTGGAAGGCACTGGCTTGTTTCCCATCTTCTGAAGATGAGCAAGCCCAGACTCCATTAGAAGCCCGCAGAGTTGTCCGGCCCCGTGTGGAGGGGCAGCTGCATGCTATGAGTGAAAGGCTTCAGGTTGAGACTCTGTCCACTTGGTGCGTGAACCTGACTGAGCAGCTACCATGCGAGATCCCCAACTCTTCAGGCCTGGGAGCTTCCTAAGCTTCCCTGTTGTCTGCTGAGAAGCAGGGAATGTGGGGTCACAAGAGTGTTTGAGCATGGCTTTAGGGAAGAATGACGATGAACAAAATGAAGGCTTTAATACATTTTGAGGGGACATGTAGGTCACGCATCGAAATTATGGCTATGACAACTCTTGGCCAAAGGCGTCTCCACCCTCGGGTGGTTCTTTATCAAATGAAGGTTGTCAGTCACAGGGTCAGGAGAAAGAATGTGGATGGATCAGCAAAAAGGAGACTTGAAGTTGGAAAGGAATTTGGAGATCGTCGGGGCCAACCTCCTCAGGAAGCAAAAGCTTAAAGAGGTTAAGAGACAAGGTTATGCAGCTCCTTAGGGGCAGAGCAGGACTTGAATCCAGGCTTCCTGATTTCCAATTTTCCGTCTTCCTGCTAGAGCATATGACTCTCTGTGACATAGCTAGACTAATACAGGGTTAACCTTGGGATGGCAAACCTTATGCCCGTCCATCCAGGGTTAACTCAGCTTTGCCTCGGTGTAATTTTTTTTTAAGCAGCAGCTCCTGTAAATATTTGTTGTGTCTCATATTCTTGTGGCTCTGAACTAAGGCTAAAACCTAAGATGCTGTGGTCAATCAAGAAAACACAGATTCACCCTGGCCGGTGGCTCAGTTGGTTGGAGCGTCATCCCATGGACTGATGGACTGAGAGGCTCCGGTTCGATTCCCGGTCAGGGCACATGCCCAGGCTGTGGCCTTGATCCCCAGTAGGGGGCGTGCAGGAGGCGGCCAATCAATGCTTCTCTCTCACATCGATGTTTCTATCTCTCTCTCTCTAAAAAATCAATAAAAACATATCTAAAACACAGAAAGAAAGGACAGATTTGCTTCCACAGAGTTTGTGCACTGAGTAACAGATACGGGGGGCAAAGGAGGTTTACAGTCGTGAGTATGCAAAACAGAGTTAATTCCTGTGTTCTTATTTATTCGTTATTGCATTATTTTGTATACAAACAAATGTCAACCTACTTTCGCCCCACCCTGTGCAGAAGAACAGTAGGGACGGAGGTAAGAAACAGACACCTGGACACTAAAGGCTGTTTAGCTAAAGAGAAACAAACTTGAAGAGAAGATCACACATACTCTTTTTTTTTTTTAATCCTTACCCGAGGATATTTTTCCATTTATCTTCAGATAGAGTGTGAGGGGGAGAGAGAGAGAGAGAGAGACATCGATGTGAGAGAGACACATCAATTGGTTGCCTCCCGCACGACTCCAACCAGGGCCGGGGACCGAACTGCAGCTGAGGTACGTGCCCTTGGCCGGAATCGAACCCACGACTCTTTGGTCCGCAGGCCGACGCTCTAACTGCTGAGCCAAACCGGCCAGGGCCAATCACACATACTCTTATAGACAGACAGGCGGGCTCCAAATGTTTGCAATTCATGTTGTCAAAGCATTCCCCTCTTCGCTGTTTTCTAATTTGGGGGATCCTTGGGGGACAGACGGAAGGCGGTGAGGTTTGGCAGGGCCGGGCAGGTCAAGGGGAAGTGCTGTCAGGTACCCGTGTGGGGCGGACAGGGGAGAAGGGGAGCTAGGGAAACATAAGAAACGGACGGGACCTTCACTGGAAGAGGAATCGAGTTGGTCAGCTTGGTGGTGGCTGTTGGAGCTGGTCACTGTCAAGCAGAGCGGGGATGAGCCTGTCCATTGTCCTGGGAGTTTCCAAACTCATTTGCTCCCAGGATCAGAGAGGGGAAGCGTTTAGGCTGTGGGCCCGTGTCCTCTGATCGCCTCTTTCTGAGAGGACAGGGAGAGCCTTGCTGTTCCCGAGGCGGCTCGGCACTGTGTGTGACAGAGCGGGGCAGACACCTTCCCCAGACGCGGGCACCCAGTGTGCCAAGGCTGCCCGGCTCCCTTTTCTTCCTGGCCCCTTGCCGACCCCCTCTGGTTCTGGGGCTGCCCTGGGCTTCCATGACACTGTGTATTTTCTTATTTCCCTTCCTCTCTCTTCACTTGGTCCTTCTTGGTTGTTTCCCCCCAACTGCTCCTCCTAATTGTAGGCAACCTGACAAGTTTGGATCCTTTGTTTTGGCTGCCCGTTCCCCTGACTGATTCCTAACTGCCCTTTGCTGTATCCTCCCAGCTGCAGCCACCTCAGGGTGCTCCACCAAGGTGCTCTGCTGTCACTCCACTCAACACAACCAAAAGAGCCACTGTCTCCCACGCTCATTTAGGGACCTCACTCACCATTCGCACTATTACAAAAGCAAGCGATCTGAACATTATCTTGGATTCCCCTCTGTTCTTCGTCTCCTATCAGCCATGAAATCATACTGATTTTTCCTTTGAACCGTATCTTCTATGTCTTGTTTCCTCTTTGCCTCCACACTCACGACCCTGACGCAACTCTTTCTGATCACTGGGCAGCCGTCACATGGGGAAAACCTACGGGGTGCCCCAGTTCAGTAATCAAGCTACAGAATATCTCTTCTGTTTTAAAATATTATTTTCTGTATTGATTTTAGAGAGAGAGGCAGGGAGAGGGAGGGAGAGATAGAAACATCGATGAGAGAGAACATCGGTTGGCCGCCTCCTGCATGCCCCCCACTGGGGATCGGGCCCACAACCTGGGCATGTGCCCTGACCGGGAATCGAACTGGTGACCTCTTGGTGCATGGGTCAACGCTCAACCACTGAGCCACACCAGCCGGGCAAGCTAAATAATATCTTCATGCAATATTTTTAAATATTGAAATGAATACAAAATTATTATAAAAAAATTAAAAAGTGAAGTGAAGTTCGGATTAGTAGTGCTGGTGTTTCTTTATGGCCTCAGTCTCCAGTGGGGCTCTGCGGGGCGCGGCCCCTGCCCTGTGAGCCTCCCCACCTTTGCCCCCGCCCAGTCTGTCAAACGAAGCTTTCTAGAACATATCAATTCACCATATCGCTGCCTCTAATACAATTTCCAGTGCCTTACTCCTGAAGTCAAATTCCTGCTTGGAGTTCATGGCCCTCAACCCTGTGGCCTTCCCTTGTCGCCCCAGCAGCAGCCCTCCTAATCACCCCGCATTCTGAGCATCCTCATTGCCCCAGAGACAGCTTCCCTCCTGGTGGCCACCACCAGACACACAGTCTTCATCTCTCCATCTCTCCTCTCTCAATCTTCCTTATGGTTCCTCACATCGTTGTACACGATCCTTCCCACGCTGAGGCACGTCGCTTCTTCATTCACTCTGCACGCCCTTCACCGGAGGTTTTAGGCTAAATACTCCTCAACCCTTCAGTTGTTACCTTGATCTGCTTCCTCCAGGAAGTCTCACCTGCTGCTGTTCCACCCCCCTTCTCGTCAGCTCTTAACCCTGTCCCAGCCCCTCACTGTGATTTCCTGGGTAATTGTATGCGCCTAAGGATAAAGTTCATTTCTTGCTCTTGTTGTATTCTTAGCATCTAACCTAATACTTGCCATGACGTGGACTTGCTCCATGGATGCACATCGCCATCATTCATCTACTAGCTACCACGGGCCAGCCCCTCTTCAGCAGTCTGTGCTAGGGCCCCACACAGGAGAGAAGAGTCTGAAATCAAATAGACCTGGGCCAGAATTCTATCTCCATGATTTTATTAGCTGTGTGGCCTTTGCAAATTTACTTGCCCTCTTTTTTTTTTCTCTTTATTGATTTTAGAGAGAGAGGAAGGGAGAGGGAGAGAGAGAGAGAAACATCGATGAGAGAGAACATAGATTGGCCACCTCCCGCATGCCCTCCACCGGGGATCGGTCCCACAACCCAGGCATGTGCCCTGACCGGGAATCGAACTGGCAACCTCTTGGTGCATGGGTCGACCACTGAGCCACATCGGCCGGGCTACTTGCCCTCTTAAAGCCTCAGTTTGTCCTATAAAATGCTTGCATCTCGTGAAGTCACCTCCCGTTGCAGCCAGGACAGAAAGGTGTCCACGGAGACACTGGAACTTACTTTGGGTGGTGCCTTTTGAAAGCAATGAGGTGGGCACTGTGCCGCCCAGATTTCTGACCTGTTAACCTGCTTCTTTCTCCTCAACTGAGATAGTTTCATAATGAATTGGAACCGGCTATGTGGTTCTCTTGAGTAAAAATATCATTTTCATACTCTATGAAGTAGGTATTAGGTCAGTTTGTGAAATGTCTAATAAGCTGGCAGGTGTCTAGGTGACAAGAGTCATGGTGCTTCCAGGAGCACCAGTAAGCAAAGACGTGTGTGGTTCACGGCAGGCTCGGTGCATTATCTTCTCGTTCTGAAAAAATAGGGTTCTCTGGATCCATGGGGGACAGCTAAAAAAAAAAATGTCTTCAAAATAGAGTTCCATGGATAAAATAACAAGTGAACTATCCCTGACAACGAAGAGCCTGGTTTGGGGGCAGGACAGACTCTACGCAGAAAGCCGACCACCTCAGCTCGGGCTGGTGCTGCACACGGCTGTTAGTCAAAAACTGGGAGTTGACTCACACAGCCACATTGTCATTGCCCAGATCTACAACCTCACTGCTTTGTCCCTAACCCACTACTCCTCCTGCCTCCAGGGGCCATCACTTAGCAGGGAAAGCCTAGCGTTTTAAACCTGAATTCAAGTTCCCAGGTTCCCACCAACCTAGCAGGGCCTGTGACAAACCACCCACACCGCCTGTCTTCCTGGACCCTGCCTGTACTACTCACGACCATCTCACAAAGATCTGGTTGATGCAAGCCACGAACATGCTGTCCCCAAAGGAGACAGGCCAGGCAACTTAGAGTTTTCTTTTATACCGTTTAGAAGAAAAATTTCCTCCTTCAGGACCCTATTCCTGCAACTCTGATACTTGACATTGAGTTTTGAGACTCTAGAAAAATATAAAAAGACAGGGACAGATAGATATCAAGAGCACACCGCTAGTCTAGAAAGTGTTTCAAATTGATTTGTTGCATAGCATTGAATTCCTACTATTCTTGAGGATTCAAACAAAAACCTTAATGTAGTTGCTTTAGGAACTTACAATATTAAAATACAATGCCAGAGACAGAGAAAGGAGTATGGTTCAGACTGACAAACCTCAGCGGGGGGCGGAGGGGGGATGGATGAGATGAACCAAAGAACTCATATGCATGTATGCATAGCCAATGGACATAGACGACAATGCTGGGGGCGGGGCGGGATGGGGAGGAGGGTGTCTAGGGGGGAAAACTGAGAAACATCTGTAACAAAAATAAATTAATAAAAATTGAAAAAATACAATGTCAGCAAAAATAGTTTTAAGAATTAAGGAGGTGTGTTCAATAGGGCGTTCTTGTTGATGATTTCTCTAAGTCTCTTGGTCTCAAATACAAACAGCCAGCAGAGCTGTCATTGCTTCATTCATATTCTCTGGTTCTCACCAGAACCCCTTGGTAACAAAGACCAAGGGCTCCAGCCTCCGATAACGATAACTCAAGGCAACTCCATTCAGTCCCAAGGGCGTTATTACATTCTCAGCACCTTTAGCTCAGTTGGCAAATGAAGAGCCCTAAAGTATACTTTCTCTAGCCCTAGCTTGAAGGATTTTATGAATATTATTAAAAATATTGTCAAAATTAATGTACACAAGACTTCCCACTATATTTTGGGTTTGTGTTAGCTCTTTTTTTTTTTTTATCCTCACCCGAGAACATTTTTGCATTTATCTTCAGATAGAGTGAGAGGGAGAGAGGAAGGAAGAGAGAGAGAGAGAGAGAGAGAGAGAGAGAGAGAGAAACATCGACGTGAGAGAGACACATCGACTGGTTGCTACCCGTACGGCCCCCGCAGCTGAGGTGCGTGCCCTTAGCAGGAACCGAACCCAGGACTCTCTGGTCCACGGGCCAACGCTCTAACTGCTGAGCGAAACCAGCCAGGGCTATATTTTGGGTTTGTCATTTTTCTTTCTTTAAAAAAAATTTTTTTTTCTTTATTGATGTTAGAGAGAGAGGAAGGGAGAGGGAGAGAGAGATAGAAACATCGATGAGAGAGGACATCTATTGGCCACCTCCTGCATGCCCCCCACTGGGGATCGGGTCTACAACCTGGGCATGTGCCCTGACCGGGAATCGAACTGGCAACCTCTTGGTGCATGGGTCGACGCTCAACCACTGAGCCACACCGGCCGGGTGATTGTCATTTTTCTTTGTGCCAATCAATATACTCTGTTCTTATTTTTACTGAGCTTAAATGAATGGAAAATTGCAAAATGGAGAAGAGAGTGTTGATAGTAAATGATTGAATCTAACATAATAGGGTTGAGCTCTCGTGTGCGGTTGAAGGGGGGACAGGGTATAAGAGGTTCTCCAATTAGAAGGTCTAGCTAAGGGTTAGCAAGCTACTGTTTAGGGATGAGAATACCGCCAGAGGGGTTGCATTTATTAATTAGCACTTCACATAAATATATTTAATCCCATCACATTCTAGCAGAGTTTGGTTTTCTTAATTGAGGTTTTTATGGAGTAGGAGAAACCAGAAGAGAAGAGAGAAAGAATAAAAAAGAGGGAAAAAAAATAAGGGGGGTTGAGCATGGGCCAGTGTAGATTAGACTCCCAGCCTCAGGAAGTCTTTCCACGAATCTGCCGCTTCTCCTTTTGTGTCTTAATTTTCAACCCTCTTGCCCAGTCTCAGAAATGTTAAGGGTCTCTCGGGTTAAAAGAATATCTACCTTATATCAGGCTTCTCATACACTATTTACTACATGCACTTCATATAATACATAATTTTATTATACAAATGTCATGTTTTATTTTGCTTTATTTATACTTTTCTTACACATATTATTTCATTTAATATTCCTACCTTATTTGGTAGGTATTATCATTCCCATCTTACAACTGAGTAAACTGAGGTTTAGATGAAAGAACAGGCCGGGTCCTCCCCCCACCCCCATTAGTAAGTGGTGGGCCTAGGATTTGAAGCCCTGTATATACTCTGCACAGCATGACCTCCCACAGAGCATAGTTGTCTTAGAGGGTGCTGGGGGGATAGCATATTTTATGGATTTCATAAAGTTGATGATAAGCACAAGTCCCCAAATGTTGGGAGAAACTGAAAATTCCTGTCTAGCAATCAATATCATTACAACCTATATGCATTAACTGGGAAAATGAATGATTTTTATTATGTAGGCCCATTTTTTTTTGTTTTTCCTTGGGCATTTATCACCTATTGCTTCTATGCTACTAGAATAAGTTTTGTAAGAATATCCTTTCATGGTCTTTTACAGAGTAAGAGAATATAAAAAATCAAGAGCCAGGATTGTAGGAATTTAAAATGACCAATAGTCTGCCTTGCAGTTAATCACGGAATCTTATTTGAAAAATAGGGAAGGTAGTCAAATGCTTGAAGAAATGGACGAAAATAAATATATACATAGTCTAAGTCAGAAACACTTCGTATTCCCTTTGCCTTTTTATTTTTTGGTGGTGGGGGAGGTTGTGATCAATAGCTGATTGTATTGTTATCATCTGTGATTGATGTCTACTTACATGTGGTTGGATGATATGAAATAATTTTCCATTACGGCTAAACTATAGAGATTTTCCTCTTAATATGTTTCCTTTTCCCCCTGGTTACAGAGGCAGGGAACTATCAGCTCTTATGAAGATCCTCCAATGGCCTGTGGTTTCCAGTCCAATTACCACCTGCAAAGATCCTGCTACCCCTTCTGGGAAGAGATGGCCACTCAGGAAGTCCCTACTGGTCTTGAACACTATGGGTCAGGTAGGAACATAGACAGAGGCTGAGAATAAGAACAGAGTTCAAGGACAATGGCAATTTGATGAGGGCTGCGGTCCCCGAAATAACAGTTGCTGTCCCTTATGTGGGTACAGATGCTATTGTTCTCCAATGGAAAGCCCCAGGTCTTCTCAATAACTGGAGTTACTCTGCTCTCCAATGACAGGAAAACTAAACTCTAGGAATAGATCCAAGTAAGGAGAGGTGGCTTCAGGTCTTCATTTTGTAAATAGTTTTGTCTCCTGTGTATTTCCTGCCAATTACCCAATTTATCCTGGCTGCTGACAAAGGGCTTAGAAGTTTTGCACTCACACTGGATAAACAGTCTTCTTACAGAACAGAATTTCTTTCATTTGTCTTTTCTTTCTATTATTCCCTACCTCTCTGCTCATGCTCACCTCCATCTGGCTTCTCCCTGCACCTGCTTTCTCTCTCCCCAGCCTTCTTCACAGAAGCTCCTGTCCTCAGTGTTCCAGGCTGTCCTGACTTGCTGGTCACAGTGCTGCCCTCTGGTGAAGCGGAGGCACACTCCTCCCGAGCACTTGAATGGAGAAAAGTTCCAAGTCCCTACCCCAATTCTATTTTGCAGGACTCACTGTGTTTCACCCAAATTCCATTAGCCTTTGTTTACCTGCTACCATTTTGGGGTTTACCTTAAATACAAAACGTAAAACTTGAATTTGGGGATTCTGCAAAGATTGGTTCAGAAATTAAGTTCAATTTTTCATGGGAGCCAGTTATGATAATATATTCAAATACCAAAAAACCAGCTAAAATCTGTGTTTTAGTCCCAGGATAAATTCTTAGCCTAAGAAATTTCATTACTCTCTTGCTTATTGAAAAAAAAAAGTACTTCTGAGGAATTTCATAGGGGGAAAGCCACTGGACATGAACTAAAATGCAATTTTTTCTTCAGTCTCTCTTTACCCCACAGCACTGTATGCTAAACTACTTGTGTAACAGTGGAGATAGAAAATAAATGTTTTGTGGTCCACACTTTATCTTTCACCAGGAATACACACAGGGACACAGAGCAGGATGCTGTAACCCTTGGTGGGGGTTGGAAGGAAGGCCTGGGAGTTGCTTTCCAGTTGCCTGGCTCTTCTCAGGGCAGAATGGAGCCAGGTGTCATACGAGTCGCGTCTTCTTGACTCAGTGGGCATTGCTCTCTAAGGCATTGCTTGGTATCACCCTGGGTTGGAGGCATGATCAAATTCGTGCTATCACTTTCTGCTTGGTATCTCAGTTCCTCCGAGCATAAATACAAATGTCTCAGCTGTCTACCCATTTCAGGAGGAGACAGGGGGGATTTTGCACCTGTTCACAGGTTACATTTAAGGACTTAAAATTTTAAGAGATGAAAAAAGCGATCCTTTGAAATTCTAAGCAAAATAGATTTGCGTGAAATGGACGTCAAAACAGTTGTTTCTGTATTAGTATAACTCTTGAATCCTATTAATACCAGTAGATTTGAGTCTTTTTTTATTTTTAATTTTTTTATTTTTTACCCTCACCCGAGGACACTTTTCCATTTTTGTTCAGATAGAGTGGGAGGGAGGGAGAGAGAGACAGAGAGAGAGAGAGAGAGAGAGAGAGAGAGAGAGAGAGAGAGAGAGAGAAACAAAGAAACACTCGATGTGAAAGGGGCACATCGAGTGGCTGCCTCCCACAAGACCCCAACCAGGGCTGGGGACAAATCGCAAAGGAGGTACGTGTCCTTGGCCGGAATCAAGCCTGCGACTCATTGGTCCACCGGCTGATGCTCTAACCGCTGAGCCAAACCGGCCAGGGCAGATTTGAGTCTTATGTCTACCAGTTCAAGAGAGATTGAAGTTATCTTGCCTCCATGCTTTCAGTTCAGGATGGTGCTTCGGCTTGCTCCAGGCTGCATCTGATTAACCGTGGACATCACCTCCACACTCGCCCATAGCCTCAAAATCAGAGGTCCTTCTGTTTCTTGGCTGAGAAGTACATAAATTCCCAAGTGAATGTCCCCTTGCCAAGGTTCTCAAAGGTAAAAGAGTTTTAATTTCAGGGACAATGAGACAGCGTTTGTGCAGAACATCTCAGGATGAAACTACTTTTAGATGTATGGACTTACAGCAGTATCATATAATCTTCTATATTATACACAGGAATTGGCTCCATTCTGCCTTGAGAAGAACCAGGCAACTGGAAAGCAACTCCCAGGCCTTCCTTCCAACCCCCATCAAGGGTTACAGCATCTTGCTCTGTGTCTGTGTGTGTATTCCTGGTAAAAGATAAAGTGTGGACGCCAAAACATTTATTTTCTATCTCCACTGTTACACAAGTAGCTTAGCATACAGTGTCGTGGGGTAAAGAGTCACTGAGCTTTTCCCCAAGTCTACTCTATTGTTGCAAGAAGAAGGAAGCTGGGATCACCCAGACTAGTGGCTTATGTGTTTGATGGGAAGATGAGGGCACATATGACCTCAAATGATCTAGGTTGCCATCAGCTGTATCCCAGTAGGTCTCCACGGGGGAAGTGGTGCCTCAGTGGCAAGTGTGGTGTCTGTAGATTCCTCTGTCTTAGGCTTCCTCTGATGGAAATATCTGGCAAAAACCCTGAGTTTTTCCAGCCCCTCCTTTGCCTTTTACGCTGTCCAGATGAAGGAGTTGCAGTGATTACTTCTGGGCTGTGGTCCAGCCCTCCTCAGTGATGGGTGTCCTTTGGAAGGAGATCGTGGGGTTACAGGGAAGGGAGATGAAGACATGGACCAAACAATGATTTCTCCAGCTGCAGCACATTTCCTTGGAGTTGTGTTGAGTAAGAAGAAACAGGGGGAAAAAAATACTCTACATAGTTTTCATCTTCTTTTATCCTATTTATAACTCTAGTTTTCTTCCCGTCCTCCGTCTCATGGCCACTCTCCACCCCCACTTTGTCTCACATTTTGTGCTCTCAGAAGGGATGAATGAACTTCTTTCCCAAGTACTACGCATCTGTCAGTGACTGGAATATCCAGCAGGAGGGGCCATCGAGGAAGCATCAGGCCCCTTCCTTTGAATGTTCTCCCTATTCACAAAGGGACAGCCGCTGAGAAGGGTAGAAGCAAGGGAGAGAATAGAGCGGAGAGACAACAGGAATGGGGCAGAGCCTTTCCAGGTGAGTGGGAGAGAATACTCAGTAACCAAGATGAGTCAAGAATCACTCAGACAGAAGAGACAGCAAAAGGGGTGCTGAGGAAGAAAGAAAAGATGTGTGGAAATGGACAGAAATTAAAGGTGG
Source organism: Tadarida brasiliensis (assembly GCA_030848825.1). Classification (NCBI taxonomy): domain Eukaryota; kingdom Metazoa; phylum Chordata; class Mammalia; order Chiroptera; family Molossidae; genus Tadarida; species Tadarida brasiliensis. Next base: position 27,244,412 of record CM061277.1, on the reverse strand, counting down.
GTGTCAGAGAGGTAGAGAATACTGAGAAGAGAAAATGAAAGATGAATGGGAAGGGGAAAAGAAGGGTAGCCCAGAAAAAGACAAGGCAAAAAGGAGGGGGGAAGATGACACGAAGGAGAAGAATAGAAGAATCTCAGGACATTAACGATGCAGCTGAGAGGGGAGCCACATTTGCGTGCAGTCGACTGTGCAGCTGTACATTGCTTCGTGACAATCTTGTAGTCATCATTTTCTTTCATTTCTACCTCCTCCTCCTGTCCCCCTCGCCCTCCTCCTCCCTCTCAGCCTGGAGCCATTAGCGAGAGCCAATGGGGACGGAGAGCTGGTGTTCTGCATGAATGAATGGGCTCTTTCTGTCTTAGCTTCTCGTCATCCCTCTGTCAGGGAGCCTTGTGAATCAATGGGGCCCCTTACACAAGACATGGCTAAAATGTCTGTTACTGTTTATAGTCTGACTAGAGTGGAGCCCACTGACCCTGCCTCCTCTCTGTTCCCTTCCTCTATTCTGTCCCCCCAAACTCAGCCCTTTCTCTCAATCATCATAGCAAGATTCATTTTTTAAGTCAATCTCTTGCTCCTTGCCTCTAAGAACTCACTAACATTTCACAGCCTTTAAATATTATGACTAGTTCCCATCCACAGCCCTGTTGAAAGGGTGGAGTAGATAGCAAGCCATTTTTAGATAGGGGCAGTGAGCTCAGAATGGTCCCCAGAACCAGCTGGAGCCATTCAATGACTGTTTTCCACCGGGAACTAGAAAACTGACATCAGAGACCCAACTGAGCACCCAGGCCAGAGGACCACAGTCCATCGTATCACCTGACAGTTGTCCATATTTGATTTTAACCTGATAGCTATGATAATCATGAATGGCAGTAGTGTGTAGCAGAAAATATGGCGCTTGCTTGGCACCCTTCCTGAGTGATACACTATCAAATTATTTTTTGTTTCAGGAGTGGATTTGTTTTGAATCAGCCAAAGTTATGGATGTGATGTTATGACCCAAGTTCTCTTTTTGTAACTCATCTTTATTGTTGAATGTATTACAGATGTCCCCCCGTTTTTTCCCCATTGAACCCCTCCTCCCCAATCCCGCCCCCCTCCTGCCTTCCCCACACTATGGTCAGTGTCCATTGGTTATGCATATATGCATACAAGTTCTCTTTTACCAAATAGTTGCTCTGAGCTGGAAAGCAGTCTGCAGCTACAGACCACAGTAAACCCAGTTTACCCTCAGGGAGTGAACCTGTGGTTTCATTACCATGGTCCTTGGTTTGGGAAATAAGACAATACTTCTTTTCTTCTTGTATAACGCAACTTGGTATGTTTTTGGTCAGTGAACATAGTAAAAACCTCATGTACCTACATTCACATTGCCCTCCATTTCTCCTTCTTCATGAGAAAGGAAGTATATATTGTATAATGATAAAGAATCCAGACTCTGGAAACAGGTTGCTTGAGTTTTTTTCAAATTTATTTTAAATTACAGTTGACATACAATATTATATTAGTTTCAGGTGTACAACATAATGGCTAGACACTTATATAACTTACGAAGTGACCGCCCCAATAAGTCTAGTGCCCATCTGACACCATACGTAGTTATTACAATATTCCTGACTGTATTCCTTGTGCTGGACTTTACCTCCCGTGGCTGCTTTTTAACTGGCCATTTGTACTCTTGCCAGCAGCTCTCCCTAACTGTGGGCTCTTAGGCAACTTACTCTCTGCAATTCAGTTTCCTCATCTAAACCAGGGGTTCTCAGAATCACCTGGAGGGTTTGTTGAAACGCAGGTGTGGGCTTCCAGCCCCAGGGTTTCTGATCCAGTGAGTCGAGGGTGCATCTCATCGATTTGCATTTCTCCCCAGCGCGCAGGTTCCGCTGCTGCTGGTGTAGAGGCCACACTTGGAGAGCCACGAAGTCAACATATGTAAAGCTCAAAGCAGGGTGTCACTTAGCAGGCATGACATGAATGTTTGCTATTATGACGCATTGTCCCTAGGTGCCCGAGAGTACAAGTGTCTGGGTATCGAGTGAAAGTGACCCAATAGTGATTGGTTGAACACTTTTGGTGGCCAGTGACAGATACTGGAAACTGAGCAGACATATGGAGAAAAAGGAAGACATTCCTTGCCTCTGAGCAACCTTTTTTCAAGTGCGTATTGCGTATATGGGGGTACATTTACGCGACAGGAGAAATGGTTCTTGTATGAAACATTACACTCATCTGAGGTAAATGCTGGCAATACTGTGTGCCTTTGGATCTCACTATTTAAAATTTCTAAACTAAATTGGCTAGTGAAATGGTGGAACTTAAGAATGTCTTTCCGAAATAAATTTTGGAAGCTCAAGTGGGAGATATATGGAGAGCTCGAGTTCATGGTCTCTCCTGGAGCTTTCTCAGACGGCCAGGCGGCTGGGAGGGATCAAACCTGGGCCAGTGTTTGGAAAGGCTATCGACAACCAGGTGGGAAGTTTCAGCAGGAAAACCAGATGCCTCCAATTTGGCTTTTAAGCACAGAGAACATTGAGGGAATGCCAGAGAGACTTATTAAATGGAGATCCACCTTGCTGTGAAATGTTTATTCTTATAGCAGGTTTGTTCTTTCAACTGAGCATCTCAGATGATCCCGTGGTTTTAAAAAAATGGGATGTTAAACTCTATCTGCTGCACATATCTATTCTTTCCTCACTAGGGATGTGTGTTCCTTGACTAAGGACCTGTTGCAGGTTCCTCGTTCTTCAGAACTGTTCCGATCCTGTTGGTGTGTGCGTTTCTGGGATGCTGTCATTTGGACCATTTCTCTCAGGGAGAAATTTTATCTACTCGAAATCTGACTTGATAGTTATGGTGTTTGGGGAAGGAGAAAGCTGTAACCCTGTAGCTGTTTCACAGAAGACGACAATTGGGGCTGAGCTGCCCTCACAAGCCACTTCCAGGGGACAGCACTGAGGGAAGGTTAATGCAGGCCACCCTCCCCCCACCAGCATCCCATCTCTGAGAGGACCACGAATTTCAAGGAGGAAAGGCTGGAGGACAGAGAAGCAGACAGGACTTGCTCAAGTAGTACATTAGGAAGAGAACCCATATGCAAAAAAACATCCTACATACTTGCTCTGTCATTTTGTTCTTCTGATAATGAGGTTTTGAATGCCTGGCCCTGTTCTCCATACGTGAAGGATATTTCTCCGGCCAGGGGCTGGGTTTGCTCTTATTTACCAACGTAACGTTGCCTCGTCCTTTCTACTTCCGCCTCGGCTCCCTGGTAGCTTTCCATCCTGTGCTATTTGATACTCAGATTGCAAGAACTTTTGATACACGTTTCTGAGAGTAAGTTGAAGGGTACTGAGTCCAAGCAAAGGGTTAAGTGGGCCGTTTGGAAAGAGCAAGAACTTGTCTGGGATCTTGTTCCCTTACCTTTAACACAATACTTCCACTTATTTCAAAGAGTTCCGGTGCCCATTAAATGGGGTGATATACTTAAGCGGTCATAGCCTACAGCAGGTGATAAATAAATGCTACCCCTCTTCTTCCTTTCAGCACGATTTGAGTGTGAATTTAAGTAAGCCAAAAACACCAGAAGTCCCACCCTTATCTAAGGAGTCTCCCCCACTCTCATCCTGCCCAAGGCTAATTTTCTGACATCTGCCAACTTGATTTTTGTGCCTCATTTTACCAGGGAAAGAAGAAGGGAGCCTGTGAGGACCAGAAAGAGCAGCACAGCCCGTTAGGGACTAGTGACCCGTGTCTCTTCAGAGTGACTAGCAGCCCAGGGCAGTGAGGACAGCAAGGCCTCTACTCTAGGTCCCTGGGAAGGAAGGTAACCTGGAGGAAGATTCTGAGACCTGGCTGGTTGAGAAGTTTCGATGCAAATACAGGCATTCTCTTAGCTGTCCTCTGATTTGCTGCGTCTCAAAAAGCCTAGGAAGTAACAGCATTGCACTGGAAATCCCAGGGGGCTGGGGAGAAAAAAGTTCTCTTAACTTTTTCAAACCACAAATATTTGGGCCGAGTTGGGAAAAGGTCCCTGGGGCACCGAGTTCCTATTTGACTCAAGCAGTTTGACCCCTCTTCTGGAAGTCCTAGAGCGGGGGCTGGGGACATGGAGCGGGGCCTGGCGTCAGCCCCCGCTTGGCCGGCTCTGTGAATGGAAATCTGGGGGTGGGGGGCGACGCGGGAGCTGGATGCAGCGGCCAGAGGCGGGCTGTGCGCGGGCGGCCGGGGTGGGGGTGGATGCGCAGAGACAGCCTGTTTTTCTCGGTGTCTGGCCGCGGAGAGACTCGTACTCTCTCCAGATGTTCGCTGTGTTTATAGCTGCTGAAGCCGGAGACCCAACTGCCTCGTTACTAAGTTTCCTTCTTGCGCGGCAGCCAGGGGTCTGAGCAGGGACGCAGCTGGAAGGGCTGGCAGGGGAGGGGCCGGGGGAGGCGCGGTCCCAACCCCCGCCCCCGCGTCGCCAGCCCCCACCCCGCCCTCCCCTGCAAGCCTCCCAAAATACACGAGCACACAAAAAGAAAACACCAGCAGATTTTTTATTTCAGAGAGTAAACACTCGGGCCACGGGGGTCTGGAGGTTATGGGAAAAGAGGAAACCATCAGGCTAATCAGGCCGGCACACACTTCCCCTGCTGAAATAAAGCAGCGAGCTCCGCGCCAGGGCGGCCGGTTAACCCCGGCGCTGCCAGCACCGCCACCGCCCTGGACAGGGCACCGCGGCCCGGCTGGCCTGCCCGCCGGCCCCACGGCCGTGCTGCTCCGCCGGCTCCCAGCCACGCTGTAGAGAGACGGTTGGAGCCGGAGAGATTCTGGACTTAGATTCGGTTTTGCAAGAGGTGGGAGGGAGTTGTAGATGGTGGGGAGATACAGAGCTAGGAAGGGAGCGACATCTACCCGGGGCACAGGTGTGGGCCCTGTGGAAACGAGCAAGAGAGTTCAGAGGGACTGACTCGGTCCATGGTTTTAGCCCTGCCACCTACCACCCCTGCCACATGGCCAATCACGGATGCCTCTGAGCCTCAGTTTCCTCATGTATAATAGTGGCTGCCTCCCAGAGTCGCGGTGAGGAGGGGAAGACCCTCACTGAAGGTGGAAATGCATCAAAGCATGGCTCTCAATTCATGATTTCATATATTATTAAAAGTTGATCAAGTTCCCTCCCTCCCTCCCTCCCTCCCTCCCTCCCTCCCTCCCTTCCTTCCTTCCTTCCTTCCTTCCTTCCTTCCTTCCTTCCTTCCTTCCTTCCTTCCTTCCTTCCTTCCTTCTCCTTTCCTTCTTTTTTCTTCCCGTATTTAATGCCTTCAGTTTCCATCTTCACGCATTTGCTCCCTGGCTGCTGATCTGGAGAGCATAAATATTTCATGGACCAGAGGTCATAGGTCAAACATGAGACCTAATTGCACTGGGAGAGAAATGACCTTTTCACTGATGTATAGGGCAACCTTTGGCTCTTTGGAGGCTGCCAGTGTGAGTGGGCCATCAGCTTTCAGTTCAGACCCTGCCCCCATGCCATGATCTGGTCAGTTGACCACCCCTCCCTCACCATCACTTCTTTTTAAAACAGGACTATGCTTTCCCCACTGGGTTCCTGAACATCCCAGTTAGATTCACTCACGACCTTCGAAATGTTGGACTCTTTTGGACTTTCTTGCTATTTAAGAACACAGATCTTTGGACCCTCTGTTCACTCTTTCAGATGACATTAAACAAATGAAAACAAAACAAAACAGAACCAAAGCTACTAATTCCTGAAGTTATTTTAACAGTCTTTCCCACAGCTCTGCAGACTTGGGAAGCAGAAACACCAGGGATGTAATATCCATCGAACCAGGGTTCTCCTTGCCTTTGCAATTGTCACTTGAATTCTGACCTGCTCACACTTTTTAAAATGTCAATCCTGACAACTTTCTGCCAAGTCACAGACCTGCAGATTCTCACAGAGCAGGGGTGCATCATCCAGATGAGTTTCAGAAATGCCTCTAAAATTGTGTGCAAGAATTTTTCTAAGGGTCTGTAGCTTTCCCTGGTTCTAAAAGTGGTCTAGATCCCCCCAAGAGTTATTGCCCCAAGGGAAAGGTACCTTTGTATCCCCTGCGGCACTTAGCAAATTATACTCAGAGAGGACACCAAGCATATTTTGTTGAACTGGATTAAATTCACTGGTATACGCTTCCCTCCTATCAATCTCTTCTCACCGCTTGGGTCATTCCCGAGAGAGTATTTAAATCTGGAAGCTGTTTCCATCCCATTGTCTCAGAGACATTGGGCATTAAAGTCGAGCACATTTCTCCTTTTTCTTTTTTCGCATCTGCTTTTATTTTACGCTCCTTAGAATGATCTCTCCAAACACCCATGAAAGTCATGGACCATGGCCTCACTACTGGGAGGCAGAGATGGGGACAGGGCAGAGCACTTCGTGCCACTTCAGAGCGCCAGGGGAGGGTCCAGTGTGCTCTCTTCTCACAGACCAGCCAGAGAGAGGGATTTTCCTCTGCATGTCTATCTCATGCCTAGGGGGGGAAAGGAATGGTAAAAACGGTGCCTCCGTGGGGGCAGAAATCCAGAACTAATGCCCGTTCTAACAGTGGCTACAGAAATGACCATGGTACTTAACCCTCTGAAGCTGCATTTCCCAGCCCATGGCTCTCTCTGGGCACTCCTTTAGAGCTTGCTCCTCATTTCTGACCTTTGGCTTTTCTTGGAACCATTGTTTGTTATATTTACTGCCACACTAACTCAGACAAGAGGAGACCATTTCCAGAAGTCTCAAATCTAGTGAGAGAGATTACCCCAGCCTGTGTCAGCATCAGCTCCTGTGAACTGGCCCGGGACCTCTTAGCATCTCCTTGTTTGGTCAATACAGATGGACATTCTTACCAGGGTTAAGGGCTTGCATCATGTGGGATGCTCATAGGTTGGATGTTGAATTTTGTAATGAAACAGGCTAAAATGACTGTGGGCTATTCCTGGAGAGATGAGTAAAAAAGTTGCTGTGTTTGTTTCAACCATATCTGAAATATCCTGGCATTTCATCCCTGCGCTGTGCTTTGAAATATCTGAGTTTAAAGTTTCTGAACAACAAAATCAACCTATCATGATGCAAAGTTCATTTGGCCTTGTGTGTGTGTGTGTGTGTGTGTGTGTGTGTGTGTGTTTTAAAACATGGTTTTGATTCCTCTGAATTTCCAGTTAAATAGCTTCGCTGTACTTATCTCTCTTTCTAGTCTGTCTCTCTACCGATCAATAATAATAATAAAAAAGAATATAAAGTCAAAGCAGTTCAGATCCCATTCTTCTTCATTTTTAACTAATCTTATGGTAGAAAATCCAAGAGAAGGCCCGTCCTTCTACAACAGCTTGAGGTCGAGGAGCTGCCCTTCACTGAATGCTTCCATAGTCCAAGGAGCACGCACGCGCAGTCTCTCTCACTCTCACAACCGTCCTCTGAGGGTGACATCATCCCCATTTCTCAGATGAGATGAATGAGGCTCAGAGAGATAAAGTGACTTCTCCAAGGAAGCCTAACTGTAATTCTAGGAGGTGGGAGAGGTTCATTTAAACTGGGGTCTTACTCCAAGGCCCATGTTCCTAACCATTATACAAACATTACCTGCTGCCCCCAAACTTTTTTTATTTTACTTTATTTATTTATTTTAATCCTCATCTGAGGATATTTTTCTATTTATCTTCAGAGAGAGTGGGAGGGAGAGATAGAGAGAGAGAGGGAGAAACATCAACATGAGAGGGACACAAAGACCGGCTGCCTCCCGCATGACCCTGACCAAGGCCAGAGACAAACCACAACCCAGGGACGTACCCTTGGCTGGAATCGAACACTCGACTCATTGGTCCGCAGGCTGACACTCTACCGCTGAGCCAAACTGACCAGGGCCCCCAAACCTTTTAAAAAGTCTTCATTGTTGCCTCCTCCCTGGTGGCTAATGTTGACCCTCTGGGGTAAGAGAATATAAACTTTCCTAGCCATCCCACAAAGCGGAGGGCCATGGGCGCCCTCGATGGACTAGGGCAGTGAGCCACCACGGCCTGGGTTCTCTCGGCCCTGCAGTCTGGCTTCCTCTGGCCCCGCGCTGGCACCGAAGTGCAGAAGGGGCACAGTGACCTGCGAGGCTGTGTCTGAGACTGGCCTTGCCTCCTTCGCTGGGCATCACTTGGGCTCTGCCGCCTAGGCATTGCCTTCCCCTGCCCTTATTCCTCCTCCTGGAAGCTTTATGAGGAGCGTCGCTGAGCAAGAGTAAACCCCTTATTTGAACGTTTCTGAAAGGTTACACCCTTGAAGCGGTCCGCAGAGCACACAGCACGTGCTGAGGTTACAGACTCCTCGGACCTCTGAATGGGAAGACTAATTGTGGGGAAGCCGCTGTCAGCGCCCAGGATGGGCTGTTCTCTGTGGGTTTTACTATCAAAAGGCTTTTAAAAGTGCAGTGCGGCCATTGTTGGATATTCCACAATGAATTAAATGCCATTTCTCTCCTCACAGCTGTTCCATATGAGTGAGCATGGAGTGCTATTTTTTTTTATTTTTTTTTTTCCTGGCAGAAGACGTCGGCTGTATGAACCTAAGGACGGGGTAATGAGATTATTTGTGTGCGAATTCTTTAGGAGAAGCATTTCTTTATTTGAAACTCAATGTGATTCAGCGTTGCTGCTCTGGAAACGGGAGAGGGAGAATGGTGGAAAAGAATGGGACTGAAATGTGTCTGAGCAGAGCGGGCGACGGCAGGGCTGAGGGGGAGGCTCGAGTCTCAGGGTTTTGTCCACATGTCCTCAGGCTGCCTGCATCTCTCAGTCCTGCTGGCTGGGCCCTGGAGGAGGGAAATTCCATATATTTTTTAGTAAACAATTAATCACTTTCCCATCTGCCCTTTGAAAATTCCTTCCTGATCTCAAAGTTTTTAATGGAATTGAAGGAACACATGTTTTGCTCTCTACCTATTTTTATATCAAAGAGCTTTTAAAAACTTTAAATTGTAAAACAAATCAGCTTTCTTAGAACATCGAGGGCGGTTTCCAGAATTAGGACCTATCTGGCCTTACTGGGACTGTGCATTAAATACTGGACCAAGTATCCGCTCATCTCCCCTTGCTTGAATCACTGTCCCTGCTTAAGTTTTATTGACTTTCAGAGAAATCAAGCGGCAGGAAAGCAATGAGTTGGGACTAAGTATAAAATCAATTAAGATTAAATATTAGCATAGAGTTAACTTTTCTTGCAATGTCGCCGGCAAACTACCAGCTGCTCTTTAGATTCATTGAAGACTAAGGAAAAGATGGGATCCATGGGAAAAGAGGGATTTAAATGAGCTATGGTGAAATTGACCTCTGACACCCATTATTAAAGGAGTTTGTGATTTACCTCTCCCATCAAAAACCTTGCAGGATATTTTGGAAGTAGTTTTAAGCAATTTTTAAAAAATTACTATCCTTCTGCTTCTGTCACACAAGACAAAAATGTCAAAACCTTTTAAGGGAACTTCAAGGGAATGTTTTAGGAAATAGTCAATTGGGGAAGAGCAGGTGAGAGGAAAAGTAAGCTGTTGACTTCGGAAATCAGCATCTACTTCTGCTTCGGTGAGTGAGACAGAAAGGGCCTCAGGCTAGGTCTGCTGAGAGGACTCGACCAATAAGATTTGGAGACTGAGGATTGAGACTGAAATATAATTCTGAACCTCTCCCATCACTATTGATCACTTTCTCGTCTCACTTCCTAAAGTGCCCAGTGTCTGGCAGAGTGGGCCAGTGGAAATCTGTCATTCTTCTCTCCCTCCAAAGGAAGTCAAAGGTCTGCTGGGAAGGCAAGAGAGAATCTATGTTGTTTCGGTTGCTTTATCTTCATTTTATTATTCTTTTTAAAATTCCTTTTTATTGTTGAGAGTATTAAAGATGTCCCCCATTTTTTCCCTTTTGCCCCCCTCTCCCCCAGGCCTTCACAGCACTACTGTCTGTGTCCATGGTCTACGCACATCAGGTCTCTTACCCTTTGAGACAGCATGGAGGGACCTGGAGATTATTATGCTAAGTGAAATAAGCCAGTTCAGAGAAAGACAAATATCACATGGTCTCACTTATATGTGGAATCTAATGAGCAAAATGAACTGATGAATAAAATAGGTCCAGAGTCATGGAAGCATGGAACAGGCTGATAGATCTCAGAGGGAAGGGGGTGGGGGTGGGGAGGCAGGAAGCATTTTGGTTGCTTTAGAACACATAATCTTTCAGTTCTTTCTGGCTGTGTACTAATACTTTGCCATGTGCTTATATGCCATGTTTTGATTATTGTTTTGGCAATCATTATAAAAATAATATATCTCTTTAAGGAAAATGTGTAAACTAAAGAATAGTTGGGGGAAAGGCACTTTAGTGTCCTCATTTACTGGTTAGCATGTTGAAGTCTCTTCCATGGACATTTTTCTGTGACTAGTTCACCTAGACATCATACAGACATCTCAAAGTTACACCTGAGCTCAGCGCTTTCTCTCCTTCCTCTGTAACCTAATCTCTGCCCTCTGTTCTGTCCTGGTGAATGACACTATCATCTACCAATCACCAGACTAGGAAACTGGAAGTCGTTATTCACTCCTTCCCTTCTGCCTTAACACTTATGTTGGTCAAGGCTCTTTTTGTTCGGAAGTGGCAGAAGTCTGGCTCAACTAGCTTACGTTTAAAAGGGAATTTATTGACTTACAGAAATGAGAAGTCCAGTAGCAGAGCCAGCCTGGGGAATTCTAGGAAATCAAATAATCTTGTCAGATCCCTCGTTTCTCCTCTCTCTCTCTCCCTCCTTCCCTCCCAAGTCTTTTCTCTGTTAGAGGGGAAGTGGGAGGGGACCTGAACTGGTCACTGGAAGAAGAGGGAAAACTCTAAGGATATAGAGCAGCAGATGACCACTATATCCTCAAATTTAGTTGGTCACAAGTCTGGTCAACTTTACCTTTTAAATATCTCCTGAATTTATCCCATATTTTCTATTACTATTGACAATACCTTAGTTCAGGCCCCGATTATGTTTCCCGATACCATTGAGTACCTGTGTTGTAGAGATCTTTGCACTGTGTTACAGTCACTTACTTTTGTCTTCCCTGTTCGTCTATGTGCATTTTGATGGAAGGACTTTTCCTTGTACCTAGCAGCATACCTGGAATGTCATAGGAACTCAATTAAGGTCTGTTGGATAAACAAACCAGGATTGTTAAATTCATCCCACCAGATGATGGTGATAACTAGCCAGGACTTTAAAATCAGTTAAGAAATTACTAAAATTAACAACAACAACAACAACAAAATTCCCCAAATCCTTCAGAACAAAATTCAAAAATTGGTCCAGAAGGCTCTCTGTGTTCTGTTTTCTCTCTCTCTAGGGCCAAGAGACTTCACTATTTATTTCTATGTCCCCACTGTGTAGCCAGTACTTTCCACAGAGCAGAGGATGTGATAAATATCTGTATGCTGATTGTCCAAATTTGTTGTAGCTAGTGGAGGGATGGTTGGTATCTTCGTTCTCAATGGAACCAGAGGTAATTCAAGGTTTTCTACTAGTTTTAGATCTTGGTTACATTAGAGCATCTTTTTTTTTCTGTCCCCCATCAATGAACACATTTATTGAGCCCTTATTCTGCACGATATTGGGGTCACAAAGTAGGCGTCCCAGTTGTCCTCAAGGAGCATCAGCATAACCTTGGAGGGAGGGAGATAGACACAGCCCCACTGGGCAGTCAGGAGAGCCCCAAGCGAGCGGGAGTGAGAAGTAGAAAGCAACACAATGTGGTTTCTCCTGTGGCTTCTTTCCAAATTGTGTGAAAGTGAAGGTGGATGGAGTTGGCCTTGAGAGGCACTCATTTGTCCAAACTTGGTCAGCAGAATGAGGACAGAGCATTTGATTTGCACAGGGGTTATTTTACTGATGTTTAGAATGTGGTCACTCTTGCTCTGCTTTATGTATCCTCGTTCAGTGTTATTCTTTCCTTATGTACCCTGTGTTGATTTTCACCTCCCTGACCCCAATCTGGCCCCTTCTGGGCCTTCCTGCCTGCCTTTCAGAGGTGAGTGTCGACTTTGCTCATGCCTCCCAACCTGAATGAAATGTTCCATTCGCTAGCTCTGCTGCTGCTCACTTCATTAGCGTTCCTAATGTTTATAAAGCCAGGAGATAATATTTTTAGGTTCCATTTGGAGTTTCCTGGGCAGCTTCTCTCTAAGCCACTTAGGAAGTTTAGAAAAGAAGGTCATGGAAATGTTAGACATTTTTCCACTGAACTTTGGTTAAGCAAATGATCTTGAGATGATGTTCATAGACTCCGCTGGGCAGACTTGACTGGGTGATAGGAAATTCTTTCTCTTTGTCTTGCCTTCACCTCTAAAAAGCAGAGGGGCTATTTTTTAAAATAACTTTACTGAGATAACCTTTATTGAGATATAACTCACATACTATACAATTCACCCATTTAAAGTGTACAATTTAATTAAAGTTTTTATATATATGCATGGTATTGCACAACCATCACCACAATTTAATTCCAGAACATTTTGTTCCTCCTTAAAGAAATCCCATACCCATTAGCAATCAGTTCCATTTTCTCTCATCCCTCCTACCCCTCTGCCCTAGTACCACTGGTTGAATTTTCGACTTCATAAATTTGCCCATTCTGAATTTCTCGTGTAGGTGGAGTCAAACATTCTGTAGCCTTTCGTGACTGACTGACTTCTCACTATTTTCAAGGTCCATCCATTTTGTAGCATATATCAGTATTTCATTCCTTTTAAAAAAAAAAAATCACATATAATATTCCATTATATGGATGTGCCACATTTTATTTATCCATCATTTGATGGACATTTGGGCTGTTTTAGTTTGTGTCTGTTACGAATAATGCTGCTATGAGTTTTTGTGTGAAAACGTTTTCTCTTGGAGAAGTGGAGTTGTTGGGTCATGTGGTAACTCTGTGCTTAATTATTTGTGGAAGTGACAAGCTGGTTTCCAAAGTGGCTGCATCATTTTAGATTCCCACCAGCAATGTATGAAGGTTCCAATTTCTGCATATCCTCATCTATGCTTGTCCTTGTCTGTCTTTTTGATAGCTCTCATCGTGAGTGTGGAGATATCATTGTGGTTTTGATTTACATTCCTTAATGATTAACTGTGTTGAGCATTTTTAAATATTCTTATTGGCCATTTGTGTATCTTCTTTGGAGAAATATCTATTTAGATCTTTGTCCATTTTAAAAATTGTGTTGTCGTTTTACTATTGAGTTGTAAGAGTTCTTTTTTTTTTTATTTAAGTCTGGATATAAGTTCTTTATCAGATATATGATTTGCAAATATTTTCTTCCCTAATATACATTATCTTTTTACTTTCTTGATGTTATAGTTTGCAGCACAAAAGTTTTTAGTTTTGAGTAGCCCAATTTATCTATTTTTTTCTTTTGTCTCTAGTGCTTTTGGTGTTATAACTAAGAAATCACTGCCTATCCCAAGGTTATGAAGTTTCACTCTTATAAATCTTATTCCTTAAAAGAGTTTTATAGCTTTAGCTGTTTCATTTAGGTCTACGACCCGCTTTGAGTTAATTTTTGTACATAATGGGAAGGAGTCCAATTCCTTCCCTTTGTATGTGTGGATGTTGTTGTCCCAGAGCTATTTGTTAAAAAGATTATTCTTTCCTTATTGTCTCGACACTGCTGTAGACAGATGTTTTAAAATACACAGACCACCTATATTTGTGAACTGCCTTCTTAATCTATGGCATAAATACCATTTGTTTTAAGTGGTTCTTCAACATTGCTCACTATGATAAATGAAAATGTTCTGATGTACAGTGAGCTTAGTGAGCTGAGGACACCTGAGTTCTAAATCTGGTGTGGCATGTGATGTTCTTGAACCTGAAAAAAAAATGCACTTTATTTTGAACCAGATATACTGTTAAATATTTTACATACATTATCTTATTTAAATCTTACCAGAAAATCTTGCAAGTTATCACTACCTCCGTTTTTATAGACGAGTAAATGGAGCTTTACGAAGTTGAAGTAACTTGGCAAAAGTTACATGGTTAGTAAGTTACAGACCTTGAATTTGAGGTCAGATCAGTTTGACTCCTGTGCTGACCCTTGAGCAAACTATGCGAAATAATAGTAACCAGGAAAAAGCAACAGAAAACAGTCATTATGTGCACAACTTGTGAAGAATGCAAAATCTGAAAATCTAGTTATACTAATTAGTTATCAGTTTCCTCATCTGTAAATAGGAACATAAGTCCTGCCCAGTACCTCCTGTATTACAATAAGCCAAAACAAAGAATATTTAATTCTTAATTTACTTCAGTGCATATTAATTCCAAGAAAAATAATCAGCAGGCTTTTCTCAGAATATTTCATCAACATTTTATGAGTTAATTGTATACATCTCATTTAATACAAGTTTGTTTGTCCAAGACATTAATATTAATATTTACTTTGTAGTTTTTTTTGTTTGTTTTATGTTTGATAGATTTTTTTTCCTTTATTGATTTTAGAGAGAGAAGAAGTGAGAGGGAGAGAGAGATAGAAACATCGATGAGAGAGTACATTGATTGGCCGCCTCCTGCACGCCCCCCACTGGGGATTTGGCCCACAACCTGGGCATGTGTCCTGACCGGGAGTCGAACTGGTGAACTCTTGGAGCATGGGTCGATGCTCAACCACTGAGCCACACCAGCCGGATTTTAAAGGATGTCACCAACCGTTAGTGTCTGGCAACATCTTGAATCTATAGAGTTTGCCATAAGTAAGACTTTTTTTAAAAAAATGATTGATTTTAGAGAGAGAAAGGGAGATAGAAAGAAAGAGATTTGAGAGAGAAACATCGATCGGTTGCCTCCTGAACATGCCCGACTCGGGATTGAACCTACAACCTAGGTATGTGCCCTGACCAGGAATCGAACCTGCCACCTCTCGGTATACGGAACGATGTTCCAACCAACTAAGCCACACTAGCCAGGGCAACATAATAAGATTCTTAATGGAATTAATATATTCAATCAAGGTGTCTTGAAGGACAGCCACTGTGAAGCCAAGGGAAGCAGAAATACCTAGTACATTGGAGGTGTCAATACACGTGATGCCCAAATCAACCCCGCAAGTCCTCTCACCATCTTTTTCCTCTTTCTCCCTCTGTCAGGGGCTCACCTGGCCTTTGGTGAAGAATTTGAGATATGTGACTTTAGAACGATGAGACCTTGTAATGCCATGTCCTCCTTGTCTTGACGTCTCTACAGGAACGTGGTATTATATCATCCTAGTATACACACAGAAATGGAAAAAAATTAGAAATCTGTGCTTTGTGACCAGCTGCTCTTATTTGTAATGCTTCCCAATGTTTTCCTGCTGCAGCTGTGAGGGAGATGCTCACCAGTCACTGACCCTTCTGGGCTCAGGGGTTTATTCCCTGTCAGTTTCCCTCGCCCCTTAGTTCCCATGGGAAGAGCGCTGAGGTCCTTCCCTCCCCTTTCCCTTAATCCCCAATCCTGATTTTATTCCTTCTCTGATTCATCCTTGAGCTCAGGCAGATGTATCACTTGGGATCCTACTGTTTCCACCTCCCAAAGACAGCTTCGCTTATTATTCTCTATTTTGAGTGGAGATGGGTGAGAATTAATGCATTAATAATGTCTTCCTACCACCACGCCTGCCCTCCAACTCCCTCTACACACACTTTCTTGGTGGGAAAATAATGACTCAGAAGGTCTATGGTACATAAATGATAAAAGGTCTAATGAGAAATCCAACAAATGATGACAAAAGACTAGGCAGGTCTCTGAGGGGCAGGTGTGAGTGATTTTGGACCTATGAATGATCTGGAAGAGTCAAGTGGACACGTGTCTTCAGTATTTTGTCCAGCTGACTTGGCTCGGAACTGTGCAGAGACTGGAGAGGCTCTACACCCTAGTCGGGCTCTGCAGGCTGGGGGCTGGGGTGCCTGCCCTCTTCCGAGACGTTTCTCCCATGTGCGGGAAGATGACGTTGAGTGACGTGCTTGTGACCTTCCAGGCAGACAAGGTAACGAACGCATTGCTGCTGTTTGAATCCAGGAAAGGAGCTGCGCTGACTCACATTTAGTTCTGAGGTTTGGCACATAAAGAATTTAAAATGACCCAAACGAAAGAACAATATTAATGAACAGACAAAACAGAAACAGACTGATGGTTGCCAGAGGGGAGGGGGATTGGAGGACTGGGTGAAAAAGGTGAAGGGATTGAGAAATACAAATTGGTAGTTACAAACTAGTCGCAAAGGGGTCAAGCACAGCCTAGGGAGTATAGTGAATAATATTGTTATAACTATGCATGGTGTCAGGTGGGCACTGGAAATGTCGGGGTGATATTTGCAAAGTGTATGGTCGTCTAACCACTACGCTGTACCTGAAACTGATACAAAATAATTCTGAATGTAAACTATAATTAAAAAATAAAATAGCCCAGCTGGTGTGGCTCAGCGGATGAGTGTTGACCTATGCACCAAGAGGTCACCGGTTCGATTCCCAGTCAGGGCACATGCCCAGGTTGTGGGCTCAATCCCCAGTGGGGGGCATGCAGGAGGTGGCCAGTCGATGTTCTCTCTCATCGATGTTTCTATCTCTCTCTCCCTCTCCCTTCCTCTCTCTCTAAAATCAATAAAGAAAAAAATAAAACATAAATAAATAAATTGAAAAGATAAAATGACCCAAACTCTATGAAGAGAGCACGTAAAGGATGTCTCTTAATTGCTCTTCTAAGGAATACCATTTGCAGAATTACAGGGCCAGCTTACCCCGTAGTCATGCTTAGAAAATCTGCTAACTGAAGTGTATTGATGTGAACTAACAACAGGGCTGCTCCCTGCAGTCAGTTCCCTGCCCTCCCTCTTCCTAATGAGAGGTTTCTTGTGTGTCTTGATTTGTCTATACTATGCCTTTTGATATTGCTCAAAACATCAGTGTGTTTTAGAAAACAGCTATTTCTATCCCACATAAAGTATGCTATTTTCTAAGACCCTAATGATATTGTTTACCCAATGTCCTTAATTCTTGTACCCAATACCTCCATGACAGTGCTCACATTCACGCTTCTTATCTTCTGTTCCTACTTTTGGATTAAAATGCATTATGTGCGTCCGATATTTCTTTTGTTTTTTAAAATTTTTTTTCCTTTATTGATTTTAGAGAAAGAGGAAGAGAGAGAGAGAGAGAGAGAGAGAGAGAGAGAGAGAGAGAGAGAGAGAGAGAGAGAGAGAGAAACATCGATGAGAGAGAACATCGACTGGTCACTTCCTGCATTCTCCCCACTGGGGATCAGGCCCACAACCTGGGCATGTGTCCTGACCGGGAATCGAACCGGCAACCTCTTGGTGCATGGGTTGATGCTCAATTGCTGAGCCACACTGGCTGGACTGCATCTGATATTTCTATTTGATTAATACGACATTCACACTTACATTCATTTCCAACCGCTCTTCTCTTTCTACCATGTTTTTTTTTTTGTATCTTTTTTTTTTTTTAAATCCTTACCTGACAATATTTTTCTATTTATCTTCAGATAGAGTGGGAGGGAGAGAGAGAGAGAGAAAGGGAGAGAGAAACATCGATGTAGAGGGACACATCCACTGGTTGTCTCCTGCACCACCCAGACCAGGGCTGGGGACGAACTGCAACTGAGGTACGTGCCCTTGGCCAGTATTGAACCCGCGACTCTTTGGTCCACTCAG
Organism: Tadarida brasiliensis; assembly: GCA_030848825.1. Lineage (NCBI taxonomy): Eukaryota > Metazoa > Chordata > Mammalia > Chiroptera > Molossidae > Tadarida > Tadarida brasiliensis. The sequence goes on along the minus strand of CM061277.1, from coordinate 27,226,682 downwards.
CGTCGCTCCACCGCTGAGCCAACCAGGCCAAGGCTTTCTCTTTATCTTTGTTGTAACAGATTATCCCTGCCATGTAGTTTATTTGCTCTGTCCTTGATGAATTACCAGGTGTGATTTTTACACACTCAATGCTCAGTGGCTGCTTTGTATCGATACCCAACGGTATCTCGAGGAGATAGATCTATGTAAAAATGCAGATCTCTCTGTCTTCGTTTATTATCCTATATTCTGCATATCTTAGAGGCCTTGGGTGAGCCTGCCTTGAGGCAGGATGTTAAAATGGAGGCACACTGTGGTGGAGGCCAGTGATCAAGGGCTTCTTGCGAGCCAGAACTTACTTTTACAGCCGTGACTCCATTACGATCATTGTAAAGCGGGCGCTCCGGGTTCGCAAGGAGGAGGCTTGCCAGAGCCGAGTGACTGTCAAATGAATGGCAGTGTTTTCTCCCTGGGTGTCAGGTCCGAGGTTACGAACGCTTCTGCTGATACGATTACTTGTTACTGTGATGGCTCCTGCATGATCATGGGATCGCCCCTGTGTCTTTATGCCTCGATTTCTCTCTCTGCGTCGAAGGCAACCTCGACTATCAGAAAAACACGTCTTTCGAAAGTTGAGATTGTGGTGGTAAAGTAACAAGGGTTTGGCTCAGCAATAGAGCATCGGACTGCGAACCAATGAGTCGTAGGTTCGATTCCAGACAAGGGCACGTACCTTGGTTGCGGTTGGTCCCCAGCCCTGGTCCGGGTCATGGGGGAAGCAACCAGTCTATGTGTCCCTCTCATGTCGATGTTTCTTTCTCTCTCCCTTTCTCTCCCTCTCTCTCCCTCCCACTCTATCTGCAAATAAAGAGAAAAATATCCTCGGGTGAGGATTAAAAATAAATAAATAAAATAAAATAAAATACAAGGAAAGAAATGACCTTAAATGTCACCATGTATTGAATTGAATTTATACAAGAGTCATCAGGCAGCGATTTCTTCTACAAGGCTTTATGATTTAGGGATTGGAACCATTCAATGATTCTGGCTGTGTTTAAATGTTTAGGGATTTGGCAGAGGTCAAATTCTGTTTTGCCAAGTGCGTTCATTTTTTTTATGCTAATTTTGAGGTCCATGACTATCTCATGGAACATTTAAATTGTCTAGGATTTCTTTATAATTTAGTCATCTGTGTAGGACATTCAAGCAGATTGGTGAGTCTTCTTAAAACACTTGGAAGGAAAGGTTTGTATGGTCTAAAAATTCAATGAGCTGGAAGCCTCCAGGACTGCAGTTGGTTTGAAAAGAAGCTCTCAAACGATTAAAAAGATTTAGAAAATGGCTGGCCTGGTCTCCTTCAATTTTATTATTTAAAAAATTGTACCTAAAAAATGTGTGTGTGGGCACGAGATTGGACAATTTCAAATGGAGAGAACCGTGTCTTAAAATACGAAGATTCTTCTCCAAGTTCACAGGCCAACTGTCGTGGAGCAGATGCCTGCTTGTACTGTCTCAGATCGCACGGAGTATCAGATGGTCATTCTATTCATTCACCCTTCCATCCGCTGTTTCATCGACTTACTTACTTATTCCCTTATCTATTCTTTCAGCATTTATTAAGCAGTTACTATGTTGCTACGGTTGAGTCACTGGAAATTAGAATTTAGACAGAATACGGTTCGTGCCCTGGAAGGGCTGAGATGTTTTCAGCCATGGAGACAGAGCTCAGGCAGGGGCTGTAGGTACTGATTTGAAGCAACTTGTGAGAACACAGAGGAGGACGGGCAGGATTCTCTCCAGGACGGGCCTGGAAGCCTTCACGGGGCCGCGCGTGGGCGCCTGCGAGATGGTGTTGCTGTGTCCTGACAGATGAGAGGGGAAGGTGGGCCAGGGCTTTTCAGAGAGGGAAAGGCCTGTAAGAGTGCACCCAAGGGTGAAGCAGTAGGGTGTGTTCAAGGGACTCGAACAAGCCCCGATTGTTGGAATGCAGGGTCCGTCTGCGGGAAAGGCGTGAATCGTGGCTCACAGGGGCCAATTCTGGCCTTTTGGGCTACGCTTGGATTCTATCTCGTTAGCAAGAAGACGTCTTCGAAGGAATTTATTTCTACATCATGTTTTAAAAAATTGTGGTCGCAATGTGTTCTCTTATTTCTGCTTTCCTGTCTGATACTTTTCCGAGAAGCCTTATCTTTCACCCAGGTCTGAGGACTGCAACCGCGCGTGTGTGGAGACTGGCCCGCTCTGAGACGTGGGTTTTAAGTCCCTCGTACACACTCCACTCCGGCGGGAACGGCAGCACTTTCAAACGGTCACGTGGGTGGATTCTCACCAAAGCACTTCACGTGGCGACAGAAATTTTCCCTTCCCCAAACATTCATGTTTATAATAGTATAAATTTCATCCATTCCGTGATGCTGGAGCTAACTAAAGTCTGAGCTGGGGCTGACTGTATGCAGCGTGAACCAATGATGCAATGTTGATAAGATGGCTTTTCAAAGGCTGCCATGGGCGACGGGGGAGCTTGTGAGACTTGGAACATTGGCTTGTCTATCTCTGGGCCTTTGCAGAGGTTTTGGACAGAGGAAAGCTAATCAGGAGACCTGCATGGGGAGAGAGGCGTGTTATTTAATTAGCTTCACAATGGGCTGACTTGAAGGCGCGTGGTGGCTTTAATAGAGGGAGATAGATGTCCTTTTTTGCAGGGCTAATTGTTGGGGAAAAGCAGGGTCTTTGTTCAGGCCCAGCATGAGGGCTCTGATCTCTTGGAGCCTAGGGCTGCCCCTGCTTATAATTTTAGACAGAGCTATTCAAGGCTACTCTGTAGAGAAAAGAAGAACAAGAACAGTATTGTGTGTGCAGGATCAGTGCCCAAACCTCCCCAAAGTCACTAAGAAAAAAGAGAGAATGGGAGGACCCGGCCGTGTGCATTTTGGAGTATTTCCCCATCGTTTCTTTGCTACGCTTGTTGGAAAGGGCAAAGCTACACTTTAATCAACTTGGAGCTGAGGCGGGGTGACTTAACTAACTACCCCCAGAAAACCAATTAAGTTCACTTTCCCAATGATAGGGCGTTCATCTTGCCAAAATGGAACTAGCAACCAGTGTGGAGACTACGCATATTCCATGCTGCCAGCTTGCATGGCTAGGTGCCAGGCACTGGCAGTGCCAGCATGCAAATTACATAGCTGATGCCCTCTAAATAGTGCAATCTGTATTGCTAGAGGGCAACATAAGAGCAGTGATGTGCTCAATGGGGGCAGAACTGGCAATGAGAATACCTTTCCCTGGGGTTCTTTTGGGCAATCGGTCAGCACAGGTAGTTGACATCAGCAAGTAAAACACTTCATCTGAATTCTGGGTATCAAGTCCAAGCTCAGAGGGAGTGCTGCATGGGTCCCGCATTCTGTAACTAAATGCACGTGCCTGGCCCTACTGGGGGTGGCTAGAGGTCCAGGTTCACAGTGCAACGTAAACCGTTAGAAAGCTTTTGGCTGTCAGAAAGAGAGTTAGGTAAGGAACATGTAAGATGGGATAACACAAGAAAAGACTTTCATGAAATGAAAACAGTGGTGTTCTGCCTAAAGGGGGGATGGTTTGGAGAAGGCCTCAGCAGCGTGGCATAGGGTATGTACTGGACTGTGTATACGATTCTGCTAAATTACTGACCAGCTCCAAAGTCAAATAGTGAGGCCATTTGGGTAAGATCTTATTTTGCTCAGGAGGCACAAAATCACTGAGTGGGTATCAAACCTGCAGCCCACAGTGGCAAGAATCCAGTATTGGAAGGAATCCAAGAGGGTGCATATGCTCCTCCTCGCTGCTAACATGTAATGCAGCCGTGGACATGTGATTAGAACTTCCATAACCACATTTCATGTCTATCTAACAGGAATCAACCCCTTTCATCCAGGAGGAATGGTGTCAGGATTTGTGTGATCTGCAGACTCAGATCTAGAATTATCTCAATCATTATGTCATGATTTTAATCGCACACACCAAGAGGGGCCACGGGGGCCACCATGTCCTAATATTTTTGGAGAACACTCTATGCCACGGTTTGGATGAACTTCCATGAAAATGTTATACTCACTACATCTGAGGTCACAATTATGTTTTCCAATTAAAAGTAGCAGTGAAGCGTTGCTGAGTCCTCACTCTGCATCCGATGCAGTGCAAGCCACCTGCACACATTCATCCACACTCAGGTCAAGCCTGTGAACTGGGCACTGGGATCGGCTCCGTTCTGCAGGTGAAATTGAGGCTTTCTGAGGCCAAAGGACTGACAGCTGGGGAACGGCAGGGCTAAAACCCAAACTGTTGTCTACCTTCTGCTGAAGTCTGTGCTCTTTCCTAGCCTCCTACTTGGCCTTCTCAGTTATTTCAGAGTTGAAGTACGTTCTCTACAGTTAGGAAACCAAAGCCTGATGATTTATTCGGCAAGAAACTGCAGGTCTGTTCAGCCGGTCTGACTCAGTGGTTGAGCGTTGTCCCATGCACCAAGATTTCTCTGGTTCGATTCCCGGGCAGGGCACATGCCCAGGCTGTGGGCTCAATCCCTGGTGGGCGGCGTGCTGGAGACAGCCAATCCGTGTTGGTTTTTCTCTCTCATCAATGTTTCTATCTTCCTCTCCCTCTCCCTTACTCTGTCTCTAAAATCAATAAAAATGTATTAGAGAGAGAGAGAGAGAGAGAGAGAGACTGCAGTCTGTATGGGCCATTTGGAAGCATGGACATTTATTTGGAAGTGTCTCCTAAACTCCACACTTTAGTCAATTCAATTCAGTGAAAACCAGCAGCAAACGCTCCCCAGCGGCAGTGTTCACTCACCGAAAACGCGGGGTGTGTGAGGATGCTGGGCCTTCCCTGGATCTGCCATGGGCCGCCAGCCCTCTGCTCTCTCTTAAGGCTGTGGCATTCCCTGAAAGACAAGGCCATAATCTTTTTGATGTTAACAAATTCTCAGCATTATTTATAATTTTTAATTCCTGGAAAGGGATTTCTTCTGGGAACCTGCCACCAGAGAGCTGCCTGCCCTGTGCTTTCCTCCCACAGTCTTCCCCGCCCCCCACCCAGCTGCACCTCAGCCTTCCCCTCCCCAGAGCATCCTTTGGGGCACGTCCCACCCAGGGCCTTTCTGCGATGAAGTCTTTCAAGATGGTTTCCCAGTCTGGGGAAAACACGTGTTTCTGATCAATCTGATGAAATACGTTTCCACGAAGAAGGAACTTCTATATTTTCTGCTTTCTTCCCTCGCCGCCTCACCTAGCATTACTTACGAGTTGGAGCCCCGAGCGCTGGAAAGGCTGCACAGCCTGACTGATTCGATGGCGCCCTCTTGCACGTGACACAGCTTGGATTTGCTTCTCTGCTCTTCACCACCGTGAAGGGAGAAGAGAAAGGTGTTTACTGTAGAGGAGCCCGTCCAGATAGATGACGTGAGCGTCATCGCAGGACCATCCGCCACCTTCCGGCCCCTTCACAAGGCGGGATGCAGGGTTCCCAGTGAGCACAGCTGGCTTTCTTGCAAATCAAGGAGGGTCCGTCTCTTCTCGGCCCTTGAGGACAGAGAATTAAATGTGAGCTGCAGTCCCAGAGAAGCTGACATATCCCTTCTTGAGGTTGTTGTTCAACTGTCAACTTTCTATCAGTGACATATTTGCTGCTCAGTCAATTCTAAATGTGAATCATTCCACGGGATGCCCTCGGGTTGTTTTAATGGACTTATCTTCTTGCAGTTTTAGGAAACTCAGATTCTGGGCATATTTTTCAGGATAGTACACATACAAAAAGAGGTTTATAACAGCCAGGGAATTGAAAAGAGCTCTGCATTTTATTTTACTGCCTCTGTTACTAGATTCAGCATTGGCAAAGGTAGGGTTTGCACTGATTCATTAGAGCCCACTAGTGTTGTACACTGAAGGGTGCTGAAGGTAAGATAGAAATATGCCGGATCGGAGAGGCTCAGATGGTTGAGTGCAGTCCTGTGCACTGAAAGGTGGTGAGTTTGAATCCCGGTCAGGGCACATATCCAGGTTGTGGGTTCAGTCCCCATTCGGGGCACATGCAAAAGGCAAGCAGTGAATATTTCTCTCTCACATCGATGTTTCTCTCTCTCTCTCTCTGGACGTGTCCTCAGGTGAGGATAAAAAAAAAAAAGATTCCTGTGTGAGATGTTTATAGATAACTGCAATGATGTACTCAAAGAATGTTGAATTTACTAACTAGTAAGATACTCTCAGTGTGACGCATTCCATGGGCCTGTTACATGAACCTCAGTCTGAAGGCAGTGATACAAAATAATGTGTGTTTATGATCGCCATCACAGCTCAGAGGCAGTGGTGGGCCCTAACCAAAACCATTATTTCCTTGGTTTCTATGGTTTAAGGTCAGCCTGCTTTCCGCTTGACAGTGTCATTGTTCATTAGCAGTTTTAACTAATTACGTGTGGAGAAGGGTAGGCTGTCACAGTCCAGCCAGCAAGAGAGTGCAGGCCTTCTCTGTGTGTCTCTGCATTACCTGCGAGGTGGCGGCTCAGCTGACTGCCCTCCCCTCTCCATTCCCAGCCCCCTCTCCGCCCATCCTCTTCCTCACTGCAGTGGATGCCTACAGTATATCCATGGGATTCCAAAGATGCAATTCTTCTGGGGACCAACCAGCTATAGTAAATTTGAGAAGGTGAAGGGGATCCATAACAGGCACTGCACTCCCTATAAAGTGTCACAAAGATGGAGAAAGTTGGGTTCATTTTATGTATTCTCTTATCTTACAAGTAATGAAGACAGCAAGTACATCTTACCTTCATGATAATCATTGAAATAAAAGATTTAGCTTAAAGTTCAGAAATTCTGAAGACTGTTTCTGAGCAACAGCCTGAGACTATGAACAGTGTGCTGTATAAAAGTTCAGGATGACAACAGAACAAGAGGTTTGCTTTGTGGTAAGCCAAATGCCATTTTCCACACACATCTATACCCGTCTACACTCAGATGAAAACTAAAACAAATATGGTGACCTTAGGCAACACTTTCCTTTCTGGGGACGGGAGGTAGGAGATGAGAGAAACAGGATAAAAGTTTACAGAGACCTTTCCAGTTGGAAGAGAGTCAGTCACTTGTTATCTCTTTAGTCTTAAACTTTGAGGAACTTTTAGTCTCACAAAAAATAGAAGACAGATATCTGAGTTAAAGGTCTGTCTTTGGGATGTTAGGAAGTTGTCTGTTCATTAATTCAATAATCAACATGGTTTATTGAGCTCCTTCTGTCTTGAGCTGAGCACTGAGGTTACAATGAGGACTGAAACTAGTCTCTGCCTTCCGGCAGTGTGGGAGGCAGACACGCATGTTCGAATAGGCACTGGGGGTGTGCTCGGGCTGCTGAGCACAAAAGGGACACCTCGTGGGGATCGGGAGGGGAATTCTTTGCATTCAGCAAATGTTCTTCATGTTGGGGAAAGACTGAAAAAGGGCCTCTCTGTTCAGTGTAGATTTTTGGCTTGACCTTCCCTTGCATCTTCTGTGACCTGCTGAGACCCTGTCACTTCCATTCCACTCTGTATCCTTTGCAACTGTTCCAGATTGAGGACCTCCTATTGATTTGTTTTATTGTCATTCCATCACTACTGGCCATGCAGGACAATTAAATTGGCTCTGTGAAGTACTGGTTATATCACCAGCTCTTAACTTCATTTTGGAATCTTGGGAATTAAAATCCCAGAATGATAAGAACAGAGAATTACTGTGACTCTACCTCCTCCTGTCCCCTCTTCCCCGTCCTTCTGGCCCCCCACTTATCTTTCCACTATTCTCAAAGGAGGTTCCTTCTACTGCTTCTGCCTATACCATCGTCCTTTTCCTGTCAGGGATATTTCTTCTTCTAGTGCTATCCGCTTCCTCTGCTTGGCCTCCAGTATCAAGAACAGGATGAAGAAAGTCTCCACCCCATCTCTGCTCCTTCATCTCTAGGGTGGTAAATGCTAGTCCTTTGGGGCAATTGATTTGGCATTTCAAAATGAAACGGAGAGGAGAAGTGGGGAAGATTCCACAATAAAATTATCTTAATTTAAGATTCAGACCACAACTGCAGAGAACATCTGTTTTGAAGTCTGGTGTCTTTGCAACCAAGAGCAGAGCAGGGTAAGATCAGAGGAGGGCCTTAGACTTCCAGCAGATGAAACCACCTGCATGCTGGGGAAGGGTCAGGATCCTGTTCCCAGGGGTACGGAGCTCCTTGCTGGGAGCCTGGTTTTCTGCTTCTGCCATGTTATTTAAGAACATTGGTTCTCCTGCCACTTATGCTAATGCCATCATCACTCCACCTCCCCAAGAGGCCAATTTAGGACAACTTAAGTTGGAATCCAAATTACATGATCCCCAAAGATTCACGGGGCAGCATGCATTCTGCATGATCCGTGCCCAGGAGGGAGCAACATTCCTGGGAAACTGTGTGCAGGCTGCATCAGGGAAACAAACTGATGCTGAGTGTGGGGGAAGCCTGTAGCCTTGACTGGCAGCCCCCGCCTCTTTCTGTGTGATTAGGGTCTGATTCGCCGCAAGAGGAATACGTGATGTCTAAACTGGTGGATTTTAAAATGTCTCTTGGTCTGTGTAGGGGACTGATCCATCCCACATTGTTGGGGCTGCAAATGCAGCTGAATGGTTCATAATTACAGTCTAAAGAAAATGCAGACGGCAATACACCAACCCAGACCCTGTTCCTCCTTACAGCCCACGCCAAGCTGTCTTCCACAGGGAACGAGGGTGGTCATCCTACAATGTACCTGCCCAAAGGCGGCACATTCAGTGCAGAGAAGATGGTTATATTTCCAGAAACCGAGTCTGATCATCTATCTGTTCTGTATACACTATACCCTGCTTCATGTCTCAAGAATGTCTGGTAATAGACCACGCTGAATGACAGTGACTTCTTCAGCAAATGTGAAGAAACATAAGGAGCTGCCGTTGGAGAATTTCAATCAGGGGATCCCTGGCGTTGCTTTTTTCAGGCTGTGTGCCCTTGGGCAGAATGACTTACCCTCTCAAACTCATCTCCCCCTCTGGCAAATAGGAGGGCAGGACTTGTCTCTCTGAGAGACTCTCATCTAGTTCTAACATGTGACAAAGCCAACCTAAGGTTTTGTCTCCCAAGAGCCACCGCAAATGTGATCTTCCTTCTGAATTTGAACCACAGCTTTTCTGTGACTCCTA